>JAGVSL010000003.1:10000000-11200000 GCA_022494535.1 Himalopsyche phryganea
ACCGGGAATTGAACCCGAGACATCTGTAACCGTAGCCAACAACGTCACCAACTGCGACACGGACGCCGACTATGAGTTAAAAATGTTGTGAAGAAATGTGACATGATAGGGCTAAAATACATTGTAGGACTCCGATGCTCTTCGCATACCAATTATGTTGAATTGAAATAAATATTCAACATTCAATAACTTTATTACTTCCCAACAGAAACGTTGATAATTTTCTAATTTAGTATTTCGTTAAAAGATAATAATAATTATTTAGTTGTTGTGTTAAAGGTTTATACGTTAAACAGTTTCCAGTGCATTTATTGAGAAAAAAATCGATCAATTCAACGAAAAAAGATAATACTTATTTCACACATCAAGTTGAATTTCAAGAATCCACCATAATAATGAATAAGTCTACAAATTTACCCATAGCAGGAAGATTAATTCATCAAATTAAATTTATTTTAAATAACAAGGAAAACCACTGTTTATTTAAATGTTTTAAGTAATTTTATAAAAGTAACAAAGTAAAAAACGGTAAACAACTTTGGGAGTATGATTTTGTGGTCAAGATGGACTTTAAGCCTATCATATACAAGGGGTTCAGCAATATTTAAAATAGACACATTGACGCTTAATTCATTGATGGTAAAATTCAACGTATTTATTATACTTAGTGATAGTGATATAAAAAATATCTTACAAAGCTGTGCACATTTTTGTCTTCATCTCAGCATCTCAATTTTTTTTAAATATCAGGTTTCATTATTATTTCATTACTATCGATTACTATGTAGAAAAAGTGTTTTCTTCAATTTAAGATTAAATATATATATATATTTTATTTGAATATTAGAGGAAACAAACAAATAGTTTTTACTTATAGAATTCAAATTTAGGTAAAAGAATTACAGTCTGCAAACATAATTATTTAAGTGTTTAAAATAATAATAGCAAGGAGCTTAATAAAACTATAAGGATATAAAAAGAAACTATTGGTTATTGCATTCCACATGCAGATAAATACAATCTTCTTATCACTTTCTTTCAACGTATATCTCGCCATTAATTAAAATCTATAGAAGATAACTTTTACAATTCAGTCAGGCTTAAGTCGCTTTTCAAAGTAGGTTAACACGTGTCACCCATAGTAATACAAAAGGCATTATTCGCAACGTTTTATATATAGTATATCATTTGAAGTGGATTGCTACAAAATATCAACAATGATCGCAAGTTTTCAAGGGGAAAGAGGTTCAATGATGTCAGCGGGGATGTTCGATGCATTGGTATTCGGGATTGCCACTTGGTAGCGGATGGCCCAGGACACTACTGTTCCAACAATCCGGCATAGCGATAGAGTTGCTGACTCATTATATCATTTGAAAAAATAAAGATCGTTTTATGTCAACAGACGTTTTAAAGACAACTAATTGAATAGATATACAGCATTTTCAAAAATTACCTTTACATATAGAAAGTAAAATTTCAAAGCGGTAGAATAAACACGCGATTTACGCATGGCATGATTTTCTCACGTAACATTGTTTGGTTTCATTTATTTATACTGCAAGTAAGTAAGTATTATTATGCAACTGAAGTGAATAAATGCAGTTAGAAGAACTAGACCGTGATATATGTATAAATATGACACAATCAACAATTGGTAATCGAAGCATGTGGTTTAATGCAACACAATTTAATAACTATTATGTTTTTAGGATATCGGCGGTTAAGGAGCAGAAAGTTTACTATTTTATTTGAATAAAAGCACAGTAATGACTGTTATATGCATCGATTTATTTCAATAGAGGATGATTTATAAATTGCATAGTGAAAATGGTTAAGAATGTTAGGATAAAATAAGAAAGTATTTAATTTTACAAAATTTTGATCAGGTAGTTGATAGCTATTTCGGCTTTACGCCATCGTCAGAACTAGCAAAATTAAGTTTTAGTATAGTTCTGACGATGACATAAAGCCGAAGTAGCTATCAACTACCTGAATTTTGTAGAACTTAATACTTTGTTATTTTATCCTATTATAATGGAGTTCTACCAAGTAAATGCCAATTCAATCATTAAATTAAGAATGTTGATAAATAAAATAATACATAACACCTTGACTGAACGAAGGAAGCAGAAAGAATAAAATGATTACAAATTTTTGTTTTTCTATAAAAAACACAAACTTTCCGTTTTAAAATAGCACACAAAATAGATATTAAATTCATTATATATTATATTATAATAATATTGAATAACAAAACACATAAACATTGAAATATATTAACTATAAAAAATACACTGGGGACAACGTTATTTCAATAATTCATGTAAAAATGTAGTATTTATATTCTAGCATTCCCAGCATTTATTGTATTTTTAACAATCAGCTATAGAAGATGAAACACGAATTCTCCATATTATCCATGTAGCCAAAAAGACGTATAATATCACAGATAAAGAAAAAAGTACCGAAATTTTTAATTTAATCGTCCTATATTAGAAACCAAATCAACCATAAGCAGTCTATTGAAATTTATCATGTTGAAATATTCGCAAATAAATATCGGCAGATGTAGGGTGTTGAAAATAAATCTAAGCAAAAGTTTGCAAGAATTCGTACAACAGAAACGCATTAGCTGCTCGCACGAGGATGAAGACAGCACCTGGCTTTTATTATGCAAATATGACCCTCTTAGAAATCGTAAATATAATATTTGAGCTTTGGTAATATGTATCAGTCACGTAAAATTAAATGTTACATTTATTGCGTCTATATTATCAGCACGTTTACAACTCTGCGATGTAGTGAATTTCTGGATATTTTACATTTCACTTTAAATTTGGAACTCAAACGAACTGTCAGATTTCAGATCGAATTCAAATCATATAATCGATTGTCATTTGTTTTTCGAAACATTTCAAGCAATAAATATTCAAAATGATTTATTACCAAGAAACCAAAGAAAACGTGGAATAATTTAACGCCTGTATTTTTCAACAATTTGATCTTTAACATTGCATCTGGTTTGCGTGTAATATGAAAAAGTGTGGCATAATTGGCGGTAAATTAATGTGTGCAATAACAACACTGTCTTACCTTTGACTTTGTCTCTGCATTCGATGTGCGTGTTGGTTAACATTTTTGCATCACTTATATCTTGACATGAGATAATATAAGTGCTGCAAAAATTGCTACAGATCTGCGCCAGGAAGATGTCAATTTTCTAGCGCTCTGCCATTATAATATGCGCTGAAGTTTCTTTATTGACTGAGTAATGCGAGGACAATTTTAGAGCATATAATTTCGACATCTATTTTTATGAAATATTTTCAGCACTTTTTCTTAACTGAAACATTGCATATTTTATTGAAGCTATAAACGTATATTACATCATTCTTTCATATCAGTATTCTACTATCTTAACACCTTTAAGCCTTCATATGCAGCTATAATATAAACTTACTATATTGGTGTTTATTACCAGCCTTCGCCCTGGATTTTTTCCATGTCCGCTCCCAATGTAGAGCAAATGGTCTCCTAATGGAGGATCTTAACAGAATTTTTCTACGAGATCTGCTTGTTACTCAGTTGCTCAATGTCTCTTTTTTTTCAAAGAGAGTAGGGATAGAAGTATAGGGCTATCACAGGACTAGTGGTTAGCTAATCCCTCTCGCTACGCCCCGTGAGGATGGGATGGGTGGGAGAGAGGAGGGAGGAAAAAGTGTACCAACTGCGCCACGGACGCCGACATGAACCCTGGAAAGAGGGCGCTAACATTTTGTCATGTAGACGTTGGCGTTATTATGGCGGTAACTTGGTGCCAATTAATGGTGAAAGATGAAAATATCTGATTTAAGTTGTATAAGTTATTTCTATCCTTATAACACTAAAAAGTGAAATCGAGCTAATGATTTACAAAATGTTATCGTTTAAAGTTTTTTCAATCCTATCCAATCCTGAAAACAGGTTGTAGAAAAAGGCGTTTACGTTTTCTCATAATGGTTTCGTTACATTTCTGCACAAGATAAAAAAAAAAGTGCAGATGTATTTAGCATTTAGCCATGACACCTCACCAATGGATGAAATATAAATTTAATAACAAGAAGCCTTTTTATCATGTGTATTACTAAATTCTATAAAGAAAGTAAGGAGTATTTAAAGTTGTTGCTATCACAACCCGCTGAGAACTAAAATAAGGTTATGTTAGCGCTTTCATTTATTGGATTCCAATCGCTCCCCATAGGCCGCCATGAACTCTTTCAATGGTTTGTAATCTGATTTTTTATATATTAACACATAACTTTTGTAAATCATTTATTTCTATTATAGGCTATGATAATATACATGCGCTGAAAGTGGAGCATTGTCAACCCGGTATAAGAGCCAGTCGATCAAAGCAACGGAGAGCTACATGCCAACTAAACGAGAACAAAAAGTTTTGTTCGACCGACGATAACGCCACGCTTTCAGCACTCGCATAGAGGGATCTGTAATAAGCTAATGTGACATAAATATTACCAAATCATACCATAAATTATTGTTGATGTCCGAGAGCTTTGAAAAGAAGTCTTCAGCCACGGTTATTGGTGTGTAGTTGTTTAATGTTTCCTTCTTTAACCAAAATGGCTGTCAGTTACGTCTTTATCTTTATCCTGAAACAATAAGATATTCGTCATTATTAATGATAGTTGTGTGAAACCAGCAATAAGTATGATAGTTCACCGTCAACTTACAAGGCTTAGTAAGTATTACTTAAAACCTTGATCGAGGTATTCTATCACATTGACAGTTTGATCTTACTCGTCGCTAACTGCATGTGACATAATCACGGGCTGCTTCGGATAAACATGACGCTTTATTTGAATAGTTATATTTTATTACCATGTCAATTGGTATCGGTTAAATTATGTAAAACGATTAGCAGTTACAAATTATTATTAAAATCACGTGTTTACTCACAGCAACATGTAACCAGATCGAAGGTAAGTCGCAGATAGAGTTCGCGAACAGTATTCTATTTTCAGTAAGGCAATTAATACTAAAAAAACTGGCTGTGTTGCTGTAAGTAGTTTGATATATTTCTTTATATGTTATGATCAAAAATGACAGCATAATATAAGAAGTCACTGTTTCTTATGATAGATAGAAGGTCAAGTTCATAAATCAATATTTTGTTCTGAAATATTATCGAAATTTCCTAAATCGTGGAATCATAAACCGAAGTCTAACTTTCTCTTCTTAAATCGTCGATATATAATTTTTTCAACATATTTAGTTGATTGATGACAGCAACATCGTCTAAAATTTATAACTGTAGGTTTTCGATGGATAAGCCTACATCACTGTAGGTGAACGGGTAAAACCGTACAGGAAATAAGCCGACACGTAAAAAAGACGGCATGGAAAAAAGCGGACCCGGGAAAAAGCGGATATGGAAAAAACCAGACACGGAAAAAACCGCACAGAGTAGAAAAAGAAGTATTCACATTAAAAATTCTTCTTATCGTGTCATCAGTTTTTCAGCTTGAAAAAATGTTAAAATCAAATTTTTTATTTTAAATATCGTCATATAGTAATTTTCAGAAAGTCAGACGACGAAAGATTCATTTGTTGCGTTTGTCTTTGTTTGCAAGTGTTGAGTTGTGGATAGATTGTTTTGAGACATTTATATAGGTTACTATTAGTACGGTACTTTATGCGGTTTTTCCTGTACGGTTTTTTCATAGAACCTATCTGTAATGTGGATATGATTAGAGATTTCAATACAGGTATTACTGAAACCGGGATTCAATAGTTCGGATTTTTCATTTCCAAACCAGATAGTTTGGTATTACAATAGATTACGATACAATTATGTTTTCACTGTTCATCCAACAAGCGTTGAATCAGGAAGAATCGAAAATCCGACGAAGATTGACAGATGAATTTAATTATGATGAACTAACCTTCTTAATGTCATATTTGCAGTCCAAGAAACACTAATTTGATGTGAAAATCAGCTTTTTATCGTAACTACATACATACGTATTTTTTTGATTTTTATATTGATTTATTTATCCGGATTGCAACCCCTAAATGTAATTTTAATGTTTATATCAGCTTTTTCAATACCCGCTAATCTAGTATAAATAGATTAATGTGTTCTTTCGTAAAAGCTCAACCATATCTAAATTAAGTCGCTACAAAACAGTAGTATGTATATAAAGTTTATCTGGAAGATAATATTGCTAACAAACTTTCTGTGCGACCCTCTTAAATCAACAGAAAATTGCATTTCATGATATATTATAAATAAAATCATAATCCAACTAAAAACTACAGCATAGGGCAAGGTTTCCCAAACTTTTCTTGCATTGGAACACTGCAAACCCTACAATTTTAATAGAACACCTTTTTTATTTTGTTGGATATATAATATCAATATTAAGTCAAACATGGTTGAATTTGTTGCAGCTGGAGCAGCATATACAACCATTCCAAGTTTTCACGGAACACCCATTTCCATTCTGCGGAACACCAGTGTTCCACGGAACATAGTTTGGGAAACCCTGGTATAGGGCAACTACTACTAGCAGCTATATAGAGGTATAATACAGTCGTGACCTGGCTTGATAATGTCTTCTTAAGGTACAATCTCGCATTCACAGTCCATTTGTGATTTATGTGAAATTTCTCTTTCTCACAGCGAAAAGCGCACGCGAATTATTCCAAGTAAAATAAACCGTTTGACGATGAAAAACAACACCAATAGTGAGTTAAGTCAATATACAACAGGAAGAGCATCCAGCATACCTTGAGCACAGCAAATCTAGCCAATTTTGTATACCAATATTTCCTTAAGCTACGATGTGTGGCGTAACGGATTTACATCGATTTTATGCCTTGAATACGGGTCAATAATATGGGCCTCAATGACCTATGGGTCCTAGGTTCTAGGCAGAAGGTTTGTAATTGTTGTATAAATAAAGTATCGCTGGGCAACCATAATTAGACAAAAAGAGAATTAGAGATACAAGTGACGAAAACATCATTGAGACAATGACAATAATAAATTTGGATTATTGAGATTTTGTACACTTCCATGTATTTTGTCACTAACGACCCGGGTTTCGCCTTTCGGCATCTTCAGGCATTCGAGCACACGAATGGACTCGAACTGAGTTCGAGTCCGATGTGTCCGAGTCCGATTTGTAAACGCCACTCAGTTCGAGTCCATTCGTGTGCTCGAATGCCTGAAGATGCCGAAAGGCGAAACCCGGGTCGTTAGTGACAAAATACATGGAAGTGTACAAAATCTCAATAATCCAAATTTAATATTGAAATTCCATCAAGCACCCTCAGTCGATGTCTTAAATTATACAATGACAATAAGTTTATTTAAACGGCAAACAGACACGTTACAATATAAAGTGTACAATAAATTTAAGATACTATTTCAAATGTGAATATGATGATAGATGGAAGAGACAGCCTGACGATGGCAGCATCAGAGAGTCCGTCATGCCAGGAAAGTGCATGATTGAGTATTTAGGACTTTCGCATGATGTTAACTCGATCCTTTTCATATTTTGAACATCAAAAATTTTTTTAAAAAATTAACTTCATAAATAGCTATAATAAGCGCCGGATATTTTTTAAATCAAGTGAGATATACACATTTTTTCAAACCATCAGAGATCATCTCGAAGAAAAAGGCTCCACAAATGGGTGTTCCCATGATCTCAAATGTTAAATCGAAAAAATCTAAAATTGACATTGACCTTGTCGGGAGTTTAACCTAGACCGATCACATCGCTCTTACCATTTTTTCACTTCGCTGACTTCGCGGAGAAACATAATGAAAGAAAAGCCCAATGGAGCACAACATTAACAAACTGTCTGTAAGATTTGTAAATCTCAAATTGTCATATCGATTTGAATTGCCATCGTCGAATCGTTAGTGTCAATAATTTACCAAAGATTTGTAATATAAACATAAGAAAAATATGCAATGTTAAACCGTAGTCTTAATTTATGTGCAATGTCTTAATTTATACAATAATTCAAACACAAAAGTGAAGTGTGAACCTTTGCGATTGATTTCATTTTATTTATAAGACAAAAAAAAAGTAATATCGACATACTGGTAAATAATGTAACCAAGAAACAATAACGTGCTGTATTTCTATTGGAGACATGAAAAGACACGCAGATGTTTGCAAGAAACACTCCGTTTAAGGGAAATTTCCCCATTTTATTGTGGCGTGCTCGTTCGTTTAAGGCAAAAAGCTATCCAAGATATTTTCTAAGTGCTTCCAGCTTTATCACAGGTAACCTGAACCGGTCGCAGTAATTTCTTCAATGTTCTTCCGTTTTCGCATTAATAAGTTAGTTGGTTGTCTTTGGAAGAACCGGTAACGAAACTGCATCGTGTACATCCACTAGTTGTCGCGTTACTGCATTAATCACTGCCAGGTCTGTCCAACTACTGCGAAATTTAGTATCGGACTTTAATAATGTAATAATACGGAGAATTGAATAGAAACACGATTTAGAAGGGATAAGATAATCATTAAGAACATTTTTCATCAGCGAACATAGATAATTTAATTTTTTTATTTAAAATGAACTCTCTTAAAGAAATCGTCGAATCTATAAAAAAAACTACACTTATAGCACTGGCTTATTCTAAAATTTTTCGCTTTAAGAACATATTTTTAATTGTTATCTCGTAAAGTTGCCACTTCTGCACTGCAGCTCTATTTATCTAGGATCACGGGATCCATACATAATAATACACTGATACGCCTAATGTTTTATACACACAACGTATCAGTTTAGTAGAAAGTGTAAAGTTATAAAGCGTTTACTATACTTTTAAGTAGTATATTTTCTTTATAATTGTCACGAAATCGTTACTTTGGTTGTAGAGTAGCTATGGTTTACATTAAAACAGTTCATATATTATATTATTCTAATCAAAAGTATAGTAATACAGTCTTTTACTATATATTCATTATGAATAAATGCTTCTCAATTAAATGATATAGGTACACTCATATAAAATAATAGCACACTATTCTACTTTATCCTGAAGAAGATAATAAATTATATAATGTATAGTTATTACTGACTACTACTAAATTGCTACTTTGTTTAAATATAAAATTTCAAATTTATTGCATACAGTAAATAAAATTGCAGAACTTCAGAAATACGACACAATTCATTATTCGTCACCTATACAACTGTGGGAATATGTATTATTTGTTTGTGATTAATTGTAATAAAATTTACAAAAATGCACGTCTGAATTATAAAACGTGTTCTTGTGATACGTATGTGCATCGAATTACATTTTTTTTTTTTTATATAACAAACAAAATTTAAGACAAAAAATGCATTTGTGCCAACCGGACTAAAACGTAGTAAAGAATGAAATAGATAGCTAATATTGTAAGATATAATTTAAAATCTGTATTCCACCAACGATTAACAGTAATTTTTAATTAATTAATAATGTGATAATATGCCAGAACGTTCCTTTTTGTGTTATAATATTTTTTCATTACGCTCGTTCCCAACGTGGAGTGAATGGAGTCCTAAAGAAGCGTTAATACAGATGGTGTTTCGTGAGAAATTTTTTTAAGACAATCACACAACATTCAGCAAGAGCGAGGATAAAATAATCGGATATGGAAAGCATTAATGGTAAGCGTACCGCTCTCTACACTTTGCTTTCAGTATGAGGATTGGTTGAAAATAAATAATTACTTATATGCTTTTTTATACAGATTTAAAAATTTATTAAAAATAACCATGTATGAAAGTGCTTTGAACCTGTGACCGCGCAATCGGTTAGGACGAAAACTCACCTGCGGTTTTAGCACCTGACTTATTTTTAGTCACTTTGTTAATCATTATTAAGTGTAACTTGAATATTGTAATTATTTCAACAGACGTATACCACCGTAATACCTTAAATAATCTTATTTTAGATTTTTGAATCTGGATTGCCAACGAGAGGTATTTTATATAAGTATCTACAATTGCCTTCATTTTTAATTAGTTATGAAAAACGGTACTATTAATCATTGTATATTAGAACGAAAGAAAACTGCGTAACGCAGTTTTATTAGACCTGATGCTTTTATGATTAACAATATATAGATGTATGCCCGCAGGTGAGATTTTACACCTTATAATAAAATATAAAATAATGGCAAAATCACGGAATTATTTATGATATTTCAGGTTTCATTGCTACGATAAACTCTCTAAAATATTGTTAAGTTACCGTAAAGAGCGATAATTATGGAGGTATCGATATTAAATAAAGTAAAAGGCAATAAATTATTTTAATTGTTTTTTTTTTTCATTTCATATTAAACTCGATAACATAGGTGTGAACTTAGAAGGAAGACTAAAAAAGATTTCTAAAACTTTAAGTAGCGCAAAATGGTACGTACGTAGTTGAAATAAAATTGAACATGGCTGAACAAAGTTTTGATATTCGGTCATTGAAATGCTCAAGTCAATGTACGAAGAAATCAAAACGACGTGTAATGTCAAACAAAAGGATAATAAATCTGACTCTACACATTTCGTATATTTTCATCGTTCCTCCTGTGGTGCACTTTAGTATTCTAACCATCAAACTTCAAACCGGTGCTAAATATAAGCCGACATTTTTTCCGGTCATTATTTTTATATCTTCATTGAATTATTGTATCTATTAACTTTTAATATTTACTGGTTGTATTATTTTATTTTAAAAACAAAATTAAATTGTATTGTTAAAATTACCAGTGACAAGCATTTTGACAACTTTGGAGTTATACAATTAACATGCCTTCGTGAATTTTTTTCAAACAAATATGATTGTATCTTTGATCACTTTAATATTAAACAAGTATGTAACTTAATAAGAAATTGTTGAAGTATGTACCTCTGGTAATCCACCCTAACCGTTTCTAATAGACAACCTCATTATGTAATATTTTTACCGTGTTATAGCCCCCGAATCTGGACATAAATCTAATCCCAAAGGACAATCTTAATAATTGTTGTTTTTTAAAATCCAGATCTTAATCCATCAATAATGACATCTGATTTACAGAAAACAGATGTCTATTTTTCCACCATTTTGAACAATTGACATCATAAAAAATGTCATTTTGAGAATTTCAATACGACATCACTATCTAAAAACGATTTTCGATGCTATTTAAAAAATTTGAATACCCAGAATGTATTGTTTCGAGTTATAAATAAACCACATTCTTCGTGGAATGTATAATAGTGAAGACATTTGAGGTTATGTTAGAATCATTGACAATGGCAAATAAATTGGATATGAGAACCTTTAAAATTGGAATCCAAAGGCAATCGCATTTCTAAAAAGAGAATTATTTTCCCGCTATGTTTAAGAGGAAAGACAGCTGTTGATATCAATTTTTTACCACAGCAACACTAGAATATCACTCTTAGGTGGCATTCTGAGAACAAGTGGCTGTGCGTTTAATGGTTTTTCCCGTTCTATGACAATGCGACCACTCCACGAATAAGACACTGGTTGTTGGAATTAAGCTCACAATTTTTTTTTTATATTTTCTGCATACGTATTTACAGTTCGTCGATTACAATAATTTTACTACATACATCAAATAATGGTACACAAAATAAAACACAAACCTTTCCACAAGAATTACCAGATAACACCATTTGAATGAGTAAAAATAATATCAAAAATTTTATTTTATCTAGGCTCTACTGTAAAAAAAGAACCTAGTACGCATATCTATAGGAAGTAAAACTACATTTATACATTTCATTCATTTTAATTTTTAAAAGAAACTTTTAAAAGAACTTAATATATAAATCCATGGCTAATCGAGTGTTTGTAACTAGTGTGGAAAAAAACGGGAAACTCGATTAGACCTTGTATGGGGCAACGAGCAGTCACGGTCAGAGTGTTCATATAATATGTTATTACTTAGTTATTGTATTATGGCATTTCTGTCGATCATTCAATGTCTTACCAATATACTAAAATGCGTTTTCAAAATAGTTTTGTGAAGGTTAAAATATAGTGTTGCTAGTTGCTATACCGTCGGTAAATATTGCTATTTTGAATCACAATATGCTCGATATTAATAGTGCACATAAAATATTTCTAGGCTACGCAAAATAACTTAATTTTGGATAAAACTCAATGGTGACTTTGCTTACTTGATCGAATATCGGACCGGTTTGTCACTGGTTTGTGACCTAGCCCAATCTTGTTTTTTTCGATATCTTAAAATCAAAAAGCAATGATTTGCCCAATGGAAAAACTAGCTTGGCCGGTTTCTTGATAGATCAAATTTTAAACTCGGTAATATGTCACAAGAAACTAATCACATCGTCAGGGAAAGTCGAGATAAGGGAGAGGAACCTGTGACCGATTTTTTATTTGCTTACAAAATATTGAACACACATTTTTAAGGATATTATTTTTTTCCTGGAGGTGGTATTATGATATGAAAGATAAATTTATGCACCCTTCTAACATAAAAGCGGTTCTCCAATCTTTATCTGGATATTGACATTGAAAGGGAAGGGATGAAACACAATAATTTAAGACTTGATATTTTTTTCCAGGATATCCCTGGTAAAAGCGTGAAACAACGTGTGAAGCCTTTACTCCTGATTCCTGATAGTATTATAAGTACAATATCGAGCACTTAGAGTTTGTATTAAATGAAATCACTCTTATATATTCTTTAATAGAATAATTTATCCAAATTCCCTTAAATTATAATGGCCATATGCTCCGAATAGGGAGCGGATATGGTTTAAAAAATATATATATGTATATATATAATCTTGTTGAACTTCTTGCTGCACAAGATCAACTTATCAGTATGAAACAGTTCAGTTTTACCCACGTACATAAATTGTTTACCCAGAATTGTTTTTTATTAAGAAAAATATTAACAATATTACATATTTCAACGAAAATATTATTTGTATTGGTTTTATTTCGCAATTTCTCAGACATATCGGTGACGGCATCTCTTTCGCGATTGGAACCGGTTTGTTTCCTTTATGGTTATATTACCTTGTCAAACAATAATTCTTATGCAAATGTTGGAAGGAGCAATGAAACTTATGCCCACGTATCTAGACACTGCTGGATGACATATTTGCATAAACTAGCCGTATGCAGTGCACTATTTTATATGAACTGTGTTTTATGAAAGCGAAAGTTATGGTAAAGTATGATAAGTTAAAACAGTAAATTATGATTCGCATGCTTTTCGCGGCTCTGTACGTGGAAGAAAGCTGATTCATTAGTACGTTTCTACAACCATGAACCGAATTGAATCTTAATAGATATTTCCAAACTGCTGTACAAAATTTAATATTAATGATGGTTAAACAACTATAAAAATACCACCAAATAAAAAATATCACGCAAATCCTGAAGTTATTCCCTTTATTATCGGCTCTTCTTAATATAATTTCAATACTACGATAAATTCATGGCAGCCAAAAACAAAGTATAATTGAAGAGTATATTTCAAATGAACCTCCCTAGTCAAAAAAGTGTAAGTTAAATTAGCGTTGCATTTTTTCTTCATAAAATTACGCATAAATACGCAATCTTTACAACCAATCTATGACTTCTTCATAAACCACGATATTTTATCGTCTCTCAAATATCGGCAGAATTTCAATAAATGGTGGAACAGGTGGTCAGATGCTATTGATAATATCATCATAGAATTAATCATTTTTTATATAAGAAGGTAGTGAATACAAGACGAGACTATTTGTGCACATATATCTTTAAATGAATAGCTAGCTGGTGTTTCACGACCATCAAAAACCATCTGGGGCTGTAAATCTAATGAAGAAGAATACTTCCTATTAGCTTTACAGATGCATCCTTTAGGTGGTCATCAGCGACATTTACGTGGGAAGAAAAGTTATCCAAAGAATACTTAGTCGTCACATAAAATGTTGCCCCTTTAATTACTTTTTCATCTTATGTGCGGCAATGAATATTTAAAGAAAGTCCTCACAAAAAAACGAACATGTAAAAAGTTGCATGCTCTTATTAGGAATTACATTTAAGCATATAAATAAATTAAAAAAAACACAATAAATTACTTCTGTACAATTGTATACTTTGATTAATTTTATTATCGGTTGTATTACTGTCAATTTACCGTTTGTGTAAATTATTGGCTAGGCCAGAATACAATTTATTACCTCAAAGTCATCGCCCCAAGCCAACAGACGAGGACATAAATCCAACAGTGGGCGGCAGAAGGGGTTAAGACCAATGACTTCATCATTCTGAAAGACGTTTGAAAAACGACCCCGAACTAGACAATTCCATTATTGTTGCGATTGTTAAATATGTTTAAAATACATCGTAAAATTTGTGACATAGATAAAATCAGAGTGAAGATATACGTCGGGGAATATTTGTAGATGAGAACAGTACCGTTTAACGAAGAAAAATATTTTCAGGGAGTCGAATACAACATAAAAATAGGTAGTTAATTAAACATTAAAAAAAACATTCTGTTAGTAAGAAGCACAAGAAAAAAACAATTTAACGACAACCAAATAACACAGCTATTAATCGATATGTATAATAATGTAAAGCCATTTGTTATCATATTTCAATAACCAACATTTCGTAGGTTCATGTTTTGTCTACCGGGATTCGCTTTCGCATCATCAGTTTTCCGAGTTATATGTCTATGTACTCTATATGAATAATAACTTATTTTCAATGCACCAGACATTTTTAAATCATTCGAGATTAACTCGAAGAGAAGCAACATTTCGAATACACATTTAAAAGATCTCAAATTTTATGTTAAAAAATCTAAATTTTATATTGACTTTGCAAGGACTTGAAGCCGGAACCTTGTAAGGGTAAAGCTGTTACCGCTACAAACGCCTTTCCAGTGTGCTATATACGACTTTCCAATTTAAAAAAGAAAAATATAAGTACCTAAAATACCAATTAATGAATGTTTGATTATATCAATTTGATCGAAATTCGTATTTGGTCATAAAATAATATAACTATAAACATAAATGTAATTAATACCTCTTGCACCCGTATTTTAGAGCTCGTTTAATAGTGTTTGCAACACTGGTATTACCGAAATAGGGATCCCGGTATTTAAGCTTTTTCAATACCGGTTTTGAAATTGCATACTAACGGTATTTTAATTCGGTAAATTAAGCAAGTCGAGAGAGTCGACGGCTTCAGGTACTTGGGGGTACACATCACGGGGGATGGCAATCCGCGTAAAAAGCTCGCAATCCGATTAGGGATAGCTGGAGCAACTTTTAACTCAGTGCGGAAAGTCTGAGGCTCACGGTTGTACTCGGTCAGAACCAAGTGCCACTTATTCAACGCATGCATCCTGACAGTGTTGCTTTACGGTTGCGAGTCATGGCACCTCACCAAGGCACAGGGTAACCGTATACTGCGCTTTGAAAACAGATGTTCGCGGCGAATACTAGGGATACGGTGGTTTGATTTTCTCAGGAACTCGGAGGTAAGAGAGCGGACGAACCAGTCTCTTATTACGACCAAAATAAAAAAAGCAACGATGGACCTGGCTTGGACACGTGCTGCGGATGCCCCAGGAGAGTCTGAATCCTGCCTGTCTCTTCTACCAACCAGATGGATTCCGTCGCCCTGGAAGGCCGATGATGACCATCCATAGGGTGTATTCGGCGGAGCTGCGGGACGCTAGGATAACCTGGAAGGAAGCGAGGAGACTGACGGGGGACAGAGAAACTTGGAGGAACTGCGTGATGGCCATATGCTCTGAATAGGGAGCGGATATGGTTTAAAAAAAATTAAGCAAAATCGAAATGTTAATGTAGTTGATTTTTCATTTGACATAAGCAATTAAAGGATCGGAACATTTTAATGCCTTGCGTTTAGTCACACGTTGATCCTTGCAAAAAATTTACAAATTATCGAATTCGCAATAACAGTTGAAATTTCACTGTTTAAAATTGTTGTTTGTTTAATATTTGGTTTATAACACTTTTATATTTTAATAATTTGTGTTATTGTGTACGTGACTTGTACAGTGACCCAATTAGTCATTATAAGTATTAAGATTCTTGTTAATTTTAAACTATTTTGTAATACCGGTATTCATACATTCGCCCGGTATTGCATTCCCTAGTCTTAAGTGATTCATACCAAATTTGGGGCAATTGATCAAATCGCTTCTGAAGGTAAACCGGTAATCGAAGTGAAAATGTGGTTAATTTAGAGAAGGTTTTAATTATATTTTATTTATATTTTATAGGTTACAATAAATATACGGTCATAAAAATCATTTAAAAAAACTATTAACACAGATAATATTTTAATAAACGATAGGCGTTAAGCGAACGGAACCTTCAAAATCGTTATTTTTATATCCAAATAAAAATTAATTGTTACACATGACACGCAACATGCAACCATAAACTAAAAGAAATAGATATTTTACCATGTAATAATTTTCTAGTTATTTCAGATTAAAATTACTTCCGACCTGTGAATTTTCAAAACATTTTATATTGGCTAATTTTTAAAACAGGCAGTCGTCAGTATCGTCTCATTAGTCCCTGGGCTATCAGCTTTACACCCTCCCCCTCTTCTAACACCCTCTTTGTGACTCATTGGTTAAGGCGTTGAAAATACCTGCATATTATTTGAATCGATGAAGGATTAAGCGACTAAGTAGCTCTGAATAGATAAAATTAAAAAAAATGTTACGTTTATATAGGCAGACTTTATATCAGCGGTCGCCAACCGGTAGTCCGAGGAGTTGCTACAGAAACATCATTGGAAACAAGGATGTGATGTAAACTTATTTCAAACAGAGCATCGACACCTATCACACTAATTATTTTTTATGTGACTAAACAAGACGTGTAATTACCGATAGCATTTCTTTTTAAATATGGTAATTTTATGATTAATATTACAAATAATTTTTCACCTTTTCAAACAACTTAAAAAAATTGAAGACTGTGAGTTTGGTGGTTTGTGAGGTCTGAAGCTTTAGTGACCGATGCTTTAAATCAGTACTCCGCAACCTTTTCTCACCCACGGCACACCTAAGTACTAATAAATATTTCGCGGCACACTACAAGCCAAAAGTGAATTTCATAAACAAAACTTACAATTTATTAATTTATCTTTATTTGATGAATTTGAAATAGTGGCTAATATATTTTTTAATAAAAACCAATTAAACTATTTTGATGGTTAAACTATTGTGATTGTTAAGTGATAGTACACACATAAATTAGAAAAATTATTTGTAAAATGTAACCTAATTTCACTACTAAAAAATATTTAACCTAAATTGAGTGGATAAAAGTATTCTCGATTTTTTTGTTTGGCCGAATCCAAAATAATATTTCTGTTCTCAGTAATAGTCTCGTAGATAGGGGTTGTGCTGCCCGGAGCCCTATTTGAGTTTGCCGCCCCCCACCACTTTTGCCCAAAATTTTTTTTAGCCATCACGACGGTAAAGGTTGCGCCGCAGGCAGAAAATTTTTATGTACAATTTTTTTTTTTTTTAATAATTTTTATGAAAAATATGTACAATATTTTTACAATCTTGACAAATTTTTAATTTAATATTAGTATACAAACACGAAATTATTTATGTACAATACATTAATTGATATATATTGCACTTAAAAACGAATTGATAATTGTAAATTAATTTAGAACAAGATATTCAGCAGATTTTACTAACAATTCGCAAAAAAAAAATTAGAAAAACGTATTTAAATAAATATGTTATTAGAGCGAACCCGTTAGAAACATTATCGGAATCCATTTTATCTGCCAGTTGGTGTTCTATTGAAAGTATTGAAAAACATTTCAATCGCAAATTGCTCATTGTCGATATTAAATAGCTTTTTTATTAATTTCAACTTCAAGAAGCTCCTTTCAGAGCAAACAACACAGTTGCAAGGATAAAATTGTATTTTTGAATAAATTTTAGAAGTTCAATATTTGCCATCCTTCCACATATCTGTTTCATTATGTTAAACAGCAACATCATTTTGAATTCTTCCCGATCATCATCATCATAATTTAAACAGAGATTTTAGCAACCGACTGGCTTTAATTTTTTTCTGATATATATAAACATACTCGATTTTTTCTCATTTTGTACGCACTGCGCCGCGGCATACCTGGGTTCGTGTCGCGGCGCACCAGTGTGCCGCCGCACACCGGTTGCAGAGCACTGCTTTAGATTACTGCATATTAATAAATAATATTCTTGTGCGGAGGAAACCTGGTAAATAATGAATGACGTGTGTTGCCAACACCAACGCTCACAACAAAATAATAAATTCACAAATCAATTTCAAGGTGTTAAATATCAATTCTTGGTGAAAAAGCATTAATATTTACAAAAATAAAACATATTTTTAAACAAATTCCATTTTTTTTAGAATGATCAGGACAGAGTTTGCTGATAGCTAGTATTATTCTGATAAGCGAAACCCGTCTTGCTCATTAAAAAGTATTTTATTTTTCAAAACAGTTTCATAACGAAAACTAAAATACTTAGTGTTCTGCTACAATGGCAAAGTCTATGCTTTCTGTTTTATTTTATTTTTTTTACTCTGTATTTATATCAGATAAGCAACTGCCAATAATTAATTTTTTCATACAGCAATGTTATCAAAGTGAAAAGTGAGTAAAAAATACGATGCCAATATTCTAAATTTCACGTGAAAAGGTATATTTATTAAGAAAATAAGTATTATATATTATCATGTCTCCGAAATTAAAAATTCATATCAGAGTCGTAAAACTAGTTTCGGATATCGCTAAATTCTACGCAAATAAAGGTGGTCGTTACGGTATCAATTTGCTGAACACACAAATATAATAAATAACATAATATTAAACGGCATGATAATGTATGCGGTTTTGCTAAACACGTGGTTTTAGTATAACACGTGATTCACCTACCGAAACTTTGGAATATTTAATTGGATTAAAAACGATATTGGGAATCCGTCTACTTATTTGTTTATTCCGGTCCGAAAGAGACGGTAGGGAGAGCGATTAGTTTACTTCTAATCATTTTCTAGTCTCATCTTCCTTCCCTTCAAAAATATAGTTTGAGAAACTGAATAACAACCATTTGATATACTTCATTTAGATTTTATATGCTCTGATATAGGATAAAATGATATCAATATTTTCTAAGCAGACCGTTAAAAAAACTAAGCTTTTATTAATTGATTAACAATCGTTTATTGTAGGCATATCGATATTTCTTTGACCTTAGATTAACTTACCGGCAGTAGTTGTTCCTAAATAAATAATATGGAGATAGATTGTTAAGTTTTGATACCTACGTAATATCATGTGAGGTCGTTCGGTTAATTACCACACACACGTATTATGTAATATATAATCAAATCAAGTAAAATCGTCTAAACTGAATTAAAATTTTATTTCAAGTTGGCCAAAACTTTAGTTTGATGCTTATAAAAGCAAACCCTGTCACAATATATAATCGTGACATCAGTGTCAACACTAACATCTTTTTTTGTCCCTTTTTGTGACAAACTTATTCAGAGATTTCTCAAACGTAATCCATTAACATTAAGATATTTCTGGATTGTCTCGCATCCATTACCCAAATTCCAAAAGAACAGTGAAATAATCCCTCTCACAAAAAAACTTCCATTAGGGTTTTGTTGTATAGAGCTCTTATCGAGACTTTGTATGGTGTGTGTCGTTAATAGTTGACAATAAGCTGGTGCTTTATGGTTTGTATCAACATCTCCGGTGTCGTTGCGTCAATTATTCAGTAAGAACATAATTGAAAATACTTTCATACATCTGTGAGATATTTTATCTAACAGAATTATAACAGAATCTCTATTGTCCCAGGTCCCAGGGTACAAAACGAATTTACTTGACGTATCCATTAACCCAGCAACGTCAGGCGATTTAATATAATTTTCGAGAGTGTCTCACGAGCAGTATCCTAATGTTAGGTTGCTGTAGCATATTGGAACATTCCAATAAAGCTTGAATAATAAGAAATAGTTGTAAGACAGAAGTTCAGCGATAGAATTATCACATTCAGACATTCTCACTTTTGGATACAAATACATATTCGTTTGAAAAAAAATATGAATGTTTCCATTCCGGAATTGAACCTGCAACCAAAGCCCAAACGCATTGAGTAATCTTAACTATTCTTCAATAATTCTCAAGTATTGGCGACATATTATATCGTAATTGAAAAGCTATATTTTTTTGTACTTTTCCTAGACCCCAGACAAACACTTGCATCACAGAATTTAAAAAAATCAGTCGGTATGTTTTTGTGTATGTTTTTTTTAAATACTAACCTCACGCACTTGCCAAGTGTGTTAAGTATCAGACATAATATTAAAAATAGTCGTATGAAAAACTTTATGCTTGTATTTTTTTTATTTTTGTGTCTCCAGTGTATCAAACATGGGCGTTTTCAGTAAATGCAAATTCTAGATAATTGCAGATAAACATTTTATAGATCAAATGATGTCGTGTTACATAATGCGTGTGATCTTTCAACCAACCTCGATGTATAGTGCAATGAAGAGGATATGGAACTTTATTTTAATTCTCAATTTTTGTTAAATTTAAATCAAAAAACATTTTCTTTCTTATTTAAGTAAATTTTCTTTATCCAACCATGGCGAAAAAATCTTGGATTTGGCCACGTTTGATCTGTATTGACTACTCACTTGATTATTTGTCACATTCTTATAATATTTATATATCGTGTCACATAAACCTAATATTTACTATTTTAATCCATCTTTTAAATATTAATCCTATAGAGTGGCGGACATTCTTGAGCGTTCGTTCTTTTCGGTTATGGAAGCCACGGATTCAATTCTCAGAACTGACATTTGATTTTTCACTCGATTTAGGAATTTAAAAGCAAGAATGTATGTGATTTTTACATTTCCAACCACCCATCCGACCCTAAAAATGGTGCGCAGGGACAGCGCTTATCTAATTACTAGATCTTTCTTTGCCTAATTCTTACCCACTCCAAATGTAAGATGTAGGACTGCTTAATAACTACCGGCTCGTAAAACAATGTATCTAATGATGCTCATTTAAAAGTCCATATGCTCACTGTAGCGAACACGATCCTTTGTAAACAATAATCATAAAAAAATAATGAATGATAGATGTATTGCACATCTTCCCAAGTCTTGTTTTATGTCAAACGAATATTTCCTTCTTATGAAAGTATTAGTCCATACTTATCATCTATTATATAAATAAATAGATCCATACATACACGTGCGTAGGTGATTTCAGCGTATTAAATTATTTAAATCTAGTCGAATGCTGGGATAGCAAATTTAACGATCGACCAATGCCATTTCAATTAATGATAATTTTATTTGAACTCGCCTGCCTCAGTCAACCGACGGTCTATGCAATTTCGATGGGACAAAAGGTGTCATATATTTTGGCGCAACTCCTCCCACTCGATACAAACGACAGGGGCCTTATAATAATTATTTTTTTTCGAAAATAAAATATACTATTATATAATATGTGGTATATATTTTAATGGCCATTGAGAACTGGTGAAAACAACATGGAACATCATATTGTGAGATCATCTGCAGAATAACTTGACGATTTTTTTTTTAACCATGTCCGACTATTTTCGAATTCTGACTGTAAAAATTAAAAAAGGAATCTATTTTAATTTTTTTTGTATAATCGTAAATGAATAATTTCATCCAATTATTAAAGAATGAGACAAATACACACTGCGAAAAAATTTTGAATCCCTGAAAAGCTGCACCCACAGTGCAGTGTAATACTGATTGCACCCACGTTCGTTGCAGAACAGGAATCGAAGCCAATCCTGCGGCTCGATAAACTGTAAGCGTTTGTTATTTATCGCTCTATTTTAAAATAAATTCCATGCATACTACAAATTATTAAGAGAAACAATCGAACATTTCACACATTTTAAATTTTATTTTTCTGATGTTGTTTAATTTACTCAAAGTTTTTCAAGCATTCGGGAAAAGGAAAATGAAAATAACAGATTTTGAATATTTTTAGTAAAATCTATCAAGACGTTTTCCATACTGTTTAATTATTCAACTGTTACTAAATGCCTTAACTTTGAAATCAAGATACGAATTGCACTACTTTTGAACAAATTGAGCACATCGTGTGCAATCAGTACACATGAGCACATAATGGAGAAACATCAGAGATAATATCGCAATCACTTCCATATTATTTAAGACATCGACTGAGGGTGCTTGATGGAATTTCAATATTAAATTTGGATTATTGAGATTTTGTACACTTCCATGTATTTTGTCACTAATACGCGTAGAGTTAATCCTGTCATTACTACGGAATTACTTAATATATTAGACGTTTGCGTTGACCAGAACTATTTTCAATTTGATAATAGATTCTATGAACAAACCGAAGGCCTTGCAATGGGAAGTTGTTTGTCACCACTATTAGCAGAATTTTACATGAACCATTTAGAAAACCTTATTTATAGCAATAAAACAGAAGTTAGAAACGTAGTTTATTGGTTCCGTTACGTAGATGACATCCTTTGTCTATTCAATGGAACTGAGAGACAAGTTTCTAACCTTCATAATTTTCTTAACTCACTAGATGATAAAATTCAATTCACTTTAGAAGTAGGGGGCAAGAATATAAATTTCCTTGACCTTAATATTGATATTAAAAACTCCATTCATGAATTTAAAATTTACCGAAAACAGACGTTTTCAGAAGCCGCCATCCATTTTAAGTCAGACCATCCTTTCTCATATAAATTGGCTGCTTTCCATTCTCAGGTTCACAGATTAGTCACTATACCTCTAAATAAATTTAAATTTGAAAACGAACTAAACATTATTAAACAAATTGCCATTAATAATGGCTATGAGGCGTCTCTTATAGATAGTCTTGTATCAAAAAAACAACGTAAATTAGCAGAAAAGATGCTATATTTCGGGAACTTGTCTAAAGACATAGACCGCCCTAGAATCTGGCATAGAATAAGTTATTTAGGTTGCACAAGCTTTAAAATTAAAAAACAACTCGCTGATAGTGTTAGACCGGCGTTCTATTGCAAAAACTCTCTAGGCAAATTACTTATTAACAATAAAGATAGAGTAAACTTTAAGAACAAATCTGGTATTTATAAATTACAATGCAATGATTGCCAACATTTCTATGTGGGTAAAACCACACGTACATTAGATATAAGGGTATCAGAACATTTAGCTGCCTTTAGATTAAAAAAAGAAACTTCGACATTCGCAAATCACTTGCTAATGGAGAACCATACGTTTAATGCGGATGATGGGGTTAAACTGTTGCATAAAAACATGGATCATAAATTATTTTATCAGGAAATTTTAGAAATTAATAGAGGCCAGTTATACTCCTTACCAATCTTGAATGAGCAGCTGAACCTTCCTAATTCTCCGCTATTATATCCGATACGTTGAAACACCTAACAGATTTCACTAAATGTGGAATGATTGTATATATTTACCCATTCGTCGAATTACATCCCGTCAAAACCCACAATACTATTATAATTGTAAAATCACTGGTATTTCTAAAAGAAGTTGAAAAGCGGCAATTCGCCTTCGGCAATCGCCACTCTGGTAATATGGTGTTTACAAAATAAGGATTAGGACGATTTCCGAAATTTTAACTCAGGTATCGGTGTGGCTCTCAGACGTATAATGTATTGCCTCGTGAATGATATTTGTCGCATTTGTATCTTCTATATAAGCGTTAGACACTGTTTACTGTCTCTCAGTTCGAGTCCATTCGTGTGCTCGAATGCCTGAAGATGCCGAAAGGCGAAACCCGGGTCGTTAGTGACAAAATACATGGAAGTGTACAAAATCTCAATAATCCAAACTTCCATATTAGTCTACCAAGTCAAAGTCTGGACTTGAAGAAACGAAAAATCAGAAGACTGGAGGCTGAATCGACTTACGATGAAGATGAGCAGGTTTTTAGATGGCCTAATGAGCTAAATGATCTTACAGCGACAATCAAACACAGGGAATTTTACTTCAATTACGTTTTTAGCAATAAGAAATACGAATTACCTCAAGTCGTCTATTATAAGTCAAGCAGAAACATAATAAGAAAGAGATTTTCTTGAGTCTGTAACCAACGCAAGTGGCACAAAGAAAAAAAAATTATCTAATATGACTAGGACCAAGATAGAGAACCTTGCTAACTTTTCGTAGAAGATGACACCGAGAGAAAATAAAAATTGATCCTAAATCGGTAAATGACTGCGAGATTGGTGGGTAATCGTCAATTTTGTATAATAGTTCAATAAGGAAAACAAGAATTCATTGTCATGATACCAAAATGATCCTAACTGAGAATGAATTTGAATGACTCATGTAAGCTGGTCTCAGAATTTTGTGAAATTAGATACATAAAATGTTAAATAGTGTTACATGAAACAATGAGGTAATATTTGGATTATTATTCACGTGAAACATTTATTAAGCTTTTTGTATGAGGAGAAATCAATCTGATATTACAATGCTCACATTTTTTTACTGATTTCTAAGAATAAAACTGTTTTAGTTGGTAATATAAGACCAAATAAAAGCGAAGCATTCATTTTACGCGGCCAAACATCAAATGCGAAGTATTTTTTTAAATTGTTGTGTATGAGCAATTTTCGAGAGCTTAAAATAATATTTGAACAACATATCTGTCAAGTATCAAACAATATTCCATGTAAACATATTTACGTAAAAATTACTAACAGTTAAAACATTTTTATTTCAAAATGACTTAATATAATATCTCTTTTCTATGCAGATGGTAAATATATATTATTTTTAAGCCTGCTCGCTCCCTAGATGGAGTATCAATTTATTAGAATCCTACGAAAAATACATCTATTCAATTCGAAATACAATATACACACTATTTTTTTAATCTATACACTCCAGTCAAAAATGGTTAACTGATTCGTAAAATCTGAATTGAAAACACACACGTGATTCAATAATTGAGTAAGATCTTTTATCTGCCATCTGAAGCGGACGTACAAACCGAGTAGTATTTTTTCACTTCCATACAATGACTGAAGGCCGCTAAAAACTTGTTTATTAAAGAAATGTTGAATTGTACATACGTCAATAATTACGTCACGCATCATCAATCTGCAGGTAAAATGATACGTCACAGAGTAGTAAACATTTCAGTCACCATTTCAAATTCTCGAAACGTCAAATGATTTGAATTCAGAAACAACAGGTGATTTAGATTTAAAGAACAATACGACATGTTTATCGTAAAATGATAATTCTACTCTTTACGCGATTCTAAATGAAATACACCATAACTTTTACTACATATATTACTATAATATTAAGATATTAACACTTTAATATTTGTGGTTGGACTGTTCATTCAATGTAGTTTTTAATAGACAACGTAGCCGTGAACTGTCAGTAATAATAAGATATTTTCTGACCTAAAACTTCGCATCAGCAACTTTAATAACTGTATACGCAATTGGAAATACCTCTGTTGTTTATATAATTGATATGTCGCTAAGTAAAAGATACCTTTTGATTATAGGGGTGTCACTCACGCCGCTGAAATTATAAATGGAATTCACAAGGTGACACAATATATGTACAACTGACATGGACTAAAAATTCTCTCTGTCCAAAATGCATATACATAGGTATCAGAAATTAACAGTCTCAATATAATTCAATTTCTAATATTAATTACCTCTGCCTAAATTTTGTAATAAAATGTATCTACAAGAAGTCCACTATTGTTGGCAATAGTTCCAATGCTCTCAATTTTAAAATTGAAAAAGTTAACATAATATGATATTGACTGTTGACCTTACGATGATCTTACTACCAGGCTATCGACTGCGACACACTAAATATTTAAGCGTAATAGATTTTAATTATAATAGATCTATACAAGAAACCCTTGCAATTTTCAAATCAATATAAATATTTTGTTTCAAGCTAATTCTAAAAAATATACGTGGCACCACTTAATTTAACTAATTTTTTAAAAAATACGCAAACATACGTATATTGAAAAATATAATATCCTCACAAATATTTTAAAGATGACGTATGAAACAAGCACGATCAGTAACACAATATATACAGTATATACACAATGCATATTTCCAGGACACATAAATATTTGTTCAATTAGCCATTATTTTTATTTCGTAGAATATTATTTGAGAATGAACTCATGCGATCCTAGAATACAACGTAAAGCAAAATTTCATATCATAGAGCAAATATTTGGAGTGACTATCTCACATTTCTAATCTTATTTGTTTGTGCTCTTTACCATTCTTTGTAACAAACGGTCTTTAAATTATCTTTCGAACGCCGCAATAACTTCTCGATTATATATTATTTAGTCTACGAAAGTGCTTTATAGTAATTATTTTGCTACTATTCTGTAGTAATTATAAAGTTACTGACTATACCAGCGGCGAAAAACATGTGGTATGCGTGTCCAACTTGACACGCGAAATTTTCTCAACGGCAGGACAAAAAAATAATTTCATTTATTATTTTAAATATGTTAACTTTTATGGGGTGGGGGGATTAGCAACCTCTTCGTTGACAACTTTTTCTTCCACGAACTCAAATGAAAGTATTTTTTTCTGTACTGAATCACTTACAGTCAAAGAGTAAAAATTGGTTGAAAAGGGAACATTCAGCAGCACGATTTATTTGCAGCAACATATCAGTCATGTTATCAGACTGAAACAAAAAACCTCAAACAAGGCTTAGTGTGATATAAAATTTATTGATATTTCCTTATTTTATTTCACTTTTTGTATATCGTTTTTTTATATTTAATGAAAATGATTAAAATTAATTATTAATAAATACATCAATAGAACATGACACGAATTATAAAAAAAGATTACTTATTCTGGCACGCCAATCAAATCGTATTTGCCATCCCTGTACACTGATCTATTTTAAAATAATCTATCGTACAATAATATGAGCGCGAATTAATTTAATATTTAGAAGAAATATATACAATAAAGATAATTTCGTAAAAGGTTACTTACATAGTTTTATAAACATTAACTTAATAACTATTATTTCACGGTATCTGCAAGACAAATGTATTAAATTAGTAATTTTGTTTAATTGGAACATAAAAGGTGAATAGAGTATTACAAATCATAACTACTGGGTATTGTTCTTCAAGCTTGGCTGGTTAATAAGTATACCAGATTAGAAATGTAACACGACAGTAAGATGCTGCAATGCAGTCATCCTATGGGAATGACCGGAGAAATAGAACAGCGATTCCCAATACAGGGTACGCGCGGGATAAGTCAATAATGGCGAGCGAGATGAAAACACACAGTCTTCTGTTGTTAGAGAGGTAAAAATTTAAAAAATACAACGACGAATTCATAAAATATGGATTTTCGTACACAGGAGTTCAGGACTGTCCTTAACCCAAGTGTGTGGCGCGTGAGAAAATGCTGTTACATGGCAGTATGAAACCTACCCTACTGTAACGGTATGTAAAAACAAAACATTAAAATAATAAAGAGTGACTTCCTTAAACGTTTCGCAGCAAAAAATTAGAATCTACCGACTTTAAGATCCTACACCCTGCCACTAATAAAGGCTATGAAAATGCGGTTGAAGCTTTTTTTTAACCATATCCGCTCCCTATTCGGAGCATATGGCCATCACGCGGTTCCTCCAAGCTTCTCTGTCTCCCGCCAGCCTCCTCGCCTACTCCCAGGTCATCCCAGCGTCCCGTAGCTCCGCCGAATACATCCTATGGATGGTCATCAGCGACCTTCCAGGGCGACGGAATCCACCTGGTTGGTAGAAGAGACAGGCAGGATTCAGGATCCCCTGGGGCATCCGCAGCACGTGTCCAAGCCAGGTCCATCGTCGCTTTTTTATTTTGGACAATTCGCAGGGCTAATCACCCGGTCTTCTTAAATGAATAGATTACGACACCATCAACGCAAAAGCCTCGGACGCTTAGGCCTGCTAATGGACGGCCCAGCAACGAAAAGGACATGATACTCTCTCTCTCTCTTGAAGCTAGCTATCTTATAAGTATTTCTAAACGTATAAAAATCAGCAGAAAATTTTATTTCCTCTTGTATAAATCAGCCCTTTTTTACACATCTTCATTAAGCAGAGCCTATTGCCATTGCCCTGCTCGAACACTTCTTGTCACAAAAATGCTATTTATTCACCGAAACTACAAATTCGAAATACTAGCAATTGTATAAAATACAAACATTTTTCTTATTCCAGACTTACAATGTCCATTTCGAGCAACATCGTTTCATCATAACTGTTTTCGAAAATGAGAGATTGAGCAACGTAATAACAACTAGTTGTCGTGCACAGAACCTCTGTTAAAATGCATCATCAGAGTTCATATTCTCCACATAGGTAGCGGATACAGTTAAAATACATCAATAATATAATAAAATTATTTAACTGTATAGTGGATTAATATATAATAAAATCAAAAAAACTCTCCAACCATGTAATTCGTAAACTTGTAATGAAATTTATTTATTCTACATTTAGGAAACGGAATTGACTCATCTTGGACGACACTACTTTCAATCGCTTATGATTTTAATTTCCTTATATTCTTAATTAGCAGATATTGCGGTCAATCAAATTTCAAAAACATCCGTTATTATTTTAGTTGGATTTGACCGCGACGTGATTGTTGGTCTGTCGTGGATTTCTTTGATAAGTGATTGAATAAAAATGCATTGTAATTATATTTCTGTTTTGCGTGTTTTGTTTATTAATAAATCGATATCTTGAACAAACAATACATTGTGGCTTCGATTTAACATCAGTTTCGATCACTCTTATTTTATCAATAAACAAGACTTAACTTAATTATAGTGTTTATAGATACAAAGGGTTATGTTGAAACTTGAGGAGAAGAATTCTTTCAGGTCTGTTAACTTAAAATTTAAATAAAACTAACAAAATTCAAGTGAGATAGATATTCTCCACTGAAATATTCAGTGTAAGGTCGTTTCACCAGTGCTCAGCCAGTTAAGTGGCAGGTGTACTTTCAAAAGGGATTTTGAGTCAATGAATGATAAATAGATATTTTGTTCGTTGTTATTCCATTAAACATGACACACCCTGGTTTTTCTTAAGTATAAGTGTCATTAGTGTCCTGAACTGAAATTGGCCTGCGGCAAACAGCAATATTTCGCAGAAGACGCTGTTTCTTGTTGTCAGGCTTTAAAAAAAGAGCCCCCGGCTTCGGCCGCTGGACGAGTCCATTTTTACGGAAAAGGGTAGCTCCAACTTTGCACGGAGTTTTTTTGAATTTTTGTAGACAGTCGATTACGATCCGCTGAGTGGGACGAGCAGCGGTCTCGTGGCAGCGGAGGTGACATGTGAACTGTTTGTTTTTGTGTTTTGATTTGCGTTGGATTTAATTTAAATTCGTTGTGTTATTTGTATTATAACTTAAAGTAAATTCTGTTGCTAAGTAAATGTAAATGTGGAATCAATTTTATGTGTTAAGATTTATATATTTGTGTAATATTAAACCACTGCATCTTGAATGGAAAATAAATAAGTTTTGAACCGGATCTGAAATGGTGTTTGTCTGAGATCAGCCCTTCCAGGACTCCGGATAACCAGCCGCTCGCCTCTCTTCGATCCGGGGTCTTCTCAAACAGTAATAAATAATAGAAGTTTACAAAAAAAATGCCAATTTTCCCAGTGGTCGGTCACCAAAATCCAATGGTCGGCCTTTCGTTTCCCAGTGTTCGGCCATCTCTATGAAACTTCATGAATATCGCGAAATAATCTACTGATAGTCGACAGAAGAATAAAAAACATAATGATGCAAAGCATGACAATATAAAGTATATTTTGTTAGCGATCCCCATACAACATGAATTTGTCGAAACTTGCAAAGTAAAAATGTGCTTTTTTTAATTGCGTATTGCATCATATAGGTCAGTATAGTGCAGATATACATTGGCAAGTGGCAAGACGAATTAAAAAAAAACCTTTTTTTTAAAATATCTACTGGCGACGGCTGATTTTAAGAACAAGCACTCTACATTTAATTTTCCAAAACAAATAGATTAATAAACAATGACATTTTAAAATTACCTTCCTCCGAACTATAATATTGCTTCATTTTGAAGGAATTACTTGTATCAGGTGTCAATTTAAAGTCCAAAGGAACCAAATATGAGTAGCGTAAAGATTCAGCTTTTTGAGAACCTACATATTTAGAAACACTGCAACCACGTTTCAATTGTTTCCGTTCTGTACATTTGTAACAACCGAAAGGAAGAAATTTAAGTATTCTATTCGTATTTTTACATTTAATATTTTTAAATAGTCGCATACGTCTTGTGAGTCACCGTTTGCCGACCTCTGGCTTATACCTTCGTCACTTAATGTTCAAAAAATAAAAGATGCCCGTAATGCAGATCGAAGTCCATATTAATTTTTCATTAAAACTTCCTGAAATGAACACACGAACACACGTAAAAGTGATGGTAACCGAACTAAACAGAACAATTTGAAGATAATATTTTTGTCATATCTATGATTTATTGAACATATATATGAGTGACTTCTCATCGAGTTTATCTCGTATGATTTTCGGATTTTAGCAAAATATTCGGCATATCAGATATTTTTTTCCAAAATAATTTTAAAATATTAAAAAAGTGCCTTGTATTATATGAAATAAACAGTATCGTCACTTGCAAATATTCGTGTTTAATATCTACAATAAACACATTCTAATTGCATATTAGAGTTTATCATACTTTTTTGTTTTTATAAATTACTAAGTATTATATTATATAAATTAATAAATGTATTATTAAAAATAAAAAAGCGAAGATGGACCTGGCTTGGACACGTGCTGTGGATGCCCCGGCGAGCCTGAATCCTGCCTGTCTCTTCTACCAACCAGATGGATTCCGTCGCCCTGGAAGGCCGCTGATGACCATCAATAAGATGTATTCGGCGGAGCTACGGGACGCTGGGATGACCTGGGAGGAAGCGAGGACACTGGCGGGGGAAAGAGAAGCCGAATAGGGAGCGTATATGGTTTTTAAAAAAATATTTATTTCTTATTTGTTCACTAAATAATAGATACGACAAAAATATTATTTTCAAATTGTTCTGTTTAGTCATGGAACCAAAAGTGATCACTATTTTAGACATGGATTACGTTTTGGAATGCCACCATGTAATTGTGTATACATCACACTATAATACAAGCTTCTATCAATGTTGAAGTGTATATATCAACACACGATATAATCTATGTAAAAGTTCCAAATCGATAATGCAGGAAATTTTCTTGTGATTCACTCTGATGGACGGTCAGTATCACAAAGCAATTTGTTCTCTCGAAACCTGTTCCGTTGATGCACGATGTCCGCGGTGGATCACTTTTTGTAAGCAATCAATGCCTAATCTCAGCCCGACCATAAAGCATTCATCGATTTTTATTTGCTATGGGTCTGCGGTTACAAATAAAATAATACCAAGTACTTTTTTGTAGTTACGCTGTACCTATTCAACATAATATTTTTCAACAACGACCGCTGTTTCTCTAGGACTGGATTCAGCGTCCATGTTTTCACGGCGTATTTAGAACACAAGGAATTTTTCAACACACAAATATAAGCATATCGGAGCTGATTTAGCGGTTATATTGTGGGCTTCTTCCAAGAGGTGGTTAGCAAATTGAGAATCTGTTTTATTATTATTAAATGATCTTACATTTTCCTTAAATCTGGTTGAAATGCTCCTTCCTGTCTGTCCGATATAGATCTAATCACACAGAGATAAGTTCTACAAAAAATTTGTAGAACTGAATACTTTGTTATTTTATCCTATTAGTTTTCGATTGTTTCATATAAATCATGTAAATATTTGATGCTTTATGACATATTCTAACACACTATGAATCTACACGAAAATTGTGCATATTAAATGTCCAATTAGCAAAGAGCATCTAGAAATAATCTGGCATTTCTTTGGTTTTAATGATTACCTTTAAGTTATGATATCTGATGTGTTTCCATAAGTTTTCCATTTAAAATGCGGGGTTTTCCTTTGAGTTCTTTCCAATTTTTATGACAAAGTGATGAATGAACACGAAACACTCTAAATTAAAAATATTTTATTGTTTGAGGATGAAGGCATTAATTACATCTGGTGAGCAAGGTTAGAAGAAACAGGATGCAGTAAAATTGCCATGTATTTGCATCACAAGATTTAGTTTGAGCTTTAGTCTAAACGCTCAATAGAACTGTAAGTAGTATAATTATATTATAATATGCAGTATTTTAATTTACTGAGACGAAATTACACTAGCCATATTACATGAGATCATTCGTTTTTGTTTAATTTAATAATTCAGTGATTTTGGAACTCAAATTTCAGGGTTTATTTTTAAAACACATTTTTAGATTTTATATAAAACGCCAATTAGTTCTATAATCATTATAGGCACTTGGTAATAATATTATGAATAAAGTGAGATATTTTTACCATTCAATTTTGTTTTATTAAAATTTCGTTTTTTTGACGTAACGGTGTGCTTATAGGTTAAAATAACCAAGTAACCGACGTTTTGTTCACGTTTTAAACTCGATCACGTCATTCTCGGTTTATGACCATAGCGAAACGAATTGGAAACGGATCGTAAATATTGGATTGCTGCATCTCACGGTGATAAAATGATAAACCATAAATTAAAATATAATTATTTCGATACTAATTATATAATATCCGTATTATAGAGGGCCTCAATATTCACAAAAAGACAAAACTATTCTTTCGTCGGAATAAATAAATACAACACATTAAAAGTATTCAATTTTGACACTTTCAATATTAATAATAGTTTATTCATTGCTGTTGCATGATTAATTTGTTTCCTAAATTTGACAATATTTACTTATTAACTGGGCTTCATATCAGATTTATCTTGTCGTGTCATAAAATCGTCACTCTTGACTTATCGTTATAATTTTCGATTGACTAGAAAACGTTCAGTCCATGATTTTCTTTCCGGCTAAAAGCGTCTTACTATTGTAATCGGAACAGTTTGTTTTGTATTCATTGAACCGGTATTTTAGCCAAGAGGTAAATGCTTTTCAACGTTCGTCCTATTCGGTAGCGTAGTCAAGAATCGAATCACTTAATGTTATTTTTCATAATTCGATTTTAAAAATCATCTCACCCAACTCTTATCATTGGGCGTAGAGGATGCGACCAGCTTACCACTAATACTTAATTATTTCCATACTGATGTATCTATTCTTATACAATTGCGATCAAGCTGCTCTATTAGATTTTGGAGATAAAATCTATAGACAATGTTGGCAGTATCAAGTGACTTATAAGCACATACACATATTGGAGACCTGGTTATTAAAATATACTAAAAATTGCAACCAAAGTTGCTACGGCTCTCATCGTTTTCTCGATGAAATGGTGAGATACACGTATAGAAATTTTAAACAAAACTTTTTTAAATATATTTTTGAATTCATATATAAAGGCATATATGTTTGTGATTATTTTTATCCTTCTCATACCTGAATACAGGGCGTAGGGAGAGCGAGATTGTGAATATAACTGGCCATTAAAATAATTATTTGTGTTCCTCAATCGTACCTGACATAAAAGAATCCGCCACAACAGCTGATGATAGCTTCACTACAGTCGACAGCTGCGCCGAATACAGGCAGACAGCATTACTTGAATGAGATCAAATAAAATACATAACGGTTAGCCAACGGTCGTTTATCTAAATGTCACTTTGCGACTGTGTTTCATTTCTCCCTATTATTCCCTAAATGAAAAATCGAACGTGATTTAAAGTGAACATGGGCGATTATTAATTATTTCGCTCGAACAATATTTTTTTTTCACTCAGGGCCTTTACCAATTTTTTCGTTCTACTAAATCGTTTGTTTAATCTACGGGTATTTTATTACGACTAGGAGTTTCCATGATATATTTAGCATCAACACAAAAGTGACTAAAGAGCAATTAAATGTTAAATAGTTTTCCAGACAAATGTCAAACATACAACAAATGTCCGTCACTGTTATGAAGAAAGTCTCCAACCAAATGAAACACGTTTGAGAAAAGATCATTTCTTAGGCTGAATTATATTACAATTAAATGCAACGCAACGAAAACCCACTAATCAATGGCGAACAACATTAAATTTATTAATAAAATATATATCATATATCACAATATATTTAAGGATAAAATAGAAAGCAAAATGACATAGATTAAATAGAACTATGCCAACGTTGCAATATTTAAATCGTCCACTGAATATAGATTTTTTTTGCGAAAATTGGTATAAACCTGTTGACCTATTGCATATAAATTATACTTCGTGTTTTATGTCGTATGCACACACAATCGCTTGAATATTACTTAACATTTTGTGAAACTGTTAAAACATGATTTTTCCGAAATTATCAGATGTTAAAATATGTAAATATCATTTGATTAAGCTCATTGAATTTAGAGTGACAAATCGTTAAAAGAGTTCACACATATGTTTAAACTAAATTTTATATGAATTGAAGGGAACTGAAAAAAGATAATCTGGATGTAATAACATCATTTAAACTTGTTTTCTTTGTAACTATTTAAAGGAAATTTTACAAATCAATTATTCTTGTATTGCCATATATTTAACGATTACATTATTATTGCATGGAAAAGATTGTTACTTGATTAAAAGTTAAACAGAATTTATACCGAACTTTTTTTTACCCCGAGGTCAGATGCATTTCCAAAATATAATTATATACGTCACTGTATAATAAAAACTATCAACAAAAAAATTTGGAATACGATGGTGCTGGTTCAAACTAGTCTTTATCCTTATCTGATTTAAATTGGTATAAAAACGAACTACCTATATGTGTGACGTCTGTATGAGATGTTCAGCATACATGGGTTTTAGATAAGACACCAACTGAACCGACAAAATATATCAATACTGGATAGCGATTAGCATGTATGAGTTTTCGGGGGTAATATTTATTTAGTTAGCGTAGATGGAAATTATTAATATTTTTTCGGATAACCGTAGTTGAAATAGATGTATAAACTGATAAACGTTACCGTATTATTTCGAAAATGGTCTTTCGCTACGTCCACCGTGAAATTGTGAGACCGTTCAACGTTACTGTGATGCTTAAATTCCCTTCCATCCATTCGATACTAAAAATTGGGCATGAAGAAAGGGATCAACGCACTACTATTCCATTCCTAGTCCAATACTTATTTCTTTGTATTCTTTTAAAAAGAGATGTTGACCGACTAAATTCCAAACAACGCCCATAAAATAACTTCTGTCGCGATTATCCATTAGTGGTCAATATGCTCCACATTAGGAGCGAACATGATTGTATTATATAGGTCAGGGTAAAAGAGAAACAAACTGGCAAATTCATATTTTCGATGGAAATTCATTTTTAATATAAAATTAAAATTGATAACATAATTATTCCGCTGGCTGTGTTCCGAATGTAACACGTTTCTCTTTAAAAAGTATCTTCAGACTAACTATATCGCAAGGTTATTTTTTTATAAGTTAAAAAATGATTCTAATTCTAAAATAATAAAAAAATGGAGGGTAGGGTGAGTTTGTTTCTTTCTATTTGACGTGGGGAGGAGTTAAGACATAAACAATGATAGAACTAATTACCATAACACAACTAATTACAAATTAATGAATACTGTTTACATGTGAACATCTTTCATTTTTTTGTGGAGTATTTGTTGTGGAGGCAAACCGCAAAGAAAAATAGGCGCTGCAAAACAATAATTGTGATACGATATCTCCTAAAAAAGACACTGTATTGAAACAGATACGCTGCTATAACCACTAGTTCGATAGCGTTGTGGAAAGCAGCCATTGACTGCAAATACACAACGGATGGTGGTAGGAGAAACCAGGCTGGGTTACAAGCGGATTCACAGTCGCATTAATATATAACATTGTTACGTTCTAGTTTGGTTCACCACGAGTCATCTGATCTCTCATTCTGCATACTTTCGACGAAGCAGTGTCCAGAACGGTCCCCTGGCCCCACTACACTACTGGGTATAACTATTGATTAACATGGTACAATTTACAATGCTTGCAGCTAACTCTTCTGAATTATTTATATCACCATTGTATTGTATAAAAAAGTCGTTTATTTGTGTTGCGTGTTAAAGGAAGAAGATTATTAACAAGAAATAAATGTGAATTATTCGTATTGGGTGCTCGGTAAATCGCGAATCGTGTCGCAAAAAACCGGTGCTGCTTCCGGCAACCCTACTCCTGGTCTAGACAAACCTTGACCGTTGGCGGATCAAACCCAATTTGAATCAGTAATAATAGCTCCAATGTGATGTGCCTACATAATATAAATACTGTTGCCGAACACAGGTCGACAGGCGATTCGACAGCGGATTTGAAACCTTAGAATTATTGAGGCCTAACAAAAACTAGGCCAGTATGATGCCAAAACTTTTACCTCGAACAACACTTCCCGAATGTCCAAAATTGCTAGCTCAAGAAATACATGACGCTGTACGGATTATAGAACGACATTATTTTTAACATGATGACGTTATTTATCACCCACTAACCACCCCAGGCCGCAAAGCCGTGTTTACTGGTATGTATTATATGTGGAAATAGGTGAACACATGTGGAAACATGTGGGACAGTAAGAAATCGTAGCAGTTTTCATTCAAGTTTTCTTGTTATGTTGCTCTCTGAAAATGGCAGAATATAAAATTCAATAAACATTAAACATATTTAGGAAAAAAATGATATCGCAACATATTAACACATTTAGTTATACAACATTTGTCAAATAATATTTTTGTTTGGAATTTGGACCGATTTTTGTTCGACTATATTTTTAAAATATGTTTCTCTTAAAATAGCAATGCATTAAGCAGGTTCTACTAAAATCATCCATACAAATATTTCAAATTTTTTTTAAGTTGCAATAATAGTGTACTACCAAGTAAATGACAATTCAATGAATACCTAAAAACAGCATTATGTAAACTCATTTCTACCTTTGCTACATATTATGAAAAATCATTATTAAACAGTGACATTGATTATCAGTTTTTTGTTATTCTTTATATCTGCATTTAATTCGGGTCGTGAACAATCGAAAAATATAATAATAAAAGATAATAAGCTTAATAAAATAATATAACTAATGACCTTCATCCAATAACACAATATTTTTGACACATTAGAAATTCAAACACGATAAAATATTAACGTATTCAATTCTACAAAATTTGATTAGTTAGTAAGTAACTAACGTTAAGCCAAAATAATTATCAACTAACTAATAAATGTAGAACTAAACACATTGATTTTTTATCGTAATTTAATGGAGTTCTACCAAGAAAATGTCTACTCAACCAATAAATTAGAAATTTTCTTCGATGAAAACCTTACCTAACCTTTCATAATAGTTGAAAACAAAGTGAAATGGTCAAAATCGATAATAGATTATTTGATAGTCATAGACTAAGTTCACAAGAGACAAATCCTGTAACGAGTGTAACGCAATCGGTTGGCATTTTCAGATGATCGATTGATCGCGTGACCTTGAACCACGATCGCACGGTAAGAATCGACACGGGCTTTTCCAAAACAAATGTTTGACAAGCTGTGAGGAAAGCGGTAATTAAAATGGCACCTGATAAAATATTGCCATCTTGCTTGTGATGTAAGAAGCTACTTTTAATCTGCTTACAAACTGTGGGAGATATAATTACATACAATACATAATCACACAATGTGATAATAATTAAATTAGGTTCCGAAGTCAAATCGTTACGATCATATTTCGATAATGAGATCATTGGGAATTGTAGCAAAGGTCAAAGTTAATCCTTAAGTGAAATCAAGAATGATTGTATTTATTACAAATCGAATGACTTGGAAGGAAAATACTATCTCGTATTGGTATAAAAACACATTTTTTAAATTACTTACACGAGTCAAGAGTAAGTAAACAGTGCACGTGGCTGAAAAACCAACAAACACTATCTTGTGTTCTTGAACTACGGTTTTACACCTTTTTACAAAAGTAATAGATTTTCACTAAAATGCTGATTTGTGGTAAAATATGTAAACCGGAGGTTCACATGAATTTTATAGAAAATAATACGGTTTTTATCAGAAAATTATTACTATTATCTAATTGTAATTTTTCACTCAAAAGATACTGGATTCGAGTTTATGAAAACACAGTATTTTTCTCGTTTAATTTATTATACTAAGAAAAAAGTTCCCTGTCTTTTTAAGGCATCTATTATATACAATTCTTGTAGTTATTTAAAAAACATTTAATTTTAATTATTTTTTGACATCTGGTTTCATTATTTCTTGAAATTGAATATAGTCTTCGATATTGGAAGCTGACAACGTTTAAAAATAATTCATTCTTAATAATAAACAAACTATTAAATATTAAAACTTGTGATAACGTTAAAAACATCAATGATTTATAATTTCATACTTTTCTCGCCATATAACTGAATGAAATTTAAATACATCGCAAAAAGTCTATTTTTCTTGACAGATGTATTAATGTAAGCAGGTGTGAGTGTATGTTTATATGACAACAGCTGTAATAGTGACATTCCTGTCAGTGGACATAAAATACATTCTTACGTAGTGTCTGCATTTCAAATAATATTTTTTGTTTACTCGAACTTACGGTTTGCCAATAAGTTTTGACGTATCTTTTCATTAACGATTCACAAAGTAGATTGCGTCAGCGAGAACGTCTTACAACGTTTCAATTCAATAAAAACATGAAAAAATCTGGTAAATCGCTCATACCTTGGCATGTGTAATTTACTTTAAAGCAAATATATATTAAACTTGATGAAATACAGTTTATTATCTATCAATCGCCAAAAAAGAATGTACACTTATCTCAAGAGTTCTTAAAAAGTTCAGCTATATAATTATTCGACAACCAAAAATACAGATTGATTATAAATTATTATAGAATAAAAATTATATTCCTAATACAGTGAATGATCGGTTAACGAACTGTTCGGACTGCGAACACATATTCGGATAACGAACTAAAACGATCTTTCTAATCTACTTATTCTGTCTGTAAAACTAATCGAAAAAATGACATACAGTGGGTGATCGGTTAATGAACAATTCAGATAGCGAACATAGTCTTAGAACGAATTATGTCCGTTAACCGATCACCATATACTGTATACCATACACTACTAATTACAAAATTAATTCCTAGTTTTTGAAGGTGAAAATCCCAAGGGAAATAAATTTAATAGTGATGAGCCAACTGTCATTTTTTTAAATATATTGCTGGGACGACACAATGAATAAAAAAAACGGTTTCGTTCAGTTAGTGAGCATCAATTGAAAATGCTAACTCGATATGGTAAACCGGTTTTAATAATACTAAGCAGTATCTTATTTTTATAAAAAAGTACAATATTGAAATAAATAAAATATGCTGGTTAATACTTTCGGCGAATCATCTGTCACCGATCGGTGATGTCCATTACTTCACCAAAAGCTGTTTTGAATAAATTTATTTTTTAAATTATGTAATTTAGTTTAGAAAATAATTTTATTTCCATATCTGTTTCCAGTTATTTGAAATCGGTCAACGACTGCTTACTCTTTTAGCATAAATATAGTGTGAATGTTACAACATAATGAATGGCATTTATAAACATTTATTCCATGTAATAAAATGTCCTCAAAAAAAAACCAGATTTTTGTATATTTTGGCATAAACAAACCGATGAGTGAGATCAGAGCATTTTATTTGCTTGTTTTAAGCCAGGTTAACGCAAGTGGTGGCTCGCGTGTCGCTTGTGGCACTTGCTTCGAATACAAATGTAAACAAAAATGATATTATTATTTACCAAATCGAATAGAAAAGAATACAATGCTATAAATTTGAAAACGCTAGCAATCAGCGAAACCTATCCAGATAATATAATTAATTTGTCGAATTAGTACAGAAAAGAAGTGTTTTGATGAGTGCACATATAATGCCATTTCGCCAAAATATTGACATTAATTTAAAATACCCAAATCAGCTGAATCGCACAGGTTATAAGTTAATTTTTAGATGCTGTCCGCAAGTGATAGTTTATTTAATATTTTATTTACTTTGACAAATCTATCAATATAATTATAAATCAATTAATAGCATGGTACTAAAATTTCAAAAATTGATACTCCACCACATACCTGACGTTAGCTTATAGAGTTTAAACATAGTTGCACACAAATGCAATCTACAACTATACAATATTGTTACTGTTCGAAGAATGTGTTGTTCTCACTTAACATCGTGTTGCCATCATATGATAGGTAAAAAATAGACTTTTTCATTTTGCGGGTGTCGCATTTAATGTAATCGACAAAAACGATTTCATAGAATAAAATAATACATTTTATTATTATTTCATTGCGTCAGAATTTAATCATACGATAGCTCCCGCCGTATTTACAATATATCGTATATTAAATTTAATTATGAAAATTAAGCATAAATACGGTAAGATATTAAAATATTGTGAGCACCACTGATTGATTCACTATCATAAACTCTTTCAAAGCTATACGTCCTTCGCAGTATAATGAAAATAAACTAGCCAATTCATAGAAGCACTGTCGAGTTTATTAGGCTATTCTGGGTTCAAAACGGAGTATCTTGTACTATTCGCTTGAAATGCCAAGCTCAAGCAAGTTCAAAAATACTTATAATTATCATTACAATGTTTTTCAAAATATTGGCAACCGGCAGAATCCCTCCCACCTCTACGGCGCCCTATGCGAGACTTAAAATTAGCGCACTAAAAAATGTTATCTTTTAACGCCTAGATTGTTTGACGCCTGGCATCATAGTTTTTGCTATCTACGATATTATAGCTTTTTTAATTGTACGTCTTGGCAGATAGGTAACACTCACTAACAGAATAAATCGAATAGTGCACTACCTTATGATGCACTAAGAACGTGACGTTAGCGAACAAACGAATCCAAATGACCTAAACGTTGCTTACTTTGTAGAGTTATCAGACAAAGTAGGAAACAACAGAAACATAGGGAATCCGATGAGAATTCAACCGGAGTCACTTGTTTTCGTTACGCTGTGTACGACAACGAATGAACGAATCGGAGATAGCAATTGATTAAATCCACCATGTCTCTAAGAAACATAATATTATTATCTATTCAAATACCCATACTAATGGAAATATTCATTTTTAGCACTGTTGAGACCTGAATTAAATGCTTTCAGCGGGTAAACGAGCCTCGTATCAATGTCGAATTACTACACGATTATTGGACTTTTTAAGTGCATTCAATATCACGCTCTTACTGACCTACAGGCTGTCAATCAGTAATTATGTTTTAATAACACGCCAATAAGTGATCGATTATCTTAAGTGTCTCCTTAGACAATTATTAGTTACCGCAACATCATTATTTTTTTAATTAAACTATTAACAAAAGAGAAAATAAGAAATTTGCGCGTTCTAAAGTTCATTAAAGAACAAAACAATTTTTCAAGTCACGAGGAAAACTACTTTATTACCTGTTTCGATATGCGTTATTATAGTAGATGTCTTACATTGTATCTGGCTACGAATTGATTCATATCGGGTTTAATTCTTTAATTTTATGGTGTGATAGATTCAATTATATTTTAAATGTTGACAAGTGGAGTATTCTGCTTTACTACTACATCAGAAATCCCAAATACAGTTGCAATAACTGAAGCATTCATCGCTCGTAACAGGGCACCATTAAGTATATGTTTGTGCAATCGACTAAAATTGAAAATCAAAATATTTCATAACGCTGAATTCATGCGAACCTATAATTTATTTTCTTAGACAATTATTCAATATATCCGCATACGCGAAAGAACATTGGTTAAATCTCAGATGTGAAAAAAAGGTCTTTGTGACGTAAACAATTTATATATTTGATGTTTTCTATAATTTTGAAACCGAATCGTTCTTTGGTTTCCAATATTTAAATGATGAAAAAGAATATAAAAAAGTTTTTATGATGTAGTAAACGAGTGTGCCTGCCATCCTCACGAACTTCGAAATAGTGTATACATATTTTTTTGTCTTGTGTCAATATTCTACACGAAATTCAAAATTATGTAGTCAACTTTTAGTATTAAGGCAGATAGAAGTTTTATATGAAAGAATATCTACAAAAAAAACAGAAACAAGACTATTATATTAGCAATGTGTTTGCCTTCAACATTAATAAAAACTTTTTACTAATCACACCAGTAACATGGTAAATTGTGACGTAACATTAAATGATAATAATTATCAAATAATTAATTGCCTTGCGGCTAATGAATCCATTATTATTTGTAAGAATTCAGCAGTAGATAATTTATGTACAGTTAGTTATCAGAGATAATTGTTAATTCGCAATAATTACTAACCTCAATTAATGTATTGATATTGCTTTCTAAAAATAACCACTGCTTTGTCATAAATATCCCCTCTTGGTACTGTTTCCTGAGTACCGTAAATTCGTTATCAATTTCAAAGTTCAATGTCATCTATTTGAAACAAAAACTATTGCAAAAAATAACTGAAACATCGCACCAATACCGACTTTCATAAGCTCCCAACCAAAGTCTGATATTTTTATACAGGCATAAAAAATATTAAATAAATTTACTGATAATCGAAATTTTTCCCGATATTTCACCTATAACTTTTTAGCTCACCTTATGTCCCAACATTGTATAAATTTGACAAAGTGTAATCAAAATTTTATGATAGTATAACTGGGTAATTGTGATATGTTTCACTAAAAAAAAAACGATGTACCAAATTTCAAAACAGCTGTATGCTCTTTGTTGTGACGTCAGACATGTCAATCCAAGATGGTGAAACTTTATTTTCAAAATATGCTAATATCGAAATCCACAACATGCAAAACGATATGCTATGACAGATAAAAAGATAATACACTTCACACTAAATATTTAAATTAATCTTCACAGTACCTTATGCGGTTCAAAGTTCAAAGGACCCCATAACCGTCATCATTTGACTATCATGAAGTAGCCGTTGATTTATGTTCGTTGTGATTTATATTATCAAAGCCTAATATATAACTGCTTCAATCTTCCTTATGATTATTTGTCTCATAATTGAAATATTTTTATTATAACTGAAACTATTTATTATTCGGTGTGTATTTTCATCTTAATGATATGTAATAATAATGAAAACTTTAACATGTTGGAATATGTTAAAGTCAACATCAAGACATGATCTTTTTTACCATACAGCATCATGCAATACGCCCCGCCCCGTATGTCGGTGTGGTGTGGAAATGTAACCTAAAGACATCATAGAGTGTAAAGAGTTTGATAGTATGTCTCAGTTATATCTGCTGAAAAGTGATGGTGATTAAAATTACCTCCTGTTTCAAAAGAATTTTTTGATGAGCGATTTTGTAGTCAAATTAATTTTCATAAATATATGCGTGCGAAACTTAGACTGTTAATTCTTGAATTGTAAAACGTTTACATTCGAGCGCTGACGATAGGTATTTCTTGAAACATGAGAATATTTGAATCAATACCTTTTAAAATCAGATCTATGCGATGCTTTATTTAACAAAACTTAAAAGTGATTATTTTTTTATGAAAAAATAAGGGAATAAAGGCAGACAATTTCCTATTGTATGTAAAATAATAATTTAATATAAAAAAATCTTAAAGTGAGTGAATACTGTATTCAGTAATATTGTGAATATTATAATGATCAAATATATTTAAGTATCAACGTGTTAAAAAATAGTAATTAACACACATCAAATGTTTTAATGGCAATGATTATTGCGATGCCAATAAGAATAATGATAGTCTTTTATTCAAGCAATAAAACATAATAATTTTATAACCGGTAATTTGACAGAGCCCGCAGAATTATATAATTAGTTACGTAAGAACTAGGAAAATCTGTGACTCTGTTCATGGTCATTCTATATGACATTGAGTCAGTCAAGTTATATTTGTTATATTATACAAGCAGTTGCAGGTAATACCAGATTAATACTTAATGATAACCCAAAAAATATTACAATTAATATGTTATACGTTCTTCGGTGCTAACATTCTGCAGCATTAGCTTCTCAAGGAGAAATAATCCCGAAAGAAATAACGTCAAATTATTAAATATGTGTTACTATAAGATTATCTTGATATAAAGGTATTTATTGAGAAAAGCATTTCGAAAAGAATGATCTGGTATGGCTAACTAATGAATGACGGAATACTATGTAAGTATTGTCTAATCAGAGTAGCTAATCTAATTTCCTTCTAATATTAATGCAAAAGGAAATAATATGATATAATATAAAAATATGTAATTAAAATTCGTAACTTAGTTATTCCGTTTGGCTTATCACTAAAGTGGCGTGTTTCGCCTCTTTAAGAAGCATTTTCCAATGAACTTCCACAAACTTACCGCCGAATCCATAGAAAATAATATAATATATTTTGGAAGCAAATTATAGAAGCTTTATGCTTAGAGAGTATGTTTTTTTCAAATCATTGGCCGACACATGTTAAAGCCGCTGTAAATGTATGATCACATGCTAATGATGGATAGAGCATTGTTACCAGCAGAGACTGTTGGATTTTGTTGTTGAAAAATGTTTAACACCAACAGGTGTTTTAAACAATTTTTATATTTTACCGTATTTTTTTCGCCTAAATCCGCAACAGTTGTATGGGGGTTTTACTGTAATTGTTTAACGCGCGTGAACAATATCAAAATTATGCAAAACTACAGAAAATATATTTCCAAACCGAAACCCACAGCTTCAATTTATTGAAGCTAACCAAACATGAAAATTTTTCTTACAAATTCTTGAGGACAACAGATAAATTAATACACAATTACATCGATCGTATTAGTTATGATTGAGAAATGGATTAGCCAGATTATTATAACATAACTGATGTAATACAATGTCAATTTATACACACATGAAAACGTTGGTATATTTAACAATTAAATTAGGCATAATGATATATACACTCCGGCTCCGTGGTGCAGTGGTCAACGTCGATTGCTACGGTTACGGACGTCTTTGGTTCAAGTCCCGGTACAGACGATTTCATAAATTGATTTTTCAATAGATTTATGGATTTCTGTTCGTAGGCATGTATGTTTGTGATGTCTAAAATTCCCTCCCACCCATGCGATCCTAAAAACGGGGCGTAACGAGATGGATTTTATCTATCATGTCCGCTTCAAACGTGGAGCATATGGCCTCCTAATGGAAGTTTTCTATTTGAACTGTGTGTTACTCAGTTACTCAACTTCTCTTTTGTCGAATAGAGTAAAGGATAGGGCTACTACAGGTCTAGTGATTAGCTAACCACTAATCCTGATTAACAAGCAGTTCTCGTAGAAAAACTTTTGTTTAGATATCTCTATTAGGAGCCCATATGCTCCACATTTTTAGCGGGCATGGTAAAAAAAATATTTAAATATATACACTACTCTAAAATATCTACGACATTTTGGTTGTATTATGTATATGATAAATTAATACACTAATATCAATGAATAGTTTTTTGAGTGACGGAACTTAAAGTGTCCTTTTAAAACTTGACCGGAAAATACACAAAATAAAATAACAATAACGTATTGTATGGTTGGTAATTATTTTGTTTGTGAAAGTCCCATTTGTAAAGCTCAAGGCAACTTTTGCATTCACAAAACGAGATAAGCGGTCGGAAGGGAAGCGAAGTGCAATAAAAACGAACGGAGAATTTTTTGCAGACACGTCAACTCCGAAATAAAGTGAAAGAAACAAAAGTTTTGTATAAACTGAATGAATGGAGAGCAACAAAAAAAAAAGTCATGCGATGTATGTATTGTCATGGAGAAATGCATATTTCTCAAACTGTAAATTATTTTTATTTATCAACAAGTTTTTATTTTTAAATATTAAGGTTTCTTGTCGATCAAGTAAGTACCATTTATAACTTACTGGCTGAACATATATAAAATTTGTATTCTTAATGTTTAATATTTTGACATTCAATTTTAAAAGGAAAATGTTATATGCTATTATTTATCTATAATTTTTGGCGAAGAGGCAAGTATCGTAATATGTTCAACCCATTTTATTTACACAGCAGATCAGAAAGCAAGTCTATTCAAATGAAAAAAAATAAAATAACTAGGTAGGTATATAATATAATATAACAGTTCACAACATATTTTATTTAAAAATATGTCCGTTCGGTGACAAAAGTTGAGTAAAACCGGTACTGTTTTTAAATACAATTTGTGCAATAATTATGCATAGTTCTTTTAATATTAATTAAAATTATTTTTTCGTCGGACGTCTACAATTCTATCGTATTTACAGTTTTGAGAGTAATTTTGATATCAATGACACATGTAATGAATAAAAATTAAGTGCCAATCTTGTATTAAATTGTGTTAGATTTAATTATAAACTCATTAATAATAGTTCATAAACTTAGTACGATGTAATAATTTCTTTAAAAGTATGTGTATCATAAAGAAATGTTCCACGTGTATTAATTATTGAATTAAATACATAAGTAAATATTATACAAATAAATTGATGTCACATTGAAAAATTGCTGTGTATTATTTTTGAAGAAGTTATGAAAAATAAAACCGACGAGAAATATGCTGTAGTGTTCTTTTCCTTACTTTTTCTTTTTAATTTAAATAGGCCGCTCACGATAACGTTACTAATCGCCAACACGTTATTAAGTCGGCAAAATTATTCTTCAGTATAATAATCAAATAGAACACTTGAACAAATAATGCGCATATTTTATTCCACATTTACTCACCGGGTAGTATTCGAAATTCGGTGTGAAGGTTCAGCTTGAGATCGTATACTTCAATCGTTATCCCAGGTAGATAGATTCTTCGGACAAGCCACAAAAAAATCCAAATGATCAGCCACTACAATAGTAATAATTATAATCTTCCGTTTGTTATATCACTCGGCGGGAACCTTTAAAAAAAGATATTCACTCCACATCGAATAATAAATCCTCAGAAATATCACTTTGAATGGTACACCGGCGCTCCGGGCAACAGAATCATACGATCGTACCGTTTCTTTCAAATAACAGGTAGGTAGATTACTGAGAGTTCGCGATATTGTTGTATCAGGGTAGCACGATTGACACGGGGGAAGGCGCGTCCGCTCACTACGCTCACTCGCACAAAACTGGCCCGTTCACAAGGTTCAGTTGTCGGCTTCATTTGCCGCTTTGCTTTGCTTGCAATGAATGCCAACGTTTCTAGCCGGCCAGAAAATTGTTTTGATTTACCTCTTCTGTATTCTGTGCTCCTGGTTTAAACTCACATTTATTCCCATGCGCCACGAGGTTGATCGAAAAAACGTTTCAATTGTCTGTCCATCACAAATGATTTCAACAAGCCCATCCGAAAATAATCAATTAATTGATAGAATTTTTCAATCTGATATTAGACATAAAATGCCACATTATTATTTTTGTATCTTTTTGTGTTCCTGACCTTACGCACGTACATCTTTTCCAGATTCACTAACCATCCACCTACCGTCTGGTATGATTTTTAATTGATAGAAAAATGCAGTTAATTATTTTAAATGGTATTATAATCGACGTGCTGGTTTAAATTATTTTTGTTACTTACACGTTCTTATATTTATTTACATACTTCCCCGGTTTGAAATTTCTAATCTACATGTTTTACTGTGAGCGATAATAGAGGTTAAAGGTTTATCGAATAAATTGACCGAATCAAAAGTTTCAATTCTTTCCTTCATTGTTGTCCGTTTGTATAATTTTGTTGTGTTCGTTTACATTCAGATAATATTCTTTTAATTTACAAATTTTAAATTGAATTGCAAAAATACTCAAATAACAAAAATAAGCGACCAATTTTCCTCAGTTTTTTTAAGTTCCGTGATGATGCGAGTTAGCTTTCGTAATTTATTGGATTGTTTTTATTGACTGAAAAACATGTTTCGTAACAATCATATTAGTTTATCTTGTGAAGGGGGAATTATATTCTGAACATTATTAAAAGAGGGAGTGAACAAAGAGGTTGGGGACCCTTGTACTAAGAAATCCATCATTCAGAATAAAGAAAATCATAAATTAATGACCCAGTCTTTGGTTACATAAACTCTTAGAAAATAATATATATACCTTCAATTTCTGACTATGACCACATTATTTGGATATGATGTTTTTCAACGCCGCGCGTGGCTAGTGTACGCTTAGAATGTAGACCATATTATGATATTTCAACAGAAAGTAATTAGATCAACCGTAAATAAGTATTGGTAATCAAAAATTGATTTTTAGATGACGAAGTCAATTGATTAAATTTGCATTAGCCCAACTCTTCCTAAATAATTTAAGACATCGACTGAGGGTGCTTGATGGAATTTCAATATCAAATTTGGATTATTGAGATTTTGTACACTTCCATGTATTTAATTCCAAATACATGGAGGTGTACAAAATCTCAATAATCCAAATTCTTCCTAAATAGTAAAAATATTATCACTTAGTCATAATCGTTATAATGGCGTGATTCTGAAATAGATGTAAAAAGTATATACACATTATTAATTTCGAAAACTATTTAGAACTGAATACATGGCATTTTACTGCCCTAATCTTGATGTATAATCTTGATGTGGGGCGTAACGCTGCTCAGCGTGCCTGGCAAGGTCTTGGCGCAGATAGTCTTGGCGAGAATAAGGATTCCAATAATGTGTATCCTCAGGGAAAATCAGGCCGGTTTCTTACCTGGCCGATCCTGTGCGGACCAGATTCATAATCTCAGATGCCTTCTCCAGCAAAGCAACGAATTCAACAGCTCGCTGGCGTGTTGCTTCGTTGATTACGAGAAGGCCTTTGATAGTCCGCACCGGCCTTCCCAATGGGACATATTAAAACTGTACGGAATCCCAACCAAGATTATCGCCATTTTCGACTTCATCCTGAGGAAGTCAATTCCACCCGACCGAGGTTTAACCGTTGCCCCCAATCTGAGGCTATGCGACCTCGAGTATGCTGACGACGCTGTCATATCTGACAAATCTGTCGAGGGTATTCAGGAAACAATGGACAGGCTGCAGAGCAACTCGTATCGCATTGGCCTCAAAGTCAATGCGAGTAAAACCAATGTGCTCTGCAACAGTTTCTGTCCAGACCCAGACTACCCTGTGACGAGCGCGGGGCAAGACATCGAGAGAGTCGACGGCTTTAGGTACTTGGGGGTACACATCACGGGAGATGGCAATCCGCGTAAAGAGCTCGCAATCCGATTAGTGATAGCTGGAGCAACTTTTAACTCAATGCGGAAATTCTGGGACTCACGGTTGTACTCGGTCAGAACCAAGTGCCACTTATTCAACGCATGCATCCTGACGGTGTTGCTTTACGGTTGCGAGTCATGGCACCTCGCCAAGGCACAGGTTAACCGTATACTGTGCTTTGAAAACAGATGTTTGCGGCGAATACTAGGGGTACGGTGGTTTGATTTTGTCAGGAACTCGGAGGTAAGAGAGCGGACGGACCAGCCTCTTATTACGTCCAAAATAAAAAAGCGACGATGGACCTGGCTTGAACACGTGCTGCGGATGCCCCAGGGGAGCCTGAATCCTGCCTATCTCTTCTACCAACCAGGTGGATTCCGTCGCCCCGGAAGGCCGCTGATGACCATCCATAGGATGTATTTGGCGGAGCTACGGAACGCTGGGATGAGCTGGGAGGAAGCGAGGAGACTGGCGGGGGACAGAGAAGCTTGGAGGGACAGCGTGATGGCTCCAAATAGGGAGCGGATATGGTTTAAAAAAATCTTGATGTAACTTATTGTTTAGTGTCAATTCTCGATGGAACAATGTCGGTTACATAAAAATATAGATAATTGTCTTTTAACTCTTTGAAAGCGTTACCTGTGAAAAGACAATTTATTTATAACAATAAAACACAATTAGAAGTTCTTATTTTATAATTATATTAAGATTAGAGTATACTCAGTGAGGAAGGACTCTCAACTGTTGAAATATTCATTTGATTAGTTGAAATTACCGATCGTGATCACAATGTAAAATTTGTGGGAATATGTGCAGTAAATCATGTTTTATTTTTACAAATACTTTAAAAGAAATAATTTTCCCGTGATATTTATTACTTCTATTTTTCTTCTGACTTTTTCTATATAATACTGTATATTAATTCTTTATTATTTCATGACATAACTTCATTCCAGTCCTCAAGAGGTGATTTTTATTCAAACGGCATGCTTTGTATCCTGTACATGACATTTTTGTAGTGCCAACTACGGTACTGGTGAAACTATTGCAGCATGCCCTCCTCGCTGGAGTACCTTCAACTCGCCGATCTGAATTGGTATTTGGCAAGACGGGATGAAAACCCGGTGCCTGCTGTTCGTTGAGTCGCACAATACCATTTGACAATGGTATTTCCTCCGCGGTATTTAGAGGTACCCAAACTGAATTTCAATCAAAATTATTTTCTTACATAATAATTTTGTAGCCTGAAAGCGAAAACATAACACTTGCTTTTATGACAAATTTCATATAATTTCAAACCGTGAATCATTACCTCAGAATGTAAAGCTCGTAACTTTAAGAAGAACAACAACATTACTTAAGAGCAAAACACCAACGCACTTAGTTATGAAAAAAAGTTTTCAATGAAATTTTATTAATATTCATCTTTGGGCAGTTATTAGGGGTAAAGTTATCAATTTGGGAAATCACTTTGTTATACAAAATGGTCATTTCCCAAAGCTTGAAACCAATCCAGGTTTCATTCTCAAGGTTTGTAATAAAACAGTAAAAAAATGTATTATTGTGATTACTATAATACTTTTTTTTGTAATGGAAATTTTATGGAAATGCTATTTTAGGTCACCAAATTCGTCTTTGTTTTTAACTAGTTTCGATTGGCAAATGTTGTATTAGCTACATTCTACTAAATACGTTGATTTCAGAGTCATATATTGTTCAATGAGGGAGTTAGTAGTATTCCGGAGTTCTATCCACACATTTTTTTTCATACATTTGTTTTATACTGATCTATGAATGGATATAACTGCTTATTATCATCTCACAGAAAAACATACACATCACAGTTTTTTGAAGAGGCTTTATAGTCATCTAGAAAATTATTTTCTCGGTGGTTAGTGTGTGTTTTACCCTTTACTTCTATTGTTCTATCGATGTGGTCATTGACGAAAATTAGCTGAGTTCGTTAAAATGTTCAAAGTATATATGTAGTATTATTCTGTTGTATTACATTATTATTGTTAGCTTATATGGTTCAGCAAATCATGATAATGTTTACTATTAATAAATATCTCAAAAATCAGAACATTTTGTTTGATACAATTGAAATATCCGATAAAACCTTTTCAAACAAACTATTGTTGTCATTCCTAAATAAATAAAGCTTTAGTTACTCATTATTTTCTAATATAAAGGCTTTAGTTTAAATAAATTAAATAAAAACCAAGTAAAATATTAATATATAAATATTTGCTAACTCATAAATCAAAAATACATTTTTTCATTCAAAATACAAAATATGATCAGTCAAAACTTCAAACGCTCGTATCTCAAAACATGGTCAAGTGCAATCAAAACCTTTTCTAACGTAGTGTGGAAAACTTTTTTTTACTTTAAATTTCTACACCAAAGGCAATAAAAACTTAAAGTGGCTTCATTTTTCGATATTTCGGACATAACAAGCTTTTGCACTCGTATGTAATTTTTTACATCAGCGATATCTACTAATTAAACACCATTAGGAATACAGTAGCTAATTGGAACATTATTCTCAAAATTTGTAAGATTCAAGAAATTAGTCAATTATTTTTTTTTTTTTATTCAAGATATTTGAATAGCGATTATGAATGACGTCAAGAATTTTCAATGACAATGGGTTGGACAAATAGCTTGCTTATTGAATTGCTAGAAAAAATTTGTAAGTTAGAGAGTTATTGAAAAATATTGTGGCGTACCAACGGATCAGCAAAAACAACCAATGAAGATGAAATTAGTATACATTGAAGATAAAACCTTCTGGATAAAAAAGTGTGTTAAATTCAATGCTTTACAATGCAAGTGAATAAAATAAGGTTATGTCTACAAGAATTGCGTTAAAATTCCTTTCTGATAACAAATTACTTCAGAAATAAATAAATTCAAAAAACAGTATTCGAGTGCGAATTGTCGTTACTCGAACCGTCGTAAGTCGAGGACTACCCGTATATAAATTTTTTTTCCTACCTGTGTTACGCTTGTCATACAAGTCCACCTCTGTTGCGCGGAATGCCAGTTATGTCAGGCAACAGGTATGTTATGGCATGTAGCATATTATATGGGAATTCTGGGAACATTTCATTTCTTATTATTATTTATTATCTGTCTCTAAATATACCGTAGCGGATTTTCCCTTTCATTAGAACTTCAATTTAAAGGTTAGGTGTAATCAGGAAAGCATACATATTTTTTCATATTTTCCCTCATGTCCGCTCCCAACGTGGAGCATATGGTTTCATAATGGAAGTATCTCAACAGATTTATGAGAACTGCTTGTTAGTCAGATGCTCAATCTCTCTTTATTTCATCGGTGTCCGTGACGCAGTTGGTAGCGTCGTTGGCTACGGCTACGGATGTCTCGCGTTTAGTTCCCGGTGTGGACAGTTTCATAAATTGATCTTTCAATCGATTTATGGATCTCTGTTCGTAGTCTGAGTGTTTGTGATGTCTGAAACACCTTCCCACTCACCCATCCAATACTCGCGGGACGTAGCGAGAGAAATTAGCTAACCACTAGTCCTTTTATAGTCTTATCCTTCTATCCTTACTCTCTTCGAGAAAAAAAATTATATAGTAAACAAAAATTCAAGTTCAAAAGAGGGTTATCATATCGATACAAAGAGTAACAAGTCAATTATTTTTTCTTTTTTATAGTTAAGAATATATTATTATGTACATCGTTACATTACCATCGATACAACTATACATAATTATTCTAGACATAGTTCTTTAAAGAGTTAAAAAAACGTGCCACACGTACTGGGGTGATATAGTTGACAATTCTACCTCGCGTGCATCTTATTGGCATCAACTTGTATGCAGTTAACTTGAAATATATTTTATCATCGTACCGAAAACACGCAGGTAAGTTTATGCAGAATCATAAATAATGGCACTTTGTTGTACAAGTATATAGCCAGAAACTCGGAGTTGTCAAAAACAGGTTATTGCAATCGGTTGTTGACCTATTGTACTGTTTTTGCTACTACCGCTATTTGCAGCAACCAAATGAATTGATATGCAATGAAAGCAAACTCACAAATGTACAATCAGACGGCTACATATATTATATCGACAGTTAAACATACAGAATATATATTTGAGAGAATTCTTAATTGGGAAATGAAAGTCGATAAAATTGATTGAATTTCGTAGAATAAAATTTTGTGGAAAGTTAAATTAAATATTCAATTTTATTATAATCGTTTATCACCTCAACATTTGACTGAAATGCAGATACGTGTTTTTTTAGTTAAGTAGATGACTATACAGTTTAGTGTCTTTTAAATCGATTTTAAAGTTATGCAGTGAATAAAATAAATAAATAGTTCAAGCATATTCTGTTGTACATAACATATAGCAGGGGTTGGTTCCCGAGCTAATTGTAGCCGCAGGCACATTCAACAAGTAGTGGAGGGCGAAATACAGGCTAAAAAAACTAAATAAATTAATGCTTTGTACTGAGCGCATACAAAAAACTCCCGGGCTAAGAGTTGGGACATATATATTGTAATGAACGTGCGCTCTTAAATGTTACTATTTGAATAGTTTTTTTTTATAAATTATCTTTGGATAGATGGAGAATTTATTTTGTCATTGTCTTCTTATTGATTTTTTTTATTAACTTTTTTGTGCGATCGACATTGTTTTTATCCCTGATGATTTCTAATAATACATCAAATAAAAAATATCTCTTTTAATTTTGATATGCGGCTGGAAACACTAACCTTATTCATACCTTATAAAAATCGGCAATAAATCAATTGATAATGAACTTTAAACATGCATTTTTTAGTAAAAACTCAAATATTTCTACAATGAATGAATTTTTTCAATGCCATTTTAAAAAATCTAGTTTGTTGAATGCCTAGATCAATTACTAGTGGCTACTGGTTCATCTAACTTGATATCACGTGCAATTTGATATAAATGCACTTTCCATACTTGGAACAATGAAATTATTGGAATCATAAACTTTACTATAGAAACGCAATAAAAATGTACGTGGCTCACATAATAGTTAACAATTCAATTAAACATGATAATATTTGCTATTGTAAACGGTGAACTAGGAATGTTTGATTGTATATAGTTTATTTTGGCAGCAGATATGTAAAATTAAAGAAAAATAATTACTAGTTTATTTATACAATTCTATCGATTCGATGAGAAGTTTTCATTTCATGCCATAATCAACAAACATTTTGATGTAAGGAAGTCTAATTTGAATACGAAGAATTTTAGCCAGCAGGCCCGTACTGACAATGTGTTCATTGCAAGCACTCGTCGAGTACGAATGGTTTCGACACACTTTTTTAAAAAAATATTTCCAGAATTTTTATCTCTTGTTATTGTAAAATTATAGATTAATAAATTTTGAACAGTTGAAAACAATTGCTGCCATCTTTAAATTATTTGTAAATATACTTTTAATTAAGAACTTTTTATCTTTACTTGAAGAATAACATAGGATATAGTTAAGATACACCTGTGATAATGTCAGATTTTTAAAATTAAAAATCAAAATCAGTTCTTCTTGTAAGTTAGCATTTTACCAAAATTGAAAAAGGAAGCTGTAGTTATTATCTACCAAAATAATGGCGTATTAAATTTATTACACATTTTCCAAGACTAAAAACATCTTGGGAAAATTGCAGACAAAATTTAAAAAATTAAGTATTTAATTTCTCATACGCAAGGTAAAAGACGCAACCAATGAGGAAATATACTTTACTTATCTTTTTTTAGAATAGGGCAAACACATCTTTAGAAGTGGACCTACGGTCACGTGTCATAAATAGTACAATAATTATTTTCAATAACCTTCGACCAATTTTGAATTCACCGTTTGCCAATATATATGTATTAATTTATTGTATATGCAAAGGTTACACGAGCTTTAAAGCTTTTCGATGCAACGCCAAAAGAATAGCGATTTAATTTATTACATTATATAACACCTGCAGCAATTGATAACAAACATGTAAGAACGACCGATTTAATTTTGCAGCTGTTCATAATATGCTGGAAATTTTTATTTTATCTGTAGCCGTATTAAATAAATGTAAAATTTTAATAAAAAAGGAACTACGGGTTCTAGATAATTCATTAAACCCTTCAATTAAAACTACACGTAAAGAAAAGGGAATGGCAAAAACTCCCCAAAGTGATGGCTCACTCGAATATAAAGGCAGGTTACTTTCAAATCAACGTTTTCATTTATCTTGACAGTCGTAAAAAAAATCTTATAAACTGCAGCGATGGCGGGTAATTTGATGGAGGCACTTAGGTCAAGTAATAAAATGTTAATGCTCGATAAACATAGATATTATTGTCTTACAGGAAGACTATAAAATATCTGTAGAAAACAAAGAAAGCCAGTCAAAGATGTTCAGTTCAAAAATGGTCTTTAAGCAATTCCAGCATAATAAAATTAATGTTTCCGAGAAATGAATGAATAGAACCGATTTTGTTAGACTTGTTGGCTCGACAGTATCTCAAACAAAATTCCTGCGGCTTTATCAACTCGAAAATAATAGAAGTGTTTAATATTCAATATAAAATTACAAAATGGCTTATCCATATCAGATATTCTATTTTGTGACATTCGCTCGAAATGTCACGAAATAAAAATGAATTACTTCAATAAAATGCCTAAATCTGGCTGCATAAAAGAATCGTATGCTATTATTAAACAATTATCACTACGAACGCTTTGATTTTGATTATTGTTTTCCAATATTATTTTTAGAAATATAACACTTCTCCACCAAGAATTATAGACAGTTAACACCTTAAAAGTGATTAATGTACTGTTCGTTTTGAATGTCATTTTGTTAGCATATAATTTGTTGAACACAGTATACATTATAATCAATCTAAAAAAATACAGTAGAAAATGTATGTAAAATGGTTACTGGAACGCTCTAGTTTTCGACCAACTCGCGCATAGAGATAAAAAAACAGAAGCAAGATCATGTTAACTACTTTGATCGCTTCTTTTTGTACGCTTTATAAACTAACTGATTCTGAATTTTGCTTTGAATTTTTAATTTTAAATGTTACTTATAGATTATTCTAAGCTTAGAATAATATTTTTATTTACTTTTAGATGATAAAAAGTATTTAAACAGAATGCACAGAGTAAACGAAGCTTATTGATAACATAGCTGATTAATTTTTTTTTTTTTCATTTTTCAATATCAAGTGAATATATGAAAACGTTTTTCCAAAAAATATACTTACATCACTTATTTCACGAGTGCTTTCTGCTTAGCATACCAATAAAAAACATTCTGCGTATTTCTGCGTCAAAAAGAACAAAACACACTACATCTAACGATGCAAGTAAAGTTGACACTGGAATGGATGGGTATCGGCTCCATTTTACTTTATAATAGTGGTATTTAAAAAAAAGTGTTCTCACATTATTTTCTTATACAGTCACTCATTTCACAAATGATTTCTACATAGGAATATATTGATACAGATAGATATTTAAAAAGAAAAAAAATATCGAAATTAGTATAATTATATTAATATAATATGTACCATTATATTAACTGAACATACTATTATATTAACTTGGTTTTTTCGTTAACAATAATAAACTATATCGTACACCCGCAATATTTATCATGAATTAATTCCATTTTCTTATATTATCTTGCTTGACTAAAACAATACTATCCCTGAGATCAAAGTTTATGTCTCATTGCATTTATTTAGCCACTCTTTTACGTATGACCATGGTCAACTCACTTTCTTAAGCTCGATATAATAGAATTTCAAATATCTAAAACTGTACATTTATTATACGTAGAGGCATTTAAAAAATGCATCAATGAATCCGTACTGATTATATTCTTTTGGAAGCATTTAAAATGATTTAAAAAAAAAATTATATATGATGGCGGTATAACAGTTTCTTCGCACGTGGCACTAAAACACTTATTTAAAACAAAAATTGTATTTATACTGTCACATTCTTTTTTATACACAAAAATGGATTTGCAACCCTTTTGCTTCGTCCGAGTTTCATAAACGTTGTTAGAATATATGATGAAATATATGACAAGGAAGTTATAAAATTAACATGTGTGTCACACACAGATGGTATTTTCTGTTATCACATGTCATAAAAACGAAAGTGCAATGTCTTTGCAATACAATACATATATACTGGCAAACAGCGAATGTAATTTTTTAGCTAATTGCTAGAGAACGACCTCAGAGAAGTCATTTAAGCTATATTTCATTCATAAACAACAGACTTTGAATGAAAAATATTCCTCATATTCGTATTTAAAAGGGGGTACAAAAATGTGCTAGAAATAACATATTGCTTAAATATATCCATAAAAATTTTCAATGACTTTTCTTAAGTCTTTAAATATTGTTAATATTCTTTTAATTGATTTATTACACTTTACTTAATTTATGATAATAATGAATTGTAAAAATTTAGCAAAAACACATTTAGCAAAAATATTTGGAGAACAATGTATCTATGCGATTCAAACAAAATGGTTTTACATAGAATGTTATTTATATTTTATCTTATGCATGGAAAGCGGAAAAATCAAAAACTGCTTTTATTATTTAACGTATGTATAATAATAAGAAAAAATAATGGATTATACCACATAACAACTAAGTACTTATTTAGTATTAACTTCTAACAATATAATATTGATAGATGATAGATTCATAAATATATTGCATACAAGTTATCATCACAACTCACAACGAAGACGATTTATCTTCGTAGCGAGAGTTACCATGCTAATCGCTAGCTAGTTTCATATATGAATAATTATGGTTCTTTCGAGTTGTGGCAAGATTATAATATACACTGCGCATATAAATTACAGCTTAATGTTCAACACCGAGAAATAATATTGTTATTTCACTCTAAAAAACACTTTTGATGACTACCATTGTATAGTTACAGCGATTTGAGAGTTAGTAGCAGTTAAAAGAACCGTTAGTTGCATAAAAAAGTTACCTCGTTGGATGCATTTAGTCTCACAAGCTCCAAATTAAGAAAATATTTATATTGTAAAAAGATCGGGAATATAAAACACATCGCATAAAAAACTAAGCCCTGATTTAAATATTTCGGAACATTCTCTTTGAATTAAATTCTCTATTTAATTTAAAAATGCGGTTTTTTTTTAATTAAAATTTTATTGAGTAACTACCAGCACCTGATGAGTGCACGGGGGTTTTAAAACTGCTGAGCGGCTTGGTCATGATATTTTCAAATGTATTTAGACGAGTCGATAACAATACATAAAGTCACATGAAACCACTTGAACTATACATATTATACCCACCAAAAAAGAAGTTAACTACAGTAAACTCTAAAATTAACTTTAAAAATGCTTAAAAGTTCCTAGAAACAACTACAGAACAATCCTTAATTTATCACCACTAACATTAATATGCATTGATTTTTTCCTAGAAATACTTTCACCGGTAAATCAATTGCGTTTGAATTCAATCAAATATTTTAGAGTAGGTAAGATAATCAGTTGAAATATTATATATCTTTTATATGTCGACCTACTATCAGTTATAAATAATTGCACTTAGTGTTAGATAGTATTCACTTGGTACACTTGAACTTTTATTTCGATGGCTTGACTTTGGATTAGATAGTATTAACTTAGTACACACAAACATTGATTTTAATAGTTTCCACTTAGTCATGGATTCTTTTAACAAAGTGATTTAATATAATTTAAGACATCGACTGAGGGTGCTTGATGGAATTTCAATATCAAATTTGGATACGTGCGCTCGAATGCTTGAAGATGCCGAAAGGCGAAACCCGAGTCGTTAGTGACAAAATACATGGAAGTGTACAAAATCTCAATAATCCAAATTTGAAAGTGAGTTAAGTTGTAGTAGGTTAGGTTAGGGTTGGTCTAGTATGGTATGGTTTGTGTAATGTATTCTAATGCGTGGAGCAAAGAAAATATAGGCGGCCTAATGTAGGGTAGAAGAATGAGCGATATTTCATTACAGGCTCGTGCAACTATCGCTTTCAAAGTGTGAGTATTTTTATTGAGTGAAAACTATTTTATCTATTTGAAAATATTCTTTCGTAAGTGTAATATATTTCTTCAATGTTGAAATATATTTTATTATGTTGGGATTACTTTATTTTTAATGAAAGAATTGGTTGTTTGGGAGTTTTTGTGGAATGTATTTGTTATACGTGAAAATTATTTTTATGAAAGTGAATATGTTCTAAGCAAAATTACGTTTAATTGTAGTCATAGCTATCTAGGTATGTCTAGGTTCAAGTCCTGGCTAGGTAAATATCAAATTTAGATTTTTTAATCGAATTATTGATTGTAATTCCAAATATATTTTCTTTCTTATATGTAAATAAACAAGTAAAGTATCCATTCGATCATTTAGCCGCTAAATGACCGAATGGATATTCTAGCAAATTTTTAACGTGATGCCGAAACAGCTATCGATAATATTTTTTTGTAACTATAAAATGAGTTCCACCTTGTATATGACAATTCACTCAATTATTACAAACGTTTTAAAAATTCCCATCAATAGCTAGCTCACCTGTCGTTAACACATCTATATATATTTCACCGTATATTCATGAATTACTTGTAAAACATGATCTTGGCATCCCGGTTGATATAAAACAATTTGAATAGACAGGAAATTAAAAAAAAAACCAGAAGGTGAGAAACTTCGTCAATCTATCATTATAAGTAACGAGAAGAGACAACAAAATATGCGAAATGTGATTTGGTTTTGGATTTCTAGCTATTCTATTTATCAAATTTGGATTATTGAGATCAGTGTAAAAAAATCCATTTGTTTCGATACATCCATACTCCAGAGTACCCAAAACAGCGGCAGCAGTACACCTTTGAATTTGTATGCTTATCCTCAGTCCCTGGTTCGTTCAACTCACCCGTTCTCCGTGGTAAAGTGACAACCTTTACCACCATCCCCCAAAGCCAAATGTCCCAACGATACAATAATCTCGAAGTACATGGGACAAGAATAATACCTATCTGGTTGCTTAGAGATTTGCGACTTAACTTGAGAGGTTTGGTAAATGTTCTTACACTGGCGCCACAATGCTGGAAAATCTCATTCCTCAAGCGACATCTGTCAACATTTCACACAGTTATAAGAATAAAAGTATAACAGCTATCTGAAAATATAAATCGAATTCCGTGTTCACATAAAACATTTACATTCAAAGCAGTGACCGTGCAGATCAAGGCCTAGTTGAATGAAGATAATATGACTGAATCAGCTCAACGCCGAAGACATAAAAATAGAATAAAATAATCTTTTTTCTCTTGTTATAGTACCAAAAAATTAAAAGCGCTTTTTTTACTCAACTACAGAAATCGATAACTCGTATAATTGATAACGAGATTTCCATTTCCGCAGTGAAAAACGTTAAAAAAGACGTATTTTTTCGTTGATTTTTTATGTTAATTTATGTCTAGAACGCGTTTTTTCTGCATGGCGACAGGTCACCTTGCCAAGTGTATTATAATATATTTTTTTAATAAAAGTACACTCGTACGTGTTGTCGTGAGTCAAACACTATGCCGTGTGTGTGATAATTGACCCTATTTTGAATTGCCGGTAGCAATTTTCATAAACTTCTTGCAGACAAAGTTGCACAATTCCTTGTGAATAATCATTGAAAATCTACGAATACATATCCTCGCGTAGATCTGTCAATAATAAGTGATAATTCACAGACGTATAACAGATACTTGACATTAATTAAATGTTTTTTTATAAACTGAATTATTTGTGAATATTCAGTAAAGCTACATTTTTATAAGTTTGTTACAAGGTTACCTCTAAATTAAATTTTTTTTAATTGCTATAAATTCTTTTCATCGTTCCTGATCCAATCTCTTACAATACAATGGATTTAACAGCTGACCAGACATGGAGAAGGTAGTTTCTCATATACTTACTAACGTACTTTACTTTTATATTAGAAAATCACTACAACCGAATCAATTTTACCTAGATATATTAAGTACTTGAGTTGTTATTAACATGACAGGAGCACATTAATATTATATACTATGTACATTTGTTTATATAAAAATGTTTGCTTCTTTGTTGGTCCTCTATGCATTCTTTTGCCATTCATTCGATTTTGATGAAACTTTAGTGAGTTGTTGTGCGCACACCCATGAAGGTTTCTAAATTTATTTTTTAATTTAAAATCTTTCTTTGATTGGCATTGCAATATATGTCGGGTACTCGCTCAAATACATTTTTTACCGTATTTGATGAAAATATCGTTAGAATACGTTATTTTATTGATTGCTTTACTATGACATCATATGATTACAACAAAAACAAAAGTTTACAGTCCACATAGGAAAATTGATTTTTAATTTCAAAAATCCAATAATTTGTAATCACCCTAAACGATTCTAAGATTAAAACGTTGATGATTATTTTGTGTCCAAGTAAATGTTTTTTTTAAATCTACTAATGGCAACACCAAATTACTAATTTGTGTATAGAACCGAAATTCCCCAATAACATTGTTTCCCTAAATACTCCACCCGCATAAATTGTCAATCTAAAATTAATAAATGAACATAATTAACCATGGAATTGAACCTAAGTGTGCATTGCTGACTAAGGTTTGTTACATATATTAATTAATTGTTTGTATTTAAAGGTTTATTTTTATTACAGGCGACATGGCTGGCGGGTCACTAACAGAATGCACACCCATTAATTAAGCTATACACGAATCGATCTTTTAATCAGTATTAAAGTTTTAACTATTCGATTACGAAGTTAAGCATCAAAGTGTTCCACATATTCCATTTGTCACTTCATTTGACAGCTTAGGTGTTGAATAATTTTTTGAGATTATTAAGAAACAGTGCATTTAATTCAATGTACATACTTATTTCATGTATCACGTAAGTTTAAAAATCATAAAAGTAATTATTAAAACAAAAGATAAAGATGTTTATTTTATGAACTTTGGTGAATGAAATAATCTGGCATGTTGGTTATATTGTATATTAAATCACTGGTGTATTATCAATTAAAATGCGTTTCAAACGGTTTGATACTTATTATCCATTCTGGAATAAATACGTACGCACATATTTATTTATTCTATACTTTGATAGTGTGATAAAGAATTGTTCTTTCGGGATTTACTGCTTGTATCCCAATGTTTACTTAGTCTTCACTAGATTGCTTTTATTATCTTATCGTAATATTTTGTAATTTAATTTAAGACATCGACTGAGGGTGCTTGATGGAATTTCATTAGCAAATTTGAATCGTTGAGATTTTGTACATTTCCATGAATTTTGTCACTAACGATCTGGGTCGGTTCGAGTACATTCTTGTACTCGAATGCCTGAAGATGCCGAAAGGTGAAACCCGGGTCGTTATCGACATGTACAAAATCTCAATAATTCAAATCAAATATGTAATACTATGTATTTTTGAATTATGAAAAGGAGAACGAAAAAAGGTTCCCCAGGTGATAATTTGTCAGATCATACAGTCCGAAGAGACAATCAATTGCAGGAAACCTGTGTCGAATCCTCCATTTTGCGGCTAATAAATTTCATTATCCATATATCATAAAAAGCTTTGTAAAAAACTGCACTCAATTGCACCAAATACATTGTATTATGCAACCACAGCCTGCACAGTTACTTTATTGTCGTTTGTAAATTGGTTAAATTGCAACGGACTGTATGTTTCAATCAAATCAGCAATTTCTGTATAAGTGTTATGCAATTTTCTTTGAAAACTGCTATACCATATCATACGATCTTTTTACCTTCTTGATTAACTAACATTAGGAAGTTATCAATCCCCGAGACTTAATTTTAATAATCATTATTATATATCAGCAGCACTACAGGTGGGCACTGGCTTTTCAAGAGGAGTTCTAATTAAAATCTTAATCTCAGCTAAACAATTCATTGAACCCAGACACATCAATGTCTTTTTTAGCTTCCTGGGTACCATTAAAATACATCACGCTACTCTTTCCACTTTTTTTTCTTTAAAATCTAAATTCACCAAAAGTGCTCGTCCGTTTTTATATCATATTTTTAAGATAAAGTTCAAACGCAATTCGTGAATTTTATACGATTATGCAACCTTTTATTTATTTAACATTAGATGGATAGGTAGGGTACACAACTACTAGGTTGAGCAGGGTACCAACAAATTAAATTAAATTTTTGTAAATTACTTTAGTTATTTTTTACAAAAATTCTAAATATAAATCTACAATATCCAAATGATGTTGATTTAGTTAATATATTTATTTTATTAAAAAAGTCCGTAATCAAATTTCGTAATAAAGTAATCACGTTTTACGCTTTCCTGTAGCATTGTGGTTCACGGAGTTACAAGCTTTGAACTCTAGGCCGACGATACAGTAAGATAATTAGTAATGATAATAAATAATAAATCTAGCACAGGTAGTTACGTCATTTATCGCAGCTGCCCTAATGTACAACAAACAGTCCATTTAGTAGCAGGTCTTATAAAACTTGTTAAATAAAGGTCATTTCTTTGAACCCTAGATACACGGAACTGACTATAGTAATTATGATGAACTACATTCCGAGCTTAATTATGATTCCAAGCATTCAGTAAAAACTGCAATGTTACACAATTTCTGCTGTTGATCACTAAATTTAGGACAATTGACAATGTTTGAAGATGTTTTTTTGTTACTTAGAAGTTGATCTAAAATCCCATTTAACATCTTATGAACGTATAACTAGCCTAAATTGTCTCTTCTTTATATTATAATATTTAAATCACCTAAATGTAACTGTGAATAAGAAACCGTTTGGCACGAAGAGGATTCACATGAAAAAATATGGGTTATAAATAATTGCACTTTGTGTTAGATAGTATTCACTTGGTACACTTAAACTTTTATTTCGATAGTTTGCACTTTGGATTAGATAGGACACTCAAACATTGATTTTAATAGTTTCCAATTAGTCACGGATTCTTTTAACAAAGTGAGTTAAGTTGCAGTATGTTATGTTAGGGTTGATCTGGTTTGGTTTGTGTAATTTATCTAATACGTGGAGCAAAGACAATATAGGCGGTCTGATATAGGGTAGAAGAATAAGTGACATTTCATTACAGCTTCGAGTAATTGTATTGAGTGAAAACTATTTTATCTAAATATTTGAAAATATTTTTTCGTAAGTGTAACATATTTCTTCAATATATTTTATTATGTGGGATCACTTTATTTATAGTGAAAGAGTTTGTTTTTTGTGGGTTGTATTTGTTATAAGTGAAAACTATTTTTATGAAAGTAAATATAATCTAAACAAAAGTGCATTTAATTGTAAGCCAACAAATATTCTCTTCCTAATGAACTTGTTTCTTAAAGCGGTTGTAAACGAGCAACTTTTTACTATGCTGCCGATTATACGCCTTACTCAAAATTACCGTATTTCCTATACTTTCCAGCAGGATGACTCGATTATATTTTGAATATCGAAAGCAATCTGTATTACGGCAATATTGATACGATAAATCTATGTATTTCTTGCTCTGCTCGTTATGTGTGTCTCTGTTCGAGATCTGTCAAATTGATCGCCGCATCGACAGACGTCAGATATATCCTCTATGTCAAGATTTGTTGTTATTACATATTACATAGTATTAAATTTTCAATCACTTTACGATAAATGTAGGGAATTGCATTGTGAACATTGGTGAAAGGGGGAATGGAGCAAAGTAGGAAAACGCGATCATATTTTTCTTGTCACTGAATTTTAGAATCTTATTTTGTCGCCGTACGATTATACGATTTTTCATTTCTCATCAAATTTAACACATGATAGTCAAAATAAATAACGCATTTCGATCATAATAACAACAATTCGCATTCGTTTGGACTGCATAATAGAATAGAGCGTGAATGTCTTAAAAAAATTAGTTTCATGGAATATTTTGCTAATTTGGCAATTGATGCATACAATTTGAAACAAATCGAAATGTATTTTGAGGAACATATCATTTGTGTACAACACTCAATTGCTTTTGAAACGTGAAGACTATGTACGACCCAGACAAGTCATTTTCTGAGGTTGAGGTCACAATTTACCTTGAATATATAAATATGCAGTTAATACCACGATAGTTGAGCTATAGATTATTACATTTCTAAAGTAATAATACATTTATTAAAAGTAGACAATGTAAACTCGAAATCATGATGTATTGTGTTTTAGGTGGACGGAAGTTGGAGACGTCAGAAATTTTCCAAACAAGATTCATTTTTTTTTTAAATTAATTCGTATTTTTATTCACAGCTTTAACATAATTTTTATTCATCATAACTCATAATAGCTATTTGAAAACAGTAATCCTTAAAAATGAGCATATTTGGCACAATGGTTGATGTAATTATCCGCCAATAGGTAGGTGTCACCGCCAGTTCCAACGTCTTTTCAGGATTGCTGACGCAGCGTGGTAATAGACAATATCAATTAAAATAACAAGTTGATTATATCTCCATTTGCTGAACGTAAAATGGTTTTATAAGATAAAGTAAGGCAGACAATGTAACTCTAATGTAAAAGAATAAAAAGTGTGTTATTGTTTATCACTGTAAAATGAATTCATCAATAATAGTCCCAAGAGACTGAAGTCTAAATTTCGAGCACTGAAGTTACATCATGCGATATAATTGACAATTTCGGTGACTGTCTATCTACTAAATTAGTTCTCTAATTTCTATCATCTTACAAGTAAGATAAAAAAATTATTAACAAACCTAACTTAATCTAATAATAGACAGAGATTAAAATCGTGACACATGAGCTTGTTCAATATAGAAAAAAAACAACGAGGATGTTAATTTGAAGATAAGAAATCACCGGAAAAGATAAAATTATCTCAAGACCGATTACAATAAATGAGCTCCTAGTATTTCCCTTTCTAACATATCAGTATGCTGGTGCTTTCTGCAAACACCTGAGAAACAATATTTTGCAACTACCTCCACACCCAAAGTTGTAGCATGTGTGCCCTTTAATAGAAATCTATAAATCGATTGACCTTGCAGATACAGACAAGAAACATAAACAAGATATTTTTTGCGACTCAACCTAGTAGAAAGCCATTTGTCGGTCTTAGTGGTCTAATAGTAAGAGTTGTACCTGTACCCTAACGATCAGACTGCTCTGGGTTCAAGTCCCGTCATGGTCGATATCAAATTTAGTTTTTTTTCAATCTAATATTTGTTCTCGGACATGGGTGTTTCATCGAGTTTATCTCGAGTGATTCAAGAAAATCAAAATACCTTACGCCTTGACTGTTATTAGATATAAAACTAATTATGTTTATTTAAATTTCTACTTCCTGCAAACAAAATAATTATCGTGAAGTAAATACACCATTCCGTAATCCACGTATTGTATTTAAGAACAGGACAGGATCAAAAGTATCGGTTCAAAATTCAAACTAATAGTGCGATACCCGTTCCCGTGCGTCAATACTTTTTGAATTGAATGTTTTTTATACACATTGTCATGAATCATCTATCGTGGACAGAAACATATTGGGTTAGTCAATGCGAAAGTCCGATGATTTGAACTTTGATTGACTTCCTTGCGCGTGACTTGAAACATTTTTTTTATACTATAGTGTAAAAATAACAATTAATAATCTGTGATAATTTAATTTAAAATGATCAATGTCCAAACAATCTTCATATTGAAATAGGTCATTACTGATATTTTCAATGGGCAGATTATTCATGAGTTATTTTTACTTTTAAATCATTTAATCAATACAATTCTGATGATTTCCGCATAACTAATATGAGTTATAAGCTAATGGCCACTAGTTGATATCAATTTTGATTTTTAAATTAAACAAAAATGAATAAAATATGATACAAACCAACGATATAACCTAACAACCTAAGATAACCTTAAGTACTTTCCTAACAACACACTGTTTTATTGATTGAATTGATATTTACGTGGTAGATATTCATTATACTAAATTCTTTGTTATTTTTACGTTATTACCCAATTTTCCACATCCTCTCCGAAGTGAAAGATTGACTTACTGGGTTATGTAAATAGTATACTAATGTAAACGTTTATTGGGTCAATTTAACTTTTTCAATCAGTAAATTTTAATGGTCAGTATACACGTGGTCATTTAATAAAACAAACGGTCAGTAATTTATATAAAATGGTCAGTTATTAAATTATACAGTCAGATATTCATATAAAACAGTTTTTTAATTAAATCTAACGAAAGCATTTTGTAATTATTTACTGTTAAAAAACAATTATTAACTGACCATTTATCGAATTAGTCACTGACTTTTATCTTTTGTAGCTGCTGTAACTGTAATAATATAGTCAATAAAAATGCATTAACTGCATAATATGCCTGATAATATGGGCGTACAATATTTTATTATATTCCATTACTGACAATAGAATGACAGCTTGGGAGGTTAACAAAATGATAGGTCAAAGCCAGGAAATTATTTCTGTGGGTAATTTCACGGTGACTGCGTTTTTCTAGGGACATGCATGCATTTTATTGGTAGGCGTACAGTGTGCATCAGTACAATTATTCCCAATTGCGTTTATCATCCACTCTTGTAATAATTATTACCACCACTGTATCGCATAATAGCCCATAGAAAATATTACAAGCAATTATTTTAATGTATGAAACGATAACATATTTTAACAACTTAACAGATTGAAAGTGTATTATAGAGATGTATGTGAAAACTGGATTGTTAATAAAGTTCATAAGAACGCTCCAGAATATTTTACCATAAGCTTTATAAACAAGTGCTTTCACGCACGATCGGACGGTGTGTGTGTTTTAAAACGAGAGCGTCACACAAACTCTTTCTCGTTTTAAAGCACACAAACTCACAAACACACAAACTCTAATTTATTTTAAATAATGATTTTATTCTTCTTAAATATTAAATAAAATTAATATTCTTCACTGCTTATTCTGCGTGGAAACACTTTATACGGATTAATTCAAATACTATGCTTATCAAGGTGGAGATAAGGTACATTGACAGGCGAAGGGGGTGAATCTAAATAATAATAATGTTATTTAATAAGTTTAATATAATAATATAAAATTACTGTTTTCTTAATATTTGTCGACATATTTATTTTATTCACAAAATCACTGATCCCAGTAATTACCCCCCCCCCCCCTCCCCAAACATTTTTCCTCTAAAAATGATTTAATATTTATGATACTGTTGGATTAAGGGTATCTTTAAAATCACATTACATTTCTTTTTAATTAGAAACCATCACGCTAAAGAAAATTGCGAATTTTTTTACGTATAAACATAATTTCAACAACATTATTAAAATCTATTTTATCTGCCAGTTGGTGGTATATTGAAAGTATTGTCAGATTTTTTAATAGCAAATTGCTCACTGTCGATATTAAATAGTTTTTTTATTAATTTCAACCACAAAATGATAATTCAGCATCAGCATGCTCACAACAATTTTTTCTTTCTGCCTCTATATTGAGGCTTCATGATAATCCTTAGATTATTTTTATTTGTTTATTACCCAAGGAAATTTTTATTCATTTTCAAATATGCTGCCACCAAGAATACATTTTGGCAATAAGTAAAAAAGACATTCATTCACTGATTTTTTAGTGTCATATTACGATATGAATTCTTATTTATTTGTCGATATATTGATGTGAAAATTATTTTTTAATTACAATATTTTGGCGCCTCCCCAGTTGGAAACCACTGACTTTGTATGAGTATACTTTTTAAATTACTTACTATGCTTAGTTATCATAAAATCATACACAAAAAATGTAAATATCAATATGCCGGCGTCTTCCTCTATATTCTACATGTCTTATTGTTAAATATTATCAATTGAAAACGTTCACGACTACAAGAAGAGACCGGTTCAATTAAACTCTACATAAATAAAAAAACATATGAAATATGTACTTTGCATAGTTGTAAATTACTTAAATAAGATAATATTGATCAGTATATTATCTTAGACGTAAATAATATGTAATGTCCAAATTTTACATTTTTATTTAAAACACGACTAGTCACGCTTAGATGGCGAGCATTTTCAGATCATTTCGGTTATATTACTAACATTACATTTTATACTGAGTTTATACTGAGCACACTGAGTGATATACACAATTCTAATTTAACTTCGTCCTTTTTTGATATAGATAAAACATCATAGACTTGTAATTTTGACCATCTTACAAAAAATATGATTTGATTCTTTTATTATTCAAATATATGTTTATGTCCTAGAAAAAACTACATTATTCTTGGGGAAGTGTGTATCAAAATGTCATTAATTTAATATTACGATGTTGAATGCGTGGTGTGCATGCAACATTAATGACCAGGCATTCAAATACCATTTAATATACAAATAAAAGGCATCTTGAATTTAGCAGAATGAACTATATCAAACAAAATTATATATAATAGTCTCAGATTTATGTGGTGTTTCATTAAAATCTATTGAAGTCAATGTATCATCAAAGTTTTCATTCGGGAATACTTACTTACTTAACTAAGCTCTAATTATGATTGGATTCTAAAAGGCAGTTGAGTAATTTTAAATCGATTGCCATTGTATAATAGTTAGAAATTTCTGGCAGAAGATGTAGACAAACTTTTGTTTCTTCGTATATTTATAAGGTTGATTAAAACGCACAATGGATTAATTAAAGTCGAAGAGAAAATACATCCAAAGAAGAAACATTACGTTAACACAGTGATGTTATCCACACTATTGTTACAATTCTTAAATTAGGACTTTTACTAACTTTATTATATAAATGCTTCCAACACTTTAATTCGTTCCAATTATCTCTAATAGATTAGTTTATTCAAAAATAAAAAGGTTCAACATCTAAAAAACGGACGAATTTATCTGTTCGTTCTTCAATATCTCGAGACAAAGTTTTTTTATATCCTTATTTATATGAATGAATGTCTTATCATTAGTAACTAGTAACTATAGATGTGTGACGCTAGTGAGATAGCCACCGTCACGTTAGGAATGTTGCCATATCAACCAGAACTGAAATTTCAATAAATTCCAAAAGTGATATTTTAGCGACGGTTATTTTAAGTACACATGGGTTTTCAAAAGATATTTAATGGCAATTTATTCTAGACTGACAATTCTAGTTCCAAATTCGGCGGCGGTCAAGTTATGTTGGTAATAATACAGCATTTGACACTGCAATGCAGCATTGCAGTGTATAGTGTCTTATTGTATATTCAATTGATGACACACTCGACAAACGCAATAACTTTAATGACGAAATCTTGCACATGGCTGCAAACTACTTAAGATTCTTTTTATTTAATCCTCATTTAGCAGCAATGATACAAGTAGATACAATTTTGCACTCATACTCTGGTTAAATCACAAACATAAAATAATTAATATCTTACTAAAAGGTGTCCCAGCGAAATGTTTCAATATAGCAATTATCAATACTTTTATTATATTATATTAGCACAGTTGGGTTTTAGCATTAACTTATAGACGGAATTATTAGCAAGCTAAGTGATACTGGTATAAACGCTGCAACCAAATTCATTTCAAAGCGATACCATAAAATATATATTATTCATCCTATAAAACGTTTTGAACGTCATTAACGGTCAAAGTGGCTTCAATATTATCAACCAAACCGTGACACACTGTGGATGCATTCGTTGCTATTAGACAACGCATCAATTTTCAGTGCTCTAAATGCAAGCTGATTTGGTGCTCTATTGGAAGTATTGGGACAACCTATACATTCACACTTGAGAAACACTTCAACTACCTGATTTGCATCCACATTGTAAATCGTGGGAAATTATTCATCAAACGTAATAATACTTGAACAGAGTATGGTGCATTTTCTTAATGTAAGAATATATTGCAATTGCCAGTTTCTCTTGCAATCACTGTGATTCCTGTATCTTCAAAAGCACAAAATACTATGCACCAGATAGATACCTTTTACTATACCTGAAATGGACTACGAGCACTGAAGAGGTACAACAATTGACAGAATATCCTTTATGTCAGGTGTTCCCAACGTTGTATGTCCCATGCCCCCCCCAGGGGGAATTCTTCACTGGTTGGGAAACACTGCTTGAAAAAAATGTTAAGATGTACAGCAATATTTATCCAAATCAAACTTTACACATACTGAAAACTTTTAATAAAATATTATATTATTTTGAAGAAAAAAACACGAATAGAAAAATGAAAACATTTACACAGCAAATAGATTGTGTTATTCATGAAACGCATTTTTTATCATTTGCAACAGAATCACATTGATGAAAAAATGATACTAAAAAAATATTAGTATTTTTTGCAAGTCATGCACAATTACCTATTTATGCTAGCTAACCTTTCAGATATATTTGAATGCACTTACATGTGTTGATGTGTTCAATAATTCATAAATTTACCGATCAAATTCATAATAAATAAACAGTTCGTATTCTGAATAAAATAAAGTATAAAAAATAATAACTTCGGTTTTTCGATTAACGGCTATTTTTTTGCTGCATTAAATTATTTCAATAGCCTGTCAGTTAAAAAAACGGAAAAAAAAACTTTGCACAATATCTTAAATGATGATCATCTGCATTATCATCACCCACTACCAGTTAAAGATCTTCTCTGTTTAATCTTTTACTCTTATGACCAAGGTCTCACCGTTGCCATGCAATTACGGTATGACCGAAACCGGGATCCAGACACTTCAGCTGTCTTCTCTATACCGAATTACCGATTAAGGAAATGCAGCATACCGGTATTGAAAATTAAGCGAAATTGAAATGTAAATGTAATTAATTGTTTATGAGCCACCAGACGGCCGCTTCCTGTCCTATTCGTCCTTGACGTCACAGGTCAATATTTTATCAGTCGATGTGCCTTGCAAAAGTAACACCTATAATCAAATTCGCTAACCAATGACCAATCGAACGCAATTTAATGTCCAGAGTAAGACTTTTTTAAAAAGAAAAAAAATCCTGCGACGCTAATGATCGGTGGGTATCTTCGAAATGGTGCTACGAAACTTAAGATAGTGATCCTCAACCAACTTTAAAATTGAAGTTCAAATTTGTTGCGAAATTAACATTTTTTTTTACCATGTCCGCTCCCAATATAGAGCATATAGCCTCCTAATGGAGGTATCTCAACAGAAGTTTTCTTCGAGAACTGCTTGTTACTATTTTTTTTTTAAATAAAACACAATTAATCTGTGCTACTTCCACATATTTATAATGATCAGGACCGGTTTCGCTCATCACGAGCATTATCAACTGATAAAAATACAAACATAACAGGCTTATTTATATATAAGGAGAATGTAGCCCCTAATGGCTTAAGTTATCTTAAGTTATTAGCTAATATCATTTTAAATGAGATGATATCATGATAAATATCTTTTTTGGGAGCTCACAATTTAGTAGTATATATTATCGTTTCTGTCATCTTCTTCTCCACGCTTGGTAAAATAAAAAATAAAACAATTCTTAACTTTTGAAATGAAGACTAATTTAAAAACCTACGACATATGTAAATAATAACGCTACAATTTGTTCGAAGATGCTTCTAAAAATGCAAAACACGTGTCATTCATAGATTTATAATATAAACAATACACCTCACAAGATATACCCTGATACAGAAATTCGCAGAGACAGCTCGCTTAACATTTGCATTTAACATTAAATTGAGTGGTCAAAAATGGCTGCAAAAACCGCAGAATATTATACATAATACGACTATATATTTTTTTGCTGTCAATCAAAAAGTGAAATTAATAAAATCAGTATGGTCTGATTTTATTCGTGTATACATTATTACTCAATAAAATGTATTTATATTTTTTTTCATTTTACGAGGCTCATATAAAACAGCACAATTTGATTAACATTATAAAAGGAATGTAAGGTTACATTACAACATTTCTTACCATTACATATTGAATTCGCGGTTTTTAATTACGTATCTTATCTTGACAAGGCGACAAAGATATTTGGTGAACCCAGCTTTGTACCTTACATAAAGCATTGATGTAAATATAATTCAATTCAATCCGAAATCACCGTGCTGATCGCCGTCACCGAATAGCATCGCTCTATATTGTAGTCGTTTTTTTCAGAAGTTATAACATATATCGGAATCCTGTAATAACCATTTATCTGCATTTCCGAAAGCAGTTAACGACTCTTTGTAATGTCAACTATTATAGATAAGTTTACTTTTTTACCGATAATAGTAATTACGTAAAGAAATGTATCTATAAGAAGATTAGCCAGATTGTCGTAACTACTTGATTCCAATTTTCGTTGACAGCCATATAAAATCTACTATACATCGTTGAGTATGATTTTACCCAACCGAAGCAGTTAGTTTAGCTACTGAAATAATTATTAAATTAACTAGCATCCTTAATGTATAATAGTATATTAACTTTTGAATCTTTTTCAGCTAGTTATTAAAACTCTATTAAAACTTCTATTAAAACAACACTGCAGACTACATAGATCCGGATAAATCAGTCTGGGGGATTCAGATTACTTATGTCTTACAAGGAATAATTATTTTGACTGGAATTTCCAATAGGATACTAACGATACCGTTATCGAATCGTGGTCATAAAAAAAACAACTCGTTTACATTTGCAATATTATTTCGAGAGCGAGTACTTGGAACTTGCTGAATCATTTTGATAACTTGTACCTTCTATATTCTTGGCAATATTATTTTTATTTTTTTTAAATAATTATCGGTATATAATCGGTATATATATATAATGAGAGTCGACGGCTTCAGGTACTTGGTAGTACACATCACGGGAGATGACAATCCGCGTAAAGAGCTCGCAATCAGATTAGGGATAGCTGGAGCAACCTTTAACTCAATGCGGAATGTCTGGGACTCACGGTTGTACTCGGTCAGAACCAAGTGCCACTTATTCAATGCATGCATCCTGACGGTGTTGCTTTACGGTTTCTAATCATGCCACCTCACCAACGCATAAGGTATCCGTATACTGTGCTTTGAAAACAGATGTTTGCGGCGAATACTAGGGGTACGGTGATTTGATTTTGTCAGGAACTCGGAGGTAAGAGAGCGGACGGACCAGCCTCTTATTACGTCCAAAATAAAAAAGCGACGATGGACCTGACTTGGACATGTGCTGAGGATGCCGCAGGAGAAACTAAATCCTGTCTGTCTCTTCTACCAATCAGATGTATACCGTCGCCCTGGGAGGCCGCTGATGACCATCCATAGGATGTATTCGGCGGAGCTACGGGACGCTGGGATGAGCTGGGAGGAAGCGAGGAGGCTGGCGGGGGACAGAGAAGCTTGGAGGAACCACGTGATGTCCATATGCTCCGAATAGGGAGCGGATATGGTTTTAAAAAAAATTATCATTGAACATAAAATCATACATGAAAATATTGTTCTTATACTTAAGAACCAGGTGTGAAACGGTTTTCGTTCACACATCATCAAGCATCTTCAGAACTAAAGTTTTATTTTGTCAGTTTACTAGCAGATTATGCCCTTCGAGAATATGACAAAACCACTGTTGATGAGTAAAGCTTATTACATTTAGTATTTACTATAAACTAGCGAGTACCCGGCATGGGTTGCAACGCCACTCAAAGAAAGAAAGTGTTTTAATTCCGTTTATTAATGTGCTTTTGGATACACAATATTTTTTGTTTCCGTCTGGTGCGTACAGTAATAAATCAGAAGGTTTTCCGACGCTTGAGCAGGCCACATATGTGAAAAGCAAGGGTTTTCCAAATTTAGTTCACACTCTTTTAGCGATTGTCTTTGTCATTGCAAATGCGAGTCACATCGGAAACCGCAGACGTTTGAATTCGACTGGCATATCTTTCGGAATAATTGAGATGCGTGGCAACAGTACATTTTCTCCTTTAAATTTTCCATTTAAGACCGACAATTGGAATTTAACAATTAACACCACTTTTTATGTTACTCGCGAACTGAAATGTTGCTGTTTGTACCTATTTGATTCTATTTTTTTTTATTAAAAAAAAAATATTTAGAACCCTTCGTTGGTTTGCACACAATAGCTCACCAAAGTTTCATCGCAATCGGATAAATGGTACAGGAACGCATATGGGATAAACAAACAAATATTAATTTTTATATATATACAATATATCAAGGGGTGCGAATTACTGGAAAATAAGTATTTTTTTTTTAATATGTTTACTATCACAAAAACGTTTTTGAGATTGCTCATTCATGTGCTCGTTCATTTTTCTCTCATATACAGTCTACAACAAATACAATCACTCAATTAAAAGTCAAAATGCAACAATGTGTTAACAAAACATAGCAAACACTATAAAATAATACCTTAGAAAATTATACTCCATTCCGAGTATTCCGACATCATGTACATATTTAAAATTATGCCGTTGCACTGTATTATTTCCCTTGAATACTTTAACAGCTCAAAATATGTTATATTATTTATGTGAATCATTATAAACACATTACAATAATTCGTTTTTAATCACAAAACACTTACAATACGAGACGAGAACATAGCCCGAGATTTGCTCCTACAACGACAGAAAATAAATGGCTTAAATATATGCACTGTTACCTGATAGTACCTATGAGCCTTGCGGATTGATTGCATTGCACATAAAGATAGAGTTACGGGAATATACTTTACCTTTAACGGCAGCTGCTAATGCTTCTTTAAACTGGAATAGATTTAAACCTACTTAAGCAGGATTAAGTGAATTGAATACTATTAAGTCCCTACTCAACTGTAAACTTACAAAACTATCTATCGCTAGAAATTTAATAGACATAGTATTATATATATAATGCAATAATAAGCCTAGATAGTATTTGATAAAAAAAAAAACAAAAGAATCATAGTTTTTTCTCAACAAAATAAATATAAATTCATTAACTACTAAACAGGCTTGCTACGTTTTGAAGAGAGTCTGGAATCAATTTGTGGCGGTCGTGCTAGTAAAAAACAAGAAACATTTTCTATTTTTCACTTATTAACATTTTAATACAATATCCGTGACCAACGCCCACCTTTATACTATTCTATAGTAGCTTCTTGTTACGTCATGAAAAAAATACGGCGCTATTATGCTGTTTCCTTGATATATTGAATAATCTACGACAGCACCATTGTCTTATGGTCGACAATAATATAAAACGGCGTTTTGATATTGAGCACACGGTTAGATAATTCCTACTAATAATTGATACCCTGGTGGAAATCAATAATTTTGTCCAGCACCTCCCTCCGTTACCATCCAAATATGGATTTTATTTAAAATGTAGCCAATTTTCCCAATATAACACGACATCTTTTTTTTGAGTATAGAAAACTATTCCAGCTTATTGTAAATGGTCTATATATTATAAATTTACGTCACTTACAATACTTGAATACATTAAATAAGGTTTTTAAAAAAAGCCACTCGATATCAACTCAAGGAGAAAACACATCACGAACACCCATCAAAATCATCAATATTTAATATTGACCTTGCTAAGATTTAACCCCAAAACCATCGGGGAATAATCGCTCGGGTAGAGAGAGCTCTTACCGCTAGGCTACAGAGGCCGACGGGCTATTGTCCAGTGACTATTCGTGTCCGTCGACAAAGCTTTCACCTTAATTTAGGCCAATATCGAACTGCATCACCATTAGGCCACAGACATGATTCACCGATTAGTGTAGCTAGTCCAAGAATTCTTATGCAACCAAAAAACCTGCACATCTACATGCTCAAGAACTCAACAATTGTTTTTGTTTTGTTTTATTGAGGTTGCGATCCCAGTATGGTATAATAAATTCCAAGAACATATGATGCCATTGGTAATTTAGCTTATTTTTTGTGTTTAAAGTGACTTTGTACAAAGCAAATGTCTCGAATGAAAATTAAGTAGGTTGAATTATCTACTGCAATAAAATAAATGCATTCAGGCTGTTACAGCAAGGTGACAGATAATTACGAAAACGTGACAACTCATGTCAAATTCTGGTTGAACCAAAAATTTCTTTCACTTCTTTTAAATTATAACTGTGATGAATTTAAAACTTACTGAGAACTATGGAAAAAATAGATCCTTCATCAGTCAATAATCACGATATATATTTGAATAGAGAATATGGATGTATGTGACCTTTCCCGTTCTAAATTCTCATAATCGTCTGTTCTCTCTTTTTTAGGTTGGTAAAGTTCGTTTTAGAATTATGAATAGGTTGAGGTTGTACTGACAGAACGCATCAAGTCAGTTTTTGATTATTTTCTCTTTCAAGTGTCAAAATGTAGGCAATTTAACCCTCTAAATACTGGTAGAATGTATGAAGTCACAGAATATAATGACTTTGAAATAGAAACAGTTTTATCATATTTCTATTTTCTATTCTGGCAGAAAGCATGATGTGACTATAGCTCATCAATACCAATTATGATGTGTATGCTAAAAAGATTACTCTTTATAATATACAAAACAAATTAAAAACATAAACAATTGTACTTGGGAGAGAGAATTCTTTGGAAAAAAATAAAACTTTAAATCCAATTTTCTCATAACTTGTTTTTATGACTTAATGCCTTCTGTCAGTATATCCTCGATATTACAGTTGCTCTTCAGATATCCGAACTAAATGGACAACGGTCTATCGTGGTCCAGGATAATCGTGAGATTTCAGAGTAGAAAAAAACCAACCATTATAATTTTAGTTTGTATTATTTTCATAAATACAGCTTCAAAACTAAGAGATGCAAATTTTTTACACTTGATATGTACGTGGCTTGTGTTACTCAACATGTTTTCATTCATCCTATTAGTTCTAGAACTTCTCCAAGTTTTGGACTCCAGGACTTCTCCACTTTCTTCCATATCTATTATATTATTGTTGAATATAACGTCATTTTAGGAGTTGTTCGTCTCCAATCTAACACTTCCTTAGCCCACCTATTTTCACTGCAACCGTGTTATAAAAAATACATACATGACATGTTTTAAAAACAAAAATAAATCGTGTTGTAAGCAATGATTTTGAAAATTATATTTAAATTAAGAAACGAGACGAAAAATAATACTGAGCAACTATTTACCTTTAACAAATACATCACTTCTGTGAATACATGCGTATTTTCCACAACGTGAGGTAGTTTGTTAATTGTTAAATGTCATAAAAACAACATCAATATGTAATCTATGAAGGCATTTATTATAATTACATTTTATACAGGTAATACATACTTAGATTAGTTGTAAAAATCTATGACGTTGGCGTAAACAAAAGAATTTAAGTTCAAATGTCAAAATAAATTACTCACCTCAAATCGTTCGTGATATAAAATATGTAATACAGACGTAGATTTATGGCTATTGTGACGTATTTTGTAATGACACTTGAAAAATGTTATATTTTAAATACATTCAATTTATAATTCAGGACTGTTGAGCCGGACTCTAGAAGGTTGTAAATTATGATATTTTTTCGGTTTATAAGCCAAATGTCATTTAAAGTTTTAACTGTCAATTTTTGTTAGAGAGGCATTATATTTTTAGAATAAAACACAATATGTTTTGTACGTCTTCCAAATTTTTATAATGATAATGCCCAGTTTTTTTTATCACGAGCATTATCAGCTGATTAATTTTCTATCGTACTTGTGTACTCAAACGTAAGTATTTATTTGACTTAAAATTAAATGCACTTTTGTTTAGATCATATTCACTTTCATAAAAATAGTTTTCACTTATAACAAATACATTCAACAAAAAACTAATTCTTTCACTAAAAATAAAGTGACCCCACACAATAAAATATATTTTAACATTGAAGAAATATATTACACCTACGAAAAAATATATTCACATAGATATCATAGTTTTCACTCAATATAAATACTCACACTTTGAAATCGATAGTTGCACGTAGCTGTAATGAAATGTCACTTATTCTTCTATCCTATATTCGGCCGCCTATATTTTCTTTGCTCCATCCGTTAGAATACATAATACAAACCAAACCAGACTCTAACATAACCTACTACAATTTAACTCACTTTGTTAAAAGAATCCGTGACTAAAAGGAAACTATTAAAATCAGTGTACTAAGTGAATACTATCTAATCCAAAGTACAAACTATCGGAATAAAAGTTCAAGTGTACCAAGTGAAAAATAACCAACACAAAATGCAATTATTTATAACTCTATTTATTTGGGGGAGCTAATTATTTGGTCAGTATCTAATTCAATTAACGGTCAGTAAATATTAAAGAAACGGTCAGTAACAAATGCATAAAACGGTCAGTAAAAAAATAAAAACGGTTAGTAAATATTAAAGATAAGGTCAGTAAATATTAAAGGAAGGTAAATTTAGGTTAGGTTAACTAAGTAAAAAAGATAAAATAATAAATTAGGTTTAATTTAATAACTGACCAATTTATATGAATTACTGACCGTTTATTTTATTAACTGACCACGTGTATACTGACCATTTATCGAATTAATTACTGAACTTTTTGATTAATTACTGCTCAATAAATGCAGGCCTTTATTTTTTAAAAATAACCCAATTTTTCATTCATTGTTATGTACGCTCGACATGAGTGTATTAAGTATTTTATTGTTATTTTCTAGTTATAGTCACATAATTACAACAATAACAGTTATAGTGATAAAAAAACCAATATTGTGAGTCGAGTGTCAGTCCATATAGGTAAGTCTAAGTACTCCAGTGTTGTAAGGGCAATACAGGGTATTCAGCGGTCAAGAGACAACACTCCCAAGAGGACCGGTTTCCACCTCCATACGATTAAATTGATCCTTCGGATGTAAAGTAAAACTGTTAAACAGTTTTTGTCAACACTATGGCCACGGACGGCATTCCATAAAACTGAATAAATAACTACTCTTATTCGATTTATTCGATCTTATACCTAACGCGTTAACACCAGAAACCAATGGGTAAGGAAACAAAAAGCAGTATTTTATTACGTGATAATGGTGACAAGTAGCTCAAACGCCGTTGATGTTTTGGCAAGAATAAAATCACTGGACGATCTCAGGAAGCACTGTATAAGACACGAATGCAAGCTAAGTATTCTCTTTAGGATTTTCTAGGGAGTAGTTTTTATGGGACAAGGATATTAAAACATAATTGTTGAAATTTTGGACCTAGTAAGTAACTACAATTATTATAAAAGCTCACATAAAATTTGTATCAATTTGTAGTTTTATTTTCTCAGACATTTTTTTTACCATGTCCGCTCACAGTGTGGAGCATATGGCCTCCTAATGGAGGTATCTCAACAGTAGTTTTCTAGGAGAACTACTTGTTACTCAGTTGCTCAACCTCTCTTTTTCGAAGAGAGGAGGAATAGAAGGATAGGGTTAGGACATGACTAGTGGTCATCTAATCGCTCTCGCTACCCCCCTTGAAGATCGGGTGGGTGGGAGATAGTTTTAGATATCACAAACACTCAGACTACGATCATAAATCCATAAATCGATTGAAAGATCAATTTACAAAAACCGTCCTCACCGGGAGCAGAACCTGACACATCCGTAACCGTAGCCAACGACGCTCCCAACTGCGTCACGGACGCTGACGAAATATAGAAATGCCTTTATTTTCAATAATCAAAATTATGTAATCTTACTATCAGATTAACAATTTCCCAACAAAGAAAATAATGGTTTGGCCATATATTTATGTTAAAATGCCTAAAATTTTTGGGACAACTTTTTATTAAATATTGTGTGCAAATAACTTACAAATTGGAAAACTTATGGCACACGCCGTGAAAAGAAGTTCTTAATCACTGCATTAATTGCAAAAGCAGTTGCCACTAAACTCAACGCAATTTTATGATAGGCTGTCGTAAAATGATACCCTGCTGATGCTATTTGAGCATTATCGCAGACGACATTAACTTTACCACTGCTAGTAAATGCTAATTCAAATTGTTTGATAGAATTTCCACGTATCGTCTTTCAATGTAATTTTGAAATGCTTTTCTTTACAATGAAATAAATCAATACGGCATCTAGTGTTGAAATTGAAATGTTATCAAACTCACTGATTGAATTGGCATTTACTTGGTAGAACTCCATTATAATAGGATTAAATAACAAAGTATTTAGTTCTACAATTTTTTTAACAGGTAGTTGATAGCTATTTCGGCTTTACGCCATCGTAACATCAACTATATGTTAAAAAAAAAAATGTAAAAGTAAATACTTTGTTATTTAATCCTGTTATCAAACTCTTCTAACTATAATAACAAGTTTTAGTAGCACGACAATTTAAAAATCTAGAACTAGAAATATATTTTTACAAATATAGTTATTATAAATCGATTAAATCTTATTAAATGGAGAAGGTTTCCCAAAAAATCTCTTGAATATGTATTTAAAACGCGATTGTTGATATTCGAAATATAATTATAAATAATTTGGTTATAATTAAGGTAATTCCTTAAAACTATTTAGAACAATGCCTACATTTCATATTATGTTTTCAGATTTTAGTCTTTAATTGTAGATATTCATCGGTTTTTCGACTGTTAAATTAAATCATTATTTGATTCAAACGCGAAAATGTCATACACACACGGAAATTTTCTTTTCAAATTAAACTTTCCCTGAACAAGGCTGTAGAGTAGAGGCTTCCAAGCAGCTTGCCAAGTCAATACATACTAAAAATTAAGAAGTGACATTGGAAAATAAATCATTCATAATTCTATTTATAATATTCATAATGTAGGATGTGTATTAAATTATCCACTATCTTATATGCTAGTGGGAACGCCCGTCATAGATGACGGTATTGAAATTTAAATACTGAATGTCTATAGTAGCTGTTCTTTAGTTTCCATACTGACGGACTGATTGTTGTTTTTCTCCTCGGTATTTGCGTGACGTTCAAACTGTGTGTATTGTTTATATACACCGCGGATGCTTAGGTAGTGAGAAAATTTCACACTTACATGTGTATGTGATAATAATACAACGTCTAAATCTACGCTGCAGACCGGTCTGTAGGCGTTTTATTATTATCACATTAGGAATAATTTAAGACATCGACTGAGGGTGCTTGATGGAATTTCAATATCAAATTTGAATTATTAAGATTTTGTACACTTCCATGTATTTTGTCACTAACGACCCGGGTTTTGCCTCTCGGCATCTTCAGGCATTCGAGCGCACGAATGGACTCGAACTCGAACTCGAACACGAATGGACACGGAGTTCGAGTCCAATTGTGCACTAGAATGCCTGAAGATGCCGAAAGGTGAAACCCGGGTCGTCAGTGACAAAATACATGGAAGTATACAAAATCTCAATAATTCAAACATGTAGGTATGTTATGCAATACACACACACGACACCCAACTTGCAATTTATTACTAGCTACTGTAGACATTCAATATTTCAATTTCAATACCGTCGCTATGACGGGCGTCCCGCTAGTAAAAAAATAATTAAGGACAAACTGCAATATCTAATTCAATGATCTTGATGAGATTGTTTTCCAAAATAAAAATAAATAAATAGTGAACTGTAAAAATCAATGATCATTAGTGCTTAAATAGCCCCTAAGGTTGTCAGTGAAAACACGATATATAATGACAAAATATACCTTTGAGATATCACCATCCATACCCTGCAGTCAACTGTTCGATCCGCTAATGCTGCTAATGCATCCAGCAATCCTGTTACTTAATTCATTCTGATTTTAATGAAACCTCTCATTAATACATTGTTTATTTGATATGGCGAACTCGTCCATGTTTTTTCGTCCTTATACAATGTTATTACATATTGCTTCCTACAAATGAATAGTAAAAAAAACTTTCGCGCATGGTATAATATTACGCTGAAAAATAGTAAGTACGCGTGTTGTCGTGAGCCGGTTTGACGAGGCTGGATTTAATCATGCGACACCATTGGCATACACAGAGCCATAAACACTGCCAGTTCCCACAACTCATGCAAACACTGCAGAATCATGCACTGATTTCGCATCGTGCGTACCAAAGCCGTTCAACAAAGAGTAAATTATTTACCGATCAATACTTTACCATCAACGACCAACTGTACAAAGGATCCTAGTGCATGATTGTTGATTTTGTGAAAATGTAAAAATTATAAAGCGTGGTTACCCTACTGAAATATTGTTATTTTGTTATGTAAACGAAACAAACTTTGTGTCAAACAATTTTTTCATCCTTATACGTGTGGTTAGCGGTACATGGATTTAACGCACAGCCTGGACCCATAGTGCAAGAAAGTTTATGTTAAAAATAAATTTTCACAAATTACATAGAAAATATTACAGTTTATTATGTTTAGAACTGTTTTTGGTGACTTGGTTTGTCATGTCTTTCTTCTTTTCTGTCTCTAGTGTCTACAGTCCTGGGTGAACTTTAGCTGTCTCAAACAGTATCCACCACTCCACTCAGTTCCCCATTTTCCTACACCAATCGTCTTGTGACACCAAAGTCTCGATCGTCTAGCACTCCGTTGTCCCTCAGAAGTAGAAGATGTGAGGCGTTTCGAAGACTTCCACTTATGTAAGCGTGATATACAATAATCCATGTCCAAACCAGCGTAGGCGTGGAGATTTTAAAAAGCTGACAATGTCTTACTCACCATAGAGCGTATTAAATTGACCAAATATCATTTTCGTCGATAGAGCCAAAAATCTTACGTGGAGAAAAATATTTACATATTGCAATATTGGTTGAACTTTATTTATAAAGTATGTCAGCGTCCGTGGCGCAGCTGGTAGCGTCGCTAGCTACGGTTACAGAAGTCTCGGGTTCAATTCCCGGTGCGGGCGGTTTTCATAGCTTGATCTTTCAATCGATATATGGATTTCTGTTCGTAGTCTTAGTCCTCCCTCCCATCCATCCCATCCTCACGGGGCGTAGCGAGAGCGATTAGCTAACCACTAGTCTTGCCATAGCCCTATCCTTCTATCACTACTCTCTTCGAAAAAGAGAGGTTGAGCAACTGAGTAACAAGTAGTTCTCGTGGAAAAATTCTATTAAGATACCTCCATTAGGAGACCATATGCTCCACATTGGGAGGGGACATGGAAAATAAATAAATAAATACAAACGGAAGAATTTTTAGTAGAGAGAGCGATTAGCTTACCACTGGTTCTGTCATAGCCCTATCCTTCTATACCTACTCTCTTCGAAAAAAAAGAGAGGTTAAGCAACTGAGTAACAAGCAGTTTTCAGAACATGGAAAAAAAATATTATTAAAATATATTTTTAATTTTTATAAAAATAGTAAATATAATTTTAATATTTATAAAATACCACAAAGTAACGTTTACCATACCTAACTGGAAATCAGACACTTCAGTCGCTTCAGACAAGATTTGAATAAATGAAGCTTTGGAAATCTAATATTGAAATGCAATAAATAATTAAGTACTAATAGATTGTTTCAAGTCAACAAGCTTTTCACTTTTGCATTCTAAATACTAACTCGCTCCGTGTTTAGCGTGAACAGATGGTTAGAAACAGCGGACTGTCATCTGCAAAGGCTTCGTCTCAGGCGGTAAGCAGAATAATTGCCAACTTGGAAGAGTAAAGCTCAGGTAATGCTCAGGTTTACTGTCGAGAATGTTGACAGGGGCCGGGTAATGCGCGGCATGAAGCTACGTGAGGCATTCATGTCGAGATTTTATTCGCCGATAAAATGTTTATCGAAGCATTTTAGCGACATAATCGGACGAGTGAATTTCTCACATATGAAAGTTAGGACGAATAACTGGTCTGTGTGTGACAAGCTTTTTAATTGATTGTCTAATGAAAATAATGATTCATATAACTAGTTTTGTGATTCACTTTATAATTATCTCTCTTCAAGATTGATTGTCAATAAAAAATGTAGTAAAAAAAGTAATGATTCTTAGATGTTTCAAAGATAAAACCAGTAACTGTTTGTGCATAGGTACTAGGTAGCATAAAAAACTCTACATAATTGATTATTCAACGGGAAATTGCTATTATTAAATAAATTTCTTTGTACGTACATGGATTGGAAACCAATGCTCATTTTAATATCTGTCTATAAAAAAAGAAGAATTAGATTTGAAATTTTATTGTGTGATTGATAACAAGAAAGAAGAGTCAGAAGTACCAAAAATACATGGAATGCATACAAGCAAAACACAGATTTAGGTTAGAGGATACTATGGTTTGAAGTAATTTTGGTTAGTGAAGGGATTTAACTAAACGAAACCCTCGTATAATACGGTGAAGAGTGCGACAGTCTTCCTTCATCGAGATATAACAGAACAAGTTAAGAAATTATATTTTTGTCCTATCTAATTTTTGAAATAATCTCAAATATACCTGCTGTTAACATTTCGAATATGATACTATTATCACAAATTATTTGCATCCAAATACAATTGGAACAGCCTTTAAGCAATCGGCGTTATCTTGTAATCTCGGAAGGGAAAAACCCAAGTGGCTGATATCATATTATGAAATAAACAGTAAGGTCATTTGCAAATATCTGTATTTAATATCTACAATACACACACTTTAATTGTATATTAGCGTATATTATATTTTTTGTTTCTATTCATTAAATAATTATTATAAATATTGTACCGTTAATTAGTAAATAAATAGATACAAAAAAAATATTATTTTTAACTTATTCTATTTAATCATGGAATGTTTTTATACAGCACGATTTTTGGTTTAAATGTTGAATGATGACACTAGTAGATGACATTGATGATGAAATTGCAGTATTTAATTTCAAACAAATCCTTATTAAACGTATTTCCTTTTTTAGTCACGGATATAACGTCGATGCAGATATGCAGAAAAAAATCCGTTCCATGAAACTTGCCACAAAAATAGTAAATAAATGAAACATTTTTAGAAACCTGTCAAATGTAATAATCAAATGAACATTAGTTAAGTAATTCAAATATGTATGTACTTATTTCATATCTATCGGAAACCGGGCACTGATATATACTATGAAATAACGCTATTTGAAACATTGTGTTTTACAGTACTTTTTTTGTAATACAAATAAGTTTTTTTAAACAGCAGCACGTCCATTGATCACGACCTGATTTAAGTCCTTGTTGAGTTTTATTATTTCCGAGTACTAAAAAACCTTACTGAAGAAAAACCTCAATTTAACATATTTTTTTATAAATATCCTATAATGTGTTTTCCGTTTTCTTTTCTTGTGATACAATTGGCACATTAACAACATTAATCTTTTATTATGATGTTAGCAGCTATTTTACAAATACAGGCTAAGCGAGATACCGTTATAGAATTTAGTATATTTAAGTTATTATAAGCAAAATTTTTTCTGCAGATGTCCTTCAAATATTTTATTTTGCCGGTTTGTTTTTTGCTTATACATATAAGTGTATCAATTAACGATAAGGATTCATTTGGTATATAAAAATACTTCTGATGTTTTCATTATGAGACTTATATTTCTAACACGCAATAGATAAATTTAACAAAATGCCACTTTTTAACTATTTGTTAAATGCCATTGATATAATCTGAAAATAAAGAAGTGTTAGTGGTATAAAGTTCGAATCATAGCTATTTTTAAATTGCATGTTTATATAAATCAAAAAACGTAAGTAATGCATAATAAGTAAAAAGACTTTTATATAAAAACGTAAATAATATTTAATATACATGACATTACAGAAAATTGTCGATACTTCAGATATATTTAGAACAGAGTTTTACAAATGTTACCTGCAATGCAACACTTCTCAAATCCTGAAATTTTAAGGGAGCACCTCGTTTATTTTGTTAAATAGTTTATATCAATGTGAAGTAAAACATTTTAAACATTTTTGCAGAGGTAGCAGCATTTAACAGCATTCAGTGCTTTCGTGGAACATTATTCATATTTCACCGAACACCCGTGTTCCGCGGAACATAGTTAATAATCATAATATCAAATCACTCAACAAAAAAGCATCAGAAACACTCACCCAATAGGATAGGATATTTACTATATCAAGAAATGATTAAAAAAAATTGTTTTTGATTCCTTTATGAGCTTTAGGCATACCTCTCAAAACTAGGTATCACAGACCGAATTAAAGACTAACACTTATCTCAATCCTAAACAAGAAAAAATACCCATTATTTAAGATATAACTATAATATTATTGTGTATGAAAATCTCGTTTCAACAAGACTTTCTTTGAATGTTAAAGAAATCGCAAAAAAATAACAGAATACAGTAAAATGTCAAAATCATTCAATCTATTGATAAGAAGTCATATAGTTATCGCATTAAGTCAGTATTATTTATGTAAAACTATACATTATTTTAATACATATTCAAAAATCAATACAATATTACTACAATGTAGTAATGGTGACTGATTTATAACTGTAGTGCATTTTCATGCAGTTGATTAGCTAGGCCAAGAGCATTTGCGATTGCTTGAAGTAAATTACGACACTGAATAGTAACTAAGCTAAGGTTACCGATGTACCGTATTTGCATCTCATGATTTTCCAATGCATACATAAGTAATCCATGATTGATTTGATTCAGTCATGGGGTGACCTAAACAAGAACATTATACATACAGAGATTACCGTATGAGTGATAATTGGATTAAGAATGTTTTCTCATATTTGTTTAAAGTATAAAATTTAACATAAAAATCTTTTTCTTAAAACGCTGTGACGAATTTGTTTCGAATAAACGGTATTCTAGATAAGTTTTAATGCGTGATATATTTCCCACGTTATTTTATTACTATCAACTGTCATTTGACACATTTTTTTGTTGATTAACACTGATCAGGTGCGCATTCAGAATTTTTTCTTATGTGACGCTAATCTATACAAAATATTTTACGTTAATAATATGATCGTCATTTTCATTTTCAATGAATGTAAATGTGTCGACTTCTGTAACTTTCAAGGGGGAACTTAAGCTACGATCTCCCGTCCCCCTGCGTGCGCTTATGAGACTGATTAAAAATACTTGGATTTTCAATTGGTACACTGAAGTCAGAACCAATAATACGAGTGAAATGCTCGCTATATTTTTAGTTTCCACTAGAATTTTCTAATATGAGCATTCACAGTATCACTTTTAAAGTGTTAACGGTCAATTTTTGGTGGAACAGCATAGAAAGGTTAAAAGAACAGTTGGAAATGCTCGCTACGAGTAATATCGATCACGATCATTCCCAAAGTTGTGGAATTTGTTTAAAAAAATGTGTATTTTTATTAAAATTCATAATATTCTTAATATTAATTGCCGCTAAGATTATCAGGCAACATAATTTTTAAAACTGTTTATTTAGATTTTATAGAATTGATGTAAAATATTTGTAGATTTTAACACTTGTATGTTTAAATTTGGATTATTGAGATTTTGTACACTTCCATGTATTTTGTCACTAACGACCCGGGTTTCGCCTTTCGGCATCTTCAGGCATTCGAGCACACGAATGGACTCGAACTGAGTTCATGTCCATTCGAGTCCATTCGTGTGCTCGAATGCCTGAAGATGCCGAAAGGCGAAACCCGGGTCGTTAGTGACAAAATACATGGAAGTGTACAAAATCTCAATAATCCAAATTTAATATTGAAATTCCATCAAGCACCCTCAGTCGATGTCTTAAATTATACTTGTATGTTTGTTATATATATCATATTTCAAATTATCTTCTCAAAATTCTAAGTCCAAATGGGACCTAACAGTTCTATGGCCTCCGCCATAAAATAAATCCACATGCAATATGTGTGGTCCATTACAAACTCGGGTGGAGGGTAATAAAATTAAGCGAAATAGCAAAGCTTGGCTGGTCAAGATTCTAAGACACGGTGCACGATGGTTTCCATGGGTCACCAACTTTTAGCAAGAGTCTTGGGTGTATACAATAAATCTATTTTTTGGAATCACGCTCTCCGCAGATGATAAGAATGTAGTTTCCTAATGGAGACTCTTTATAGAAGTTGTTTAAAGAGAAATGGTTTTAAGTCAGCCGCTTGATCTCTGGAGAGGGTAAGGAAGTGTGTCATAATTATTTTAGTTTTCAGAAATTAATAAAACCTTTAACTGAAATCAATTATTAGTAAATATTATTTTAAATAAGACAGGTGGCTTACCAATATTAAATTGGGACTTTCAGCTCCAAACACTAGTAATTAATTTTATAATTAGTATTTTCACGGTAATAAATACTAGAATTATTTGTATCTAACCCCTCTCACGTCCAGTAGAAAGAAATAATCTCATCTCACTCTTCATTTGTGTCATTTATGAGCTTAGAATTAGAATCATTGTCTACCTTATCAATAAATAAACGTGCGATACAGTTAGCTACACGATCAGTGCAATAACGTAGTTATCAATTTTAATATATTTTTTTATGTAATTTGTTAAGTGAAATGCTTAAAAAGCATTTTGCGCTTTCATCAAAATAAATACTTTTATCCGCTGTGTTTTCTGTACATAAGAAAATTTATTAGCACCTTATTAAACGAATATTTAAAAAAAAATCAAAATGTATTATTAAATGGTTTACTTCAGCTGTTATATTAGCTTTATCTACTTTCGCGATTCATCACAGATTGACCCGAAGCGATTTCAATGGCACAAAAACGTCAGTGGACAACAATTTATGTAGAAAGTGGCAAAGATACCTATGAATCGATTGTTGCATTGGCTGAAATAAGCCCTACTCTACTTTGATTTCTTTCTTTCAAATAACCAGTTTATTGTAGAACACTTCTTCTATGTCATTGTTTCTGTCTCCGTATGGTCTTATATATGTCACCACGGTATTTGACATGTTTGCAGCGGTAGACATTAATATAAGTAAAACATTAGGCTTATTTAAATTATTGTACCTCTATGATATTTTTCATCAACTATGTTATATAATATACAATAGCAACGTGAAATAACAAAAGACTCATGGAGAGTCCAATTTGAATTGAACCGTAAATCATTTGTTATTTTAATCGTGCATTACTTAATCAGGCAGAGTAATAAAACAAATGAATTGCAGAGAATTGCAATTATAGCTTCCGTGTAAGTTGTTGTAATTGAACAATAATACGACTCGAATGAACGAATCGACCCGAAGTGTTTGAATCGTGCCTAAGTGACTCATATCTACTGCTATATATTGTTGCACTCTAATCATCGTCAGTGCAATTTTTAAAACAGTTCAAATAAATAAACTACTTTTCTGGGGTAAGTGTGCCCCCAACCGAAAGTTTTCTTAAAAAGGATTACTGCTTCTAAATATATTTAAAATATCCAAAGTTAAAATATAAATATAGTTTAAATAATAAGGTCATTAGTAAAAAGCTGATGGGTCAATCACCACAATCGATTAATCATCATCTCAATATGCATACTCAATCAACTCGGATTATTCTTTACCATCGGCATAGATAACAAACATCAACAATCAAAATTATTTGTAGCAAACGTGCCAGACTTTTATGATCCCTAATACTCCTTTTCTTAATTATGATCATTGTACTTTTTACTAAAAATGTAAGGATTCGTTATTTATGAGCTGTCATTTTAGCGCCGCTGTTTGCTCTTTTTTACCGAGTGCCATACATTATTTCTACCGCAAATCTTACAGTATTCCAAAAATATTAATCTTTGTAATGTACAAAAAAACATTTTAAATCACAAACAATTGTACTTGGGAGAGAGGGTACTTTGAAACAAAATAATGCTTTACATGCGATTACCTCAGAACTTGTTTTCATGACATCATGTCTTCTGCCAGTTTGCTGACCAGATCCTTTGGATTTGTCCTTCAATGTCAAATGAACGAGAAGAATTTCTAAAGTCGGTCAGACCAGCTATCGGACAGATGAGCCATAGCAAATAAGGCAATATATTACTCTTCTAAATATTTTTAAATAATGCTTTAAGTTGTATTTGAAAAAACTGATGATTAATGCTATTATTTCATGTTTAGTACCCGTTGGCTTGAATATAAATATTATCTCGACGCTCTGGTAGATATTCAGTACGTAGAAAAACTTGTGTTTTTGCATCATATTTTTCCGGCAGGCCATTTCGCACTTTTTCATTTGTCAGATACCTTTGCTATAACCTATTTCTAAGTTACCATGATCGCTCACTAATTATCTTACACATGATCAATGATGATGGTGAACATGTACCTTTTACAGCATGGTAATGTATTATTTCTTCTGAGTAAAAACATTTGTTGCTTCAAAGAACTGGTACCAGCAGATGGAGATGTTTTTTGTTGCATTGCTGATCGGTGTGTTTTAAAGCAGACATATTTAACCGACTAACAGGCAATATACGTGTTAACTGATTTACAGCTCGGAATTAACACCTTCTGGCACGTGAACTACACAATATAAAAAAAAGTGAAAGTTTCTTACACTGTCGTATTATTTATCTCACACTTGTTAATATGTTCATAGTTAAAGAGCTTACTGAAATTTACATAACGAAAATAATAAAAAGGCATAATATATTAATTTCACTTGGATTACCTAAAAAAATAAATGCGATAGCACTCATTGCTTATATAAATGTAACAAAAAAGTTGTCAAAGTTGATCATATCTGTTTCAAGTGTCAACCAATCACCAAGCAAAATTTAAAAAAATAAGTCTTCATTCAATTAAATAAAACTAAAAATAATGTGCACATCTTTCGTTCTTATTATAAGAATTACAATTAAGTACTCCGTATATAATCAAACATTTGACTTAACTTTGAAATTGTAAAGCACCAGAAAATCTCGAATCTGAAACCATCTCAATGTCGCATCCACTTATGCCATGATCTTGAAAAATGAATACTTATTTCGTCTTGTCTGAATAATACGGCAATAGCTTTTAGGCAATGTCCGAAGCACCTTAGTTTCAATCTCATTTATTGATTATTTTAAAAAATATGTGTTAGATATTCTCAATTTAAATGTACATAGTATATACGAAAAAACAAGTATAATATTATCTTAATGATTAACAGGAAAGCCAGTGATCACCCGGGGTTGCGGAAAATGAATCTATCCACCAATATTATTAGTTTTTTGCTTAAGCTGTGCATCGAATCCGTGGTCATTCAATACTAAGGTCATTGGTATATTAAAAAAAATAGTCATCTTCGCAAGAAAAAGAATATCAAAAGGAACTGCTCCTCTTATATAATTTTCATCATCTGAAATTTAGTGACGTAAGCATAACATAATAATTTAAATATGGACCATTATAGAATAGTCATAAAAAAATACTAATAAGCGTTTTGGTTTGTAACTACCAAATAATCTTTTCAATACATACCAAAAATATGCAACACATTTCTGTATTTTGATTGTAACGTATTATGATGTACTATTAATAGAGTAGTTATTGTGTCAGAGAAAATACAACTTGCCGAAAATAACTAATAAAATTCTGTGTCAGCTAATCCTTGATGAAACACTTTATATGTTCATAATATGAATCTGAATATCTTATATATCGTCCATTTGTGATCACAAAAATTTTGCATATCTTTGAAATTCTCTTCCCCAATTGTCACATTTACTCACAAAATAATTTGTCCCTCCCCCTTCAACCATGTCGACAACATTAAGAAGAACTACCCGTCTAGTAATAGTCTCATCACGCATTTCTTTGAAGTCAAAATGACTTTTAAATGTTTTGTGACGTCGCATCGTCAATTGGTATAATAATTGATAAAGCACTAAAACGCTTTAGTCACTTTGCAAGAGAGTGGAAATAAATGTGATTTCTATTAAGGCTTCAATTAATTTCTATGAACTCTAAGCTAATCATTCTCAGTCGATACTTGTCAAGCTTGTATTTTGATTTACTGCAGAATGACCAAAATTGAGATACTGCTTTATTCGTTGGGGGTGCGTCGAAATGTGACATCGTCTCGTAACGTCATTTATTGATGAATATTAATAAAAAAAAACAAGTAATTAATGTATACGCGCATGCTGCAATGCTGTAAATATATTATTCAAATATCTATAATGTTATAATATTAACATATAGAAAAAAGCCATAACTTTATTTCAGTTATTGCTAACATTCTTGTGAGACGGGATCTATTCTCTTCCCTGCTGATTTCATCCGGCTCATCTAATTTGTAAATAGGATAGCGTGTAAACATTATTCGGGTCACAAATTTCAATGGACAAAAATGCCTGGCAGAGGAGTGATAACTTTTATTCTCTTATTATTTAAGATATTGGATTATTAATTATTCCAAAGTATTATTAAAATTGATCGAAGTTTTATTCAAATTTAAATTAATAACACTAATAAATCAAAAATCTAATATTAAAACATACGTTTTTTTATCTAATATATTACGTACTATCAAAACAACACGACGGTAATTATTATCCTAACAACTTGCTTGTAGTTATTTAATTTGTTGAGAATGTTTTGTACTTGGAATAGTAAATAATCTAACCTAAATTAAATAAGTTTATTCTTTTATTACAAACAGTAGTGTGCCATTATTCATTTGTTAACACCATGATAAAAAATATTAGGATATTAATTATTCAATTTTACCTTATTCTGAATTTAAAGGTAATTTCAATATAAAAATAAGGTAAATATAATTATGTAACGATATCCATTTCAATACATGCAAAAGCAAATTTTTAATGTTTGACATTTCTGACAGTTTAGTCTCTTCGGTATTTTTTTTCTTTCGACGATATGGGATGATTAATATAAATTCGTTCTCAACGGTGATTAATGAAAAAAAGGTTTTTAATCTCTGCTATGGATTTTAAAAACGGTAGATAAATCAGTGGTTCCTTTAGATCCTTAAAAATCCTACGATTTATGATTACACACATTCAAATCACGCACTAAAAAAATATTCTTTTCCTGCTAGACCCTTTTTACGACATTCATCAACTACAAACTGTTTCTCAAACTTTCCTTATACGGGTTCTATTATTCAGCTAATAGAAGAGACGAAAATTTATAATACAAATATTACTCTACGGATGGAATATTATATTACAACTACTGAAAAACGGTCAACTGCGTCATGAAAGCTGTTTGAACCGTTATTCGAAGTTCTAGGTTCAGATCATCTAGAAATTATTGAGAGCATTAAAGAATGCCATCCCTTGGATCTTACACCATATAAACCTTTGTGTTACATTATCGGTTGTGTAATTTTACTTTTGAAAAACGTTTTATTTCACAATTGTAATAATAATATATTGTGTAAAATTGCATTTACATCTCTTTATTGGTACAGTGGAAACGATATATCACGGATAGTATGTTAATTAAATATATTTGTTTTCCTAAAAATTGTTGTTTAAAACAAAAGCGCTTTGCATTTCACATCGTAGAAAAACGAAACGATGTCATCGATTTATTTTTGTGTACAGTAATATCACATACAATATTTATACAAAAAAACGTTCTTATATTGAATATTTTAGAATATTAGAAACAGTTTGAAGATAGCTGAGAATAAAAAATCGATAGTGTTTCAAGAAACCGTAAAGAACTTCCTAGGAGTCTAACGAATGTTCATTATTTTATTTAACAGGTTACTAGTATGTAGTAATATTTATTGTTTAAAATAATATGTATTTTATTAGTTGTAGTGTGTATCTAATGAGATTTATTATTAAATATTCATATTATGTATTTAAAATAGATTTTCTTAAAGTGTAAAGTTAAAAGATTATACGTACAGTACATAGGTTGCTATCCACTTTCTTTTATTGATTTATGTTCATCAAAAGGTATTTGAATTAATTTATGGAAACACATACACTTTTTGCGTTGTGCTTATTTATTTATTATTTTATAAGATAAGTTAAATTGCATTTTGACTGATTAAACTTAGCCGAAAGAATACAATTATTACAGTCAGAAATACACGAAGTCTTACTTATCGATAATACAGACAGAGACGATATAATATGAATTACTGTTTTGAAAGGGGCTACTACATTTTTAGAGCTTAATATATCACTCATAAGCAAATTTTACTGCAGAGCTAAAGCTAGTGACCGTAGATTGAAGGGCATCGAAGCGAAAAAGTTCGTCCTTCAATGGTTATGATAATATCGCACTCCTAGCTTTAGACAAGTCAAAAAATTTACATTTTGAGTTAATGATGCAGAAAGGTTGAAATTATCATTATTTACCTGGCCAAAGACTATCACAAGTCTAAATGAATTCTACGGAAATACAAGACAGAATGAACAGTCTTAAATTTTTAGAAATTGTTCTCTGTGATATTTAAAGAAAGACTACGCTATTTTGATTACCTATAGTCAAATAATTATTAGAGATCAAAGTTTTATATAGTTTTAGAGTTTTTAGACTATGACATCTTGAATAACCATATTTCCGGAATGGACAAAGTAATGGCAATAAACGAAAATGGCGTAATTGTGAAACATTCAGTAACAATACTAACAATAGTGATCAAAAAGATTTAAAGAAAAGGTTCGATACAAAAGTAGCATAAAAATATTTTTTAATTAACACGTTGTTTATTGTTTTACATGATATGCATATTTTTTTAAGAAATTCTATGTTTTTTTTCTATAGGTTTATAATAATAATATTGTATGCAAGTATAGTCAAAATAGTCAAAAATACGTTTTCTTTAAAAATTTTCAATATAAACATTAGGGTGCTTGTTCCTAAAGTCAGCCGTCACCAGTAGTCGGCCTTTTGAGCTTAAAATTTAAATATATTTGAAAAAAACCGATTTTTTTTAAATTCGTGTAGGTAGTCTTGCCACTTGCCAATGTATATCTGTACTATACTGACCTATATGATGCAATATGCAATTAAAAAAGCACATTTTTACTACGAAAGTTTCGACAAATTCATATTGTACGGGGTTCGCTAACAAAACATACTTTATATTGTCATGCTTTGCATCATTATGTTTTTTATTGTTCTGTCTACTATCAGTAAATTATTTCGCGATATTCATGAAGTTTCATAGTGATGGCCGAACACTGGGCAACGAAAGGCCGAATATTGGATTTTGGGGGCCGACCACCGGGACAATTGGCATTTTTCTATTATTTTATGCTTGGTACAATATTAACTATTTCATTTTTAGTTGGTCACATTGAATAATCCCTGTTTAATGGAATAACAGCTAAAAAATATGTATTTATCATTCATTGACTCAAAATCACTTTTGAAAGTACACCTGTCGCTTAACTGGCTGATCACTGGCAATACGACCCTATTACATCCTAAAGTAAACACCCCGGTACGTACAAACTGAGAAAGAAAATTACCTTAGTTGATACATTTTCAGATTTAGTTGAGAAGAAGCCGTAGTCTAAAACTAGGGGTGCGATATGTAATAATTAAGATTATGAAAAAAAAACAGTGTAAAACAGATTACGCTTGCATTTGAGTTGGCGTTTTTTGGTAAAAAATGAAAGCTAATTAATAAAATTACTTTTTATTGTTTCAGTACAGTAACGTGCATTTTAAATATCGGTCTCGTGCAGTTCTAAATCAGACCAAGCGCAATATCAGGGTATATTAATTTGCTAATAGTAACCCGTATTGTCTTATGAAATTTGGCAGTGAAATAACCAGATAAAAACAAAAGGCATATGACAGTGAACTTGTCCATACATTTTGACTAGAGCTTTTTTCTTCAGTGAGAATCCTGACCATGAATAATCGGTTAGCATAAAAAAATACTGTTTCCAAAAAAACTGCTTACAACTAATATGTATTGAAAATGCCATACATCCTGGTGCGTTCCAATGACTCTCCAACTCGACTGTTTCTTCTGATTCTTAGAAAACCATGTACGTATTTTGTTTCAGATGCCTGTCCTTATCCGATACAAACATGTATAATGAATTATTTTTCTTCTTCGCAATGGTGTTATGCCTCTTTATAAGCATGGCACGACATTGTATTACATTTATAATAAATATTATATATCCGGACGTGTAGCCGAGCGGTCAATGCTTTCTTTGTAGCAGGTTCCAGACCCCGATCACATATTGATTTTTCAATCGATTTATAAATTTGTATTCAAAGGATATTGAGCGACTGACATACAACCAATTATCGTAAAACTTTTTTATTAATGTGCTCAATAAGAGGACCGTGTGCTCCACATTGGTCAGTATAGATCAGTGGTTCAGGCCACATTACAAACACCAGTGGTCTTATAGAAATGTCTCGTGGGCGCACCAAAATTTTCAATCGTGATTTAAATTATTAGGCCGATGCATTTACTAAAAGAAGGAATGAACATGTGTTTGTTCAATAAAAGAGATTTAAACATGTTGGAAGTGGCGTATATAGGGGCTTTTCAGCCTGAGACGGTCCTTGAGTTTGCCGCCCTCCCACTTTCCATCTAAAAATGATGATTTTATATTTACAATAATAATGCGTTATGGGTATTTTTGTAATTAATAACTTCTATTTTATGAACGATAAACCAGCGTGATGCGGAAAATTGCGCCGCAGGCAAAAAATCTCTGTTTTTCAATATAATCTCTTTAAAAACATGTACTTTATTTTTAAAATCCTGTCATTTACCGATATAAAATATACAAATGCTTCCATATTTATAAAAAAAATCAGAAGTTACTCGTTACTGATACACACGTATTTGGACAATCTCTCGTCAATAATAATTGCACGATTATACGAATGTCGTATTTATTTTATATTACTATTTTGTTTAATATCAATATTTATTACTATAAAACCGTTGGTGGCCACAGAAAAATCACCTGTTGACCGCACATGAGATCCACTGGTATAGATTATATTTACGTTATTAAAAACATTATTGTTTTTTTCTTACTTTATTTGTATATTATTATGTATTATTTGTATATCAATCAAAATAAAAGGATTTTTAAATGCAATCAGCCCACTTGAATGTTTCAAAAGGCAGCTACAATCTTAAGTAAAGTCACTAAAACCATGCGATAATATTCAACTGTCTAAGAAGTATATCTACAATTTTCTTGTTTGATTTTTCGGTCAGTTAAAATTTTTAACATGTTAACATGTCAGAAGCATTTGTATGAAAACAAATTTTATGTTAAACATGACTCTTTGGCGGTTAAAATCCCTTATCTCGTAACATTTCCTTTTTATCGTTACATTTTGAACTCAGTTCCTTTGTGGCCAAGTTTATGGACCAATTACAGGGCCGACCATTCAGAAATAGTAATATTATGGTCTCAGTAATTGCTTCTTTTACTATGATGGATTTAGGGTGACCACGCAGTATAGACAAGAAGTATTATCATTTCAAATGAGAAGTTTTATATCATACGTTATATGTCGTATATATTTATTTTTAAAAATTTTACGTCATCTTTTAGATAAAAAATGGAGGAAGGACAGTGCAATTATCAGTATCAATAGAACCAGTAAAACAATAATGGTATTTTTTGATTTTTAAAAATACACACAATATAATAAAAACATTTTGCTTTATTATGTGTCGAATATGTATATATAAAAAAAAACAAAGCACTGGTGAAAATGCTTGTAGTTTCAGCATAAACTGTTTAAATAAATATTTTTAATTGCAAATACACTTGTATTTTTAATTGTTTTACCATTCCTGGAAACTATTTAATATGAAGATAGTGTTTATGATAATATAACTTCAAATTTATATAAAAATTTGACTAAGTTTTGTGCAAATTTTAATATTTTAAGACAGTAGCATTAATAAGAAAATTCTTGAAATGATTTCTTCATTTAAAGAAATCATTTGACAAATTATAATGTAAAAAATTTAAAAATGACATTTTAAAACGTCTCATAAGACATTCCATATATATATATAAGATAGTTGTAAATTGATTATGTTTGAAGCTATGAGTGTATTAAAACATCAGCAGTTCAATTACGAAAAGAACTTTACTTACATAATTTCATAAATTATAGTATAAAATATTTATTGTCAGGATAATTATTTATTACATTATTATATATTATCATTCCACATAGGATTAATATTAAAATATTCATTTTTAATTATTCCTTATCATTCATTACCTTTTATGTCGATGTAATTGTTTGGACAAGTAGTAGAGACATCAAAGAAAAAAATATTACATTAAAAGAAAAGCGTGAATGAAATGTGAATAGAAAATTTCGTAGAATCTCGACTGAGATATCTATCTATTATTTATCCGGTCACTACAAATACCTACATATCTTTTATAACTATGAATGATTTTTAGCAGAGCCGTATTAGATAAATAATTGTGAGTTTACGTAAAAAATTAATAATTCAAGTGAAACAAATACTTATTACGTATATAAAAATTAAATTTCCAGAAAGTTACCGTCGAATCCATCGAAAATACATACAATTGTAATTAATTAAATTAATTATATCATGTTTTCATCTTTAAAAGATAGAAATATGTCGCAGTAATTGATAAATACTTCTAGAAATACTGAAACCGTAACTAATTGGAATTTAATTATTTTTGAATTTTGTCATTAACTTCATTATGCACTTGATAATATTAAAACAGTAAAAAAATCGTTGGACTTTACTCATTCAAATTTGCATAAAAGGGGAAAGATTAAAATATATTAGGATGAAGCCTTATTCCACGGATGAGCAACGCGTTTATATTTAATTTTATTCCCTTATTTATTATCTTACTTCCTATGCGAAACACCTCATTGTCTGCCTTTAAAATCATTCCAATCAATGTTTACACCGTTTACTAGAGTCATATTGAATAGGGGTCGATAAAAATCGCTCATTTGCATAGGATTAAAAAAAATGCATATTTCCCCAGCGTTGACTTAATAAAGGACAACATATAAGCATACAATCAAAAACCATCGTTTTCAATGTGCAGTACATTGAAAACGATGGTTATACTAGTAATACAAATGTTTCAAATCAGATCTATTCACGACTGGTCTTTCTATGAACACATTTCGTATCAGCATTATTAATTTCACCAAGACGTTAGTACAGAAAAGTGAATATTAATTTACAATGTAAAAATCTTAGTTCAACTCTGTCAGGATATGAATGCACTTCTCGACATGTCAGGTAATAAACGGTCTTCCTTGCATCCAGTTATGCAGCCTGTAGTGTATAAATAACATGGAGTGAGCGATACCACATTTTAATAATTAATTATTTTTGAACCTGATCATTTACTTGCTAACGCTGATTTCATTGCCATTACAAACGTTTCTGTACCACACTACGAAACGTATAAATTAAAGTGAGATATATTTGACAATCTTTTAAATATTTTTGGACCAAAAATTAACAAATCAATGAATGAAATTATCAATTCGAGTATCCGAGACAGTCCCCGAAATCGAATAGCAACAGCGATCACGAGAGTTGACCATTTTAATTAAACATTAATGCTGCAGCAAATTTTTAAAAAATATTAAACCCTAAGCAAGATGTGAGCCTAAGCATTTTTGTTTGTGCGTGTTGTTCGTGTGCGCTTTGGCTGCTTCTACATGGGTCAATTTAGCGCTCAAGTATTATTCTTTCGACACTAATATCAAAGAAGTGTGCTATTGAAAGTTCTCGGCACGTACGACTTGTTAAGAGAACATCCCACGTATAATAAGCTGCATACCAACTAACAACTGCATCAAAATCAAACATGCATAGTAATCTTCGGACAGGACTCACAACTTGCAGAACCATACCTATAGAAAGCACATTTCATTTTAAAAGCTAACGGTGAGTCGAAGAACCAATAAAATTATTTATTCACCAGCCTAAATTTAAATCAATCCCCGGAAGTTAAACAACAAATTTTATTAAGCTTTATTTTATGTGTCAACAGCCTTAACATAAATATTTATTATACCAATAATATAATAGAATGTAAAATTTTACTTGAAGTGTCTCTACCACTGTTTCTTAACCGGGGGTCAACGAAGATTTTCTTAAATCCGAAAAAATGTTCTTGAGTTTCAAGTTATAAAATGTCAAGCGCAAAGCGGTGTTACAAAATTATATTTTGAATAAAAAACAATTGTATTAATATTTATTATTTTATTCCAATGTTGATGGTCCGCAAAACATTTTTTGATTTTTTGGTGGTCCGCGGATGTAAAAAGGTTAAGAAACAGTGATCTATACCAAGGAGGCAGAACCGGTCGATCCCAAAGCAAAATTTGGTCTATCCCGAATGAATTTTGAAAAAAATATATTCTTTTATATAAATGAAATATGTGTAGGTATATTATATACAATAAAAATAACAATAAATGCTATGTTAAAAATATACGAAAATACTAAATTTTATTATTTTGTTAGCACATACTTCATACATTTTTCAGTTTGAAGAAAGGAAAAAACCTTAAATACAATTTCCTCTAAGAATCATATAAGAAGTCGATCCCTAAACAATTTTAAATTGAAAAGTAGCTCCTAAAGCAAAAAAGGTTGGGCACCCTTGATTTATACTATAACATATTTTTTTTGTTGGTACAATATAAAATATAATCATACTTATACCTGCCAATTATTGATGGAAAAGAATCATATTTATAAAAAATAAAATTCCTATAACATAATTATATGTGTCCAGAACCTGGTGAGTGGTAAATGCTCGCGATTAGCGAAACTGATTAAAATTTAATAAAATAAAGGCTTAGTACAAAAAAATTGTTATAAATCCGTTCACCTAAAACTATGGTGTTACCAACATTACTTGACCGCCACCGAATTTGGTACTAGAATTATCAGTGTAGAATAAATTTTTCCAATTGCCATTTCATGTAAAATAAATGTCTTTTCTACTTTTAATAACCGTCGCTAAAATATTAGTTTTGAAATTTATTGAAATTTCATTTCTGGTTGAGTACGGCAACATTCCTAACGCGATAGTGGCACCCTCACTAGTGGCAAAGATCAACTTGAGAAGAAAAAACGTCACAAATGCCTAAGGTCCTAAGACCCAAGGTCTCAAATAACAGCATTGTCAGGTCTTGAATGTGAACCATTCCAACCGCTAGGTGGAGGTTTTACTTACTGCGTATGACAACCGATCATACAAAATACATATTGAGAGAATAATATACATACTCAAAAAGAGCATTAATCGAATCTGTGGATGAGGTGAACTTTAAAAATATTACGACTACATTGAGGCTTACTATAGTCGTCGTATTGTTTCCATATTCTATACCTTTTTCGGGATTATAGAGTGCGAGAGTCTAGCAATACTCGCTCTAGACAATCATTGAAATACCCTGTTGGATTGAACGTAGAAGATTTTCAAATTTTAATTATTTAGATTTTGTAACCCGGGCCGTTAGTAACAAAATACATGGAAGTGTACAAAATTTCAATAATTCAAATTTGATATTGAAGTTCCAGCAAACACTCTCAGTCGACGACTAAAATTATGTAGAAGATTTTGCTGATATATGAATTATTTAAAAGAAGTAGCGACAAATACTCAGTCTTTGTTTAGACATCATAACTTCAAATGTAATGACATCTCATCACCAAAGAGCTTGCACCTAGGTCACGTTGATAAAATAAATGGAAATAACCGCTAGCAGGTTATCAATTTTGTAAATAGAGAAATGAAACGACACATAAAATGTCAGATTTATATTTGATGATAAACAAATCAACGGAAAGAAAAAACAATTGAAATTGAATTTTCATATTTAATCAGTATTGTTGTCCATAAACATGAAAAATCTTTGGAGCAGTGTTTAATTTTGGTGCATTTTGTTCAAATTTGTAACTTGAAATGCTTGCGAATATTTCATTTTTGTTACCCCCCTTCCAATATGGAGTATATGGACTCCTAATCGAGGTATCACAGCAGAAGTTATTCTACGAGAACTGTTTGCTACTACGTTGCTCAACCTCTCTTTTTCGAAGAGAGTAGGGATAGAAGAATAGGGCTGGGACAGGTCTAGTAGCTAGCTTATCGCTCTCGTTAACCCCGGTTTTTAGGATCGGATGGGTGGGAGGGAGTTTTAGACATCACAAACATCCATGCCTACGAACAGAAATCCATAATTCGATTGAAAAATCAATTTATTAAATAGTCCGTACCGGGGTTTGAACCCGAGACATCCGTAACCGAAGCCAACGACGTTGACCACTGGACCACGGACTTAAATATTTTTATCATATATATTAAAATACAGCAATCGTATAACTTGTGAACAGTACTATAAAACTGTATCCACTATAATTCTCTTATCGCTTTCCCTTATGGATTGACAGGCTGTCGTAAGTTACAATAAATATGTATCAATTAAAATAATTTAACCTCATGTCTTTGGTAAAAGCTTGTCAAATAATTGAGACAAGATAAAAAAGCATCACTGTCAGAATTGTCTTTCACCTTTTACCGATGTGGTGAGGAATATAAAAAAAATTGTGAATCACCTCAAAGACTAAGTGAGACAACTCGTTTCCAATATTCGCATTCGATCTTCTCATTTCGATTCGGTTTCCGACAATGATGTCTGGCCAATGGCGATGAAACGTGAACCGCAAAATTCAGCCAATTATTTATTTATTTATTTCAACGAGGAAGCAATTACTTCAGATATTGCCACATTCATCGAACTGTCCTAACACCTTCTGGTTTGTATCCACGTGCATTAGAAATTAGAACTAACAATTATATTTCAGCTTTAAAAGACAATCTTTTTGAGCTATATCACTGTCAGTTAACAATGACAATAAACGATCTATGAAAGAACGATGCTCATCGGGAAAATGATTTTACATCAGTGTTTCACCGAATTCATATTCTTCTGTTACATTACATTAATATTATAATATTAAAATTATGTGGTACATATTCGTTACGAATAGTTGACGATGGAAAGCCAACCATGTATTCAACCTCTATTGTCTAGTCTAGAATCTAGAAGAAACAAAGGAATTAAATCATATCAAAAAAACAATCCGAAAGGATCATTTCCCTATTGAAGTGAAATATAGTTATATTGTTTTGAAATTTGAATCTTTCAACTATATTTATTATTCAACATTAATTATTTTTACTATAATTTAAAATTTCATTTTTTAAATGTGCGTGACTAAATATATAACAGATATTTTCTCGATATTTCGGACTGTCTGTTCCAGACAGTTCAATAAAACTCGACCTTCTAACTGTTGAAATCAAAGAAATCTATCTCAATTGCATGTGATGTCGAGTTACGTTTAGTATTGGACATAAAATTATACAGTACCGTTAGTGACAATGAGACTAATCAAAACGATTATCTGATAGGATGGTCCAATGTTTTTTTCTGCTAGAAAGACTTTTTTTATAAAAGATTGATTACTTGGGAAGACTTTTTGAACTGTCTTGTAAATTCAAGAAAAAATAAGACACTTTTTTTGACTCTAAGGGGCTGATACTAAAAATATAAAAATTACTTTTACACAGTGGCATCGAAATGAGATGAAAAAAAATTATCAAATCATTTTTATGACTTTAGTAATGATATGTGTATATATATATATATTTCTTGGCCTCTGGATGGGTGATCGACGTCATTTGCCTAAGTTGCGGTACTTACGAGTTCGAGTCCCAGACAGTTTCATAAATTGTTTTTCAATCAAATCATGAATTGGGTTCGAAGGAATACAAGTTTGTGATGTTTAAAATTCCCTCCTACCCATCCGTTCCTAAAAACGGGGCGTAACGAGAGCTTACAACTAACCACTAATCCTGTCCTAGCCCTATTATTGTATAACCAATAAAAATAGTTCAGTAGCAAAATAATTCTTTATTCAAAAGCGATTCATTCATCCCTAAAATTAATATTGGTCATTCTAGGTGGAATGAATTAAAATTATATTTAAACGATTATAAAAATTATCAAACCAAAAATGCAATATTGAATCACGATATAAATTTTCAAACAGCCGATCCATTTAATTTATAAAACATGAAGAATAAACTATTTTCATTTAAGATTTCCTGGTGTTCAACAGGTTGTCAAATCTGTAGACTCACCTTCGTCGATAGTTTTTTGTGCCACTATTTATTTACACACGTCTAGACTTCGCAGGACTTCGTGCAACATCGGGCATCATCGGTCGCCTGATCATTTCCGAGATTCGAACCCACGAACGCACACTCTTGCAGAAAAGTTTTTTGCTGCACGGTCTCAAATTCCAGTGGCATTAAACTTTTTTTCCTTTTATGACAGACTGACGTTTTTTGTATCAATCATTGTAGTGCATACACTGACCGAATCCAATTCAAGGGAATTTGTATCACACGTAGGCACATCGTACACTCACAGGAAATTTACACCAAGCATTCTTGTAGATCTGCATCGACGCTTAATACAATTCTTCCAAGTAAATAGCTTTTCAATTCATCAATTAATTATATGAGATACTTTTACACACTCGATCTTTTTTGAGAACATTTTCTATAGAGTTTTACATATTATATGATGTCATGTCTTGAGGTGGGATCTAGTTTTTTATTATTACCTGACTAAATCGTAGACAGCCGTTCAACTAATTTAACTCGCTAACTTCTCAATGTCACTTTTAAGGTGTTAACTGTCAATTCTTGGTGAAAAGACATTATATTTTAAAAAATAAAACACAATTCATTTCTACTACTTCCACATGTTTATAATGATCGGGACCGGTTTCACTCATTACGAGCATTATCAACCGATTAAAATATAAATTATACACAAATCAAATAAAATAGGCTACAATTAAAATGTTATGGACTTATTACAAATCAATAAATACAAATCTGAAATCACAAATATAGCTACATTAAAAGTCCATTAACTGAGCAAAAAAAAAAAAAACACAATATGTGTTACATATTTGCTAGATTTTGGCCGCTTCATTAAATGTTTAAAAAATGCATTCATGGGGCTAATAACTTCATTATTTGTTTGTAGATTCTATTTTAGAAAATCTAAAAAAAGTTTCAGAAAACATATCTATTGCTTTACAGTATCACAGTATTATTCTTAATATCTATTGATTTTATTACATTTTTTTTAAGTATTACTATTGTATTATTCGGTCCTGTGACTGTGGTTATGGCTATTGGGCGTTTGTCCTATTCAAAGGTTATTCTGGTTAATGACGTCAATCATTATTGTATGGATGTGATATATATATTCCTCACCAACCCACCTTCTCCCCGATCCTAACACACATTTAGAGAGAGTGATTAGCTTTCCTAGCTCGATCGTTCTATCCTTACTCTGAAATGACAAGCTCTCGCAAAAAAAATTTTGCTGAGATTCTCCATTAAGAGTCTATGTGCTCTACATTGGGAGAAGACATTGTAAATACGTCTTATTTTTTGTGCAATTAAAAACAATAAAAGGTTTGTTATTCGTAGTTTCAAATAAGGCGCCTTCTGCAGGAAACATCTCAATTTACGTGATTGATTTCAAGATTTTTTTTATGAAATCAATCAAGACCATCGAGATTAAAGTCTGGATCAAAGCTTAGTAAATGGGCAACGAACCAGCTTCTCTTACAAAAACCTCATTGACATTCAAATTGCAAAGCATGTATAATAATAATTTACAACTGTAAATGATACAGCCAGTGAAACACAACTGGAGTTTTTTGCCCCATTACTGCCATGTCACGGTGAGCCGTCATGCCATATTCGGCAGCATTGTTATCTCAGAACCTTGGCAATACTTGTATTTCTTCACAAAGTGTGCGGCGCGACTAAAGAAAGCAAAAAGATGCAACAAAAAATGCATTTAGGCAGTGGTGTTCGCTTTAAATATCGATAATTTTCACAAATATAACTCTTGCAAGACATATCCAGTTCGCAATGACGTGTAAACTCTTATTTTTGAATGCTTTATATAACAAATATTATATAATATGTATCCAGAGATGTTCGTTAGGTAATTTGCGAGATGTTCAAAGTAGATCGTTTTAAACGAATTTTATTGCTTGAATTGGCATTTACTTGTAGAACTCCATTCTCAATTCAGTAGTTCTGAAGATGGCGTGAAACCGAAATAGCCATCAACTAACTAATGAAACTTTGTTTAACTCGATACTTTAAATTATGCTTTATTACATAATACAACAACATTGTATTAAAGATGAATAAATTTCTTGACTTTGTATCAAAAGTATAAAAAACAAGATGATACATTCTGTGGATCCCCCGATAATAATCTACACGATTGCGAAAAACTCGTTTTTCATTCAAATTTGCAACTGCTGCTTGATGACAGTTTAAAATACTCCTGTGCCGCATGCGTATGCTCTGATTTTGAATGAATATGATAGCCCCAATAGCCCACTTCGAGATAATTAGCCCCCCGTATCTACCGTGCTATCGGGGAGTCTACTGCACTCTAAACTTGTGCTTGCAAATAATACAAATCAAAAGTAAATACAGATATGATTTTAGGAAGAACGTTTTTGTCTTTAATATGGTCAAAAATAACAAAACATTCAATTATAAGTGAACTCCAATTCAATGAATAATTTTAATTCTTCCCATAGATTAACATCATATTATACAATATAAAAACATTTGCATATACTTATGTTCCGAGCCGTTTCTCGGTGGTTCATTCTTATTATACTTTTAAATTGTATTTAGTTTATTGGCTATGTGACTAAATAATTATGAGTGTTTAGTTTTTAATCTGCTACTCTTCACCAGCACTTCAGGCCGAGTTGAACATAGACTGCTTAATTCTAGAATTCTATTTTTAATCAACTTTGTTTTCAAATTGGAATTACGTCTTTTCCAGACATTAAAGCTTTTGATTTTAATTATTTATATTATATGTATATCTTTACCAAAAATCCACAATATTGCTCTCCCAAAACTGTCACGAATTTCCTTCGAAGGGTCAATTTCAAACAATTAATATTTGAAAATTATTACCGATGTAGATTTAATAAGTACACCACTGATAGAACGAACTTCAATTAGGAGGATAATTTGGTAAATGCACTGCACTGTCCGAACCACTAATTGAATAGCCGGTTACGATTTTTTTGCATATAATATGCACATATGAATGTGTGTTTAATGGCATAATCTACAGACTATAACGGAAGAGACTTTAAATGAATATTTAATGACAATTATAGCACACTGTGCGGTAGTTTTATGTCACTTTTAAATCAACATTAAATAATTAAGGTAATTAAGAAAAAAATATTTACATTATACAAGAAAAGCTATTACAAATAATATTATGTTTAAAGCAAAGATCATTTTACAATACTATAAATTTAATGGAGCAAAGCATCTCTAGGACTAACGACCCGGATACATGAATGCATAACATTGATTAAATACATCTATAAAAATCTTACACTTATCACTTACTAGTATTTTTTACCCGGCTTCGCCTAAGATAGAGGACGCTTATATTCGGATATTTAGACGTTGGCTAGCCTCGTCAACATTTAGTTGAAAGTTGAAAATATCACCGTGAACCTTATCCCTTGTAACACCCACGAAATATAGTCCATCAACTAATAATAATGTTAAAAGTTGAAAATAGCAATAACAAAAGTTAAAAAATTCCCCACCTTCATTCGTGGTGGGTACCACGTTGTAGATGCCATCAGCATAGTTGAAGGCAACATGAATATTTTCTCGACCCAAGATATACAATATAATGTATCCTGCATTGCATTGCATGACGTGTATTGCTTATTATTCTCCCAAAGCATTTTTGCGTTAGAACGTTCACAAAATGAAAGGATTACTATTAAGATTGGCTAGACCGATTCCAGCTGCACATCAAGATGTACGAATTTACCATGCTACTTTTTACGTTCAATTCCATCGATGGTTCGGTGATCTTTGCAACGTGGTGGACCTTTGACTTTGTCCAACAACATTCGTACGTAATAACAATTAAAGTTTCTGAAATGCACAGTGTTGACACAGCATTCAACATTGATGTAGGCATAAAATATCTTCGGAAGCAAAGGATTGCAAGGAATGATCCACCGATAATCAGTACCGACATTATCAGATTTCATTTTCATTTTACCACTTGAACGTAAAATTGGATTTTCAAAAACCAGACCTCTTTAAAGACCTTACCTCTTAACCCACTCCAGACAAGATATTAATGTCCTCCTGTTGATGTAAGCCTCTCACTATTTGCCGAATAATTATTGAAACCTTAATATTGTTGTTCAGTATAACAATCTAATGCTTTCTAGTTGATCTGACGGTAAATGATCACCTCTCTGATACATGCAATTTCTACAGTTTTTTTGGCGGCAGATAAGAGACCGCGATTGGATTTTTATTTTCGTTAACTAAAAATGCCGGGCAAAAAATTGGCGCCGTCTGTCGAATTTCTTTGAAACCAAACCAGATATTAAACGGTAGTTTATTTTACTATACATAGAATCACGTATTTCATTCTACGTATTTTTTTATAGCTTTTCTGTGCCCGAAAGTATAAATAATTGCATGTCATCAACTTTATTTATCATGCACGTATGAATACAATAAATTTTATTGCAATTGATAACTATTATTTGCGAAATCTTAAATGTAGGTAATCTTTCCTCTTCTCTTATAAGGTTGTCCTATTCGACAGAGTTCCAATTAACCCCGTCATCGGATTGACTCAATACCAATACCGGGATTTCGGGATTCGCAAGAAATTGACTTAGGACCCGAAAATAGCCAGATTTTTTTTTCTTCTGCAAATTGAATTCCTTACCCGGCCCAATGTGTGACAGACGCGTGAACGCCCGGGTGTCGTGGGAGCAAATTATTTTTTTCACAATTTCAAACATTAAATCCTGGCTTTTGTTCAATTCCGGGAGCAGAAAAGGGGTCCGGGATTGGATGCCCTAGCTCCAATGCAGAGATTAAAATATATAGACAAATTACATATAGAGGAACTCTGAAAAAATAAGATAAGGAATTAATATAACAATTGATAAATATATCTTCCTTCTTCGAATACCACTCGGAATCTCCCTCAAAACCTATCATGTCCAAAACTGAGTTGGACCACCGTCATTCAGATATAATTTCTATATATTTTGATAACACACAAAATATTGTTAAACAATTGAATTTTTTTCTCATTACATAAAAAAGACACCAAAATTAAAAATTAATTATTTCTTTGAAATAGGCATTTATGAATATGAATAATATATTTATGGTTTTAAAAGTCACATTCAACTAAGTTGCAATATGAATGCAATAGTTTATTTTATATTGATGGTTACTAGGGTGGGTTGCAAATGGAAAGGGTTGTGTTATGATATCCCTTTATTTACTCAATAAAATTATATGTATTGGATTTATCCTCCTCCGGCAATTACTATTGATCGATTATTTAATTGTGAATTGTGACATATTGTAAGCAAAATTTCATACATTTACCTCAATAAAACACTATACCATATATATATAAGATTTATTTGTAGAATCGATTTTAATATTTACTTAAAAAAATAAAACATTTTCCAATACATAAATAACATAAATTTATTCTCTTCGTATTCTGATTGTATATTGTGCAAATAAAGTTTGCCCATAGCCATACGCATTACATGGTTTGAATGATATACTATTATATTTTGTGAATTGTTATTAATAGTGTTTGTATAAGATAACTTATTTAAGAAAAAAGCATGATTTATTCGCCTCACGCCTTATTTATATTGCTATCGATTAATAAACAAATAGTAATAGTTTTCAAGCTAATTTATAAACGTCGAAAAATTAAATTTGTATCGTTAGTTGATAAAAAAATTACCTGCGCGGAATAGTATCAAAATTTTATGTGAGAGAATCTCACGTAACAAAATCTTTTTATAAAATTTCTTAATGTATTTAAATATTTTGTAATAATTTATTTAAAGTCGTAAACTTAGTCCTAAATAATTGCTACTGAGACACTCCTCGAAATATTTTATAAAGTTCTTCTCGCATCTATATTACGGAATATTTCCATTCATGGCTGTGAATCCGTAGCGCGTACTGATTAATTAGTACAGCTTTGAGAACATTGGCTAGATATAGATTCCGATAGTCAGAAGCTCAACATTGGTAATGGATTCGGTGAAAAACTCTGTCACATAAAGAAATAATTGAAAAAAATGTTAAGTATTTTTTTGAATTCTAAATGAACATAATTTGCTTCAATGTCAAATATAATGCATTCGTTTATCTGATATGCCAGTAAATGAGATTAAAAAATTTAAAATTATGACGAAAAATATGTTTTTTAATTATCAGTTTTATAAAACATGTATTCAACATTTTTTCCTCCAACAAACATCCCATTGACAGTATTTAAGATAACCCAACGGAAATCCGGCAGTGGAAAGATTTATCTCAATTTCTACTTATTTGAGATATATTCTGTCTGATAGAGGATTTCAGTCTCTAAAGGAAGTGAATCATAAAAATACTATAACTAATACAAATTTGATATGGTACATTTCCTCAAACGTAATAATTATATTATATTGCCTTCGTGATGTTTGGAGTCATGTGATATATTTTGTATTGATTCTGAATTAAAAATAAAGTATTTGAACTCACACAGTCGTATAACAAACTACTAATTAACTAAACTATAGCTGTAATAAGTCATACAACGTGTATGGTGTTAACTGTCAATTCTAAACGGAAGGCATAAACTTATAATAATGGAATGGTGCTGATCATTTGATAAAATTGTGGAAAAATTACAGAACAAGTTATGTATGTAACGAAAACTTTTTTCTTTGACATGTCCGCTTCCAATGTGGAAGTAGCGATGTTGTTTTGGCCAATTAATGTAACCCTCAAAATTGAAATTGTTCAGGAGAGAGTAAAAACTGTTTTATCCAAGAAATAAGAAATTATATGGTGAGTTGCGTTATGAATCTTTGAAATGCTCTCATGTTCACAGATACGGGTTTATACGTAGGGAGTGTCGATATAACAGTGGCTTACATCAAGTGGCCGGGTCAGAATTTTTAAACCTAAAACCAATGTAAAATGATTCCGTTTCAAAAAGAGGTCAATCATTTGGCCGAGACCTGCTCTGCTGTCTTTAAAATGAGATCCAATCATTAACTCATTTTCGTATTTTTTGAGGGTGACATCAATTGGCCAAAACACCGTCAATATATACTCCCAATGGAGGTACCTCTTCATAAGTTTTTCTACGAGAACTACTTGTTACTCAGTTGCTCAACCTCTAATTTGCAATGCGAGTGGTGATGGAAGGGTAGGTCCAAAACAGGACTAGTGGTTAGATAATCGCTCTTGCTATGTTCCGTTTTTAGGATCGGATGTGTGGGAGGGAATTTTAGACATCACAAACATCCACGTGTACTAACGTAAATTCATTAATCGATTGAAAAATCAAACAGTCATACCAAACCGACGTACCGAAAAAATAGAAGTATTTTACTAGTGAAACCAAATTTAATATAATACTACCAATGTTGATTTCTTGATAAAACAGGATTGTTCACAAGGTAGAGTTTATATTAACATGGAGATGGATGAGGAGGACGGAAAGGTAATAACCACCTTCGCCGAGGGAAAATTGAATACGAAGTTAAATTTAATTTCTAATATTATGAAGAACCTTATTTACATTTCATTACATATTTGCTATCCAATATGCAACAAGAGGACACAGTCCATGATTATAGGAAAATTAACAAACTCTGCTCAGTCCCATTGTGCGTATATCAAATAAATCTATTTAGTTTTTTATACATTGTTCGCTCCCATTGTGGAGCACGTGGTTTCTAATTGAAGCATGAACAGATTTAGTTTTAAAAGAACTAGATTTTATTCACTTAAGCTTTCTCTTTTTATAGAGGGTAAGGATAGACAGATATGGCTAAGGAAGGACTATGAGTAGGCTCATCACTCTCTCGTCAACTTGTGTTTACATACATCCAATATCCTAATACTGAATATTAGGTTATCTGCGCTGAAAATACAACGGCTGAACAGACCAAACCAACGGCATAATTTTAACCTTTTTGCAAACATCATTTTTTTTTAAATAGTTTTATTTGTGTTGCTTTGCACCGTTCAAATTATTATTATTTATTGATTTACACAATTAGGTATATATTTTTTATTATTAATAATTAAACTGCACTTATTTTGAATAGATATTCAAAAAAAAGAATAATAGAGTGAGTGCGCGTGCCTGCTACAGCACAAATTCGAGTATGTTTGACTTCATATTAATATTACATATCCAACAAAATAAAAAAGGTGTTCCGTATAAAGTATTCCATCGCAGGGAAAGTTTGGGAAACTCTGGTTTAAAGAATTGTTTTAGATATCGAAAATAATGTATGTAAACATATTTTCGTTTAATTAATTCAAAATTAGAGTCAGAACAGACTATGATAATTTATCATTTATTATCGTAAACCATTGATTATCGATGCATTCATTTTATGTATGATGCATAGTGTTTTGCATTTAAATCAATTTGTATATCTTACATGTATAAATAAACACGTACGGTTAATGTTAAAACCACGACGACCGGATTATTTTCTAAAAATATTGTAATTATTCGTAAACAAATATTCATAATTACATATAGACGATTATTTTGATGTGTGATAAGATATTTTCAAGATGAGCACTGATAAATCATTTTCTATGTTTTTCGTAATTGTAGAAACATGCCCGACTGGTACATTTTCAACACCCATGCTTCTTGGGCTATTGCCCAAAGGCATTGATTAATTGCATTCAAGACGAGGGTATTATTAAAAATCAATATTTTAATCGATATCAAACATATAAAGGAAGCTCTCATTTTTCAAATTTATTTCATACACACTGAATGTACATTTTCGGTCCTCAAAGATTTATGATTTTTTGAAATAATTTATTCATTGATATTTTATTTCATTTTGAGGAGCACCGATTTGGTTACCGATGCATATATTATCTCAAAATATGACGATATAATAACGAAGGTCATGAAGACTGATTGTTAACCATTTTCAATGTTTATTTACTACTGGAAATAAAACAAGCATGAATTATTTGCATATTCATTGAACGGTCGATGAGTTTTATTACAATCAGAGAATTTTTTACCTTACGATTATATTATTTGTATCATTCATAAAATTCAACGCTCCTGCATTTGAAAAACGTATCAGTTGATTGTAAGTATGATTACTTTTAAGATGTTAACTGTCAATTCTTGGTGGAACGTTAATAATGCTCGTGATGAGCGAAACCGGTCCTGATCATTATAAATATGTGGAAGTAGTACAAATGAATTGTGTTTTATTTAAAAAAAAAAAAGTAAGTATGATTTATGAGAGATCTCTCCCGGCCTGGATCCACAAGTGTAAAAATATTTGAGAAACACTGATATTATAACAGTTTTTTTACAAACCATCTCCTAAAAGGGGGAATAGAGTTTTAAATGCGCCCTTAAACATAGAACTACAACTGTATTAAATGAATAAGCTGATTTCAACTATAGCGCATTATTTTATATCGAAAGCAAAATTAAACATTAACACAAAAAATAGCTTGAAACGACCGTTACTGGAGGGGAAGGGTGGCGATTGACTTAAAGAAGGATGTCAATCCTGCTATAAATCTAATGGTGAAAGTGTTAAATCCCAAGATTTTATTAAATTTCATTTATAAATACATTAAAAGTGAAGAAAAATATCAGGTACTTATGGATTTTATTATTATTAAATTCAATGATTTGATTTAGAGCCAGATAAAAAAACTTTCGAATTATACATACAAACTATCCTCTAAAACCGCCACTTGTGCTCAGTATTCTGAGAAATGATTTTAAATAAATACGCTGCATTTTCGAGATAAATAAAATGATTTATGCTGAGTAAAACTTTTAATTAATTGAAAATTATAATAATCATTTCTTATCTAGTTCAATAATAATGTGCACTCATAGCAACGGATAATAATTTTATGTTTACAACAATTATATAAAAACTTTCCCGATTAAAATATTAAATCAAAAATTATCTTAGCATTTTTAAAAATATATATTACATAAATCATGCCATTCAATACAGAGTACGGTTGTAGTACTTGCACACAACAGTTCAGGCAAAAAAGAGAAGAGGATTCCTAATTAACGAAATATTTAGATTTGATGAAAACACGTGCTAACATTCAAAAAGCGGAGAAAATTGTAGAGAATATTCTTAGAACAGAGTGGCTTCTGAAAGCATTTAATATTTTTATTAAATGCTTTCAGAAGATATAGATATTTATAGATAAACAAGAGATTTTAGAAATAAATAGATGTAAATGTTTGCCCAATTCAAATTTATTGAATGAGCAAACCGTCTTTGCATCTTCTCCTTTGTTTTATCCTATTCATTAATTTGTATTATACCTTTAAGTTTATTTTTAACTTGTAAGAATTGATTCTGTCTCTGTAATTTTTGTTTTTCAGATATTAAAAATTTTATGGATACTCATAGCTGCTCTGCTTTCTCCACTTAAGATGGCTGTTTATTAATCATATTACTTACATACTTAATATTTGATTATTTTTAAATGGTTCACTAATTTTTTCTTATAATTTTCCTGATTCATTATTGTATATTACATTAGCAACGTCATTAAAAATTTGTAGCTATATTTGTGATTTCAGATTAGTATTTAATGATTTGCAAGAGTTCCATAACATTTTAATTGTAGAATAATCTTTATTTGATTTATGTATAATTTGTTTGCTAATCAGTATTTTCTTGTCTCAGTTAATGAACCATCAGTTTTATATACCTTCATTTTTACACTCAATTTTATATAAATAAGCCTGTTATGTTTGTATTTTGTTGATAATGCTTGTGATGAGTGAAACCGGTCCTGATCATTATACATATGTGGAAGTAGTACAAATGAATTGTGTCTTATTTTTTAAAATAAAAAAGTATCCTTCTATCACAAATGTCTTTGAAAAAGAGAAATTGAACGACTGAGAAAGAAGCAGTTCGCGTAGAAAAAACTTCTGTTATGATAGCTCTATTAGGAGTCAATATGTTCCATATTGGCAGCGGATTTGGTAAAAAATGAATATAGATATTTTTTCAAAAATTCAATTTTAATAGTTTGTATTGATGAGTGCGCGGGGGCCCTAAAACTGTTGCGCGGGCAGCTTACAGGGAATACTGATTACAAATTGCAGTTATTCAAAACAATCTTATTAAATCATCCGCAACCAAAAATCAATTTGCAAACTTTACACACAAGGGATGGGCACTGTTATGTTTTTTATTGGGGAGGGCTGCATATTATAGTGAGGGCGAGGCCTCTGCATATCTCAAAATTTCTTCAAATGAAGAATACTATAGATTCAAACCAGACCGACAGAAAGAAATTATGTTATCACTAATAACCGAGACACACAAAGGATATCTTTGTACGCATGTTGTCGTGGCGTTTTAAGATGAAATCTCGTCTCACATTCAGTCTGATGTAAATTAGTTACGCAGGGATACATATATGGGAAAATTTCAATGCAATTCAATTAAAAGTTAGGTTAACTATTTCATTGCGAATGCTTACTACGAAATCATCAATTTCTTTTAATAGAAAACAGTAATAAAAAAATAAGTCAAAAAATAAATAATACATTGAATTTGTTTGCAACACAATTCCATAAAACTGACGCTTGATGGCTAAAAAAGCGTTATCTCATTTTCTGATAACAAATACACTTTGTCATCTTAACATTCTAAGTGACAACATGACCCTTCTCATGTTTTACAAAATTGAGATAAATATAGGAGCAGCTTTTTCTACTCTTATTTCTCTATCAATTTTAAATTACGATTTCCACAAAATTCTGCTGATAGAAAAAAGGAAAATCATTTTCATATGTCCACATTAAACTTTTTATTCAAAACATTTAAACGGTTATTCTTTATTAATTAAGGATACGAAATTATTTGATGACGACTTGGCAACCAAGCCTTAACCTAAGCAAAGAGCGTGATACATTATGTCTTTTTATTATTCTTGTCTTATGGGCCAACTGTCCACGCTGAAAATTTCATCCAGTTGTGTATCTTTTAAATTGGTTTCGGGTTGATTTACTTAACCATTCTATAATAGAATGCTTAATTTTTAAAAAATACATATGGTACTACATATTATTTTCAATACACTAATAATTATGTTCTTAAAATTTTTAATTCACTAAAAATAATTCCCACGAGGATTGTAACAACTATAATGTTCATAACATAACACCCACGATACGAATATAAAATATATATCTGTACATCAGATACTAATCAATAGTCATATGTCCTTTAAATGCCGAAAAAACTCATGATTTCACCGGTAAATGAAACTCTCCAAGCCCCTTATCTGTCAACTGCAAAAGAACGAAAATAAAAACAGAACAACTATGCTAATTTGATATAAAATAAAAACCGCTTCAGATACACGTTTTTGCTCCTCGTTTAAAGTTGATAAAATGGACATAGGACTAATAGCCTCTCAGGTACAGATATATTTTTTAAAAAATCTAACTTTCGTATTGACTTGAACCTGGAATATTCTTATCGCTAGTTTACAGAGACCGACACTATTCTACTATACAGAAGTCGGGTGAAATATTAGTGGCTGTATGACGAGAGGTGAACCGAAAAATGAGAATCTATATGTTCACGAATTTTTTTATGAAAAATTAATTGAAACAACGTATAGAGCGGGTTAAGATCTTTAGCAGTACGCAATGCCACTAATGAGAGGCTGAAGGGTAGATTAATATGCCAAGATAACGCATAATCACAAGTAAAGGGTTATCAAGTATAGACCTAAAAATAATTTGTTTAATTTTATGTTATCATAGTCATAATGGTTCAATAACAGAGATAATTTTTTATCCATATGTATAAAAACAGATTTTTTGACAGATGTTTCTGAAGCAACACTTTATTATCGATGGTTATCAATTCCACGCAACAGTGCTTTCCAACACATGTGACATAGGCGGGCCATTATCGAACGATAAATACTTAGTCAGCTATGTAACAAAAATTTCAAGTTCGCTTTATTACAATTTTACCACTTCTGCGGGTGATATGTTAATGGTAAAGCCAAAGGAATATTTGGAATACTTAGCTCTGCTTATAAGCTCTGTAAATATCCAACACACAGCTCTTCTAAATCTTTTTCATAGCCGTTTCGTCCGTTATTCTTGCATATCTTAAAAGGTAGTATGAATAATATCAGTCATAAACAGTCTTTATTAAAATACCTTCAATTCAAAGCCTTAACCGATAATTATGCCACAGATAAGGAAAAACATCGATCAAAAACAATTCTACAAGACATTAAGTTCTTAATCGGAATATTTACAATACTGTTTGGATTCAAATCTACGCTACGGATTAAAAGCCGCCATGTTTAGTATAAAGATAAATGAAAATAGATATTCATTTAAATTTCTTGTATGCAAACAAGCAGCGAGCGCAATCATGACTCACATTCCGCCGTGTCTATTCGACGCTGTGCAGCATAATACTACTTATATTATACTCCACAAATCAGTCCTGATCATTATACAAATGTGGAGGTAGTACAAAACAAATTGTGTTTTATTTTTAAAATGTAATACCTTCCATCAAGAATTGACAGTTAACACCTTAAAAATAAGTATTATACTAGTCTATTGTAGTTTCTTATCTTTCATTCCGACAGCAGATTCGTTGGTTTTTTAAATTTTCATATTATTTTCAAATTAGAATTACAACAGAGAGCTATTTGCAGTAAAAGAAGAGTAGGTATTCCAACTTATCTAGACTCATAACACATATCAAGCGTTTAAAATAGTATTTGAAAGATAGAGACTAAATAATATTTATTCTCAAATAAAGTAATATTTGACATTTCTCTTACGAAACCAGGATGAAAAATGGATTACTTACCCGGTACCGACCGACCCTCAATCGTCGTTCCGCTCCCAAACTTGTTACTCAACCTGGTTCTGGCAGAGGCCAACGGGTCAAGCCCGAGACCGTGCAGACCGCTAAATCTGACGTACAGAAGTTCCGTTTGATTTCAACTTCTGATTAATGGTCAAAAGCTACTGTACATATATGAAAAGTCTATTTAAGATAAGAAACAGCTGCAGCAGTCGAAAGTAAGCGATAAAAAATATTAACAAAATATATATGTGTTAACCTTTATATCAGTACTTCTGCAATTTAACATACCGCCAGAGGCCGCCAAATGGTCCAGCAGAGCTAATTATTTAATTACTTTTACGGACAAAATTCCTAACTATACATTTTTTTTAAATCGCATGCAGTTAAGTAATTGGTACAACGATCCCAGGATACATACTTTGGTCTACCTTTAATAGTTGCAATAAGAGAATAAAACGAATTATTCCAATTTAGATTTATGAAATAATACAAACTATATCACTTCGTGAACTAAGGTTCATTAAAATCATAAATTTTGTTTTAGAATAAAATACAACTGGAAAACTTGATTTCCAGATATATAATTTAGGACATCAGCTGAGGGTGTTTGATGGAATTTCAATATCTAATTTGTATTATTGAGATTTTTTACACTTCCATGTATTTTCTCACTAACGACCTGGGTTTCGCCTTTCGGCATCTTCAGGCATTCGAGCGCACGAATGGACTCGAATTGACAGACAGTAAACATTGTCTAACGTTTATATACAAGATACAAACACGACAAATATTATTTACGAGATAAAATATTACAAGCCTTTCGTCTATTAAGGCGATTCTCGAAATTTTAACTCAGGTATCAGTGTGGATCCTAGACTTGTAATATTTTATCTAGTAAATAATATCTGCTAATTCGAGCCCATTTGTGCGCTCGAATGCCTGAAGATGCCGAAAGGCGAAACCCAGGTCGTTTGTGACAAAATACATGTAAGTGTACAAAATCTCAATAATTCAAATTCCAGATATATGTATAATTTAAAGAGCAATTTATTTCAAAATCATAATTGAGGTTATTCATGACAATGCAAAATATTAAATCTTTTAATAAATAAACTCGAGACTCGGAAAAGGACTTAAAATTTTTTTTTTTTACACATATCGCTATACTAGTTCTTATTATACACATAATATTATCGATAATTCAGGTTGAAGAATTTTATAAAAACCGTAAAACATAAAACAGTTCATAGAGATAGAAATTTATAATGATTTTACTAATGTGTGAGCATGATTTTAGAGTAAAATGAAATGTGTCATCGTGGTTGTATGAACTTTGACTGATAACATCACTTTGAACTTGTTCCACTCTAGCGTTCACATCAGAGGTTCCCAAATATTTTAGAGACCATAATAAGATGTTTTATGCTAATACTTTTTTATATTGGTACATCGTGCGAGTTCAAATTCTAAGATATTTAAATTAATTAACAACGTAAAAGTGGATTATTTCATACCTCAATGTCGTAATGGATGTCGATTAGGGATAGCTAGATCAACCTTCAACTCAATGCGGAAAGTCTGGGGACTCACAGTTGTACTCGGTCGTATCCAAGAGATTCCTTTTCAACGCATGCATTCTTAGAATCCTATAGAAACCGTGTGGCCTTATGCTCAGTTTTGGGAGCGGATGTGGTTTAAAAATTTCCTAAGGTAGAGACGGCTGACATCTATCATCATGTGTAAGGAATGATTGAAGTAGATATTTACAAATAATTGAACCAAATATCCCATCAGGAAGCAGACTACAAGGTAGACCTTCAAATAAGTAAAAAGGCGTTGACGATAGGAAATAAGAGCATCTGTTATAAAGCATAAAAAATAATGATGAACAATAATTTCATAGAATATACAACAATTAATTGGGCATACAAGGCTTCAAATTATGTGAGACACAAAATTGTTGTATTGCAAATTTTGTAACGCAAGAAGACGCTTAGGCGATAAGCTACGGTTTTTACAGATTGACTGTACAGGATTCGAATCTCTTGTGTGTCATTTGAATATAATATTCAATTGCATCTAATAAAATATGCAATATCAACGTATTAGATATTTAAAGTCTTACTTACCTACATCAAGCTTGGTAGGATTAATATTTTTCCGTAGAATCAATTATTTTGTTCCACCTTGTTTCTCTTCTTTTCTATAGACCAAAAGGAGGAATATTGCCACTTAAAATGTATCTTAGATAAAATTACAGACTATGAACTGAACAGATAATCATTTTCATTTTGAAATATAGTATTTAGTATGAACATATTGTATAGTTCATCATTGTTCACAAATCGAGTAAAACAGTATAAGCACCGTTGTCATAAGGGACCACACATTGAATTAAACGCTTTTCAAACCTTTACCGAGACACGTGTGTAGTGTTTAATGCGCATTTATTATCGACGTACATAAGAGTATGTAATTATTTTCTCACGGTTTCAACGGCTAGTCAGGAAAACTTCGCTTGATTAATTGTAAATATTCAATCCCGCATCTAAGCGTTATTTATCCACTCCAGTGTTGTCATGACCCTGAAACAGTTTAATATTTTTTAAATACAGAACCAAATTGGATTCTTGACAAAGGCATTTAATCACCAAGGGTCTTAAATTCTTAAAACACTCCTTGGGTCCTGAAGTGTCTCTAAAATATTAAGAGAGTGGTTGGTAACCGTTCAACTTAGCATCACTCTCAGTTTGTCGAACAGGCTAAATTAAAGATTTATGGATCCGTGATGTAAATAATCTGTCCTTGGGCGTTTTTAAAACCATAGTTTTATTTCTTTGTAAACTAAGCAAAAAAATTATGAAAACATATCTAATGCAAGAGTGTGGGCTGTGCTGATTAGGGTTGTTTAGTTTTTAAAAAATCGATTTCTCATCCCCAACATGATTTAACCGTTTAAAAATGTCCCTTACTGCTGAAAAAATAACTAAATGACTATTGACTTATGATCAGGATGGTAAAGATGTAAATAAGAAGCTGATCTAACACTCTACTTATTTAACCAGAAGTTGGTTTAATTGAGTCAAATTACACCGGTTACAATAAAAAACAAAAGAAAGATTATGTTTTTAGGATTTCAAGAATTCCTTAGAGACTACTTCTTTAACCTAACAGCACATTAGTAAATATTTGTAAGCTTACATGGTGGATAGAATTGCACTAAAGGCAATATCCATTCTATAATTTGTTTATGAAAATTACCCTGATAATTCTATTACACATCAATACATCAATATAAACTTAAATACTCACAATTCACAATAGACTTTTATTCGTTATCGTTGTATAATACCTAGATAGCAACGATATACATAAAGGTACATTATTTCTTTTAACCTTTCTGCTTTTATATTTTCTTAGAAACATAAAATCCGCACATTGTGTTTAAACATTATTATATTGTATTCCTAGCTATAAAAAATTAATAATTTTAAATCGTGCTTACGTGATAAAATTATTTTAGTTACCTCAGTCATCTCGGAACACTTACAAATTGGATAAGTACTTTGTATTGTAACCCTCAGTATAATAATATAAGGAATTTCGGTACATATCTGAGTGAGTTATAATTAATTTTTGAATTCTTGCGTTGCTCATCAGTTTCACCACTATACATAATGTTTGTCTTGATTTATCTGCCTCTGTATATTTGTGAAGCCTGTAGGGCATTTACATTTTTAATAGAACATTATGCTTTTTTATTGAAATATTGTCATAATTTTTAGTTAATTTACTTTGCGGGTTTAAATATCTTACTGTAAAATTGTAAGCTAATAAAATTGCGTATGCACAAGGAGGCTGTACTAGAAATGTTTAAATGTACATATTGTCTATTGTCAAATCAAATTTAAATATTGATCAAAAAATTCTAAATGTGATTTTCATCAAAATAGAAAGAAAGAAACATTCAATAATTTTAACAGAATGCAGTCCTATGTTTATCACAACTATAACATAAATTGGTAATCCAATATTAAATTATTTGTGAAAACTACATTTAAATAGTTCCCTTTTCTGTCGTAAAAATACACTTAAATTTCTCTCAGTGTCGTGTGATTTCGGCTCTCGCTGGATCTATTTTATACAAACCCACAACGCAAATAAGACGCTGCCATCTCATTGACGATTGAAATATCAAAATCTTTTCTCGTAAATAATTATATGATAGATAGATTCATACTTATAAATTGTATCTCCCACGCAGTACATTATTATGCAGGAATTGAAATAAGTAATGAAATTACCCTACTTGTGACTTGTGGTCATGCATATTAGTAAGAATATTGTAGCATTGACGTACATTTTTTACGGAATACACAAAAAATAAATATAAAATAGAGCTATAATTTAAAAAAAATTCTGATAAAAACGATTTTATGGTAAAAACACATATCGTTAGGAATAACCAAAAATAATATTATAATGACGATCAAAACGGTCGACAATATATCAGGCATTCATATGCCAATAAATAAGTCAATACACGGATTATACGTAGATAAATATTTCTGTTATTTTTGTTTTATTAAAAAAGTTTTCCTTGTTGATTGAAAGTCATATCGAATATAAAAATGTTTTTACGTATTGTTCATCAAAACAAACAACAGGAAAAAACGTATAACGTGATTGAAGAAAATACATTTTGATTGCCGTAACGATATGTACGTTACACATAGTAAAAAAATCAGGCTTCATTTTGCGGTATTTCCATTGACCCACGCTATGAATGATACTAACAATTTGATTCGGTATAAAAAAAGAATTTGAATACAACAGTGTGAAAATTCAAAAAGATGTATTATTTATTTTTATAGTTTACTTAAAAATATCCTTTCAAAGACGACATATCAAGAATCCATCGTATTATATTTTCTCGAGCTCCTGATTTTTTATTGAATCCAAACGATCGAGTGCGCCACTAAAGTACAGTGGGAGATAATATGCAATAAACAGATGCAGTTATACAATTGCGTAACATGTTTATGTAGCACATGTCATGGGTCGGGTCGACGTGTACCATTGTTTTATCTATTATTCAATTACACAGTATATATTCGAGATTATATCGGCAAGTTAATTTGAAAACGGCGTAACATCCATTACAAAGTAGTAAGAATCACTTGCAATCTTATTGTTGTGTTCAATATCGCTTAAGATGACGATAAATACAAATTGTCGTAGGTTTACAATATTGAGATATATATTATGTTCTTACTTATATTAATATTGGTTGAAATGTTTATGTAGATCAATTATCAATGATTAAATTAATATCAATATGTAACAGCTAAAATGAAGCTGTTAAACTTTTCGAGTAACACAAATGAGTCGTATATAAATAAGATTTTTTAAGAGAGATTAAAACATTCGATTAAACGTCGGCTTAACTAGCATGTGAGAAGACCCCGGATCGAAGAGAGGCGAGCGGCTGGTTATCTGGAGTCCTGGAAGGGCTGATCTCAGACAAACACCATTTCAAATCCGGTTCAAAACTTATTTTCTTTTCCATCAAAGATGCGGTGGTTTACATTACACAAATATATAAATCTTAACACATAAAATTGATTCTACATTTACATTTACTTAGCAACTGAATTTACTTTAAGTAATAATACAAATGACACAACGAGTTTAAATAAAGTCCAATGCAAATCAAAAAAAAAAAAAAAACAATTCACATCGTCACGATACCTCCGCCGCGACGAGACCTCACTCGTCCGGCTCGGCAGATCGTAATCGACTGTCTACAAATACTTAAAAAAAAAACTCCCTGCACCGTCGTAGCTACCCTTTTCCGTAAAAACGGACTCGTCCAGCGGACGTACCCGGCGGCATGGTAACAAGCTTTGGGCCAATTCTGCGAATTATTGCTGTTGCCGTTGGGTGATTTCAGTTCTGGACACTAATGACATTTATACTTAACAAAAACCAGGGTATGTCCACATTTTAGCAAAATTTTCAGGAAAGCGTTTTTATGCTGTTTTTATAAACGGTTTGCTAGTTAATACGACGATATAAATATAAGTATGAATTTCCACTAATGTGGGTGGACATATTTAAACAAAATTGTGAAAGGTAGTGTAGGATATTTATATTGAAACTAGTGGAAACGCCCGTCATAGATGACGCAATTGAAATTGATATAATGAATGTTTAAAGTAGCTGTTCTTTAGTTTCCATACTGACGGACTGATTGTTGTTTGTTTGCCCCGGGTTGTACGTCACGTCGGAGCTGTGTGTATTGTTTGTATACACCGCCGGCGACGACGACGGTGAAGAGTAAATTTCATACCTACGTGTGTATGTGATAATAATAAAACGTCTTCATCTACGCCTATTGGGAGCTATAATATTCAATTAGCAACCATCCACTCGGATTTCAGTAGGGCCCCAAAAATGCAAAAAAAACCTTCATAGACTTTCAAAACACCCCCGCTAAGAACCACCGATCCTATTGAAGCGTTATTTTATTCTACTTTGGAATTTTGAAGAAGAATCGATGAAGACTTGTCAGACTGGAACCAATAGCCCCGTTTTACAAATATATACATAATAATATAATGTATAGCTGACTAGAAAAGCTTTAATAATAGCTGATTAAAAATCTTATTAAATTTAAATTTGAATTGCTGAGATTTTGTAAATATCCATGTATTTCATCACTAACGACCCAGGTTTCGCCTTCGTTAGTGACGAAATTTGATATTGAAATTCCATCAAGCACCTTCAGTCGATGTATCAAATTAAATTATATAAAAATGTTACTATAATATTCAACACAAAACAATGAATACAAAATCTATTCTTGTAAACATTAAATAAATTATTCGAATTATTGACTTCAGTAACAATTAATTGTGAATGGTGTAGTAAAAAGTAAGAAAATTAAGCATTTCTTTCACAAATGATAATGCCAGGAAATGGGCTGTTGCAGTCCGTGTAGTGGTGGCAGATAAATATCTTCAGTCTAGAATATAAACTTCACAAAATTATAAATTATCAAGTAGTAAAGTTTAAAAATATAATAAATTCAATCCAAGTTTTCTATGAGAGCATCCGAATTATATTATGTATCTATATTATCGGTTACCCACTTTAATATGTTTTGGGTAGTGTAGTAGTTTGGGTGGCTAATATTTTATGTTTTGGGTATTAGAAGTGTTATAACAGATAATTGTTTTATACTAATGCGAATAGAATTTACCGTCAATCACAATCATTCAAAATCAGGTGATTAAAATCAATAAGTAACTAACTTTTTGAATGATTAAATTTGAATTGTTATTGAAAAGAAAAAAAATATTACTCAATTATAGTTCTTTTTCGAAAGCAATATTGATTAATTATCTCGATAAACTAAAAAATCAATCAATACGTAGCTGTACAAATACCGCTTTTCTTTTATGTAATTTATGGCCAGTAAAAAATATTAATGACACGAAGTTTTCTATAAAATTCAACATGACAGCAGCAGCCAGTAACTTTTACACCAAATGATTAATATTATTTATATTTCTAATAAAAGTAGAAACTCAGTTGTTCGTAGATAACATTAATAATGTAAATTGCAAGTTTTATTATAAGGAGTGGTTCAAAATGAGGAGGGAGGATTTTGGGACGAAATGTGATATAAGTAATACTTAAAGACGATACCTAATTGCATGGTGGTTAATAATTTGTATTAATGAATGTAACATTCGGATAAAGGTGTCGATTCTAGATTATAATAAGAAAGAAACATGATGCAATCTATTATCAACACTTCAGTTAGTTGAATAGATGCAACGCCATCTTTGAAATGAGTAATAATCGATAAACCAATGTACCTGACATGGAGATCAGATTGAGATATTTTACAAATAATACATAGTTAACATTTTTAACAGTTTTCATTTATTGTATCGCATAAAAAACCAAGATAACTGATTACTCAGTTGAAATATTGACAAAATGGAAAAATTTGTGCAACATACAACTAAATCATTTTCAAAAAATGTAATCATTATGCAAAACATTTTTTGTGCATACTCAACAAGGTACTTTCAATATTAAATTGAAGAATAGAAACCAAGAAACAAAGATTTAAAAAAAATGTTCTTTGTGATTTCGATTATAACTTTTCTATTACCTTAATATCCAAGTTTGATCTGCACCGACCATTGAGCTACGCCTAGAAATACTGGCAGTGATGGCTAGGGCTTCCAATCCCGGGATCCTGGATTTCGGGATTCGCCTAAAACTATTAAAAAATAATTTATATTAAAATACTAATTATTATCCGATGAACTTACACGTTTATAGAGGCCAGGTAACTGTTTTCGATTCACATATTATATTGTAATAAAAAATGAAGTGTGCTCTCTATTTAGCTCATATTTCGTGGTTGCTGTAGACAGGGACCGAATTTATTGTATTTTGCATCATTATGTACAAAAGAGAGTTGACCGCTATTCTATTTTTAGATGCGCACGTGTGAAGCTGTCTAACTGTAACATGTCTTTAACTACTGATAAAAATACGAAAACATCGAAGAAAGCAAACGCGCAATTAAATACGAATATTTTGCTTGGAAATACTGTTTGCATAATTTTGAAGATACCTAGGTAATAGACATCTGTATAGCATACATTTTCTAAAATTACTCGGTCCAAGTCCGACAACTTCAATATTGAAATTCAATTCATGTAACATTAAGAACACAATATGTGAAGTAAATTATTGAAATAACGAATTTTTTTTTCTGAAAATTGAATTCCTTACCCGGCCCGCTGTGTTCATTATCAAAATTATTATCTGTCCTCTATGACTTTTGTTCAATCCCGGGATCAGAAAAGGGGTTCGAGATTGGATGCCCTAGCTACAATAGAAACGTCTCATTATGTTTAATATTACGCTCTGAACAAATTTTTAATGAGCAAAAAATGTGGAGTTTGTAGTGCCATCTATATCCAAGACTTATTAAACATGTATTTATGCAGCAAAGACACAAACCTTTTTTTGTAAAATGATTAGCTGTTTTACCATTGAATTACTATAATTATTAATTTACTGTCGGTAAAACAGTTTATATAGATACAATATAATTATTGATAATTAATTAGTATCGAAATAATTTTAATTTTCATCTCAGATCAAAAACATTATTTTCAAATTGAAAAAGAAATTTTATTTATGTCGACAACAGCTTTCCGGCCTTGTTAAAAACGAGAGTGATGTAAACCGTAGAAAAAATTAAAACTTAATTTATAATTTAACATCTCGGCGAATCATGCTAAATAGTTACCTATCGTACTTTCATTCATTGGGAACGCCTTAATTCGTCTACTCGATGACGATGCGGTGATGTAATGGTAACCTTAGGTATATGTAAATTAATTATTTAACCGTTGATAAATATACAGAAACTCGTATCTGCAGTATATAGAATATTTTGTAATTGTTATTTATTTTTTCAGACATACTCCCCCAAGAGCTACCAATATCAAGGGACAACACCACAATAATAAAAATACCAACAAATATGTAGGTATATACATATCATACCTTCAACCTTCAAGGTATAATGTAAAATGTTAGATATTATCTTTCATTGTATACCTATTATTCTCTTTCATAAATTCTTGAAATCACTACCTTTCTTGTGCCTTGTATTGTAGCTGGCGGAATTTCACCCAGGAAATGATTAAAATAACAGCTTGTACATGATACAGGTGAACTTCGGGGTAAATGTGAAGAACGTTGAGTCACATAAACTAAGGACGTTGACCTTTTATCAAAGGAATCCCCAAAAGAGACCCACAACTTTAGTATGTATGTATAAATATTTCCAAATAATATACTGGATACTTTGGGTACCCAAAATATTGGGATAGGTCAGGACTTTATATAAAAATTAAGCGATTATTAAATATATACGTACAATATATATTTAGAATACATATTATATACCTATTAAAATATATCATATTGTCCTAGTTTACAAGAGGAAGACTTCGTCCTTCGCGCTGTTCTAAGTGAACTTACTTGTTATAATGCAGCTATAAATTTAAAAAAATGTTTTATAGGTAATATCTTGGTTAGTTAAAATATGAAGTTAGACTCAAGCAGGTATATTTACTTATCCTCTCACAACCTATTAAAAAAAATGTGAATATTTATTTTAGAAAAATTATACTATCTTCGAGCTTTATTTTCTCACCTTCTGTTTCCTTAAATAAAATTATAACAAAAAATATAATTACTGTTTAAATTGTAGTAGGTATGTATGGATTTTATTAACAATTAGTTATCTTACTTCACATAAAAATAAAAATGAATTACTTTCATTTTTATCCCTATTGACACTATCGGACCAAATTTTACAGTTAATAATATAAATTTCTTCTTCGATCATATTCGCTCCCTTTGTAGAGCATATGGACAGCACGCGACGCCTCCATGATTCCATGACGTCACCCGCCAATTGCTTTGCCTCCTCCCATGACATGCTTCTCATAAGTGTACAGTGGATGGTACCCGATAGTCTTCCGGAAACCCTTCGGTCGGAAGAAGAGGCAAGCAGGATTGAGGCTTTCCGTAGGCAGTCGCTGCACGTGACTCAGCCATTTCCAACGTCTCTCCGTGACCGCTGACGTAACACGGTGCTGCCCAGTACTTTCCACTACGAGTACAAATACTTTTTTAAAATATAAGTACCTGCATAAATGTCTTCTAGAAAATGATGTAACATGCAGGAAAATTGTATCTATAAAAAGAGTTGTAAGAAACGAGTTATGCTATGAATAATTAATTGAATCATTGGTTACCTATTACAATTTCCTCTTCTCGTGTTCAATAATCCTAATGGCCAAAATAATACCTTTGGATCAGATAAGAAAATGGTAGTGTCAACAATGTGAACTGTAATAAATGTGGGGAGAGGTTTCAATTAGCAGTGGATTGACGGCGGACGCATATTATGAATTCTTCTTCATGCATTCCTTTCAGAGAAGAACAATTCTTTTGTTTTGAATAATTTGCATCACTTTTATTTTATACCTGCCAGTAATTCAAATATCGAACTAAAATCATAATCGTTTTTTATTCATAGAGGTCACTTGGTGTAATACCTACAAATTACGTCATGTATTGTATATTATATTTATGCTAACTATATAATGAATTTAGAAAATGTGTTTTTTAGTCCTACTACCAGATGTCATAATCGACATAATCTTTTGTGAAATTGATCATTTTAGAAAATATTTTCTTGAGTTCAAATATGTAAAGAAAGTTAAAGCACAACCAACTCTTCTTAAACATAGATTATGATGCTCTCATCTAATCAGATTAAAAGTTTTTTTTTTAAATCTTATTTCATAGAAAGGGTTGCAAATTTATGTATTTTTATGAATCGACATTTTCTTTGAATTTTGTTTTTAGTTTTCATTTCACGTGAAACTATACATCTTGTCATACTTCATATCAGTTCGGATATGTAAAGCTATCAACATGAAATAAAATTCTATGTATTTTTCAGAAATGACATCGCGATATACCCACGAGTATGATTAAAATTCTGAATATTTCGTACGAAATGGATAGTATAAATTGTAATCAATGAGTTACTTTGTAAACATACTGCTGTGCTAATCACAGTTATAGTATTAAATAAATATATTTTTTTATGAAAATAAATTCTTTACAATTTCACATAATTGATAAAAAGTTAAATAATTATATCGTATGCTCGTATTACCCAAGAATTTAGGTTTTTATTACCGAAATCTTTCTTATGGATCAAGATATAGTTGGCAATCAATATTTTATTATTAATAATCAAATTTATTGTAATTACTTGTGGTGCAGCTAAAATATTTTCATTTAATTAAAATTTTGTATACGGTCGGAAACGAGTAATATCTACCACTAAAATATAAGCCATAGAGGGGTGTTGAAATATGTTTTGTTTGATATCCCACAATTGGTTGACATGTAAAATTTAGTCGTATTTCAATTAAGTATCATCATGAATTTAAGTAAGTAGGCGATTTTGCCGATTGGGCTCATTCCGCCTCCTGACAGCTGAGGATGATGGAGATTTAATTGAATAATGAATAAAACATTGTCGGGGAGATTGTTCAATGGCACGCGATACCTGGAAGTCCTGTATCACCCAAATATTGCGACATTACAGAGGCGTAGATCTACCAAAATACTCTTAAAATGATATTATCAATATGCTCAAAGCCAGTAATATATTTTTACACTTTCCAATTCATAACATTGCATTTTCACTTTCCTGTCGAATTCTTCACCGGTTGATTAAGATGCGAATTTTTGAATATGGAAATCACATATTTTATTAATAAATTAATTCTTTTTACTTTCATGCAGTTCATACCTATTCATAATACTTATGCGTGGTGTCCTGATATTGTAGCGGTAGGTAAATATTATAATATGTTACATACTTATGTAGATTTTGATAATTCTAATATATACAAGAGTTTATCTTACGAACTATTAAATTGCTCTTGTGGGCTTGCGTGTCCTTATCATAAGGCCCCCCCGAGAGACCCGACGTCACTGTGCTGACCTGGCTGATCAGGTACGTACTAAGGAGCTGCGCTGCACCTTGGCCGCCAGATTGTGGCAACTGGCAAGCCTCCAGCACACCAGGTGCTTGAGAAAATTTATAAAAAAACTTGCTTTTGTGCACCTTCTACACCTGCCCAATACAACCGGTAATCTGCCATCCTTGAAGATATTATGCGAATAGCGAAGACTGGTAAAAATACGTATAAAAATTCACTAAACAGTTCATAAAACCAAAATTATGCCTGCAAATTGCAAAATTCTAAAATAACCACATTGTTTTTGTTTGTGTCGTTATATTAATAATAAACATTCGTGACCTAATTTCATCCTACTCTTTCCGACGAAGAATGCCGTTAAGTTATTAAATAGTGATTATTTTTCAACCTTGACCTAATGAAAGTATAAGGTATAATTTCAGACATCGATTGAGGGTGCTTGATGGAAAATCAATATCAAATTTGAGTTATTGAGATTTTATACACCTCCATGTATTTTGTCACTAACGACCCGGGTTTCGCCTGTCGGCATCTTCAGGCATTCGAGCGCACGAATGAATTCGAACTGAAGTGTACAAAATCTCAATAACTCAAATTTGAAAGTATAAGGATTATATGAAACCTATTGAATTCCTATAAAATAAATTCTCCTCCGTTTTAATAATTACGCTAGCCGTGAAATTTTTAGCTTCTAATAATTAGTGGAGGACGCTATGGGGGAGAAGATTAGATATTAAACTGAAGTACTATTTCCATCTCTATATAGGACCAATTATTGTGAATAGGAAATTTTCACAAAGCAACTATCACATTCGAAACAAATCTTCACATTAGAGGGGAGAGTCTTCTTATGAAAACATAGCCACTTTTCTTTGTTTCTTTAGGATTATTATAACATTATTTTATGTTTTGTACGTATGCATTCATTTTTGAGATGTGATAATGTGTTATTCATATAACAAAAGCGTGTAAGAAGACCCGAATCGAATAGAGGCGAATGGTCAGTTATCGACATCCTGGAAGGGCTGGGATCTCAAGCAACCACCATTTCAAATCCGGTTCAACAAAATACACAAAAGTATTCTTAACACATACAATTGAATCTACATTTACTTAACACATGAATTTACTTTGAATAAGTGACACGACAAACGATTTTTAATTAAGTCCCATTTCAAAACAAACACAAGCAATCCACAACGTCAAACGATACCGGCCACGCTGGCCGGCAGCTCCCCTCCAACTCGAAAGCTAGTAATCGACTACTAACACATAAAATCAAAAGGACTCACGCACCGTCGGAGCCACCCCTTTCCGTCAAAATTGGACTCGTTCAGCGAACGTGGCCGCCGGCTATTGACCGAGCCCCTCACGACAAGAATTGGTCGACTTCTAGGAATCATTGTCATTAACGCTATGCGTTTTCAGTTATGGACCCTAATAAAACTTAAACTTAAAAAAAACCATGGTGTGTCACGTGCTATTTACATTTTTACGAGTTCAATAGGAATTAATTTATACTGAATATTAATTACCTAAATGAACCAACAAATCCTTTTAAGATACAATTGCTCTGCATTTTTAAATCTATTGTGTTTTATATTTGAAAGAAAAGAGTTATGAAAATGAATTATTATCAGCACCTCATAATAAATAAAATAGTGTATAATGCTCGTATTTTATCTCTTAAGATTATCTATCTATGTACATAAAAATGAAGATTTATTTGTTTGTTTGTCCTCTATGCATTACTTTACCATTCATCCGATTTCGATAAAACTTTGGTGAGTTGTTGTGCACACACCCGTGAAGGTTCTGAAGAAAAAACAATTAAATCCAAAATCTAAGAAAAAAAGTTTTAAAATAATCAAATATGTACAACTAGCGACATCTCTGAACCAGGGGGAAAAACAAAAAATATTGTGAGTCCAAAATTGAGGGCACGGGCCTGGGCTTGGCCTGCGGACCTTTCCCCCGCCCGGCCACTGGCCCGGGTTCGGGAGGGTAAATACAATTCAGATTCGGGCTCGGGCCGGGCCCGGATAAGGAATTCCAATTTTAGAAAAATATTTCCTACTATGTTCGGGTCATGAGTAAGTTATAAGGCAATAGTCTTCATAACTTAAATAATTTATTTCATATGTGCTATGATTGTCGTTGGAAATATGGAAACATAAGATGTAATTTTTGAAAGGTATAAATGAATTACTAGATTTTAAAAAATCGGGCTTTTTTCGGGTTGAGAAAAATAAACCTGGGCTTCGGGTCGTGTTCGGGTAACAAGTGTGCTGTTGAGACTCGGGCTCGGGCTGGGCCGGACCGGGCCTGAAGATGACGGACTCGAACCGGATAATTTTATTAAATTTCGGCCCTTGCAGACCTCTAATCCAAAAGCACTTCAATAAACAGGATTAAAACACAACCCCTTTCTGTCCTCGAGTGGCATTGCAACGTGTCCAGGGTACTCACTAGTTACTGATAACGTCAAACTTTTTAATCAAAAGTTCACCAATAAATGTGTTAACGATAGGGCAAGATAAATTATAGTACATTATATAAACATTATACTCTCAGCTTTCTCTTTAGAAAATATGTTTATCAGTACACAAAAAATAAATATTATGAAATGCACGTATTTGATGAAAAGAAAATGACAAATATATTTTACAAAAATATATATATAAAATTCATAAATGTTATAGGAATATTAGCTACAATTGAATTGATATTATTTATAACTAATTCATTATTATTAGTCATACTGTAAGATGTAAAAATAAAAAACCTGTTGGGCAATCAAGGATAATTTTCAAAAAATAAATAATGTATTCCGTATTACCACGATACAAAATGGGTTTTTTTTCAATCGCTCAATATAACTGCAGAATAACGACATAGAGACTGTAATATTTATGTAAACATACATAGGTGCGACCAACTAGATATGCAGTTGTTCACTGTACATATCGGTCAAAAGAACATCCCAAATTATCAGGTTCCAATATGTCACTTTGCCATGAAGCACGTGATATTTGGGAGGCAACAGGTGTGCCGCTACTAACTTCAGGTATATTGGCCATTCCTTTTAGGACGATAACGTTTTAAGCGCCATAGAACAACTCTTCACAAAATAAATTATTACCGGTTGGATGCAATCGCTCACCGCACTGTGTGGCAGTTTCTTTTATATCGAAGACAAAATTTAATGATAAGTATAATATAAATTATGTTATCATTCAAAACTTCACTATTTTTAGAATTTACAAATATCAGTGTTAATAAGAATAGTGTTTATAAATTATATTATAGTGATCAGCCTTCAGAATTTAGTTCACAACACGCCAAATATTTCCGTAATACAAAAATTATTCGAAGCATAACTCAGCACCGTACAAAAATTATTGCAGTATTTTTCTGAAAGGAATTCCAATTACAACGGCAAATGTAATGTGTTGCAATGACTTGTAAAACCAACGTGAATGTGGTACATATAGAAAGGTTCTATGTCAGTATTATAATTTAAGATATCGACTGAGGGTGTTTGATGGAATTTCAATATCAAATTTGAATTGTTGAGATTTTATTCACATGGAAATGTACGAAATCTCAACAATTCGAATTCAGTATTATAAGATAAATACATTTTTTGTTGCAGAATGAATGCACCAAGGAGACATAGTAGGTTTCAAGAATTTTTTTCGTTCTCAGTTCACTTATCATTTGTATCTTAGATGCATATTGGAGAACAAAGTTTACTCTTTTATTGAGAGAAGTTTGAACCAAACTACATTTATTGAGTCAAAAATATCGACATTTTGCCCACTGAAAGCTTCATCGAAGGCACTTTATTTGTAGTCTGACAGTAACAATTATTTAAAAATATGTATTTTACATATACACTTCAGTGATACTATGGTAGAATCTCTCAAGTTTATTAGTATAATTGTAAATATCATCAGAGTATTATAAAATTTAATGTTTCTTTGGCATAATTAAAAGTTAAAAAGTACTCTTTTTCAAAAGTTATGAATCAAGTCAAAGGTATCAAAAATATATTTTAAGTGATAATTTCATTGATTTTTTGGGAGAATAATGTAGTTTCGCCACATGTTGAAATAATTATTTAGAAAATATTAAATTGTCTTTCTAAAGTACTGAATATACGAATGTGCGGCGTGTCCAACCCCCTCTCTCAAATATACAACCAGGCTAAATCAGTCATTCTCAAATATGCGGTCGTATTTACCTGTGTTTACCTTGTATTTAAATATAGCACAATAAGCATAGATAGTTATCATAAATATTGATATCGTTATAAATATGTACTGTAAATTTAATAATTTATAAGTCACATTTACACACACACACACACATATATATATATATATATATTTATATAATTTAGCCTGTATTTTTTAAGTAAGGCGATAAAATATGTAAAGTTGCTGTAGTGATTGAACAATATTATTACACAGTTAAAAGTGTGATATCATATTTTTTAAAATACCCATTTACAAAAAACACAATATGTTCATTACCATTAATATTGAAGCATCGCCCGATTGAACTTGTTCATTGATACAAAAATTAAGAAGTAAATATTTTTTATTTAAATCACATTATACGCAGTTACAATATTATTTGTATTCAAAAAAAATTAACTACACATTACTTTTTACCTTGGATACCGTTACTATAAACAAATGTGTTTATAAAAATTGTGTGTACGCTATTTTGAAGATAACGGTGAACTCATTGTTTACTTTAATAAAAAAACAAAAAACATGACATTCATGTTTCCTGATTGACGGCCGCTGGTCGGCTTACAATATTTTGTTTCCAACAAACCGAAGCGAACGACGAACAACGCGAAGTTTCATTAGGGTTCATTCTCTTCAGTGAATTGTCAGTGCAAACCCGTGCTCGCCATTTTAAATACTTTACTTCATTGTGTTTCTATTTCGGATTGTCGCCGAAATTAATTTAATCGTATACAAAGAAAGGTGAGTGATCTATATTAATCTAATGACTACAGCTTTTCCCTAGAGCCGAAGTTCAATTCGGTATTATTACAATTCCGTGGATGAATTCTTTATCGATGTAATGTTACTATATCGCCGCAGTACAGTTTATTTATAATGGCAATACATTTGACTGTTTTGCGGCGACCACCCGCGTTATTAGCCATAAAGAGACTTCTACTAAACTACTTTAGTGTTTGTATTCACACCTGTGTATTGGTGCTTTTTTCAATACTAAGTAAATTACGCCGTGAAGTATGTAGGTACCGTCCCATCACAACAAAGCTCAATTCTTTTGTGAACATATATTTGCCAAGCCTGAGTATGTCTATTTAAACTACCTGCATTCCTGAACATGGTTAAAGATGTTTTTAGTCTCCATTTTTGAATGTATTACCCATTTCAACACTGTTTTCATGATACTCATCATGTGCATGGCTAACGATGGCCATTTTTAGCTTCTAACAGTGTTACCTGGACTCGTAAACAATTAGTCAAATATAATATTGTTATGTAAAAATGCATATAAATTACACCACACTCAAATAGCAGTGCTACAATAATTTAATAATATTGTTTGTGTGTTTTATAATCCAAATCCCTATTCAACCTTATTCTACTTTTCTAATTTCAGAGTGTCAAATGTGTACTGCGTAAAGACGTCAAACATTAATTTAAATAAATTAGACTACCTTATCTGAACCCGCTCATTTTTGTGTTGTTTTTTTATTATTTTTGAAAAACTAGCTCTTACATTTTCTTGCTGACAAATATACTGTTAAATTAATTCTCTTCCCACCTTTATGTATGTATATTAACGCATCTTTTAAAAACGAGTGGAAATACTGAATCGATAAATAATTATCGAAAACCTTAATATTTTTCAGCATTTGATATCGATATTGTGCTACGTGAAAAATCACAATATAAATAATGTTTATTAACGGTTTTTTTTTTTAAATAAGTATAAATATCGGCATTATTTTCGGGATCGAAGTCTGTAGGTACAACTCGCTATTTATAGGTGGACCAGGAAATTAACCTTCTTATATTTTCCTACATAAAAAATAATTCTAAATACAATAAAATTACAAAACAGATTAGGGACATTATTAATTTATAATATGTATGTTAAAAAAATGTTCAGAATTATTAACGTTTGAATACGTTCTTTATGTGCGCACAATATTCTTAAATATTTATCCTTTGTAGGAATATCTTATCTTATCTCAACCATTTATCTTTACAATAGTATATAAATACCGACTAAAAGTACTAATTCTACAATATTTAATGGTTCTGTGATACTGTAGTACGTGTTAATATTCTGTATAAACAGTGTGGTTATCGCCACACCTACAAAGATTGAGAAATAGCCCACAAATGACCTAATTTCAGTAATTAATTCGATTACAAATTAATAACTATCAGTTTCCCATTGACATGGAAAACGCTATGTTATTTTATTACTAAATTATACCTAGAAATTATAATTTATTTATTGTTATTAATTTGATTGTAAATATTTATTTAGACCAGGGATTTTTTTGTGAATTGATAACTTTGCCTGCCAGAAAGGCCAATAACAATCTCTTCTCGGAATAATATTTAATTAATATAGTTAAAGCTCATAGAAAAGCAACCATGTTATACAAAATTACCAATAATTTAAAAAGACCATATGCTATTATTTATATTTGATAAGATATTGTCAATTTTCATCTTGAATAATATAACATATGTGCGCAGGCGCGCAACCAGGACTTTTCCTTAGGGGGGCTAAGCTAAAAAATACTTTACATGAAATAAAGATATGATCAGCATTTTAATGTTCAATGAATATCTTTCCTTACTGCACCCAGTAATTAGTAGTGTTGCCAGTATTTTTAATAATATATAAACGTTTGGAAAAGTATTTATTTGTCGCAACGATACAGTTCATTTAAAGCGTGCAATTATGACATTAAATAATTTTATGGGGAGCTTGATAATAATAGCCCCGAAGCCCTCCCTGCTTGTGTGATAGGTATTTATTTTTCCACGTATACAGTTAACATTACTATAATCATTTGCATACATAACTTAAGTTAATGCTACATTTAAGTTCTAGGTTAGTTAAATGTAATAAGTTGATTTTTGTAGGTGCTCGTTGGCCATTGGTTATAAACTACTTGTTTATATCTTGATAATATGGGGTAAAAAGTTCAACAGATATAGATTTTGTATGATGTTGACGCTAGACATTCACCAAAGATATTGATATCAATAAACATACTTTATTAGTCTTATTACATTACCTATTTTTCTCAATTTACAAGGAATAAAGATGGATAATACATAAATAAACAGATTTAACGTTTTAAATAGATATGTAACAACGATTGCTGGTTGTCAAATTTTATCTTTGTCAAAAAAAAAACAATATTATAAGTATAATAGTTGTAATTTCTACCGAACATTGATAAATTCGTTCTAAATTCTCTGGCATTTTGTGTTGATTGGTTGGCGACTTTTTAAACCTATACAAAAATTTCGCAGGCAGTCACTGTTGGATTAACCTTAAAAAGCGTCTTCTGCTAATCCCAATACAGGAAACAAACAATTACCTGTCCAAATTTAATGTATTGTTGTTCTTTTCCCTGGCAACATCTGAGATAAGAATCGGTGACCAATGAATTTTTAATCTGTCAAATCACGCAAGCGGATCTAAGCATACTTGCTATTTTAGCCACATAATACAAAATTATTGCTTACAAAAAATCTGGTGTCAAGGTATTCAGTTACGCATGATCGCCTATTTTAGTTGTATTCAATTTTATCCTTGTCAGTGCTGAGGACAAATAATCGGATTCAAAATTACAAATATAGTAAATCCAGAGTTTCATTTGAATTTTTTTATTTTCTTATGCTGAAATGAAAAAAAGCATTTACTAGGTCATAATTTTTAAACAAAGTAGAATATAAGAATAATCGGAGGAAGAGATAAAGAATGTCAAAAGGAACGGCTTAAAACAAAAATAATTTGGATTATAATTCTTTCTGCTACGCGTGATACGTGCATAGATGTAAATTTGTCATGGAGGATCACAGCGATATCAACATATTAATGCAGTGTGAACTCGAAGAAGTTGAGTAGGAAACGTGTACAAATACAATAGGTGTAATACAAGTTTAATTTTAACATGAAATTATATTTCATTCAAGAATTACCTGAAATATTGGCGTGTTATCGACAGCAATAACCCACCAGCTTGGTGTTTCCTTGTCAGGCAGGTTTTCTGTATAAATTAAAGAATCATGAAAACATTAAGGGGAAATTTTTTTTTCCGAATATAAGGAAAATAAAAACTTCAACCTGGCAACCTCGATGGGTAATGTTACTTTATAAGTTAACGACAATTAAAAACATAGTACGAGGAAATCACCAGCTTTTCTGATTGCTCGATATATCATGTACCTACATAGTGTCAGAAATATTATATATTTAATATGTTTGTTTATGGCAATTGATTTATTATGTTTGTTTATCTCAAGGAAATGTTACAAGTAAATAACGTTATCATGGTAAAATATGGCGGGGAACATTTTTCGTCTGATTAGAATTCCCAGGTATTACGACATTGTCTTACTATGCATAGGTCTGCCGGGCGTCCCGGTTTCATGCCTCTGGTCCCGGCCTCTCGAAGGGCTCTTTCGGGACAGCCAATTATCCCTGTTTTATATAAACTCGCATTGGTCAAAAATCCCGCTTCTCCGCAGTTACGAAGTTGTAAAAAAATGTGCAATTAAAATGAAATGTCCCGGTTTGTATCTCAATAAATCTGGCAGCCCTAACTATTCATAATGTTTAATTTCCATTGATAGATTTATGAAATTCAAAAAACGAAAATAATTTGTCATTTTTGCTCTTGGTATGTTTGATGCCTTATTTAAATGATTCTATTTTCAAAGATAATTGAGCATGTTATCTACATAACAACTGAAATATCATTTTTCATCATGAAGCTTCACTGAAAATATAATGTTTTACAGGCCGTAGTAAATTAACAATGTACATTGTACTAGAACAAAGCATTTGCTTCGGTACAAATATTATAACTAATAATAATTATGTTTCTACTTTTATTTAAGAGTAAGTTTAAAAACATTATTTAATATGTAAAATTCCTATACGTAACAAAATATCTTGTTTATCCCTTTTAATTAAAGCGCCAAAATTACCGTTTTCAAACGTCGATTTTATGCATTTATGGCAGTGTAATATTATAATTTTATATTATTGATTAGAATTTAATTTTGCAGCGTTTGGTATTGGATATATAAATGCATTGTATTTACAGATTACAATATGACGCCGTTTTATTGTAAGAATATAATGTCGAATTATTTTTCTTTTGAATGCATCGTTCACAAATTACGAGCAATTAAAATTAAATTAAATACTTATACCGATTCCTTTACTCATTCACTTATTATATGAACAATTAATACTACTAAGTAAACTATAGTGTAAGTGTACAGCCATGCAAATTTCAGAGTCGTAATTTAAAAAAAACAAATCGCATTTGATGCTCAAAACAGTGATTGACCATTTTTTGAATATCTCTGCTTCTGTCATTCACAAACATTTATCTAAATGATAAAGAATAATTTTATCAGCAATTAAAAATGGAATCGTAATCGGCCGATTTCTTAGTCGACAACTCTTAAAACATCGGAAAAAACAATGTCATTGTTTTAGAGATATCAGGATTCCCTAATTTCTAGCACATTGATTAGCAATCAATCGGTCGTGGCTAAACTTTTGCTTACATAAATCATTTTTATCGTTTCAATAAACGTTATATCCAAATGGTTCTTTAGTGGGTTTTGAAATTTGGAGACTCACGATTAAATAATAAATATATAGAGCAATGTTACGGTTGGTTTCTATTGTACATGTTTTACGGCATTGTATTCTAAGTGTGTTATTCACACGCATAGCGAAATGATAATAAATTTTATTCGTAAGTAAGACATAAAGAAAATTATTTTAAGTTGCCATTAAAACACTCGAGACACTTTTGGCCACAATAATTTGAATTTAGTTTTTATCGTTTCCGGTATTAAATTTTTAATTGTTTTATCGAATTAAATTATTAAACGCACATTTTCAGGCGTTATTGTCGCATGATTTCGACCAACGACTCGAGAAAAATGGTATTTTAACATTTATACATACCTTTTTTGGTACGGGATAAACGATTAACTACGAAAATTATTTTCAAATGTATTATAACTAATATTTACACATCGTATTATAAATTTTTGAATTCATTCAGCATTAATATGCTAATTATTGTAAATCGCATACTAATTAATTGATATTGATAGAATTCACTTGACTTGTTTAAATGACGCTTATTTTAGTTTCTGGTTGAATCGTATTATAACCGGTATTAAAGATGACGTTTGGCTAAATTTATTTTAATTGTACAACAATTACATACATATTTGTTTTCATATTTATTATTATTGAGTGCGAAATGAATGTTCTAAAAATTATATGAATTGATAGTCAAATATCAACATCAAAATTATAGTAAATAAATCACTACGACCCTTCTGATTTCTGAGGATATAATAAATCTACAGCAAATTTAGTTTCAATCGTAAAATAATATTCTATTTTTTGTTGAATGAGGAAGTACTAAACAATATAAAACAAAACATAACTCTTATCATTGGATGAACAAAATAATTATGTGCATAAAGTACAATGAATTAATTGTCATGCAAATTAATTACGAAAGTACTATACTTCTACTAAGTAATAATTACTTAAGTTTTATTTTAAGTAGAATAATTACGTAAGATTTTATTTATCGGCAGCTGTCTGCCTTTTCATAAAAAATGTGAAAACATTCAGGCAAATATTTGAATTGATGATAATATATGTTGTTCTTTGATGTTTCGAAATATAGTTGTTTTACATACCTTTGCTTTCTGCATTGTAATTATTTTATAATGATTCTATACAGTCATTTTCACATGCCCTACTTTTACAGATAGCAAATGTTAATGTACTAAACCCAAAAACATGTCTAAAATTTTGTTTTTGTAGCATTTTATACCACTATTAAAGCGAATCATATCTAAAAAGAAAGCTATTCACACAATTTTTTATTAATTAATTTCATAGTAATTAATATTAACAAAAAAATTTGTGTATATTTTATTATTTTTATCACTGAAAAACCACATTACAATTTATTTTTTGGATTGACGAAATTGAAATTGAAATTGAAACGTTCGTAAAATAATTTATCTGTGCCACTCAATTCGTGCTAAAAGATACTCAAATCATTGTCAATATCAAGTTTTTTTGTCAGTAGCTAAATTTTCGTATAAAAAATGTTAGCAACAGCAACTAGCTATTCTAGATAAAAAATACTAACAATAAATAAAATCTGTCTATAGTCGTTTATTTGTTCTATGACTCAAAGACCGCAATGATTCTAGGTGTTTTTATTTTGATATGCTAGTATTATATTTTAATATGCATGAATAAATAAATGAGTTTTCGCAAACTTGTTGCTCCAATTCAATGTGGTAAAAATAAAATACAAAATGACACATTCATCAAATTATTGACCGCTAAATAGGTTAAATATACATATTCTTAATATTATACAACTTACTGCCAAAAAAAAACGTTTTTTCTTTCACCATGCTCTCGTTTTAAAAAAACATTAAAATGACTAATAAATAATTGCATACTGCATTATAAGCCTGTGCCAAATTAAGGTGTCCCGATAATTCTATGCATAAATAGAACAAGGCATAACTATAGATTTGATTATCCTTCACTATTTATTTTTTACTGGTATGTCTTTCATTGAAAAATAATTACTAATCTTTTGAAACTAAATACGCAACTCTTTATTATTTTACTTAAATATGGTAAATGTGGGGAATTATAATTATGAATTTATATTTCCCTGGCTTTCCTTTCCATAAATTAAATATAATATTTAGACTTGAATGTTTAGTTATGCCTATGTTTCAATTACCTATCACATAAACATAGAAAACTGTTTCTGAACATGACCCTTATTTGACGTAAATCGTTCCTGAACTGATTCCTGGTTAAATCTGTGGAAATTTGATGTAGATAGTATTAACTGTTCCACTGTTATATTAAAATCTCGTCCCATGAACGGTCAATAGTATCAGTCGAATGATATCTCTAGGGTACTATTGGATGAATGAAATTGCCCATTGATTGCCTAAATGTCGACCCGATTAGTTTTTTTTTGTGTACACGCGATGTTTTACATCAGAGGTGCCCATTATTTTATGCGATCTAGTTTTTGAATGGCAACATTACTGTACTCAGCTGAATTGCTCATAAAGCTTGAAACCGGCCAACTTAGTCCTTCTCTTAGTGACGTCACATTCCACCAAGAAATCTATTCTTTTTGATGTTACATACTTTTATTTTGAATGGTTTGAATTTTGTTTAAATGTGGAAATCAGTCGCGATCTTTTTTAAATCATTTCGTGATCTATATTTTTAAAATATATGTATGCCATAAGAAAATTTAACAACGGCCCTCTTATGAATAATTCATTAACATTTAAAATTATATTTGCTTACTGCGAACAAACTGCATGTATTTTACTATTTATTCAAATGAAGGGATTAGAAATTCGACATAATATTATTTCGTATAAGTCATCTAGTAATATTATTAATAGGCAACGGGAGTGGTAAGCTGTTTAGTGTCATTTTTTTTGGATTGAAAACAAAATATTAAAATACAGTGGTGGTTCGCTGCACCTCGGTTTGCAACATTCCAAGGGCGTCGACTGACAATAAATTCAACATGGCATAACGTGAACTAAAGACGTAACTTTAGATTTGCTATTCATCACAGGAATACTAAAAGTATTGCGTCAGCTTACATCACGGGTCGTCCTTTTATTCTGTGTATTTACCACAGTTCCGAGAAATCAAATTATTCAGTTACGTTATCTGTATATTAAATATAACCATAATGAATCTATGTCCAATCAATCACGTTTTTTTTTTTTTTTTCGTAGTATTCTGCTGTACATCCACATTGGAACATGTTTTCTTTCATATCCGTAATATTGAATAGATTTCCGGATCCACGTTTGGTGGAAAATACTTTAATCGTATTGTTGTAAATTACCGATTATCCACATGCATAACTAAACCATAGTTAAGATTACTCAAAATGGATTGTTTTTTCTGCTAACATCACTCTTATATTTAAATTATCATTGCTGTTATCATTTATCATACGCATGTATTTGTAAATATTGTTATTTTTTAAATATGTTAATGTATACCATGGATGACTCCCTTTTTTATTACAGATATGTAAATAAGTGGAAAATGTTATCTGAAACCTTAAGTAATTTGAGAAACATAAGAGATAAATATGAGGAGTGTTTTACTCTAAGTGTAGAATAATAATGTGGATTCACGTAGAGTGTTTTTACAGAAATAATGGAATATTCATGAACAATTTTCTCGGCATCCCTCTTGAAAAATGGTACAAAAGACGATTTAGACTTGAAAATAGACAAGAAAGGCTGGCAACGTAACTGCACGATTATGTGGAAAACACTTCGAAGGGTATTATAGCCTAGCTGTAAGAGCTCCTCATCGATTTTTTCAATATAACATTTGAGATCTTGAGCGTTGATGCTTGTATTGTCTTTTCTTCTCGAATTGAACTCATGTGACCTTATCAAATTTTTTTTTAGTTGACTAAAATGACATAAACCATGTAACAAACGCTTTATATGACATATAAGCTAATTTTCTTATCATTTGTGTGTATTTATTCTTATCATAACATATATAGTCTGTCAATATTATATAAATAAATCGAATTTACAACTTAATATGTCCGCAATAATGTATATCTCTCTTGTAGTAGGTCAAAGCTGTTGTAGCCAGAATTTTATCAAAATGAATTTAATAAACAATCTACAATATCTTCAATTTTGATTGTAGCTGACACAATTAAAAATAAAAATAAATGTTTTTCTCTAGTATTAGGAAATGTTGTAAGTTTCATTCAGTTAGCAATGTCAAATTACCTTATGTATTTTTGTGTTAATTTAAGTGTTCAGCTGCTCATTCAGAATTGGCAAGGAATTTAACTGGGCTCTATTAATTTCCAAAATTTCTCGATAAAATAATTTATGATCCCCCATGTTTTTATGCAACAGTTTAACTCCATCATCCGCATTAAACGTATGGTTCTCCATAATTCGCCACTCTGTTAATGTGCTGTTTACTAAATAAGGATTAAGGCAATTCTCGAAATGTTAACTCAGGTATCAGTGTGGCTCTCAGACGTAAAATATTTTACCTCGTAAATAATATTTGGCGTATTTGTATCTTCTATATAAACGTTAGACACTATTTACTGTCAGTTCGAGTCCATTCGTGTGCTCGAATGCCTGAAGATGCCGAAAGGCGAATCCCGGGTCGTTAGTGACAAAATACATGGAAGTGTACAAAATCTCAATAATCCAAATTTGATATTGAAATTCCATCAAGCACCCTCAGTCGATGTCTTAAATGATAAAATAATGTTTTTAAAACTTAGTAACACATGAAAATCTCCATTTTTAACCATTCATATACAATAATATGCAAATTGAAAGTCTGCTTGAATTAAAACATTTTATAATAATCATAAATACGACAATATAATCGGTGCACAAGATTTTTTTAATTTGTTGTTGTTTATAGAAATGACTTTTTTATGAAAATATGGTAAAATGTTAAGTTGCTGTGCGCATATGCTGTGTTTTTTATGTTCCAAGCTAATAATAAGTGTATTTTCTGATCTTTGACATTTCAATTAACAGATGGTGTCTGTACAAAAATTTATAAATACACAACAAGTACATATTATATGCTATTTTATTAAGTACATTGCAATTAACTTGCTTTAGTTGCGCTACGATTGCTTCAGTAATAATAATGTAGTCATGCAGTGCTTGGTTATAATTGCGAGGAAAGATTTATTTAAATGAAAAATCTATATCGAAGCGAATTCGTACGTGGTCTTTTTATCGGATGATTGATTATTATTTGTGAAAAAATATCTATCATTTCACTCAATTCAACGCGGTCAATGTGTTTATTTTTAACTTTTTTGAACTTAATTAAGATTCTAACAGCAGTGATAACATCGTTAAATGGATATTCATTGTGAAGTGCTTGTTCTATTGATTGTAAATAACGTAAAATTTCCGGTAGAAACATTGTAGACATCGTCTGCCCATGAAACTAAACTATACTTGTTCTTTAATGCGAGCTGTACACATTAGCTTCGCTTTAGTCACTCGCACAATGTGAACGGGGCAATAACCACTGGATATATATAAAGATGATGAATCAACAACAATTATTTGCTATTTCAGTAAATTAATTGACGAATTTTTAATGAAATTATTCGGTTCGTTTCACAGTAAAGCCATTTTAAAGCTATTTTTACGTATTCAGCAAACAGTAAGAAACCATACATACGCAGTTCGCCGTATATGTAGTATAGCGTCCTCGGTATACCAATGCTTACGTCATAATAATATACTTGAACATTTTTATGTAATGTCTGCTGATGCTTATATGTTAAGCTGCCTTCTAATGGGTATATTTTCGGATATTATTTTGCACACATTCTCACCACACATAGATACTCTCGTTGTATCTTGTATTCATTGAATACATATTTTGAAAAAAGGAATCAGATCAGGATACAAATAAAATATCTTGTCTCGTAAGTCATTAAAATCAATTTCTACGGTATTTATTATGATACCGAACATTGCTTCATTCTCTACAGCCGTTACCTTTATTTTATACCTGCTAAGTTTTCCGCACCCTGGTTGTATGACAGATTGGATGTATTTCAAAATATGATTTATCAACTTAACTTACGGGATATGTCAAACCATGACATACCATTTAATTTGACCATCTTTTCCCTATCATGGCTAAGTCGCAAAAACCTTTTAAAAATTTTACATTAAAATTATGTTTACTGTATTTTGGCGCCACCACTACATACACATTTATGTTTCCCAACATATTATATTATGTTTAATCATTAAGTCTGTGATACAGTGAATGCTCTCACCGGCGAGTATTAGTTTGTGATCTTTCATATAGAAGCAAATCTTTTTCAAAACCTTTGACATAACCGTAATTGCTATATTTCTAATCTAATGTGCATGTTTTTTAAATCTTTTCAACTTTTTCGTGAAATTTATTTGAGGACCGCTGTCTTAGACTTACAGTTATTTCAAACAACACTTCAAATTCCATATTGCTTCAATCTGTGTGCGACTGGATTAATTTTTCGAATTTTCATGACGTGATATTTGTTCTACAAAATTTAAAAAATGGAACACATGCGTCTTTTATGTTATCTCTAAATATTTTTGTAAAATAGAAATCCGTTTTAGCACACCTTATCTTCAATTGTTTTAGAATTCAACAGACTTTCTGGTAAATCAAACTGGCTGATTGAAAATCACCATTGCATTTGAAATGTCGTTTGATTCAACATCCAAGTCACAAATCGCATCGCCATTGAGATGCCGAACTTAATAAATGTGCATTCGAAATCATACAAACCAGTTTGTCTACTTTTTTCGACGTCTCTTGTTGCCAACTTCAGTATAGTTAATGGATACTCCTCTCTCTCTCTCTCTCTCAGAACTGAGCATTGTATCTCTAGCAAACTACTTGGCTCGTCTATTTCCCATAGCGTTCAACCTAGCAATATTTTTGCGCACGTCAAATTTTCGCAAAAAGTGAATGAAACCGTTTTACCGAAAATGCATTCGCAACTATTTTTATATCTATTAACAAAATATAACATGCACACTAATGTTTTATTATTCCGAGAATTTTTATTAATCATGCTTACACCTATAACAGAAAAACAAGAGATAAGAATTTAATGGATAAGAATTACTACAAAATTAAAACTTTTCGCTTACATGCGTCACAGTCTGTGCTTGCAATTTCGTATTTCATACTCTCATGTAATGTTTGCTACGGAAAATATACCAGTTTATAGATTGCAGTAGATTTAATTGGGGGACGTTCATTAATTATGTCGTCAATTTTTTAACCCCCCTCTCCATCTGGTCTCTAATAAAATTATGTAAAAATATGTTATCCCCCCCCCCCCTCTACAAAATAACAATATTTTATACAGCTGGCTTTTATGCTACACAAAGCATTATGGAAATTAAAAGGTCTATAAATATTTTTTTTTACTTTTATTAAAATTTATACTCCATATTGACAGGCAAACGAGTGTGTAACATACCAACGCGACGGCTAATTTCCTATTTTTTTATATCAAATTAGCTTGTATGGAGTCATAGACAGGGCATCGAGAAATACAGTAAAACGAAAATGAAAAAATGTGGACATTTTCTGTTTTTAAGTCGAGGTATTTAATTACATGTACAAAAAAAACAACGTCACAGGAGAGCACTGTGAAAAAAATTAACTGCACACACAGCTAAATGTTTAAAACTGTGATGGATTGTAAAGCGTACATACACGTGCAAGAAATATTTGATCAATCCAAGAATATGACCATGTTATTGACATATACACGAGTTGATTTAAAAATTAAATTACTTTTTAATTGTTTAAACCCATTCACAATTACGCTGATTATAATAGAAGCTTGCTTATAATTTTAATATTTTACGTTCAGAAAAACAGAAAAACGCTTCAGAATGCAATATCCGGATCAAAAATATTATGACATAAAATACTTTATTACACTTAGCATATTCTTATTTCAGTTTAAATAACTCAATATAATTACTATAATATAATACCTTATGCAGGAAAAGATATTGTAAACAAAAAAACAGCAATTCTTAAGATCACAAAACTGTAATATTGATGCTTAATTAAATATTTTATTAAATTGTGATCCTACCGTTTATCGAATTTTCAAATGTTACACCAAATTACATCAGATATACCTGTACATGATGCAACTTAGCCTATGTATTAAAACTATTTATTTAAGGACTTGACACGGTTTATCGGCTGAAAAACACTTGAGATTTTTATATACTGGCTGTTTAATAGTTCTTGCTCGGATATCTTGAATTCAGTATCATCTGATCTGGGTCAGACAAACTAGGTACCTATGCATTGCTTGAGGCTAGCAGGTCGTACAACACTGAAATAATCGTTCACTAAAGCTATAACTTTGTGTCTGTTGGTGAAAAAAAAGAGCACCGTCACTTGCAGTTTCCTGGAAAGTTTTTGTTTCAAAAAAATAATTAGATATTAGTACAAACATACTACGCCGAGGAACTGAGAAGATTCGTTATGGCGGCGACGTTGCCCGAAGGTGTATCTATCACTTCTTAATGTGGCAACGTCGTGTTTTAGAACTGCACAATGATCTTCTTTGGTCTGCAAAGCCTCATTCCAAGCAGCTGATCAAATTTAAGATTCCACCAGCTGTCTGTTATTTATCATTTTATTTACCCACGTAATATAGTTTCAAGAATGAATATTAAATACGATTTTTATGAGAAGCGCTTTATAAAACCAAAATTTCAGTATTTTATACCAATTGTCCTTTATAACTTGTATAAATAAAATTATCATCTTTCTTATCTACAGAACTTTAATCCACGCCATCCTTTTGTGGCTGTAGTATTTGTTTTTCCAACTAACCATTTTTATTTATATTGATCAATATAATCGTCCAAGCAGAGTAACGCAAAAGAATCGCTGACTCAGTGTTTCCCAAACTTTTTCAATCCACGGCCCACAAAATTTGCAAAAAATAAACCAAAGCCTCCTACCCTGATAATTAAATTAATTTAGTCTTCAAATCTTTATTTGAGATAATATATTTATCTTCACCTGCATTCTACAATCGCCGCAAAGACACAATTTTAATTAAATCACGGATAAAGTGTTCTTATATAAAATATAATACACACTTATGTAAAAGGAAAAAATGCAGAATTAAATACTTTTAGCTGTACTAGAAAATTACCTCTACCACCCTCTAGGGCAATGCTCCGCAATATTTTCTCACCCACGGCACACCCAAGCACTCATTAATATTTCGCGGCACACCATATGGCAAAATTAACAAAACTTATAATTAATTAATTAGTTTTTATTTGATGAATTTTATTAGTAGAAAATTTTTACGTATTAATGTTATGGTTTCAAAAATATGTACTATATTTTTACAATTCTGTCATTTACAAATGTTATATTTAATATTAATATTATAGAGTTTTTAAATATGTCATTTTTTTATACTTATAGATAATTTCTTCTATCTATTTTAACTCGGGGATTGTATCAAATTCCCCTTAAAATTAGAAAAATAAAGAGTAACATAATAAACAAATGCTTCCATATTTGTAAGATAAACACTGTTACCTTTTATGTATTTGGATAATGCCTCGTCAATAATAATTACACAATTGCAAGATGAACAGCGTTGGTTATCGTACAACAGACCAAATTACTTAATGCATTGCAGCACAAATTAACCTGATGGGGTTACCATACTGATCGCGATTAACTTTTGTCTAAAAAAAGGATCCCTATTTTATTAAAAATATTCGTATAAGTGTTTTCGATTTTTTTAATATCAATTTAATATCAAATATTGTTATTTTATATTTATGTTTATTGTTAACCGTTGGTGTCCACAGAAAAATCCTCTGGTGACCGCATGCCAGATGCACTATTCGTGCTTTTTGCATTACAATCTTGCCATTAAATATCAAAATAATACAATATTTGTATCAACGAGAATAATTTAAACAGAGATCTTTGCCACCGAATGAATGCCTTTAATTTTTTTCTAATATAAAAATACTCCTTTGTTCTCGTTTTGGACGTACTGTGCCACGGCACACCTAGGGTCATCTCGCGGCACACCGGTTGCGGAGCACTGCTCTAGGGGGCCGCAACCCATAGTTTGGTAAGCACAGCGCTAGCTAATAAAACACGTAGAGAATAATAATTAGAGTTACGCGAAATATGTCTTCTGACATATTTCGCTGTGTAGGTATATTATATTTGTATAATATATGTAGTTTATTAATGCATAACGCAGGAATTCTACTATTCAATATTAATAAACGAGTGTCATGATGTCAGAATTGCTAATAAGCAATATTTCGCTTAGAAAATTGATAAACACAACACTTATGAGTGTTCAGTCGTTACTTACAGCCTACTGTGTATATCGAATCGATGTCTTTAAATCAATCGGCCGGTAATAAAATATAGGTAAATATCATTGTTCAATAATATTGTTTATACAGAATTGCTTATACAATAGGAATTGAAGACCTTGGCTTAAAAACAGCAAATGTCACAAAACCTATTGTTTTCAGGAGAGGGTAAAAACATAATATCTTCGTTAAAAAAAGGCATTTTTATTAATTTAACAATGAAGAGGAGAAGCACTATATTGGTGCTTAATTTTCATTAACATCATATTCGTTATATAGATATTTAAAAAAAACAACGAACACAATTTCTTGGACCTTCGTTGTTATTGAAGCAAAATCGAAAACATAGAAAAGCAAATTGTATGACTGAAATGATAATTTTAATAAATGAAACAAAGAATACATATTTCTAATGGTTTTTAATACATTTTATATGGGTTAGGTTATATAGTTATTATTCCCTACTCTTAAATCATTTTCTTTTTAAATAAAACACAATTTGTTTTGTACCACTTCCACATTTTTATAATGATCAGGACTGATTTCGTTCAGCGCGAGCATTATCAACTGAGATCCATCAGTCACAGTCTGGTGATAAAAGTGTAGAGCTGCCGGATAATGATGCTTAAACATTTTATTAAATTGTGATTGTACCGTTCATCGAATTTTCAAATGTTACACCAAAATTACATCAGATATACCTGTACATGATGCAACTTAGCCTATGTATTAAAACTATTTATTTAAGGACACAGTTTATCGACCGCAAACACTTGAGATTTTTATGTATTGGCTGTTTAATAGTTCTTGCTCGCATATCTTGAATTCAGTAGCATCTGATCTGGGTCAGACAAATTACCTAAACCAAGGTACCTATACTGCAAATTACAGTTGCAAAAAATATCCCATTAAATTATAAGTTAAAATTGTAATAAGGCATGATAAAATTATACCTTATCAATACTATAAATACACATACTATACAAACAAGAAAAATATTTACAAATCAATCTATAAATATGTAATGCAATGCTAAGATGGAAATGGTCGTAAACTGTTGAGAAACGCCATTACTCGGTTACTAGTAAACATACAGCCACTGTAATTTTTATTGCTTTAACTAAAGTTTAGGAAGGCACATGATCAATTTGGAAAGAATTGAATAAAAGTGATATGAAATTAAACGTTGTACCATTGAAAGACGTGACAAACACTTTGTTGCTACAACTAATAAAATATCCAGTGTCTTAAAAGCAGGGCCGTGGAGTCGTCCAAAAAAAAAATACGTGACTCAAACTCCGACTCCGCTTCCCTGCTTAAAAGATTTAAAATCTAAGAAACATCTACTTTAACAAGAGTCGTGCTGAAATTACGCCTTTCACCTTTGCTTTGCACTCCACTTGACTTAGTAGAGAAATCTTAAGTCGCTAAGATCGTCATTCATTGTATACTTCATGCAAATCGGGCGAGTATGTATGTAAACGCCTGCTTTACTACACGACACACCTACATCTTGTAATTTTTGTTTGCAAGTAAAATTTTTACTATCTGACATGGTTAAAACATGCATAACATAAGGGACAGAAACTTGTAGCTAGTTGGAAAAACGTGTTTTATGACGCCGTATAAAAGGTATTTCAGAATAACTTAATGATAAAATTGAGTTCCTATGCAGTAAGTAATGTGAAAATGCAAAGAATTTCATACTTTTATGTTTTCAATAAACGAATTCTTGCCATTTCTCTAGAGTTTTATGTTGTTTTCTTTAAATGAAATATTTTCAGAACACATCAGCCAAGCAAGTAAATCCAGCGATAAGTAAAAGTTAAATATAAAATTAAATTTGATTACTTCGTTATTCCACTGGCTGTGTTACTAAATATGACACGTGTTTCACCTCTTTTAGAAGCATCTTCAGACCAACTATCGCAAGGTTATTTATTTCTTAGGAACAATGATTCTAATTCTCAACTTAAAATTGAACGGTGACGTTCATTTTTAAGTTGTGAATTTTTGCGTTATAAAAGAAGCGAAACACGTGTCACATTTAGTAGCACTACCAGTGAAATAATGAAGTCATCTAAATTAATTTTATATTGTAAATACATTTTCACAAAGTTACAGCCGAATGCACCGAAAAAATAATTCGTTTTTATAATTTTGTTTATATTTTAAAAGATCGACTACACAAATATCATTCGTTTAATAATTACTGTCGTTTTATTTCTTAATCTCTTTTGACCAACGTAAGAATATTTAACCCTTTGCACTCCTAATAAATTAAAATTTTTCAATAATATTCGAAAGTTATTGAATATACATCCCATAATTAATTGATAACATATTTTATAATTATTTCATGATATCTGAGTTGTAAGGTATCAAAATGTAGCATTTCAAAGTGTGATATTTTTCAAAACATTCCTCTGGGTAAAGGCCAGGTTGCCTCTCACAAGTCACTTTTCTTCCTTCTGAAACCTTATATTTTTTTTTTTTTTTTGCGAAAGTATGAAATGGATGCGTCCTTTCAAGCGCTGGTCAGTGTCACCTGTAGAAAGTCGCTGAGGTATATAATGCTCCATAAATTTGCTTATTTATTACTATTATTATAATAACGTTTTCTTATGTCGCAATCGGACAAAACACATCCTGTACAATACCAATAAATGGTACTTAAAAGGGAAAAAAGGCATTAAAATAATCGTAAATTCATTTTGCTGTAAAATGTCGAGTCCAGCTTGACATAGGACTTCTAAGGGATAATAAAAGACTCACGATTGATCTACAGTTATCCACCCGTCTTGCTCCAAATCAGGAAGAAGTGTATGTATCTCATGTCGTAAAATGTTTAGTAAACAATTGAGTTTAAAAATACATAGTATCAATCGAAATAAATTCTTAACATCCATTTTTATAAATACGCTCGTACCAATATGACTATAATACTAGTAACAAAGGTTAGAAACATCATTAGCGAATCTATTCTCGGACTAAAATGATTAAAAACCAGATAGCTGTTTATTAAAATCTTTTCAATTAATTCAATCTTCTTCCCGCATTTCAAAATATTGTAATTTAATACCCATATGAGAGTCTTCACCTCGACATTATTTTGGTTCGTGGAAGCTTAATTACCGGAATATATGCGGCTTATTTTCCTCGTATCATTTCTGGCATACATTTTGAAATAGCTGCTGTCAGCGTAATTGTTAAAGACGTCAGTCTTTTACCTAATACAATTTAAAAAAAGACAAAAGACAACGATATGGTTCACTAATTAAATATAGCGAATTTCTTAGAATTGTTTACACACAATTGCTATAAAATATTTACATTGTATCTATTTACGTAGCTCAAAATTATGATTACTTCTAGATAGTTCTTACTTAGATAGATTTTACTGACTATTTTTAAAACTTCGAAAACTTTAAGTCGATAGAAGCATAATTTATACAATACGATGCTTTTTTAATCGATTAATGGTTTTTCTTTTTCACCCACCATCCGGCCTATCCGATCCTAAATAAACGGGTCGTAAATATATATATATATTTATATAAGTTAATTACCAGTACATACTTCATTCCTTACATTCTAAAGCAGCGGTCGGCAACCAGAACCCCGCGGGCACTGAAGTGTATAGTGTCCTTTGTTTATAAGCCGGCCATTTTGAGTGCCCGTCCAGTAAAGAGGTTGTCGACCCCTGTTCTGCAGGATTGAGCGACTTATATACAACCATTTTTCGGCAAAAAACATCTGTTTGGACACTGGAAGCGTACATGGTTATAAAAGATAATAATATTAATATAAAATTAATGTTGATAACTTTTTTATTCCACTGACTTAGTTACTAAATGTGTTCCGTGTTTCGCATCTTTAAATATCATCTTCAGAGTAACTGAAACATTAATTTTATATTAAAAAAGTTTTTTCCACAAGGTTAACGTCGAATCCATCGAAAATATGAAAATATTCTTCCGTTGTACATATACCCTTGTTTTTTTATTATCGCAATTTCTATGAATTTTCAACTACCTATGTATTATGAATATATAAATAATTGTTGTGTTATCTATCCAATATGACCTCTCCAAACTAGAGTTGAATATTTTTAGTCTCTCACTGCGTAAGTCCTGTCAACCATTTGAAAGAGGGGGAATGTTTTCGAATCCCAACTCAATACCATTGATCTAGTATGTATTGTCAAAAAATAGTATTCAAATATTTTTATAAAGATGGACGCAATCTATGAGAAAACATTTTAAGACAAATATGCATATAATATGTTGTTATTCCATTAAACAAGGATTAAGCAATGTAACCAACTTAAAATAAAATTGTAAAATAGTACCAAGCATGCCAATTGTCCCAGTGGTCGGCCCCCAAACTCCAATGGTTGGCCTTTCGTTTCCCAGTGTTCGGCCATCACTATGAAACTTCATGAATATCGCGAAATAATTTACTGATAGTAGACAGAACAATAAAAAACATAATGATGCAAAGCATGACAATATAAAGTATATTTTGTTAGCGATCTCCATACAACATGAATTTGTCGAAACTTGCTAAGTAAAAATGTGCTTTTTTTAATTGCGTATTGCATCATATAGGTCAGCATAGTGCAGAACATTAGCAAGTGGCAAGACTAACCACCCACACGAATTAAAAAAAACTTTTTTTTTAAATATATCCGCTATTATTTATGTTTTAAGCTCAAAAGGCCGACTACTGGCGACAGCTGACTTTAGGAACAAGCACCATATCTTTTCAAAGCTATTTTATTTTAACATTGTATTTGAAAAACTCTACACCACTAATCAACGGTGTTGATTATTCTATTCAATCATGCTACCGATATAAGGGCTCATAAAGCCAATTAAATCAATCCAAATTAGGAAATAAGAAAATTTACAATATTCCGATACAATATATATGTATATATATATAATATAAATTATTGATCAATTGAATAGAATAATGTGAATTAATTAATCGTTACTAATATATTTACAAGTATTTTATTGAATACCCGTCAATCATAGCGAATAAGTGAATGTAAGCTATAAATATGTATTATGGATTTATTATAAACAAATATTCTAATTAATGTCGAGAATGTCAATCTTGAATGATGAATTTAATTAAATTCAGAATATTATTTAAAAAATCTATAGAAAAGAATGGTTTTTCAAGATCATTTAGTGACCAAAACCTGTTATTCTACGACGATCGCGATGGTATTAATGTCAAAGCACATTCGATTATAAAATTTCCAATAACAAAAAATAAATTGAGACTTAAAATTACTTTTTGAAAACTAATTCCGTATAAAAATTAAAAATTGATTACATTTTAAATATCTTTTTTTTTCGTTTGCAGTAAATAAATGAAACGAGTGTCAGTCTGGTCTGTAGGTACAAAATACTTGATATTTTCAGTGACTCAAAACAGTGTAATTGTAAAAATGACGTTTTTTTATAAAAATATGGCCAATTAAACTCTAATGTCATTTTAATTCTTACAACTCCATTATTAGGAGGTACAAATATTAATGCATTTAGTTCTAAAAGCATTGTCAAATATTATTGGTAGCTATTTCGGCATCGTAAGCACTATTCTCATAAATATGCTTAAACGTATTGTTACTTGTCCTTTAATAAGAAAATAGAAGGGACGGATAAAAAAATAGCGTAATATTTTTACTCTATAATATTAAAGTTATATGTAGTTCATCTAATATTTCATTTCCAGTTCATGTTCCGTCAGTTGTACAAAATTTCAACAATTCAAATTTTTCATGTTCCACTGTTTTCTTAAATTGCATATGCTTTATAATTAGGCCTCATTATTTCATTCATAATTCTAACAGGACAGGATAAAAATTATATTTAAATTGTTCTGAATATAATAAAGAAAGTAGAATAGTATAGTAAATCCGGAGTTAATTATATATTTGATATTTATATTTCGACCCAGTGCTTGGTTGTCTGCTACGGTGACCAACCTTTCACCATTAAAACACTTCCTACCAGACAATTAGGAGCGGATGGTTTATATTACTTAATTTGATATAGCAGAGAAAATCTCGCTTTAATATTGATTTAGTCATAATTTTTACCGGGTCAATCATTTCAGCCTCGCGGTCAATACTATCTTAACTGTTTCAATATCCTCTTCCACTTCTCGACCCTGTGGCTTCTTCAACAAAACATTTAGTCGTCATCTTTTCAATCGCTATACTTTCCATACGTCCCATCACGAACAATACGTCAAGATTTTCTTCATTGCAGGTGTGACATATTTGAACGATGAGACATTCCTCTTTCCGATTATCCTATTTTATATTGTAGTATTAACATTAAATTATATTTACAAGTTCCACTCCAAGTCTCTACAGAAAAACCACTATCGTGTTTGCATTATCTGCGACCATAAAAGAGCTGTGTATGCCGTTGAAAATGTCAACAAGAAATTCTTTTAAATACAAGTATACTTATCGCTGTTATCGGGTGCATTTGTTTAGTTTAGAGATAACTGATAAAAATAAAGCGTATTACATTGAAGAAAACGAATCAAAACCACCACGATCAACCACACATCGCCCACGATGTATTTACAGTAGTCCCTTCCTGACCCGGAGGTTTAAGTTTCTTTATTTCTAATAAATGGTCCAAACGATGAAGCCTTATGACTTATAATTTAAACTCAAATAAAACTAGCTCTATTTTTCTTACTACATTCTCTACCAGAGATTCCTCTTAATATATTATACAACTAATAATGGTAAACAATGTGTTATTTTTATTCTTTACATATCTCACGATAAATCCCTAAAACAATAGATCTAAAACGTATCTTATGTAAATCCAATTTTCTTTGTGTGCTATTTATTTGTTCATCGTTGGAATAAAATAAACAAATGTTCCAATTTATAGTTATTAATTTTATTACAATCAAATTTGTATTGGAGTGAAAAAAAAATGTTCCCTTTGCTCACCGTCAAAGAAAATTATATAGTATGTTTATTGAAGATGATTTCACAAGCTATTTGATAAAAGAAGACAAGAATTAACCAGACAGCTGGTCTGTGATGAGAAATAAGCTGATTCTTATTTCGCCCATGTAAATACAGAAACACTACTCATAATGTGTAGGTTCTGTATTTTCTGTTTCGGCTACTTTATGTAGTTGTATCGCCCTATTCACAATGAAGGAAATTGAACTGAGTACTTTGCGCTGTCCAGACCGGTGGGTGTAACTTTTATAACCTAACTACCTTTGGTTGTCTGCAATTATTATTACCACAGACTCTACGTAAAATACGCCCCCACTGCCTACTTATATAATTATGCTTACCTTTATTATAAAATTTATTATACCTACTACTGATCAACTGTCTTCCTAATACATTTTTAACGACTATCGCCATAAAGCGATATGCGCATATTTTCGCAGCATTTGACGGTAAAATGAAAGTCTTTACCTCGACCGATTCTTACGAAGACGCAAGCCGACCTTATACTTATAGCTTTAAATATCCATCACTATATAAGTCGGAAACGTGGGCTATAGCGGATCCTAATTTCTATACATAACTCAATATTTTTTTAGTCCACCAATTATTCAGACATTCGATACCAACTAGTGATAGATATTTTGTTGATTAAGCCAGAGAGGTTTGCTTGAATCGAAAATTTGTTTGTATTGTTGGTAAAAACAATTTAAAGTAGTAAATAATATAAATCAAGACATTCATTTGATAAAACACCATTATTTAATTTATTAGATATAATATTATGGTAATTTGTCAAGCGTCTCTAAAATAGCATCCAGTTTAAAATTAAGAATTCATCACCAAGTGTTAAAGTGTCTTTAATTTACTCGCATGGAAAATCTTTATATTCATAATAAATTAAATTGTATGAAAATAAATCGATTTTCAAATGCAAGATTGGGGAGGATGCCAGCAAATAAGACTGTGAACTTTCTGCGTTCACATCAATAGATTGAAAATGGTTAAGTTGTCGTTGCCTTGTATTTATATACGAACACATTATGGACGTTACTGGCAAAACTTCGACTTGTTTGTTGATTTGATGCGTTTTTTATGCGGCCCATTCGACTCGTTAAATTATTGGTTATTAAAGAATCACTCATTTTTTTGCTGAAATTCATTTTTCATGATAAAAGATCTTGTTATTAAACCCCGTCTTTCATTTCGAAAAACCTAATGTGGCCCTTTATCCATAAAGTTTACCCAGGTCGTGTATGCCGGTAAACCTATTCATTTGCATGGACATAATGCAAATTTTCCATATTATAGGTACATAGTAGTACCTTTAAATCATTCTTTTCCGGAGTAAGAGGATATAAAAAGCAATACATTTCTTTTTTACAATTAATCTTATTTCATGACATGGACTTTCTTTCAATGTTGGTGAACTCGTAATTTCAGTAAGTACATACAAATACGTTGTAATTATTAATATAATACTACTATTAATATTTATTTCATCAGACCCGTATGACTTTGTGAATACGTGCCTTGAACTTCATTCCTCTTTATTTATATTTCGCAAGCACTGCCGATTTTTGCGTATATGCATACACAATCAGGAGTCTTTATGTCAATCGGAAATACAAATGACATCGTCCCCATTGTTCTGCCAGCAGTAATGTTGACGCTGTATAAGTATATCGACTTTGGAAAGGGAAAAGGACGTAACCCACACCACAAATTATTGTGCATAATATATCGACATTAGAAAGGCAAAATGACTTGTCCCTCCGTCTTTTCAAAATATTTTTTTTTTGATAATCACAATATGTACAATTTAATACACATTTTGTTTAGGCTATATTTTTGCGTGTGGGTTACGTCCTTTTTCCTATCCACAGTCGATACAAAATACTTAAAAATAACATTCACTGCTGTTTCTTTGTGCCATTGTAACTACCGCATGCAATTAAATATTCGATATATAATAATATATTATTATTATTATATACTGTAATATACATTCATTTAAATGTAACATAAGTATTAATGACACATTTCCGAAAACTGATTCATTGCACATGTATCTACGGTATATTAAAATTTGTAAGATCCAAAAAGTCGTACACCTATTTCATTTCCCCCATTGAAGTCGGTTGTTTCCCTAATGACTTCATATATAAGCTGTTTAAATAATGAGCATTTTTTCAGTGCGCTACTTATCCATCCCGTGAACGCTTTCAGTTTCTGATGAATCTATGAAACAGTAAGGCGGCCGGGTCGTCGCTATAGCTATAGCAGCAGCCGCCTGTGTGCGGGAAAAAAATAAAACATATCTAAATCATCTATCAATGACTCTTTTCATCACAATCCACATATACAACGAAATTCCTCTATAGCGTCACAAAACATTGTTGGAAATATCTATCTATGTTGGCCCATTAATGCCGACAGTAGTCAGAAAATTCTAGCTTCCATTTCTGGCTTAGACCAATAACAAATATTGATTTTTCCAATTTAACTTTATACCCCTTGGGCATTTGTGTATTAGATTTTTCTTTGTGCGAAAGAATAAGGGTTTCAAGTCTTAAAAATTGAAAATGAATTGAATATGCAAAAATAATTACATACATGCGTATAGGAGAAAAAGAACCAGTCAAATCATCAAATCACATTTTTTATCAAAGTTATAAACCTGAAAAATACCGATTTTAGACTTAACACTCTGTTCCTTTCATACACAGTATTTTTTCGTTGAATGGATCTTGAGTGAAAATTTCAATTTTATTTGAATCGGCTTCAAATGAAAAATATCAGACGTATTGGTGATTCGATTTTATAACAAATATTAAATTTGTTTAATTATTATTTATAAAACTTTAGCGCAACACCCGCGAACACCGCAGTTTTTTCGAAATATTATTATTTTATTTAGTATATATAGTGAAACGCAGGTTTTTCTCAAAATTACAGTAATACTACGTTTCTGTTTGTTCAATTATTTATCTCATATTCGTATGAGAAACATTATTATTGATTAATTAATGTCATGTAATCTTGTTACGTTATGCACCCGTTATTAATTAAAAATAATCATTGAGTTCCAAAAAAGAGACAATATTATTGATTTGATTTGTGGAACTGACACTGAAAAATGAGTAAGTGTTCTTGTAATAATGATCAGATATAGTTTTTTTGTTTCATTCAGAGCACGCTTTGTAATATTTTAAATGATGTTTAGAAATCTAAACCGCACACACCTCGTATGCATAAAAGTTATTAATCTCTCAACTAGAAGACCATATTACTTTTCGATTTTTATTAGTTTATCTTACTCTGCTATAAACTATCATGAGGATTGATTTTACTCTTCTGCGTCTTTTGGCATTTATGGTAGATAAAATCAGTGTCTAATAAAACATCGTTTCTTCCTCGGGCTGCACTTTGTATAGAATTTTTAAATTTATTGGTACCATCTTCTAACCGGTTTATCAAAACTGTTGACCTTCAAAATAAAATAAAAGATAACACAGATGAATGGGTTTTTTATTATCTTTTGATAATATGTATATTTTCAGCAATTATAATTGCAATTGAATGCACAAATTTCATTTTTATTGTGGATAAACAGTGTTCTTTTCACGGGTAGCAGATTGACTTAAAAAATAGTAATTATTATTTATGCAAATTTCTAACGTTTCAGAATACAAACAAATGAATTCGTTTTTTTTTTATAGATAGAGATGCTCACTTCAATGTTCAAAATAAATTAATAACTAGGAATGATTAAATTAATCATAAGTACCTATTATTCAGCACTTGCATGGGATGATATTTAAATATTATAATATGTGTAGATATATTGTAACATTTATTGCAACCATTACCAAATTATAAAAGGCGTGCAAAACGCTGGTGGTCTTCCTAGCGGTACTTTTTGGAACTTAATGACAGGAAATTCGCATATCTTTTGTTTTGTGAGTGACATTCAAATAATAACATGGCGTATTAATCAGGATGAGATGTCGGAAAATGGCCGACACCAACTCGTTTTATAATTATTGCACGTTATGATTTGTGTTAGTGTATAGATATACGTATTAAAACCTGCATCTTTCTGTACAAAAGTAATTTGTCGCAATGTTTGGTGAATTAGGATTGTGATCGCCATGGAATTAATTATTAAATGTCGGATATTTATAAATTAATAAACTCTACAGAGCACTGATTGTAAATGTATATCACAAATTATTGTGGAAATAACGTTATGCACGAGAAAATATTCGCATAATAACAAAGATCGAACAAAGATATGAAATAATGAGATATTTTAAAATTAGTAAATGATAATATTACTAACATATAGCAATATTATACTACATTGCACGAAATTGTGATAATTAAATTTAATGTATTATAGTTCCTAACTTAGTGTCCTCGTTTCTCACCTTGTTATTATTTGCCTACGATATTTGTGTTTAGGTGTTGCAAAAAAATACATAGGAAATAGTTCATATCACAGTTTATCGTGTATTTCAAAATTCATTTAGAACAGACCCAGTTTTTTATTATTTCGCAATAACAGAACGGTGCCAAGTTATAATATGTATAGATACAATTTTATCAAATGTACTACTTTTTACGGTAAATACCCATACCAAACCTCCGAACACCTAATGACGTCACACGGTTTTGTTATGTTTTTCTACATATTCAGCTGAAACAATTTTTAAAAATAGAATTGTGTATTATACTGTATATTGTTCTCGGTTACATATATATATAGGAATCGTGACTTATCAGCGCCATCAAAAGTATCATTCTCATTAGTGATGTGTCCTTGGACATAGTGATGTTTTCTCCTTCTAGATTCGGCCTGATTTCACAATGAAAAAATAATTTAGCTAATATTATGCTTACTGTATTAAAAACTGTTGAAAACGCATTATATTTTACAGTTTATATTTACACTACTTTGACAAATCGCACATCACAGAAAAATCCAAAGTCTCGACGAGAACATAAAAACCACACCTGGTTTTGAACATAATGGAACAGTTAAATTTAGACTTTGTATTTAGTACGAGTTGTATATAACATCAGTAGGTACAGAATGTAAAGGTCTTCACTTCTACAAGATCGTGGAACACAGTTGAAAAATATTTTCGGATATGTATTCTCGAGCCATTGAACTAATCTCCAATGAGCTGTTTATAGATACGGAGCATAAGACTTTAAAATTATCTTTTTAATATTGACCCTAAATACAATCAATAAAAACGCACAACTATGCCAATGTTTAAATGCTGTCATTCTTGTGATCTTCGTTACAGTGCCGCCACTGATAGCGTAGCTACGTGCTTGCTTGCATGCAGTCTGTCTTCCTTATTCTTAAAAAAAAACTTGAAAAAGTATTACGTGCGGTGTGGTGTTTAACATTCGCTGCGATCACGGTACAATTTAGATTTGCCTGGTCAATTGCAGTCTTCAATGAATAGATATTGAACCATGGCTGAGGTGAAGGTGGCCCTCCTGCCTAGTCCGACTGCTCTACTCCCAACTTGACGTCAGCCTCTCAATATATATATATATTATTTATGAATAATTCAAAACCCTGTAATGCGTTTAAATAGCACGATTGAGTTGACTTGTTTTGAATTGTTATAATTTGAACTGGAGTCGGTAGAATTTTGAACGATTCCACATCCCTGTATACACAATACATACAATCGGAGCCAGCTTGCATGTCTCAATGTTTAAATGTTTGTCGGATTTATTTTGGTCTCTTTATCATAACATTCAAATTAGGAAGGTAAGTTCGAATGACTAATTTCCGAAACTAAATCTGCCCGTCGTTTTAAATACAGATTTATTATTCAAAATTTTAATTATTGCACAGCTCTGTCTTATTTAAATACAAGACTGCATATGAAACTGAATTGTACAACGATGAAGTCATTCGTTCTTCATAGCTCATTGATTTACAGTTGTACTCGAAACAATAGATCACTCGTCAATAAATAGTTGATCAATATTCATGGAGATAGATAGACACTTAAATAAACACGCGTACAATTATAGCCTTACTTTATTTATTCAATCCACGTCTCTTTTATATCGTCACACCATTAACACTGAACTGGTATGATCCCTGAAGTTAACTTCCACTTTTATATCCGGCTAGACATTATTTTTTCCTTTACCAAAAAAGATAGTTAAGTATTTAATCTTTTTTAATAATTTAAGACATAGACTGAGGGTGCTTGATGGAATATCAATATCAAATTTGAATTGTTGAGATTTTGTACATTTCCATGTATTTTATCCTTTCTTCGAATTGCATTTTAAAACCCAGAATGCTATTATAAGTGTGAAATCACTGGTAATTCTGACATTGGTTGGCCACCAGCAATTCGCTACGTTGTTAATGTGTTTGTTTTTCCAACAAAAATTAAAGCTATTCTCAGAATTTTTAACTCAGGTATCAGTGTGGGTCCTAGATTTGTAATATTTTATCTTACAAATAATGTTTTGTCGTATTTGTATCTTGTATATAAACGTTAGACACTGTTTACTGTCTGTCAATTCGAGTCCATTCATGTGATCGAATGCATGAAGATGCCGAAAGGCGAAACCCGGGTCGTTAGTGACATAATACATGGAAATGTACAAAATCTCAACAATTCAAAATTAATCGTTTGTGTTGTATAGACAAATAAATTTGGTCCTGTAGCAAATTGTGATGATAATCGATAATTTTGTAAATACTGAAAGGATAATTTAGAAAATAGTTTTTCTTTTATAGTCAACCGATTGATCTATGACTAAACTGCGTCTCATATGAATCAAGTTTTTCAAGTGTTGATAGTGCAGACTGTGTTTATGTCAAGTGTGGGTATTTTTTTTCCATGTTCGCTCCCAATGTGGAGCATATGGTCTCCTAATGGAGGTATCTTGACAGATTCTTTCTACGAGAACTGCTTGTCACTGAGTTGCTCAACCTCTCTTTTCTTTTTCGAAGAGAGTAGGGATAGAAGGATAGGGCTATGACAGGACTAGTGGTTAGCTAATCGCTCTCGGAACGCCCCGTGAGGATGGGATTGGTGGGAGGGAGGACTCCGACTACGAACAGAAATCCATAAATCGATTGAACGATCAATCTATGAAAACCGTCCGCACCGAGAATTGAACCCGAGACATCCGTAACCGTAGCCAGCGACGAAGTGGGTATACCTAATGCAAAATAGCTTTTGTGACCCATGATGCAAATGAGTTTGGTAATATTTGCAAAGCACGTTTTTTGATAAAACATTTATGATTTTTTTACATGGGGATTATCATCGATACACAATATGTACCAGCAAGTATTGTTGGATTTTACGATATATTTATCGACTTGAATATTTCAATAAATATTGTCGGTTTTAAGTATGGTAAAATCGTGAATTTATTATTGCTGAATTTTTACTTCCGCTCCTCGGGCATGTAATTTTGTATGCCATAATGGTTTCATATTTTACATGTTGATGTTTCATTTTTTTTAACATTTTAACTGAACACTCATAAATAAATCGATATCGCCTGTAGGCTTCAATGATACTCGACAAAATCCTGATTCAGCCCTGAATAAGGTTATTGCGATGCAATTTAGAAAATTGAGTGATGACCTTCTTAAAAATATTTATTAGTTTGAGGCGGTCTCTACATTTTTAAATAAAACAGTATCTACCCATAATTCTTTTGGTTTTCCCAACCACCATGGATTGTGTGTAATCCTCTGAGCATTCGCATTGTGTTCTGGTGCACGAACCACCAAATAAAAAATCGATAAATCCAATGACTGCACAGAATTATCAATTTTAATTTTCAATTGAAAACGAATCTCCACACTGCTAAAATTGAATACATCGAAAATATTTAAATAATATTTTATTGAAAAATAAGAATCGCTGCCAATCTCTGACGTTACCGCTCCAAAATTACTCTGTCAATAACCAGCATAGTAAGAAAACAAATTACTTGCGGATAATTCAATTACAATTTAGATACGTATCTTTTGTTTTCGTCACGCAGCGATAGGAAACAATAATGATGACTCAAAAAAGAAGATCGAATGTGAGATTCGCGCTTAAATAAGTAACTCATTTCTCATGGCTTCAATATAAGTATGTACTTACATAGCGACCCTAGAAAGGCAGAAGTACGTATAACTCCAAAGTGTTAATACACTATATTTAAATATATATTATCGACTGTAAAAAGACAAAAGGATGTATCCCTGCGTTTTTTCAAAATATTTTTTTTCGATAATCACAATATCTACAATTTAATATACGTGTTGTGTGGGCTATGCACAATATTCTTGTGTGTGGGTTACGTCCCTTTGCCTTTCCACAGCCGATATAATATAATTATATCAGATAAAATTATTTTTAGCACTTAATCGTGTTAAACTAAAAATCAATTAACGAAAGATGACATAAATTTAAATTAAAACCCACGCTTCGTTTTTTTCATTGGCCATAGGCTCTCTCCCATTCATTAAGCTTATTCTGAAGTATTTTGGTGAGCCATGTAGGTAGATCACTGTAGGTAGAGTAGTGGTTGGACTCCAACCTGTTGTTCATTGATTCGTTCATTCATGTCCGAAAGTGTGCCAAGGGCGCGATGACCCTTAGCCGGCTCTGGTAACACCTTTGTACTTGCCTACAGGTGGAGGTGCGTGGGCGAACGTGAACGTCTCGTAAAATCTTTGGATCATCTGTACACCTTTATTATATAACTTACATTATTACACTTACAACTGTAAAGTGGTTACATACTCTAAGATCTAAAATAGATACATAGATAGACGGTGTTTTGGTCAATTGACGTAACCCTCAAAAATACGATATATTATGTCGTCACTTCCGACGTATAATGCCGTATCTGCAAACATGAGAATTTACAGGAGTGCATTTTAAAGATTCATAACGCAACTCACCATATTATATTTTCGATAAAAACAGCTTATTTTTCTCTCCTGAACAATTACAATTTTTAGGGTTACATCAATTGGCCAAAACACCATCGATATTATGATCGTTACCTATGTCTTTTCTCCTCGAGTTGATCTCGATGACAGCGTGGAATATTTTTTTGCAATCTAATGTTGAGAACTTCATTTTAAAAAATATGGAAAGTAGACGAGAAGCCAAGCTCTGATCACAGATATGTTTTTTGATTCATCCGAGTTTTGATTATTTAAACACGTCTGCCCGATGATATGCACAGTAAATTGTGTAAACAAACAATACAATTATTATTATCAACTTTATGCGTCAATTTGTATCTCTCAATGATAAGAATCAGTAATGAGACTGTACAAAGTATAAAATCACATTATTTCGAAGACAGTACAACTTGCAGTGTTACAAATATATTGCATAACGATAAATGGTCCGTAAGAAATACGTTTTATGAATTACTGACCACGTGTATACTAACCATTTTGATTAATTACTGACCATTTATTATTTCTTACTGACCTAAAATTAAAATAGTCACCGACCCAATAAATGCGGGCCTTAGTAGAATTTTACGACGGATTTTTAGTAAATTGTAAAATAATGATTTTTTGTGAGTTTTGCTGCTTACGAACACATCAGATAGAACACATTCACGTTGTAGTTACATATATTGTGGTTTACGACATGCTATGGTTGTATGGTATTGTCTGCGTCCGTGGCGCAGTTGGTACCGTCGTTGGCCACGGTTACAGATGTCTCGGGATCAATTCCCTTGTGCGGACAGTTTCATAAATTGATCCTTCAATTGATTTATGGATTTCCGTCCGTAGTCATGCATGTCTAAAACTTCTCCCTTCCACAAATCCGATCCTGTAGTAAAAACGGGGAGTAGCGAGAGCGATTAGCTAACCACTTGTCCTGTCTTAGCCCTATCCTTCTATAGAGGTGGAGCAACTGAGTAAAAAGCAGTTCTCATAGAAAACTTCTGTTGAAATACCTTCATTAGGAGGCCATATGCTCAATTTTGGGAGCGGACATGGTAAAAAATGGTTTTATGGTTAATAAAATACACACGTGATAACATTGCAAACTAAATACCTAATTTAACAACTTCATATGTATGCAAAAATGTACAATGTTACCCACCTAATATTCGATAACCACAAAAAAACCTCTAGAAATCTGTTCTTCAAAATAACATTTGTTGTATCTTAATTGGCGTAATATTCTAACACGTTTACGAATCGAAAAATCGTAATATTATTTATTTGCGTATCATAAAATACGCCCACTATTTATGCATTCCACTGACAGAGTCTGCAGGCATACATCAGTAATACTTATTAATTAAAAATATAGCCGAGCTTATCGACTGCACAGTATTCTTGGGCATAATTATGTAAAATACAATATTTTACGCCAGGGTTGGGCAAACTATTTTTAATGTAGCCACAGGTGTGGTGAATGGATAATTCAATTCGACACACCGTGTGAACATTGAAAAAATTGATTACATAATTTAACATTCAAAACAAAACACACACACATCGACTGTGTTTTGGCCAATTGATGTCACCCTCAAAATTGAAATTGTTCATGACAGAGTAAAAACTGTTTTTATCGAAAACATTATAATATGGTGAGTTGCGTTATGAATCTTATGAATTCTCATGTTTTCAGATACAGGATTATACGTAGGGAGTGTCGATATAATAGTGGCTTACATCAAGTGGCCTACAATGTAAAATGATGTTTCCCTTCCGAAAAGTGGTCAATTTATTTTTCTAATTTACATCATTTGGCCGAGACCAGCTCAGTCGTCTTTAAAATGTGATCCAAATCATTTTCGTATTTTTTGAACGTTACATCAATTGGCCAAAACACCGTCGACATGATTCAAATGATGTAACTTTTGACTGCTTAGCTGCAACTACCTTATACCGATAATTTAATTTAAAAAAAAATGTGAAAATTTACTACTTTCTTTGCATTCATACATATTAACATTTACTAGTGAATATATGAATTTAATGCCTCATATACGCGCCTTCTCTAACAATAATTTGAGTCATATATTTATTATTAATCTTATAGCAGAGAACAACATTCCAAATATAAACATTAATAATTCACTTGGTGAAGGGCGTATTTTCTTAAATCAAATAGATCGCTCACTGTTTGGGTTAATGTCATACTGATAATATAAAATAAAAATTAATTTCCACAAATTTATCTCCGAATCCATCGAAAATATTAATATGCTTCTCTTTAGGAAAGTACTATACCTACTTGTGGTTGTGTTCATGTGCAAACATTGTCCTTATCGGCTAGTTATTTTATTCTCCATAATATAATGAAATGTTATCTTAAGACAGTAACCTATTTATTTATTACAAATCCTGCACCAGTGTGTACTTGATGTATAAAACTATAGATATATTACATGAAATGAGGCTATATAGCGTCGGCGTGTGGTGGACTTATCTCTATCTCTATCGCACAACCTCACTTGGGTATGAGCAAGTAGGATACAGGATCATGCGGTCGCATGCTCTTTTGTCTCGCTCGCACCCTTCACTTTACATGGTATATTGAGCGACGAAGAGAGAAAACCACGCCACACGTCTGATATATAGGTATATATATCGACTTTTGAAAGGTAAAAGGACTTAACCCATACCAAAAATATTGTGTATAGCTCACACAAAACGTGCTAATACACTATATTTATGTATAAATATTTATACAATATATCGACCAAAGGCAATCCGTGGCTCAGTTGGTAGGGTCGCTGGCTACGGTTACGGATGTCTCGGGTTCAATTCCCGTTGCGGACGGTTTTCATAGATTAATCTATCAATCGATTTATGAATTTCCCACCCACCCCTTCCTCACGGAGCGTAGCGAGAGCGATTAGCTAACCACTAGTCCTGTCCTAGCCCTATTATTCTATCCCTACTCACTTCGAAAAAAGAGAGGGTGAGCAACTGATTAACAAGCAGTTCTCGTAGAAAAATTCTGTTAAGATACCTCCGTTAGGAGACCATATGTTCCACATGGGAGCGGACATGGAAAAAAAAAGAAAGGCAAAAAGACTTACTTATCCCTTCGTCTTTTCAAAATATTTTTTTTCGATAATCACAATGTACCTATACAATTTAAAACACGTTTTGTTTGGGCTATACACCATATTTTTTGTGTGTGGGTTAAGTCCATTTGCCTATCCACAGTCGATATTATTATGTACGTTATTTTACTGGAACTAGACAAACACCATAATGTATATTATTTTAGAATAACTTGTCATATTCCGTATAGCGATGCATTGGGCCAAAGAGAGCATTTTTTATTGAATGATTTCGGGCACTATGAAAGGCGGATTCATATATGGGTCGATACTATGAATTTTTGTACTTTAAACAAATTCCTCACCAATAAGACACCTGGGCTAATTAAAAAAAGGCATTGTTTCTTTGAGACGTCATTGTAATTGAGTAATCAATGTCAAGCGAATCGAAGATAACTGAACGCTAATTTAATTGGCGTCGACAAAATATTTTTATTACATACCTACATTAAACGTCTCTCTTAAAATTTACAATTCAACCGTTTAATAAGTTAAGCAAATTTTATCGAATGGCAGGTACATGGAATAAATTAAATACATGCATTAAAAAATAATTCTTTTTCGATACTGTCACCATACCAAAAGTCATTAACACGTTCACTCCCACATCATTAAAAGTATGTATACTGTATATATATGCGTACTCTATATAGGCAGTTGAATAATGTCTTGAAATCAATATCGACTGGTTGTAATGTGTGGGTCAACATTTTATATTTTCTTATATGATATAGTGGGAGTTAAATTCTTTTGTTTTTTTTTTTTATAATTTTTGTTTATCTCAAAATTGATTGACTATCTAAACACTACTAATGGAATGTTATATGTTACATACTCACAAGATTTCTAATTTAAATAAATGTCATACGGTTAATTGAAGAAAACTATAGTGGGAGCGAAACGCAAATGTCGCTCAAAGCTTTTTAATCATACGCTGAAGTGGTGCGATACGATCCGGTAAAAATAAGTATTTTTAAGATGTGTGACCTATCTGTCACTAACAGAGTTTGTAGCTATTGGAATCGGTAGTGCGATTTACTTACGCATTTCGATATCTTTTGTTGATAAAATATATGTACTAAAATCGACAATACTTGTCATATATTATCTCCATAGCCAATTAAAAACGTCCCTCTTTAGAGAACGTTACACTCACTCAGATTTTTATTAAATTTCTTTGTTTTGATATAATATATTCCAGATAGTGTTGTATCGGTTTTTTGACAATATTTGGATCCAATCTATTATAAATCATATCTGATAATTTCGAGTCATCACTTATGATTTGACCTTCCGCAACAAAGTTCTTTGTACGATAATTTACGTGAAAAAATAATAAAATATGACAACACCGCATACGGGCAACATTGTAGTGGTAGAAATCATCAATAATCTATGGGTAGACAATATTATTTATCTTAATAATTGTGATCAATCTTCTGATAATGAAAATACGTGATAAATATAAACTCTCAGAGATTGACATCGCTTTTAATTTACGTGATTATTAATTTTTTTCTTTGATCTCAATAAAATTATTGTCTATTATTAAACAATGTATTAAGTCGTGTAATAGGTACATTATTCGTTTTTTTTTTGGTGGCATTCGAAGTGTTAATAAAAATTAATGTTTATTCGATACTTGCTGCCATAATTACAATTAAAAAAACTTTTAGACCCAGTTTTTCGACAAATGAATTATTTCTGTAAATGAATTATTACTGTTCAATTGTGATTCACATTGAAATAAGTTTCTCAGAACGTTTGACACCCCACATACTGTAGTCACAATTATTGACATGGCAAGACACTTTTTCAACTTCTGTACATCAATTTGCAACTATATCATTACATTCAGATCTGACGGTTGTGTACAGGTGACCTAACCATCTGATTGGTTGGCATTTACTTGATAGGACTACTTTAAAATAAGTTACAGATATTTAGCGCCACAAGAATATTATGCTCAAAGGTTTTTTGTTTTATGTACTGTCTTCATTATATTTGTCAAATGCATGGCGCATTGGCGTCAGCTGTAATATCATTTATCGTCATTTTCATTTTACAATAAATAAACCTATTTCTGATGCTGGCATAATGCCGAAACAGTTGTCAACTGTATCTTATAATGCTTGATGAACTAAATACTTTTACCTTATTTTATTGATAATTTTATATAGTTTGAATTATTAAGTATACATTATATTCCATAAATATAGAAGTGTGCAGAAGAACATAACTATAACGTTTTCTATGATAAAAGGTATAAATTCATTGATTACAATTATCTAGTTTGTTATTATCTTTTTGTGTCATTCAGTTGTTAAGGCAAATAATAATGTGAGAAGACCCGGATCGCAGAGAGGCGAATAGCTGGTTATCGAACGTCCTGGAAGGGCTGGGATTTCAGACAAACACCATTTCAAATCCGGTTCAACACTTATTTATTTTCCATCGAAGATTCAGTGGTTTACAATACACAAAAATATAATCTTAACACATTAAATTGATTCTACATTTAAATTTACTTAACAACTGAATTTACTTTTAGTTATAATACAAATGACACGACAAATGATTTTAAATTAAGTCCAATGCAAAACAAACACAACCAATTCACATCGTCACATACGCCGCCACGAGGCCGGCAACTCGCCCGGCTCGACAGATCGTAATCGACTGTGCCCACATACAATTAAAAAAACTCTGCATCGTCGGAGCTATCCCTTTCCGTCAAAAATGGACTCGTCCAGCGGACGTGCCCGCTGGCTATTGAACGGCTTAGCAACAAGAGTAGGCCGATTCTCCGAACTATTGTCGTTACCGCTGGGCTATTTCAATTATGGACACTAATGAAACTTAAACTTAACAAAAAAAAACAGGATGTGTCAAATGATATCATAAAGTCTATATAGCTTATATGTCGTCATAACCTATGTTTAATAAAAGAACCTATTTTGAGGTATTTTTATCTATTACTTGAATAAGTAAAATCCTTCATTGATGATATAGCTCGCTGGAATGGCAGTTTTTATTTGGCTTTAATACCACCTATGTCTAGCAACTCTTACAAAATGGAAAAATAGTTTACTATATACCAAGTTTTTTGTTTATAAAGTGGTGACGAACTACCCGTTTGATTTTTAAAATCCCTTCGTAACAAAAAAAAAACGCATCGATGACAGGTAAAATTTTTGATAGTTTTTATAAAATCCTAAATGATGCGTAAATTAAAAATTAGAATTGCAAATATGACCACGATCAATCAACAAATGGTCCGCAATCGATCGACTAGTTGAATGCAATCATCCTATTGGCTGACACTACAGGATCGTTCTTACCGTGTGGACAATATTAGTAGTTTCTCGAAATATCCCATCACGAATTATATATTAGCGTTGATGTACCTATTTTTTTTTTTTTTTAGAAAATTGTTGATATTTTCGGGACAAAAACTGTACATATCGTAAAAATATTTGAATCACTCAAAACAAGAGTAGATGTAGTTGATAGATTTTAATTTAATATCGACAATGTACTCAGCATTGGAAACAGACGTGATTTTTAAAAAAATACATGGGTGAAGTTTAGACAAGTTTACAAATTTACTCCCGAATTACTCCATTTGTCAATTTTTGCTAGAAATGATATGATTTTTATTTGAGTAAAATGTTGCCATTAAATCTAGCCATGATTTTTTTTCTGAGACATGTTGACTTTAGTGCGTAGTCTTGAATTAAATACAAATGTTGCCTACTACTCGCAATATGCTTTCAAATTAATAATATTTTTTTTTTTATTTCAGGAACTTCAACATTCCGACAATGAAGGCGCTTTTCCAGGAGGCGACACTTATCCTGGTAATCGGAGCATTACTGAGCATTGGTTATGCTAAAAGTATCAACAATAACACAGTGAAGACTGTGGATTACCAATACGAAGATTATGATGATGATATCGATCACGAAGAAATACTTTTCAACGAAGACAAGCCTTGTCCCAGGGATTGCATTTGCACTGCGTCGTTCACAGTGAGGTTAGCGCGATGCAGCAGGCTGGAGATCGGTACCCAGAAATTCGGAGATGACATCACTGATTTGGTCGTCGAAGATGTCGACAGCAAACACCCGATCGTTTTGAGCGATTTGATGTTTAAAAAACTCGGCCTCCAGCAAGTTGCCAACATTAAAATTGCAAACAGCCTCATCACAAGTATCAGTCCCACGGCATTCAAAGGCTTACACGAACTCTCGACTGTCAATTTGACTGCAAACAATATAAATAGGATCCATCCGGAAACTTTCGCGTATAATAGTAAACTGGCCCTCTTGACCCTCTCTGATAATCCCTTAACGCTGACGAAAGGGGATTGGAATCCATATTTCATCAATTCTTCGTCTATTCAAGAGATAGTGATTTCTAGGTGTAACATCAAGACTCTTCCTAAAACAACATTCTCTAAAATGACCAATTTATTGTACATAAACCTGTCAGAAAACAAACTCCACAAAATCGAAGTCGGTGTTTTCTCAGATCTTGAAGATTTAGAGGAGGTTGACCTGTCGCACAATTTCCTTAAAACTGTTCCAGATAAGCTGTTCAGCGCCAATAGTGAATTGGCGACTCTCAGGCTTGGAAATAATCCTATTTCTACAGTCATCAATGTGCAAATCAAAGAACTGCTGGCTCTCGATCTCGGTATGGCAAAGATAGAGACCATCGGTCCGTCTATGTTCAATGGAATGCAATTCATTTCGAATTTGAATTTGAGCGGAAACGGTATCATAACCATTCACAATCAAGCTTTCCACAAACTAGTCGAACTGAACTATTTAGACCTTTCCAATAATAAACTAAATCTCATATCAGACCAACTCATCAAAGAGAACATTGAATTGGATGTTTTGAAAATTGGCAACAATCCACACTTGAAAAGCTTGCCCTCTAAAGGATTCGCCTGTTCAGCTGAACAATTCAATATTTACTTATTTGATGCTTCCGGTTGCAGCTTGGAGACTATTCCCAACGAATTCTTCAAGTCCATGCCGGTACTTTCGCAACTAGATTTATCTGGCAACAAACTCACATCTTTAGGTACAGCTCTGCAAGCGACCACAGGGTTGGTAGAATTAGATCTCTCCCACAATATGATAACATCGTTAGACAAGAACACTTTTGCACTGAATAAAGACTTGGGTAAACTTAATCTGGCTGGAAATCCTCTCACATCATTATCGCCAGATCTGTTCCTCGGCGCGACCCAGTTGACATGGATGGACGTGAGCTCTTGCAATCTCGCAAAACTGTGGAATGACGAGGAAGAGAAGATGCCTCGAGACTTTATGAATGATTTACACTTTTTGAATATTTCTAACAATCAAATACAGTCATTGCATGTCAAAGAATTAGAAATGATAAACAAACTTTTTACCCTTGATATCTCCCAAAACCCACTTCGTTGCGATGAAGATTTTGAGTTGTTAATGACATGGTTAGGAAAACACAACGTATCCCCTGCGACCACAGATATGCACCGTGCTAATATAGAAATGATGGCTAAAAAACAAGATAACCGATACAAATGGGAATTTATGGCTAAACAAACCTGCAATAAACAAGTCGATGATGAAGAAAAGAATGCTCTAAAAGACTTAGAGAAGGCCTCTATTTCAGAGGAAAAAGACAACGAGATGGATAAAGATGATGAGTCCGAAGATTCTGATGATTCTGATGATTCTGATGCTGTTATCTCGATAGGCGATGCGGATCATCAAATCATTTTGGAAAAATTAAACCGCGCTGAAATGTCACACTCGGGTCTTCCCATCAAGAGCGATGAAGAATACAAAAAGTTTATTAACGAAGTGAATAGTCAAAACGAGATGGATGAATTTATTAACAAAGCAAAGAATAACATTGAGTATAGTTTACTTAATAACCGAAAACCAATTGACATCGATGAAACTGTCGCAATTATGGAAAAAGCAATGGATGATGAAATAAATACACAATACGTGTACGAACAATCTGATCCTAGTAGTATGTTTAGTCTCGACAGTATTTATGAAGTATGGAAAGTACTCCGATTTGTCATATTGTTTGTTATATTTGTATTTGCGATCACCCGAATTGGGCAATTGTGCCGTAAACGTAGCCCTGATAAACACACGATTATTGTCGGTGTGATCAGCAAACCAAATCAGGGAAAGGTAAAGAAGGATTGCGGGCTTGTCTATCAGCAGTTATCGGAGGATTTGACCGGTCCGAAAACACCTATCGTTAGCAGACACGAGTCCAAATCGAAGATCCCTCCAGAATGTGTTTAAACACTTAGTGAAACTGAATGTGCTCTTGTACTGACAGTAAGATTTTGGACTTTTACATATTCAAAGGAAATACACTTAACTTTTGAGCGCTAGTCATTGAAAGTCTTTCACAAGGAGGATACATTCAACCATAACATATTTCACAATATGGTTAGTTTAAACTGATTAAATTGATTCAAATTCAGCACAAGTTTGGCGCTTACACATTGCCATATTTAATAGAATACATTTTAAAAAATGTTATAAATATATTTTCTTAAAATGTAACAAGAGGCAGTATTTTTAATACATTTTTATAGGAGGTATGATAATATTTAATTAAATTTTAATTGTCATGTATTTGACATGCAGCAAACTTTTTAAAAAAACAAATTATGAATAACTACTTAATTAGGATACTGTTTTTACATGAAGTGTAATTTTTGTTTTAGTAGTAAAATACAATAAAGTTTTATAAAATCAAAAATTATTGCATTTCATTATTTGATAAATGAGTATCGACACATCCCATATTTGTTTCCAGAAGTCATTTGAAATAAGTTTTACTATAATTAAGGCTGTATTCAATTCCACTATGACAGTGGTCGACAAACCGCGGCTCTTTGGCCTTTTTAGGGATTTCAGGAATTCAGAAACTGTAAGCGACGATAGCCTTTGTTAAAAAACTTTTTAATGCTATTGTAACAGAATTATTTTTTTCCCCTTTAATGTTGACATTGGCAGCTTTGAAATGCAATTACTGGATTTAAAAAACAAAGAATTATGGACCTCTAAATTTGAACAACTTTGTGCAGATAAGAAAATATTGGAGAATAACAAATGTGAACTTAGTTCACGGCACAAGCGTTCTGCTTTGAAAAACCTGGAGAAGGAAGACATGATGATTTTTAACACCAGGAATAGTATTATTTACTCATAAAAGCAGTTTAAAAAACAATCGTTTGCTGTTCTTTGCATTTTCGGTTCTACATATTCATGTGTAAAAGCTTTTTCAAGTATGAACGTCATCAAAAGTAAATTGAGAAGTCATAGTATTGATGAGAACCTGGAATCGTGCCTAAAATTAAAAACAACACCATACAAACCTGACTTACCCAAACATTCCATGGTGATGCAAGCAGTGGTGTAGTGAGGCCAGGTCGCCGCCCTGATACTTCTTTCCAAGCCAGTGCACCGCCCTACCACTTTTTTGACTGAAACTTACTATTCGAGTATGTATATTAAAAAATATTTTGATATGAAATATTGTGAGAAGAATTTTATAGTTTTGTATCAAAACTTGTACAGTCGACAGATATGAGAATGCAAAAAAAATATACACTGAAAAAAAATGGAGTGGTATTCCTTTGTTTCCACGACTGACCAAATAGTGTAGCTCAATAGTTTTTGTCATATACTTGGTTTTCAGTATATAGTCAATCTCCAAAAAATCAAGCAATCCGGCGCAATCCTTTCCTTCGTAATGAATACAAAAACTTTTGAGGTGGGGTTGGCATGAAATTCATGCACCACTCCGGGCGGCACAAACCCTAACTACACCACTCCGGCTATCCTTATTTTCCAACCCCAGCCGTGAACTTAAGAAGGTAAAAAAAGTGCTTGAGTTTGTATGGCACATCTGAACTCATCTGTGAAGAAATTGGCGCATGGTATGCAAAAAGTTGGCCACCACTGATTAATAAAAATAGATGAAAAAATCTCCATTCCATTCACAGCGTAAAAATTGTAATTTCATACACATTTTTCTGCGATTTTTTCTTAGACATCAAATCTCAGTAACTAGCAAAACACTCTAAATAGGCCATGTCGTAAAGCAGTTAAAACAATATCTGAAAAATAGGTGTCAACTCTATGCTAGATGGGCTTGAAAGCTTTACTAGTTTCGTGGGAAAAAATGTAATAGTGTAAACAAATACTCTGAGAATGCAATTATTAAATCGTCACTAGCTGAAAAATACTATATTTGTTGAATTGTTGAAATTTTGCACATTTCCATGTATTTCGCAATACATGGGAATGCACAAAATTTCGAAATATGAACATGGAAATGTTCAAAATTTCAACAATTCGAATTTGATATTGAAATTTCATCAAGTACTCTAAGTCGATATCTTAAATTATGAAAAATACTTGTTTTGAGAAATTTTATTTTGAAATTATTCAAATCCCTACCTCTTTCATTTATTTTGTTTGTACAAAATTTAAGGGATGGTAAACGATTGACAATTTTTCCAAGTAGGAAAAAATCTACTATACCTCTGAAGGCTGAAAGGATTGATCTTTATATATGTAGTTGGTCAAGGCATATTCAAGGGTATTCCTCCCCTTGTTTGCGGGATCACAGGACTGAACGCCGGAATGAAACCTTTCATGTATTAATTTGTAGACAAAGGCATGGTTGCCTGTAGTGTTCATAACTGAAAGATCGAATTGCTGACTACTAGTAATTTTCTAAGTCCATCCTTTTTTCTTTACTCTATATAAAGAGAGTTATTGAGCAACTGTCTTACAACCAGTTCTCATAAATAAACAAGCTCTCGTGCGATGTTGTATTTGGAATTGATATGTTCCACATTGGCTGCGGACATGGTAAAAAAAATTTGTTAATGTAGTTAATACTCTATATTTTAATATTCGGATTGATCATTGAAATATTTCAATCGAAATATTTTTTTTACTTGGCCTCCAATGAACAGGACAAATTTAATTTGGCCGAGCTTAGATAAACTAGTAACATATATTTAGATAAAGCGTGTACAACTAGGCGTTTTGGATGCTCTTTTTTAGCCAGGTTAATATTTTATTGTTGCAATTACATTTGAAGCAAAACATAGACTTTATTGTATGTCAAACACATTTTCATTCTTCGAACAAACTTCGAGTCGCTTCGTTGTGTCAAATTTGCAGCTGCCTAGTGAATTATAGTATCAGATTGGTATATCTACTGTAGAAACTATTCCTTAAAGGTTTGCAAATTAATTTTTTATAAAGAAGTATTGTTCTAATATGTAGAAGTCGCATAAAACCAGATTAAATACGTGCCTATGTAATTGTTTCCAGGAACATTAATTTTATTTATTTGAAACATTGTTATATCCATTATAGTTACACAATGTGAACCAGTAAGTCAATTGTTCATAATGATGTTTTCAATTTTATTTAAAAATGCTTTAGTGAAGTAGGTCTATATTAGGTACATATTGTGAGTATCTGTGAAATAGTTAGTTAAACCCACGCCGCGAATTTCAAAATAAAACAATACCTATATAATAGTGCATTGTTACCGGAACGTTTAATAGTAAATAATATTTTCCAGGGCTTTGAGCTGGAACTGAATCGAAAACCATTATTTTTTATCGGGACGAAAACAGGACATGTTTAAAATTAATCACTCGGAGCTGAACCTCTTTAAGAACCATCTTCAGATTAACCATATCGCAAGGTTATTTATTTCAAAAGTAAACAATGATTCTAATTCTTACATTAAAAATAAAGGATAGATTTTATTCCATTCTAGTGGTCGTATGGAAGGGGGTTAGACATAAACACTACTGGCCTAATTACCATAACATTAGTAATTATAAATCAATTATTAGTGTTTGGAGGTGAAAATCCCAAGGGAAATAAATTTAATAGTGATAAGCCCCATGTTCTATTTAAAATGTTATCTACTAATACTCGATTACTGTTAATGGTTTTATTGATTCTTAAAAACTCTAAGCTATTCATTTTAATATCTTTTTTATTTACTCGATGGAGTATTTCTACGTTATTATTTTTATTAAAATTATGAAGATTTTAAATGAAATGATTCGCAAACTCAGAAAAATTATTACTTTTGAGACATCTAATATATGTTCTTTAATTCTAATATCATTCTTCTCATATAAGATGTCTATTAGGTTCTCTCTTCGGAGTCGTAAGGTCATCTTCTTCTTTCTTCTGCTGATTCCGGACCGACGTGACAATTGACAATTGATAATCTTGGGTCCGTTTTTTATCTAACGAACGTCTCTCATAGAAAAACAGCTTAGCCCCAATACGAATCCTTGCTTCTCTATATTGTTTTAAATTAAAACCTTGATTAAGTACTTTAAATCTCGTTTTGTTTTATTTAAACATTTATAATCCTTACTGTTATTCTATTCCAGGAACATCAAAATTCTGAAAATGAATGCACTTTTCCTGGAAGTAACTCTTTTCTTGGAAATTGGAATATTACTCAATGTCAGTTTTGCCGCCAGCATTGGCAATATTAGCGATGATCCTAATAGTGAATATGTTAACATTCGAGGTGACTCCAGCCCGATGGAACCCTACACAAAACAAGTGATGCTGATGGAGCAAGTCAACTAGATTTATTTGGTGAAAAATTTAGAGAAATCTATGAAATCAACACTGCGTTAAGACTAAACTGTCAGAAAGAAAACATATTGTCCTAAATTGAAATGAATGAAATACATAGAATAATAGAATAAGACAAAACAAATAACAAAGGTCTGCAAGATGATTTGAATTATGCTGTGTACCGTGACAAAAGCTATAGATATGTGGAGAATCGGCCGCCTATTGTTATTGACATTTTTAATCTTCTTGGCTTAAGGCATGTGATAGCGTTTCGTTATTACAAAGTCAATAAAGAAGTCAATAAGAATGTCACTGTTAAGTTTTTAAAACCAAAAACCGTGGGTTTACAAAATGGCGGTGGTCCCGTCTATCAGAAGCTGTCTGAAAACTTACCTGGCCCGAAAACACCAACGTAAATCATTGTAATTTGTATTAACTTATAAATATGTTTAATTAAAATTTGGTGTGTAACAAGTTCAACATTTAACAATAATTTAATTGTAACATAGATAACATAAAATATTTCCCAAGATATCCATAAACAGAAGCGTCTGTAAAAGTATAGTAGTCTATAAGCGTCTACTGTGATCATGCTCAACCCCTGGCTCATTCACGTGTGTAATATCCACAAAGCCTGTGATATTTACACGATTCCTCTATTTTTTGAAATATTTACATTTTTATTGATTCATAAATTTCATAAAGGTTGTATTGTTTTCAACAGCATTAAGTAATTTTTCAGACAGAAAAAAGTGACATGTTGTAAAGCATAAATTTACCTTTATAAACATTTAATATAGGTAGTTATTTTTTTTAAAAATAAAACAATTCATTTGTACTACTTCCACATATTTATAATGATCAGGACCGGTTTCGCTCATCACGAGCATTATCAACTAGTATCAGTTGATAATGCTCGTGATGAGCGAAACCGGTCCTGATCATTATAAATATGTGAAAGTAGTACAAATGAATTGTGTTTTATTTTTTAAAATATAATGTCTTTCCACCAAGAATTGACAGTTAACACCGTAAAAGTGATAGGTAGTTATACTGTCAAACGGGGTTTTTCCGCCTGGTTTTTCTACGGTGTGCTGTTAATATGTATTTTCTGATTTTTTTGTACTACACATTTATTTTATGTGGTTTTTATGGTTATATATACACTTTACTGAAGTTATTAAAATGTCAAATATTATCGATTTACACTATAACATGTTGATTTCACTGATAGAAACATGTAGGCGAAATAGTACTGGCATCAACTGACTCATTGACAACTGACTATTGAGAGTAATGTCATAAACAAATATTTTGTCTACTCGAGTGTAAAAAAAAGTTGTGGACATATATTATAAACAAAACAACTTTTGTTATGCGAAATTGTATTTGGTAGGCGAAATAACCCTAGTTGACAGTAATAATTTAATAATAAATATTATTTTTGATAGCAACACATTTTAAGTGTGGATTTGTCAATCTCATTTAGGGATGTGTCTTTCTCCGAAAAAGATCGATTTGAATCGATCTAAATCGAGCATAAAATCATGATTCTCCGAAAACCGATTCTTTTTTTTCCTGTATAAAAACTAGTTCAAAAATTAATGAAAAACTGCATAGAAAACTTTAATGTTTAATCTTATAATTATTGTAGCATGAAATCTCATTTTTTAATCGAAACGAAATGCTTATACTATTAAATTAAACCAGTCCTTTTTTGCAGTGAAAGCAGAAATAACATTTTATTAAGGCGGTCAGGTAAAATTTTATTTCGACTTTGTTGCATCTGTATCTAGCTGCAGAAAAAAGTCTTTCCAAAGGGACTGATGTTCTCACCACACTTAAATACATAGTTGTCAGCAACTTTTGATAATTCAAGGTATCAATATCTCGGAGAATACATTACCCGTATATCCACACGTGTCCGTAATTCTTCTCGCATTTCAGAACTTCGAAATCATTTTTACCAAAACCTTGTTTGTTGCTCACTTTGTTCATTGTTTCAAACCAAATAGCAATGATACCCACCATATATATTATAGCTTCAAACGAAAGCGATCCAACCTTTGAGTTTTGACTAAGATGTTTGCTCTCAAACTTTTTCCTTTCTTATTTATTTTGGTCACTTTCCGGCATATTTAAAGAAAATCGATCTTTGTACTTCAAGAAAAATAGTCGATTCAAATCGATTTAATCATAGCTTTAAATAACGATCGATCTATCAAATCGATTTTATGTTCACAAAAGATCAAATAAAATCACACACCCCTATAGCTAGAGTATTTTGCCTAATGTTATATTATGATAATTTTAGTATTATAATATGTAATATATAAGTATATGCGTAATGACAAAATCTTTATCTAATCAGCAAATATATAAATTATAGCTGGGTTATGACGTTGTATTATAAAAGATTATTATCAAGTATTAAAGCTATGAATAATAGACGGCAAGTTTTGGATTTACTTCAAGTAATATCGAATGCATCGTATGTTTTATTTATTTTATTATCATTTTACTGTTTATAGTGATAAAGTGCATATAATTACGTATCTAAAATTGTATTTTATTTTCAAGTCGTTTGTTAACCTCAACAACTTTACCGACCCAAGTGACTTGTGTCAATTTTGACGAAAAGAATGGCGGTAAAATCGAAGAAGTTCAAAATAACTGCGAAGCGCAAAGTTTTTAACAAAATAATATGTTTTCTTTATTTATATAAGAATAATTTTTTGTTATCTATAGTTGCAAATGCCCTGCCCATGGGAGGCCGGTTCAGAACTATGGCAGTACAATAAATAAAAATGCAGTTCCGTCTAAGGATTATGCATTTGAGGTAATAAACTTCGTCACTATCAATCAATCCATTACTCTTAAGTGAATTTTACGCTCTAATTCAGTATGACAGTTCTGAGGGTGACACAGAGGAACCATACATTTATCAATCGGACTGACATTTTAAAAAGCTCATTTTACAACAAGCTGTCGTGTAGTGTAGTGGTTATAATACGAACAATGAGTGATATGAAAAAAAATGTGTAGCTTTAATGCTGACCATAGCCTACACAAAAAGAGTGAAACGAAAAATTTGGGTAAAGGAAAGGGTACAGAAACGAAAAAAAATCATTCATTTGAACTTGTTGCGGGAGATTGAAGAAACTTTTGTCGATGATTGCGACAATAATTTTTTCCTTGTCATCCTCGACGGTGGCATTGGGCTTTAACTTCTTAGAGCAATTTTTCTAACCCTAACTTTACCTATTCACATAAAGTTGAGATGAAACATTTCAAAGCTGCAGAAGCGTTTCATAAATTTCAATAAAACAATTTAAAACGCGATCGTTGAGGTCCTTAGGTGCAAAAATGTTCACTTAGTTGACAATATCGGCGATATCCATAGCGAGTTGATTTATAGACTGATGAGAAGATTGTCCACACGGTGTTACACAACCGTTCAGACTGCCAGTCTCCCAACCACTTGGCGTGATTGACATTCACATTTCAAAATGTCTAGAAATTGGTCACTCACGGCCGTCATTCCTTCAATCACTACCGTACGCTATCAATCTGAATATCACTTTTGAACAAAACTGTAATATCGAATGATAGTATAGGGCTCGCTTTAGATCTCTCAAATGTTAAAAATAAAAAGTTAAATCTTATGAAAAAACAACTTCATGCCCCTCGACTGTAAAATTATTGTCTTATGAGTATAATAAATCTATTTTAAATCTAGATGTCGTCTTCTGCTATTCGATATGGTGTGGGAGTGACTAGGGAAGTGGGCATGGACATGGCGAATATGAAAAGCAAAAATGTTTGCATGATGACAGATGCGCATCTTAGCAAACTTGACCCTGTAAAAACTACATTAGACTCGTTAACTCGCAGCAGTGTACATTTTGAATTATTCGACAATGTCCGTGTAGAACCCACTGACCAAAGGTAATAGTAAAAACTTATATACTTAATAATCATTGCTGTTAGAATGATTTCCATCAAAAATTGACTAAAATTAATTATAATATTTAGAATTGATGTTAAGTATCTACAATCAACATATCATCAGTTTTGAAAGTCAATCCAATATCACCGGCTCTCATATTTGCTCTAAAACATTTAAAGAGACCTCAATTTTCACACTTATTAGAAAACTATTTGATTTTAACATCCCCTTTATTTTGTCATGGTAATTGGAAAATCGGTTCCAAAAAGAAAAAGATTTCAATATGAAGCATTTGAGTATTTAATCTTATTTCTACAACACTATTGTCTACAACACTCTATTTTGTTTTGATTCTCCCTTTATCTGTGGGATTCATATATATTCAACTTAAATTCATACATATTCATTGTATAACGTCTAACTGTCTGTTTGAGTTATTAATTGTATAACTGTCTGTTTGAGTTAGTTTGAGTTCACTCCTGTGCCGAATACCTGAAGATGCCGAAAGGCGAAACCCGTGTCGTTAGTGACAAAATACATGGAAATGTAAAAAATAACAATAATTCAAATTTTATTCATTGTATATTCACCACTTACATATATATATATATATATACCTGACAAAAATACTCTTTTCAATAGAATTCTACAAAATGTGTAGAGGTAATAAATCTTTTATGCTTGTAGCCTATGGGAAGCTGCTAAATTTGCAAAGGAAAGAAATTTTGATGCATATATTGCCGTAGGTGGCGGTTCAGTGATTGATACCTGTAAAGCAGCAAATCTTTATGCATCAGATCCTGAAGCAGAATTCTTGGATTATGTCAGCAATCCTATCGGAAAGGCAAAGCCGGTGACTGTAAAACTGAAGCCTATGATTGCAAGTAAGTATTTTTATAATTTGTGGCAATATGAATAACTTCTTTTTGAAAATTGATTAATAGTTTATTTGTATTTAAAGGCATGTATTTCTATATATTACCTCAGTTCGAGTCCATTCGTGTGCTCGAATGCCTGAAGATGCCGAAAGGCGAAACCCGGGTCGTTAGTGACAAAATACATGGAAGTGTACAAAATCTCAATAATCCAAATTTAATATATTACTTCGTTAAGTTTAGGTTTACTTAAATGTATTTAATATGTGAACGCACTCGGAAAACCTACTTGCTTATATAACAGGCCTTTCCTGGCTTATTGTGTATATCAAGATATTATTTTGTTGGTAATGAAATAGATCTGAGACCATTCAAAAATATATGTATTCAAACTAATAATTGTAATTGAGAATAAGGTTTTGGCTACTAATAAAATATTTATCTTGATTTCAGTACCAACGACATCTGGTACAGGCAGTGAGACAACTGGTGTTTGTATATTTGATTATAAACCACTACATGTCAAAACTGGAATTTCAAACAGAGCACTTCGACCGACCTTGGGAATCATTGATCCATTGCATACTTTATCACTGCCAGAAAAGGTATGCTCATATTCTGGATTTGATGTCTTCTGTCACGCTCTCGAGAGTTTCACTGCAATTCCGTTTACAGAGAGGGGACCTGCACCGGCTAACCCTAATTTGAGGCCTGCATATCAAGGACAAAATCCTATTTCCGATGTCTGGGCCAGATATGCTCTTAAGGTAATATATAATCTACTATAAGTAACTAATATTTACCTAAACAGTTCATATTACCAGTCATAATCAATTCTTTATTGATTGAATTGGAATTTCCCTGGCAGCACTCCATTATGATAAGGTAAAAATAACAAAGTGTTAAGTTCCAAAAAATTATAAAATATAGTTGATAACTTTTGACACCATCGTGACGATGTGACGATGACTGAACATGTTCTGTTTATGGTGTGATGCCGAAATAGCTATCAGCTATATTTTATAATGTTTGTGGTAGCTATAACTAAATGCTAAACTATTTTCAAATTTCAATTGATGACTGAACAGAGAATTTATAAGAAATGGTTGAATGTGGAGTTTTTTATTATATCCTTTTTTTGTATCTAATAGGTTATCAAAGAATATTTCAAGCGGGCTGTTTACAATCCAGATGATTTGGAAGCACGTTCCAACATGCATCTCGCTTCGACAATGGCGGGAGTTGGATTTGGTAATGCTGGAGTACACCTTTGTCATGGACTTTCCTATCCTATTTCTGGAAATGTAAAGAAGTTTCTGCCCGAAGGATATAGGTAAGATATTTGTTTTTTTGCTGTTGTCCCAATCGATAAACCTATTGGTCGATAAATTAGGTTCAACTTAATTTCAATCTTCATCAAAGGAATTAGTTTTTTTTTAATTTGTGTATTCAGTTGTACGGATTTTTCTGTTTCTGAATTACATTTAAAGAACAATAAAGTGTCTGCTTAATCTACATAACAAATCCCATTAAATCAGGTCAGCACTTTTCTGAAACAATGAATAAATGTATATGCAACTAAGTTTTTTGATTTATTCAGATAAACAATTCTCATAAATAATATGACATCTAATGTGATATTCCCCATACAGACAAGATTGCGACTGTCTTCATGTTGACACTACAAATGCCAGACTCAAGATATTAAATCTTCTGTTACTATTACTGTTTTGTAAGGCAAAAAATAACCTTTTGTCAGAGTAGAAGTTGGAGTGATTATAAATATAAGTTTATTCCAGTGCAACTAAATATACTGTTGTTTTTACGTTATTATAATTGAGTGCAATCAAGTACTTAAATGCCAATTCAAACTATTATTTTATTGTGGAGTTAGTGATTTTCAAAGACATTTGTCAAAGGCTAGAAATTTATTGCTATACTATTTATTAATATTTGAAACCATATAACTCGTAACTTCAAAACAAGACCCAAACTAAATGTCCTGAGTTATATTAATTATCAATGCAGTGAAGGTTACGTACTCATTTCTTTTACCACTTAATTATCCCATCTAGCAATGATCATCCCATCATACCCCACGGTTTATCGGTGGTGATGACTGCACCAGCAGTTTTCTCGTTTACTGCACCGGCTTGTCCTGATCGACATCTTGAAGCCGCAGCTATTCTCGGAGCGGACATAACAAATGTGAAGAAAGCCGATGCTGGCCTTATACTTGCCGACACTATAAGAGGATATATGAGTATCATGAAACTTGAAAACGGTCTCATCGATTTGGGGTACACCGAGGATGACATACCTGGTTTAGTCAAGGGCACATTGCCTCAGGTATTTATAAATTTATTATTATTGTATTGATAATAGAATGGCAGTACTTGTCAATTTTTTCAAGGGGTCATTGTCACCCTATTCACTTTATGGGTCGTTCATATATGTATAATATAATGTCACACTCTTTCAAACATGTGTGATGATGGGTCGTTGTAAGAAAGGTGACATCATAAAACCGACATAAACAAATTAATACATCTTTCTTTTACAATAAATTCGATCATTTTCTAAATGTCTTAAATTAAGGCATCTCTTAAAAAAATTAGAGTAAGGATTTCAAAAATGGCTAAAATCGTGTTTCGTCATTTATGAATGACCCCTTATGCAGCAGATGGATAGTGGGATAGTATTATAAGAAAAACCCAAATCAACTGTGACGAATTAGTACAAAAAGATGTGTTTTATGTATTGCAAAAATTTATATCAATAAATATTACACAAGTTACCTCCCAATATAATCCTTAACTTTTTTTAGGATCGAATCACAAAATTAGCACCGAGAGAACAGTCCGAAGAGGATCTCCACCAACTCTTTAAAGCTTCAATGAGAGTGTTTTAAATTAAGTAGTTTTATTTTTATCAGATTAAATTATTACAAATATATTTTTTTAAATATACCATGTTTGCTCCCAATGTGGCTCGTATGGACTCCTAACTGGTCGTTATTCAATCCCTCAAACTACTTTTTTATGGAGGGTAAAGATAGAACGATGGGGTTAAGAAGAACAGTCTCTTTACGTCCCAATTTTAGGATCATATAAGACGTGGGTGGGAAGGAATGCAAACGATATAGATAGCCATTTCTGTGGTCTAAATGTAAGTCCATAAATTAGTATTGAAAATTTCCCGTAAGACGAATAAGTAGGTTTTTTTTCTCATTTCGCGGAAATCGTTTTCCGTTGCCTAAAAATATGAAACGTCGAAAAAAAAAAATTTCTTTTAATAATTGCACTCTCAGAGTATTTGTTTACACTATTGCATTATTGATGGTCAATGGTTGGTGGATCCCATGTGAGCAGACCGATGTCAGTGGATGTGCACATAATAAATGATGGGAAATGTTTAACCCAATAAGTCCATCTGCTGGCCTCCCCGCGGCGACCATCAGGCAATGCAGCTTTGGCTGTAGCTAATAAAAGTGGGCAAAAGGCGAACCTTCTGGCGTCTTAAAACCGGTCTTCTGGCTAAGGGAAGGAAATCCCTGACAGAAAAACTGGGTTGAACCAACCTGTAGAGCCCTTGTGACTCAGGCCTCAGAAGCGCAGGGCTTATCACCCGGTCTTCTTAAATCAAAAGATTACGATACCATCAATGCAAAAACCTCGGACGCTTAGGCCTGCTAATCGACAACCCAGCAACGAAAAGGACATGATACTCTCCAACAACTACTCTGTGAACATAGGCGCATACAATGTGCGTACTATGCGTACCCCAGGAAAGGACCTACATGCCACTCGCATCATGCAAACCTATAAGCTTGATGTTTTAGGGCTGGGCGAGGTGCGTTAAGGTGCATAAAGGCGCCGGGTAAAAGTTGTGGGAGGGCGGATTTACACTTCTATATTCAGGTCACGAGCAATACCATCACCAAGGGGTGTCAGCATTGATGTCGGGCAGGGCTGCCCGCTGCCTTGTCAAATGGGAGCCTATCTCAGAACGACTAATACTAGCCACCTTCAGGACGACTGATCGGTAACTATCCTTCAGTGCTATGTTCCTACCGAGGAAGCCGACACAGGCAAAGGATGCTTTTTATGACTCTCTCCATGCGGCCATCTCCGCAATCCGCCATAGAGACCGCGTGATCGTAATGGGGGACCTCAATGCGAGAGTGGGAACGGATCCTTTGCTTGGGCCCACAGTGATGGGAAGGCATGGCCTCGGTGAAGCCAACGACAACAGTGAGAGACTCGTCGAGTTTGCAACCATGAATGAGCTCACCGTTGGCGGTACAATCTTCCCCCACAGAGACATCCACAAATACACGTGTACTTCTCCTGATGGTTTTGCACAAAGGCACAAATTGACCGTTTTCTCTACAGCGCTACTCACCGAAGGGAACTTCTCGATGTTCGAACCATTAGGGGTGCCAACATACACAGCGATCATGAGCTGCTTGTCGGCAGAATCCGTCTCAGACTTAGACGTACAGTACGGCCCCCGACTCGAACGAGGATCGACGTCGAGACTGCAATTTCCTCGAATTCGGCTGAATTTCGACGTTGTTGTGAGAAAGAACGCCACCAACTGTGTGCATGACCGGCAAGACCCCCGACGCGACCCCATCGAATCTAAATGGTCCAGCATCAAAGATGCCGTTGCGTTAGCCCTTCATGAGGTGCTAGGAGTCAGGAGGAGTGGGCATCCAAAGTGGATGTCCTACGACACGTGGGGGAAAATTGAAAAAAGAGCGAGGCTTAAAACACTGAGGGACTGTGAGACAGACCCAGACCGGATCGAGAATCGCCGGACAGACTATCGGTACCAAGATAAGATAGTAAAAAAATCTGTGCGACTCGATAAACGCCGATTCATGGACAACCAGATTGAAGCAGCAGAGGCGGCAGCGTGCAGAAATGATACAAGAAGATTATTTAGAATCACATGCGAAATTTGCAGTAGACGGCCACTGACCCCTGGGCCCATCTGTAGTCCCAGCAGGGCAATAGAGTCAAGCTTGGAGCATGTTAAAAAGATTTGGAGAGATCATTTCTGCGGGTTGCTAAACCGTTCTCCTCCCTCGAACCCCTTTGTCATACCAAGCGAAGCCACACTTGTAGATATCCCCCGAGTGTCAAACATTCCCGACCATGCACCAACGCACGCTGAGATCACCTCTGCTGTGCAGTTGTTAAAGAATGGGAAGGCGCCGGGTGTGGACGGTATACACCCAGAGTTTCTCAAGTACGGCCTGGAGGCGCACTTGCACCTACTTCTCAGTGAGGTGTGGGAGCAGGAGCGCTGTCCGAGGGACTGGGTCAACGGTGAGGTCATCACGATTCACAAAAAAGGTGACCCACTCTGCTGTGACAATTACCGGGGCATAACACTGCTCAGCGTGCCTGGCAAGGCTTGGCCCCTGATTCCAGTAATGTGTATCCTCAGGGAAAACCAGGCCGGTTTCTTACCTAGCCGATCCTGTGCGGACTTAATTCATAATCTCAGATGCCTTCTCCAGCAAAGCAACGAATTTAACAGTTTGCTGGCGTGTTGCTTCGTAGATTATGAGGAGGCCTTTGATAGTTCGCACCGCCCTTCCCTATGGGACATATTAAAACAGTACGGAATCCCAACCAAGATTATCGCCATCATCAAATGAATGCACAAGGGCAGTGAATGCTGTGCTAGAAACAGCGACGTAACGGCAGAATGGTTTGGGGTTTCAACCAGGGTCAGACAGGGCCTCCAGTGTTCCTGCTCCGTTTCTCTTTATAATAATCTTCGACTTCATCCTGAGGAAGTCAATTCCACCCGACCGAGGTTTGGCTGTTGCCCCCAATCTGAGGCTGAAACCTCGAGTATGCCGACGACGCTGTCATATTTGACAAATCTGTCGAGGGTAGACAATGGACAGGCTGCAGAGCAACTCGTATCGCATTGGCCTCAAAGTCAATGCGAGTAAAACCATTGTACTCTTAAACAGTTTCTGTCCAGACCCAGACTACCGTCTGACGAGTGCGGGGCAAGATATCGAGAGAGTCGACGGCTTCAGGTACTTGGAGGTACACATCACGGGAGAAGGCAACCCACGTAAAGAGCTCGCAATTCGATTAAGGATAGCTGGAGCAACTTTTAACTCAATGCGGAAAGTCTGGGACTCGTGGTTGTACTCAGTCAGAACGAAGTGCAACTTATTCAACGCATGCATCCTGACGGTGTTGCTTTACAGTTGCGAGTCATGGCACCTCACCAAGGCACAGGGTAACCGTATACTGCGCTTTGAAAACAGGTGCTCGCGGCGAATACTAGGGGTACGGTGGTTTGATTTTGTCAGGAACTCGGAGGTAAGAGAGTGGATGGACCAGCCTGTCCAAAATAAAAAAAGCGACAATGGATTTGGCTTGGACACGTGCTGTGGATGCCTCAGGGGAGCCTGAATCCTGCCTGTCTCTTCCACCAACCAGATGGATTCCGTCGTCTTGGAAGGCCGCTAATGACCAATCCATAGGATGTATTCGGCGGAGCTACGGGATGCTGGGATGACCTGGGAGGAAGCGAGGAGACTGGCGGTTGACAGAGAAGCTTGGAGAAACCGCGTGATGGCCATATGCTCCGAATAGGGTGCGGAGATGGTTAAAAAAAAATTTAAAGTTTTAGTAAAGTTTTCAAGCCTGTCGGGCAAAGAGTTGACTGCTGTTTTTCAGATAAGCTTTTACTTGTTTTATGCCCGTGACTAGATTAGGATTTATTGTAGGTTACATAGATTTGATGTCTCGAGACAAAATCGTAGAATAAAATAATTTTAAGAAAGTGATTGACATGGAATTTGTAATTTGTTGAATATAACGATTCTATAAAGATTTTCGAAATGTATTAAAGAGTTCGTTTTCTCTGACTTTTTCTGACTGATATTTAAAGTAGAATTATACCGAATATATTTTTTTTGAAAAATATAGCAAAAAGAAATTCTATTATATACGTCTTTTGACAAAAATATCTCAAAAGAATTAATAAGAGTAATAAATAGTAATCATTTTTCGGGGATATGTTTTTATTGCCTTCCATTGTGATTATTAAGTCAGAGTCCGTTGTCTGTCTCGACACCACATTCGTTGTTTCTTTAGATTATATTTAAATAGTTATTAAGCTATAATCGGTAAATAATTTTATGAAATATTTTATTTTGACATATGAAATGTTTTATCAGTGCAATAGTGAAAAACAAATATTATGAGGGTGCAATTAGCGATTTTTGCAAAATGAGAAAAAAAGCTACTTATTCTTCTTAAGGTATTCAAACCTGTGACAACCGAAAAGACAAATGCCACTCGGTTGCAGGACCTGATAATTTACAAAATGGTAACCGTGTTGAAGTATTTCAGAAATGTATGAATTAAATAAACAAAATTCCAATTAAATAGGGTTATAAATAATTTTATTTATAATATCAGGTATCTACACCAGTTTATTTTTTGTAATATACATTTTACTTCTTCTAACACTGCCACAGAAATAATTAAATTCATAATAATATACAGACATACATCACTTGGATTTTGAAACACTACAATACAGAAATCTAAGCGACAACTTCTTTCAGCTAATTGTCTTATTACGGCCTTTTGATACCACAGAAGCTACTTACAAAATCACAATATTCAAAAGACAGAAATAATTCATTAAAATCACACCATATTGAAATGTTAATTTTACATTATTCAAAACTTTATTGGAAGTATAAATTTAGTTAGGTTAAAATTACTATAGCCAGCTTATGTCATCTTTAAATTTACCAATCATTTTATACATTAAACATTAAAAGTATGCGGTTAAAGAAAGTATTATTTTATGAGATTTAATTTTTTTTCTTCTCGATTAATATGATAATAAGATGTCGGAGATAATTGCAATAAGCAAAAAAATATGGCATCGATTAACAATTGGATTTATAAATATGTGAATCTTATATTTTGGTTAGGTTAGGTTAGGTTTAAAAAGAAAATCGAACATGTCGAACGTTATGATCATTAATTTTAATTAAAATAAATATTAAATAGATATTCCTTTGCAAGATTATAAAATAACACATTATGAAAGAGGAAAAAACATCTGAATATTTTTTTAAATTTAATAAATAGAAAAAATTACATGGAGCCTCCCGCATGGACAATTTCAACTGACTTCCAAATGGCGGGTCGGGCTGTAAAATTTATTAAATACAATATATTTTATAAATCTTTACACGCTCGTTATATACACAATGTACAATGTCGAAATAAAAAAGATTAAATACTAATACAAGCTACACATCTTTGGTATAATTTATAAATATTACATCTTTTTTTCTTAAATACCATTTAAATATATCACTTGGATACAGAAACAGTTACTTCAGCAAATATACGCAATATTCAAGTCTTTTTATTTTAGCATTCATTTGTGCATTATTTGTGAATGGCAGATTAAGAATCTTTACGACTATAAAAAATAGAAGTTATAAAAATACATCAAACGATAAGTTATTTATTTCATTTTAAATGTTAGGCAAAGTAACAATCAAAACTCTTAATGTTAAAAAGCTACAAGAAAATAAGCAGCAAATTTATGCTGTCAGAAAAAAACACGGGAAAATCTAGCGATTTGTGACTAAAAAATTTACAACAATAATTCAGTGTCGATTGACACGTTTTATTTTATGGCAACATTTCATTCCTGATGGAATATTTACACTATTTGACCTGATATTAAAATTATAATCAGGCTAAGAGTATTTTTAGTATAATTTATTGCAATAAAAATGTACCAGATATTTTTAGTAAGGTAATTTTGGATACATGCGAATAAGATGTAATTAAAACAACAAAATGTTGTTTGGCCAAAAAAGTTTTCAGACACATCAAAAGTTGCAATAATATTTTATTCATTCATAATAGATTTAACTGTCGTATTGTCTTACAGATGAAAATGTAAGTAATGGTAAACAAAAAGTAAATGGATAATTTCTTGACAATCTACAATTATTATTTGAGACTTTTAGTTGTGACACATTTATTATGCATCAGGTTATATAACCATAGTTAAATTGTTGTGGAAATTAAATTATAAAAAGATATCATTACATAGTAAAAAGGTATTTTTAATATTTAAATTATTTTCATGGATTTGAATCACAATATAATTGTATTTTTTTATAAACCCATGTATTGTCTCAGTTATCGATAACCTTCTTATTTGGCAACATGGTTTTTTCAAGTTTTTGCGTATTTTTGCAAGTAAATGATACAAATTGACAATGCACATATTTTTTGGCAGACCCAATTGAATTTGTACTCGACAGTGTCTTTTAAATGAATTTATTTGGATCATAATATTACAAGGATTTTAAGGATAGTTGTTTTACATCTAGGCTCATGGTATTCAGAAGGTCCAGTTGATTAATACATTCCATTATTAAGGTGATACTATTGCGATTCCACTGCCTTTCAACTCTTTTTGATCGATAAATATTGTCTCCTTTATTTTAGTACCTTGAAATGATTAAAGTAACGATGGATTATCTATAATAAATGTAGACCTTAATCATTACAATAATTTACATGGCCACTGTATCAATAATTTCAATATATTATTACTTTGAATAGGTAAATTATCAATACGTATACAAATTACAAATGAACCAGAATGCATATTATTTTGTAACTAACATACAAAAGCAAAAAACACAGCGATAAAATTGGCAATTTTAAATATCACATATTTGAAGCATGTGTTACACTTTCTACCATGCCTGGGCAAATTTTCTGGCTGATGGCCGCATTAAAAATGGATTTTTATATATACATTATCTATTATGATGAAAACAGAATTTCAACATAAAAAAGTCTGTGATTCTATAATAAACAATTTAATGAGGCAAATGGGCTGCACAAAAATATGCATCGGGCCGCATGCGTAATTTGCCCAAGCCTGATCAACATCCAAAATTTTATTAACCAATTTAGCAAATTCAACCGTAAACTTTATCACGGTTTGCATATTCTTGACATTGCACGTTTATTTGTTTTAGAAATGTAATAGAAACATTTCAACTTTATTTAATTTCCTCAGTGATATTGTGAAATGTGAAAAACTCATCGCTCATGTTGTTAATTTAACAAAGGTGCATTTGCGGAAATGATTGAATTAAATAACTGTTCAATGTCACCTAAAAAAAATTTTTATGTGAATGAAGTATTGCATAAAAAAAAATATTTTATTATATTGCTACTATCGATCTTTGTAAATACCAACAATATCCTCAGTTGTAGTTCACGCGAGTTATATTTGATTTATAAAATGATATGTCTTGAAAACTATAAGACCTATATTATATACCATATAAAATACTCGTTATAGCATCAACAATTTGTGCTTTTCTGGTAATATTTACAGCATCAGAAAATCCTGTCATTCAAACATACATATATCTCACAACTAAATTCGAGGTAACAGCAAAATGCTTTTTGCATACATACTTTTATAGAATCTTTGCGAGTGACTGAATATTATATACACAATTAGTACTTACAGTAAATTAAATTATTTACATTACAAAAGCATCACAGAATCAACATAACGACAATTAAATATGACTTGTACGTATACATTTATATCATCGCAGTGCGGTAGATGTTTCTCTATCTCCATCGCACAGCCTCACTTGCAATTTTTGATCGAAGGACAGACGCCAGCATGATCTTATATCTTGCCCACGCCCTTCACTTAATACGTGATTGAGGGAGAAAGAGACAAATTCACAGCACGCACCTGATTTATATGTATACATGATAAAGGATAAATTATGTCATCTCAAATATGCATTATATTTTTTTCAAACATTAATGTCATTTATGTTACAATTATGCTAATAAGATGGTTTTTTGACATTCAGTTATTAGGTTATATTACGAGTATTGTATGCATCTGAAATGTTCAGTCTTCCATATCCTTTTAAGACTACACCGAATGAACATTAGACATTAAATAATTTAGGCCGTGTACAATTTAAAGGACGCTAATTTTTTTTTCAATGCTCTATAGTTTTCTTTGAAGGATTTTCTTCCGTAAAGTACTATATGACATACATACTGTACAGCGGTCGTATTGCCAAATAGATGAGTTTTCATTCACTTTAAGGTCTTAATGACTAAACAGTAATGAAACATAAAATGCACATTTGTAAATAGACCATCTATGTTTATCTATCTATAATTCAAGTGACATAAATTTATTGGCTGGCATGCGCTCAGTCGGTTTGATATTGGTTGAATCATTGAAAGAAGTTTTAAATTTTTCAATTCAATCGGGAAGCATATGAACAAACGAGACAGGGAACATTCCTCTGCGGTTCGGGCTGCCCTCGACTCTTCCTTCCATCCAGTTGTCGTCTTCTGTCCTGTCATTGAGGACGATGATGATTTCGCCTTCGCGGAACGAGAGCTCGTCTTCGTTATCTGCAGAGCAGTCGTAAAGGGCGCGACATCTTCTCACTGGCCCGGCGGTCTGAAGTAATACAATTTTATTGAACAATAATTTTTGCACTGTTGCGTTATAATAATCATATCATATTTTTGAGAATATTTGACCAATTTTACTTACTAAATAAATGATTGAGAATGTCTTTTACATTGGGGTAATAATTTTGGAATCGGAGTGTGGTTAAGAAAATTCAATCATGCAAACCTGATTTAGGGCAGTGTTGGGTGATCGCGAATGAATACTCGACGTGTCGGATATTTCTAATCGATTATCACCGAGTCTTGTAGGATCGCAGGAAGAATTCGGACTGTCGTAGCCGAGACCGGATAAAAGTCTCGAATCATCTAAGTGTCCGTCCATAATTTCACACAGCTCTAAAGAGGAGTCTTGACTAGAACAATCCTGGAAGAGTAACACAATTGTGGCCGTTGGTAAAAAATTCATGCTATTTTAAAAAGGTTTGATTTCAGTATCGCAGCACATGTCTCGGATACACAAATATTAAAATAAAGATATTTCAAATGTGAAGATAATAAGTATGGTTAATGCGTTCATCAATTGCACATAAGGATAACTTTCAAGCTTTATTAAAAATAAACATAATAAAAACAAAAAAATGTGAATCCAAAATGATTGTTAGAAAGTATAATATAAATAATTTCTATATTTACTTTACAGTAATACTTGTTATGTACAAGAACAATAAAAACACCTACACCAGTATTGAATTATCCAGTGAAGTTCTGTTGAAAAATACCATCAGTGCTTTACGAAAAATTGAGAGACCTACTAATAATCAATATTAGGACTTTTGAAATTTTTAATTAAATCGGTGACATCTATTCAGAAATGTTTAATTCAAACTTTAAAATGTCACATTTTTTTAAATAACCTGCTAAGCATTGTTCATGTCTCAAAACTTTTTTTGACCTTTGATTCTAATTCATGATTTAGTTCTACATAGGTATAAACTGTCATTTGAACACACTTAATCTATTCGTTTTTTTTTCATTCAGTGTAATGTGAAAATTATCAAATAGGTAAATTGAAAGACTTCCTTGACCTTAAAAGACAAGAAATTCTTGATAAAAAATGTTTTGAATAGGTTGTTCCCCTTCGAAAATTCCTTTAATTTGGATTGATTTCTCACAAATAATTCTTAATTTGTGTGGCGAGTCCTTTCTGCTCTTAATTTCAATAATTAAGCGATTTGGATTAATAACTATGATAAAAATACATTTTTGTTGAAGATATTAAATTTCTCAAAGAAGTCAAACATTTTACACTTGGTTATCAATTTTGATTTGCCAATAATATTCAGAAAATTGTTTTATTCAACTAGCTGTCAAAAAGTCAATTAACGATAAATAACATTCTAATGAGATTTAATTATATCACTCAAATTCAATGTGCTTTTTGATCATCATACTAAAAAATTGACCACTACAATATGAAGTGGATACAATCGAAAAATTTACATTAGTGATCAAACACAATCACTAGATGCTGTGAAGCGATGATGTATGATATTAGGCAAACTGAGATAAATATGTACAAATATAATTTAAGATCTCAATTGCCAATTCCATCAAGTACCCTTGATGGAATTTCAATATCAAATTTGATTGTTGAGATTTTGTAAATTTCCATGTATTTTATCACTAACAACCCGAGTTTCGCCTTTCGGCATCTTCCGGCATTCGAGCACATGAATGAACTCGAACTAACACAAATAGACAGTTTATAAGGATTATATACAAAATAAAATAGGACAAATCTTATCGCTGTGTCTAAGAAATTAACATCTGTACTAGTTATTCTAATATATATATATAAACTGTCTATTTGAGTTAGATCGAGTTGACTCGTGTGCTCGAATAGCTGAAGATGCTGAAAGGCAATACCCGGGTCGTTAGTGACAAAATACATGGAAATGTACAAAATCTCAACAATTCAAATATGTTTGACGAAACGGAAAAAAAAACATAATTTATTAATTAGGTAAAATGTTAGATTGACAAATAGGAGACAGTCATAAATTAAATAAAATTACAGCAAACAAATCATTCCATAAATAACCAAAGTCTCTATAAATTATAGTATTAGTGTATTTAGTTATAATGAGATTAATTAACATATGAAATGTCTTCAATGTTTAGATTTTTAATTTTATGAATTTGAATTAAACAATTGATCTGAAGCAATGTTATTGGTAAGATAATTATGACAAATTTAACAGTAAAGATTAGTTAATATTGTGAATACACAAAGAATGGATAAAATTTCGTTGCATTATATTCATTACAGGGAAAATTAAAAATGAAATATTCAAGAAACAAAAACCGTAAATATTTTTTGGAAATGATTGACAAATAATATTACATCTAATATTATACATCATTTCATGTAAACTTTCTCAATAAACATCTAAGTTTCCACACTTATTTTATTTAAGAAATTTTATTCGTCGTAACCACAGTATTAATAAATTTTTCAAGTAACTACAAACGATATAATGTAAAGTAAAACTTGACGACTATCGGGAAAGGTTACAGTTTTCTTTACATCCATAAAAAATACTACGCAAATGTATTTACACAATCTATTGATAAAATGAGAAGAATGATTGACTGAACACAATGTGAATAGATAATCAATTATTATTGCTTTTAAGACAAATATTGAATAGAATAATGCACAGCTGCAGCAGTGACATCTATCCATCGTCAAGCCATGCTTTAATAAAAAAAACCAGGGTAAAAGAAAACAAAATCATTAAAAGAGTGGATAGAAAGCACTGCATATAACTTTTTATGGCCTAAATTCATTTACCCTTGCAGATTTGTTGAGGACCCCGTAAAGTTGGCTTGTTCTATTTTTTCTCTGGTAAGATAAAAAACATTTTTAAATATAAATATCTCCCGAATTAACAGAATCCATGTATACAAAAAATAATAGGAATAAGTTAACGAAGATGATGGTAGTTCTATTATCTAATTTATGATAGATTAGAATACATCTTCCAAATAACTAAAACTCTACTTTTCATTGCTATGTTATAAAATAATAATCTAATATATTCAAGCAGTGAATATCTATTGCAAAAAATATCTACCATTGTATCAACATTGAATAATTGTGAGCCGAGAACAACTATTACAATATAAATATATTTATTTTGATTTATCTGCCTGTCTGTAAGGCACTGCCACTTCCCATATGACATTACTAGTAACATAATATTATGATATACTGTATACTATAATAATTGCTTAAATATGTTTTAAATAGTATTAATAATATGGTATTACAAATAACAGAATAAAATTGTTAGATTTTTTTTCAATATACTGATAAATTGAAATTCAGTGAAAATAATTTTTGAAATTATTTATTTACTTCAGTTTTATGTAAGCGATATTTTGTTGTTCAAAAAGCAGGTATTCGATTTGTTGATAATCTCTTTATTAATGAAACAAAAAAGGAATATCGACCAGAATTGAAATTCAGCTGCTGATAGTGACAGATACGTATCAATAAATTATTATATAATAAAAATATAAATATATATGATAAAAATGCAAGTTGCTTTTTACCTTTCTCGGTGGAGGTGTAGGGTCATGATCATCCAAATGATGATGATGCGAAGTTCCGTTGTGAAGAGGTGTCGTCGGAATAGAATGAGAATGAGGGTGAGAGCTCTGCGACAGGGGTGGAGTTGGCGGGGGCTGTTGTGGCCGGGTTTTAAGTACACCTAAGTAAAATAAAATTATAATTAAAATATTGTTCATGTTCATGACAAAGCATTGATTAGAATGAAATGAGCAATAAATCTAAACGTCTAGAATAAATAATTGGCTATTTTTTCTACATCAGTATAAGTGATCAAATATCTACTATATTATAGTTCTGACAATGTCGAAATAGCTATCCGTTATATATGTTGCTATTACCTTGTAATAATTGAGTTTTACTGAGAAAATGACAATTAAATCAATATATATTGTCTTTAAATTAAAAAAAATTTGATCATGACAAAATGATTTTTTATAATAATTTATAATATATTTGATATTTTTTGGGATAAGGTTTGCTATAATTTGTTCATTGATCGTAACCATTATCACATTATGATACTTGAATGAATTTCTATAAGCCATTAAATTAAATCAATATACATTGTCTTTAAATTAAAAAAAATTTGATCATGACAAAATGATTTTTTATAATAATTTATAATTAATTTGATATTTTTTGGGATAAGGTTTGCTATAATTTGTTCATTGATCGTAACCATTATCACATTATGATACTTGAATGAATTTCTATAAGCCATTAAATTAAATCAATATACATTGTCTTTAAATTAAAAAAAATTTGATCATGACAAAATGATTTTTTATAATAATTTATAATATATTTGATATTTTTTGGGATAAGGTTTGCTATAATTTGTTCATTGATCGTAACCATTATCACATTATGATACTTGAATGAATTTCTATAAGCCATTAAATTAAATCAATATACATTGTCTTTAAATTAAAAAAAATTTGATCATGACAAAATGATTTTTTATAATAATTTATAATATATTTGATATTTTTTGGGATAAGGTTTGCTATAATTTGTTCATTGATCGTAACCATTATCACATTATGATACTTGAATGAATTTCTATAAGCCATTAAATTAAATCAATATACATTGTCTTTAAATTAAAAAAAATTTGATCATGACAAAATGATTTTTTATAATAATTTATAATATATTTGATATTTTTTGGGATAAGGTTTGCTATAATTTGTTCATTGATCGTAACCATTATCACATTATGATACTTGAATGAATTTCTATAAGCCATTAAATTAAATCAATATATATTGTCTTTAAATTAAAAAAAATTTGATCATGACAAAATGATTTTTTATAATAATTTATAATATATTTGATATTTTTTGGGATAAGGTTTGCTATAATTTGTTCATTGATTGTAACCATTATCACATTATGATACTTGAATGAATTTCTATAAGCCATTAAATTATCCAAAACAGTGAAATGTTTCTGAAATAATATCACAGCAAAATGCTTCAATACCATGAGAATTTCTTGAACTGTCAGAGTTGGAGGGTGATCTTGTGTGTTGCAATGTGTTGTGATGAGGGTTGTTGACGCCGGCTAGGTTTGCCAACCCAGCGTACAACTCAGATCGCGTTGAGCCATGAGGCAATGTTCCTCCTAGAGTACCCCCCGGGGGTAGGGGAGCTGCTCGCTTTTTTAAACTGCCAATGTTGCCAGCCCCCAAAGGCATGTTATCTGAAAATTTTACATTACCAATCATAATTTGATTCATAATAGCCGCCTCAAAATAGTATGCATAGTGAATTAAACAGATATAATGAATATCATGACAACATCCCCTTAATGATGAAAATAATTATTACAAACTGGAGTTCAAGCAGTGGTGATCACATTATAGAATAATAAATTACTGATTGGATTAAGTAAGATTACAGAAATTATTTGACTAACAATCTAAAGATGTTAAAATTTATAAAAGTATATCTGCACAATACTAATACAATATTTTTCTACCGAACAAAACCTTATAACAATTAATGTTATATAAATACCTGTATATATTAAATTTGAATTATTGAGATTTTATAAATTTCCATGTATTTTGTCAGACAAAATATTTGTATGATAAAATACATGGAAATGTACAAAATCTCAACAATTCAAATTATTGAAATTCATCAAGCACCCTCAGTCGATGTCTTAAATTAATCCTGTACGTATCTTGTTTAGAATGTATTTTAATTGAAATGAGATCAAAAATCACATGAAATGTTGATATTTAGTTGAATTTTAATAATTAATATATTTTACTTTAGGGCGGGGGCGTCCATACATGACGTCACACGATTTTGACTACTTTTTAACCCTCCCCCATCGTCACATATCTTTACATAAAATTGTACCAAAAAATAACCAATCTTCACATAACATTAGACCCCCCTAGAGCGTGACATCATATACGGATGGCCCCTTATATCTTATACCATAATTGACAAAAACGTGTACATGAAATTACGAGCACAATTCCCTGAGAATAATAATAGATAAGTGAAAATATTTTATCTGAAATAAATACAAAAAGTTCAACTGAATTGACTGACCGTAATAATTCTTTTATTAATTTAAGACATCGACTGAGGGTGCTTGATGGAATTCCAATATCAAGTTTTAACTGTTGAGATTTTGTGCATTTCCATGTATTTTGTCATTAACCATCCGGGATTCGCCCTTCAGCATCTGCAGGCATTCGAGTACACGAATGGACTCGAAGTGACTAATTTGAATTGAGTTTTTGTACATTTCCATGTATTTTGTCACTAGCGACCCGGGTTTCGCCTTTCGGCATCTTCAGGCATTCGTGTACCCGAGTGCCTGCAAATTCTTTTATTGTTTAAATGTTCTGCTTTACAAAAACTTTATAATAGATAAACTTGTAAGATGGTTGCTGAGTTACTTACACATGTTTGGTTTCCTCGGCATAGTGTTTGGTGTAGGCGGAGCGTTTGACGCATGAAGAGAATCACAAGTCGAGGAACGGGATCGTGAAGTTATCGGAGAGGAGTCACCTCCGCCGCTGTTGACACCGGAACCGCGCTCAGACGAATTTCCACCTCCTGAATATGATGGTGGACGGGAACGACTTTTCTTCTCAGGAGTTATACTGCCATTCTAGAATTTTTTAAAACAGATTGTTTAAATGTTGATATTTTCATACAAAAAGTACTAAGGATATTTTTTTACTTTCCCTGATTTTTTTAAGAGAAATAAATGAGAAGTGGTTGTTCGCATCTTGCCCAACCTCTCTTTCAGAAATGATCAGTGTATAATGATGCAGTTGCATTGTCAGCCGATCATTCTACGGCTCGTAAAGTCATATATGAATTTTAAAATCAATCGAAGATTAAAAAAGAAGGGTGCGGGGAAGGGTGGTTATAGACTATTTGATAGACACCATAATGTAAATGTGGCATTATACCCCAGAAATATCTAGAGATGGACAATGAAAGGGAAGAGTTACTCAAGTCAGTCCAATGAAGGATAAAAGGATTTATAGACACTGTAACAATATGGAATACAACCCTTATGGGTTGTAAAGTCACAACGAGTGGCGGTTGGTACAAAGTTAAGTAATGCAAGTACCCTTTCATCAATAACCGTCTCGTCATCCGAGAAGTCGGTTGAACCGTCATCATGAGAAAGATTCCAGTCCACGTTTATGTTTTCAAACATACTTTTCTCTCGCTTCTCAACACTCTCCAACTGTAAGAACAAAAATAACAATTAAATAACTCATTGTTTAAATTATTATAAATATATTGTCAGACGTTCTACAACTTAGTATTATCATAATTTTATAAAGGATATATTACTAATATACAACTATTTATAATTGATTGATGACTGTTTTATTTATTAACTTAACATGTCTTCAATTTAGAAAAACCTTCATGAGAAAAAAAATGTCACATGTTGAAATATTGCATTCATTATGGACTTCAATCAAATGTATAAGGTAGTGTTAATCCTAATTCATACATTTTTTTGTCAAATGTAGATATGCAAATCGCTTAATGGCGGCTTAGTTATTATTGATAGCTGTATTAAAAACATGTAAAGTATGAAGAAAATTAATGGGAGGAGATTTATCATATGACTGAATCGATGGAAAAAACTAAATAGGTTGTTTTCATAAAACTTATGGTCTACAAGACATACACAACATTTATAATATATGTGAATGACATTGACAAAATGAATGAATAGGTAGAAATAAAATATAGAAATGAAACAAAAACATAACTAAACAATTCAAATTTAATATTGATCGCTTACTAATACTGATTTGACCCTCTTACTCCCACAAGCTGAAATACTGGACCACCCTTCTTATGCTATAACTCCGATGAGCCAACATTTCGGACTGGCATTTTTCAAATCAAATTTACGAGTACATCGGTGAAAAATCTAAATATTTTTACTTATAAATTTTACACATCATTAATAACCCACGCAGACATTACTTACTTGAATTATTTATTATATTACTAATAATGATTTATTAAATTTTTTTTTTTTGCAAAAAACAGGAATTTCACCTACGCATGCCAAAATGATAATTTTATGGTTATATCATTTAAATACTATTATTAATATGTAAATCAAAAATCTTTGAATCCTACGAGTACTTTTGTGTTTAAGTCTACCATGATTATTCCATTGAATAAATAAAAAAATAATAACAATAAAAAATTGAGAAATGAAGATGATGGCGATCGGGTTACATTGTCACACACCAGTTCCTGGCAAGCTCTGTGCCCCATTTGTTGAGCGATCTGTAAAGCCGTATGCCCCCTACTGTCTTTGAGGGCTGTATTGGCTCCGGCTCTGAGTAAAAGCTTCATAGGCTCCGGTCTGTCAGTCAAAGAGCAGAGATGCAATGCTGTCATTCCAGCAGTAGTTGTCCTGTCGAGAAGTCCCGCACCTCCGTTCTGGATTAAGAAGTCTACGAGATGGAGTCGAGAGCCGTCTCCCATCTCTCGTATTACGGCTAGATGTAAAGCTGTTTCATTGCAGTCCTGGGGAAAAGATGCGAGTGCTATCTTAGATACTATAATATGAAAAATATAAACAATTATAAGATAATTTTATTTTACGATATTGGAATCGGCTATAAATTTGTTGGACCATTTCTCCCATACATAATGTTTTGCATTTGGAGCATATCTTAGCAACTGAGAAATCAAAAAGAGAGAAATGATTCAAATTTATTATTTAGTATCACTTTTATTCAATTTCGTTATTTTAATCAGGCGCATGCCATATATTTCTCTCATCCTCGCTCAATCACACATAAAGTGAAGGATGCGAGCGAGATACAAGGGCATGCGGGTGCATGCTCTTGCAGCCTACTTGCTTATACACAAAGGAGGTTGTGTGATAGAGATAGAAATACATTCACTGCACGCCGATTAAATATAATATAATGAGTTAGCAAATTTCGCCAATGTCACGGTTTTTTAAATTACTTGATTATTATAAATTTTCTTGACCCACCTAATTTCGATTCAATTATCGCTTCCAAATAATTATTATTATGTGTTTATCGCTGTTAGAACTCCACAAGTGAATGTGATTTTAGTTTATCCATTTTCAATGTATAAAAAAAAGTTTGATATTGTAGAAAAAAAATATTTTTTGAAAGGTTTAAATAACTAAAACTGAATAATTTGAGAATTGTTTAAATGCTTACAGAGCTAGGCATCGGTGTTTGTAAATCAGCTCCTTCAGCATAGGCCTGAAGCAATTGAAGAAGTTCTCCGTTATTAACAGCATGCTCAACATCGCTAACTCTTTCTGCAGCATCTCCACATGTTCGTAAACACCATCGGCGGTCCACATACTTGCAGCGGATGAATTGCAATCTTTCTTCCCTATAGAAATTTTAGTACATAATTTAGATTAGTTAAAAAATAATATCAATTAATGTTGTTTTCTCTTCTACTTTCCTTAAAAAAATGCATACTGTGGTGATGACAGAAGTTTCATTTCAAACTTTGATAAAAATTCATTGTAGATCTTCTATAACCTCCTCAAGTTCTGTAAATTATTTTACAGTATACTTACATGGAACTATCAGGTGTCGGTTTGTCTCCATCGTTGAGGGTTTTCTCCATGACATCATTGAATGCTTGATTACCAACATGTCTGGCCAGCAGCAATTGTGAGGTGGTAAGCCTGTCCAACGTCAAAGACTGTATCCTTGATATGTGTACTCCTAAATCTCTATGCACTCCAGAACATTCAATACACACTATTATGCCAAAATTTGTAGAGAGCCACGTTGCATCTGAAATCAAGAACATTCAATAATAACCAATTCGACTTTAAAAAATTCAATACAATATTGTTGTTAATACACTGTTTTCCTGTCACTTGAAATAAGGGGCAATTTATAATACAGAAAAACTCAGATACACTGATGCAAAGAAATGGACGAGACCGTCTCACAGAAGCTGACAGAGATGACTGAATGCATCTTTGTAATATCGTCGTACTAGAATTGGTTTGAACCAAGTCCTTTTGACATGATGAATTAAAAAATACTGTGTATTTGTAAGAGAACCAGTAAACCAAACAAATATAAATTGTTAGATGTATCAATACATGCAAATGTTGATTGTTGAATGGCATTTGTATCTTAGAATACAATGTAGCCAAGGAAGAATTTAAAAAATTCCAAGTATAAGAAATTTCACAATAAGACAATATTAACCATTGGTAGAACCACAATCACAGCATGCTTGGTTTCCAGGTAGCCTCAAAACTGCTCTGATGATAGCTTGGTGGAGGTCTATGAGAGAGTGTCGACCTTCTCCTGCTCCATCTCCACTTCCAGGACCTTCTGCTTGAAAAGCTCGTTTGAGAGCACCTTCTTTGCAGTTGACAAGCACTGACATCCAAGCTCTTTGATCATTGTCGTCCTCTGCTTGAAAATGGTAAGTTCGATTGTCTGGAAATAATAACGATTTTAAAAAAAATCATCTCAAAATCTCTTCTTGGGAAACCCTGGCAGCACTGCGAACACCGTCTAAATATGCACCTTATGATTACTTGTTTCTATACACCGTTGAGTGATGTTCTGCATTTCGCGCTTTACTCAGAAATACACTACACGCACAATATAAATATAACAAAAGAAATTTCGGAAAAGAAAATCGTCAAGAAGTAGAAGTTCAATAATAAAATGCCGTATTTGTATAATAATATAAATATTTGTAGATTACATACATGATACTAGGTCGAATCCTCGCTTATCATCCGAAACGACTTTAATTTGGCAAGTGAGTAGGTTTACTCTTGTGGGCTGTTTTGATTCGTCTGCATGGAATATGTCTAAGAACCCTTCAGCCGTTACACGACATCTGAAAACATAAAAAAAATTGTCAATAGATAAAATTAGACATTCATTATTATTTAATGAAGTGATAAAACTTGCTTAATATCAATGAATTTTATCACTTTCGATAAAGGAAATTTGGAATCTTAAAAATTATTACATTTTCAAATATTGAAATTCAAGCAACTATTGTAAATGCACGAAAGGTTTTAGATCTGTTAGTAGTTGACGTTAAAATCAATATTTGAAAATAAATCCAGCTTGAAATCGAGCCTAAAACCTCTTATTGCTAAGCTATTCTGCAAGATACAAAAATAAAATACCTTCTCTTTTGCCAAACTCTTCGCACTTTGCCTTCAGATTTTTTCATAAGATGGCCACTCCTAGTGACACCATGCTGTTTGTCTCCTTGCAATTGATGCAATGAGTACCCACCGACTGTTGAAGCACTCTGAAGCATTCAAGGAAATATTAATTTTGACCACTTTTAAGGTGTTAACTGTCAATTCTTGGTGGAAAGACATTACATTTAAAAAAAAAAAAAACACAATTCATTTGTACTACTTCCACATATTTATAACGATCAGGACCGGTTTCGCTCATCACGAGCATTATCAACTGCATACTTCCACATATTTATAACGATCAGGACTGGTTTCGCTCATCACGAGCATTATCAACTGCATTATCAGTTGATAATGCTCGTGATGAGCGAAACCGGTCCTGATCATTATAAATATGTGGAAGTAGTACAAATGAATTGTGTTTTATTTATTTAAAAAAAAAAAAATTTGACAGTTGTTTCCGAAAACAACATTTTAACGAGACAAGTAAATGAATTTGAATGTATTTTCCATTTTTTATATTATTGAAAATATAAACCTCTTTATCTTGGGGAGCAGCAGCTCTCAAAGAAGTCCTCAGTTCACTCAGATTTCGCTTCTCTTCATCCTGTTCTTGTCTTATCGTCTGCAACCGGACACTGAGGTCAGCAACATAGCTTCCAAAATGTTCGATGGTCTTCAATCCATCTTGGAAATAGTTGGTCTGGGCATGGTAGTATTTCACGAGATGCTGCAGCAATTCAATGCCTTTCTTTGTTTTGATTTCGTTGAACTTTATCAGGTACTGAGAATAATAAACCAAAATTTAGCCACTTTTTAGTTAGATAGCTGGTTGTAGACCAATCGCTCTACACTGCTTTCAAAATGATAGTTTGATAGGAAGTGACGCCTTTGGCTGCAATTCATATTGCGATTGAAAAACCAATTAATAAATATAGTTTCATCACAATTCGAACATCCAATACAAAACAACCACATGTCCCAAAATCACGTTTTTGAGTATTGCTACAAAGAATGTAAAAATTTCGTATGATTTTACTGTAACAACAACAATTGTATGTCACAATTTGATCGCGATATAATAACCAACATAATATGTATATATTTTGTTGGTTTGCTGTTTCGATGAATTCAAAATATTTTCAATATAACATCAGTATAAGTCGTATACATGCTACTTTTGCACTTATTTTAGTAGCTACAATGCCGACCACATCCAACAAAAATAAGTAACGAAACGCGGTAATTTATTTTCGAAACTTCAAATGCGATTTTCTCCAAATTGTAAAAATGCAGATGTGGTTGTTTTACATGGTATGAATATGTTAGGTTACAATTTTCCATCGTTTAATACTTAATTACACATGGGTGTTCTTTCATCAATTTCAAACAAGAAAAAGATACAATAGAAATAAAAAGTGTTTCGATAAATGGAGGAAACATGCTAATGCACATGATATCTGGTTTCCAAAGGCGATGAATAATCGATATATAATTAATTTGTCATGTCATGTACGAATCATTACTATTTAAAATAGCCGAATCAAATCGTAGAGTAAAAAGAAGTATTGACACGGGTAATCAATTTTAATAACACAATGGAGTTATTTTGAAATTTTCCAAAAGAAACAACATTGCTGCCAGTTGACTCAGCTTCCTGCGCATGAAGTCGTGACTGTTTATCAAGTTTTTTTAATGAAGAAACATTTGCATACGTCGGTGTTGTTTATCCTGTGGTGTTTACAAAAAAAATCTTTTAATAAAAATTCTTCTGAAAGTGCTAATGTAGTTTCGGTTGGGAAATTCTTAATATGAATAGGTTTTAAGAAGAAATTATCGGTCAGTAATTATATTTTCGTTATTACGTTTTTGATTATTAATTATTGTCTCAAGGTCACGATAGAAATATACGTATTCGCGCAGTGGTTTGTGAAATTATTACTTTACGCAAATGGCAATTGGATTAGGCATAAATGGTAAATTAAATCTGACTATTTTAATTTGAAAAAATCGGAGTTGTAATCAAAGTAGTAGTGAATGACTTCAAGAATTTAGATACAAGAGTATGAGTACTTTCAAAATATAGAGAGTTGCGTAATTACAAAACAACCAGTACTCATCGAAGTATAAAAAATAAGTATGTGACAGTATTAATCAATGAAAAATAACGTTAAGACTTTAAAAATATTATTCAGCATATTTTCAAAATTCACTCACGCAGATAAGTATGTAACATGTGACTAAGTAAATTGATTTTAGAATACAATTTATCCCATCACGCTATCGGTCTAAAATGCAATTACTTCATTCCGGCACTCATATAAAATTCACAGTAACTTTATAACGAACAGCATCACATAAAGCACTCTATTTTAATTGCCGGTAAATAGGTAAACATCCATGTATTTTGCAACCCGGTATCGCACCTCGAAGCCACTCTTACAGAGCAACACTTACAACAATTATGAATGTTTTTTTAAACTGCAAAAAGGAGTGTTATGCTACCACACTTAAGCGATATAACAGCGTTACATTAAAATGACCAAGAATATCCGATTAATATTGCTATTATCAAAGGTTTTTAAAAATTCTTTTAATAGAGTAAAAATGGCTTATCTAGTTAGCAACACCAAAATAAAATTGACTGATGAGTTTTCAAAAATAGAATAATACTCCAGGTGACATTTGAAATATCCACACAGTTCATAACTTTAACTGAGAGAACTCTCAGTTCGAGTCCATTCGTGTGCTCGAATGCCTGAAGATGCCGAAAGGCGAAACCCGGGTCGTTAGTGACAAAATACATGGAAGTGTACAAAATCTCAATAATCCAAAAAAAATAAATATCTTAACGACTGTCTGTAATTAACATTTACATATCTGACGCGTGAACAAGTGGCCCACATTACATGGCAAACTGTTTTAACGAAATTAGCGTCCGGGAGCAGTAGGGTTACTGCGGAAGTAAAGCATCTACGCTGCTACGTGAGTAAGTTACTAAGTTCCGTGGAGCCGTAGAGGCGTAGACGTTCACTTTAAAACGTCCTGAAGTTGGCAGCGAGGCATGCGTTATTAATTTACAGCCATCAAACTTCTCATGTCAACACACGTGAAATTTTCCGAGCTTTAAGCTCGTGTTTTGAGCTTTTGCGTTAGTCCGTGACGGGTAGGTTTTTTATATATATTCTAACTAAGCTTTTAAAATAACTCATTTTGTCATTGGGTACGGCGTTCACCCGAAATGTAAAAACAATATGTAGTGTAGTAATTTCGTCAAGTTAAAGCCATTATATTATAATTAAATGTATGCATATTATAAATATTTTATTTAACAGTGGAGATGAGATCGGTATGAGCTTTGAACGAGGACATATTGTAACGTTGACAGAAAGGGTAGACGTAGAAGTATGCGGCAAGGAGAGAATAGGTTGATACCCAATAACATACTGCTTTCAAACAAAATAAAGTTCAAGCAGGGTTGAAAACGTCGCAGAATTATATACCCTTAAATACGAATTATATTAACCGTATTTCCTCCGATAGAAGATGCATATTTATTTTTAAAAACCAATATCACGAAAACTTTGTTTCAACAGAGAAGGCTTAAAGCATTTAAAGTAGGTACAACATATACGTAATTTCTTACCATCAACCTGAAGCTTTATCGGATTCAAGTCTCTGATTTTTCTCAATCATTGTTTTTCGAGACTTTCCAGAAAACACGATTGTAATACGTCATCGGTTATAAAACATGCGTCTTCTATTCTAGGAAATACTGTAATTACAATAATTGAAAAATCAATTCACGTAAATTTGCAGCTGTGAATTTGAGCGACGGATTGCACTCAATGAATCACGAGGCGCTATTAATATGCAAGGGTGATATCAGAATAGTAATGAAGTAACACATGTCTTAGACGAAACGTTTACATTTTTTGATTCGTTTGTTAAGCGATGAAAAAAGTAAAAATAAAAGTCATCGCTTTGACAGATCAATAATAGCAAAGAAGATATGTATAATGTCACGTCATTGTCCAAAAATCCGTGAATCAGGAATAGTGCAATTGATTGAGATTGGGTCAGAGTTGAGTTGAGATATCGATGATTGATGATGAGTCCCCAAGGCAAGGCCAATGCCTAGAAACCTTTTATATTTCTTTGATGGAATTGTTACAAAACCACCTGTATTGAAAGGCATTCCACAGGTTTTCGTTGTAACGGTAGAAGAAGCAAAAGTAATTTATATTTATTATTTTCCGAAACGTTACTTCAGATTAATAATTAAAATTATATCGTTTGATGAGGTCGAGTGGGATTTCTGCCTTTTCGGTTGCTCGATGAAGTGTTCAAATCTCCGAATGGACGCTTTCATACGGTATTATCCGTTATTTTACATCCGTTGCCAGTGTTGCCACTGACTCGTATCTATTTTTGAAAACATGGATGAGCGACTAGCTATATACAAGTCTATTCCTAATCACATTCCTTGTTTCATTGCCATGTCTAAAGAGAGATTAATACAATGACTTACAATCAGTTCTCTTTCAAAAAAATTCCGTTGAAATGCTCGATTAGGAATTCAAATGCTCCGCGTTGGGAGCTGACATAGTATAGTGTATTATTGTAAATAACGTTAGAAAAGTTGAAATACATGAATTGGCTCACAGCTCACAGCCATACATCTTCGTGTCATCATAACTCTCTGTAAAAGAAAGCAGAACTCGTCTTACAACTATTCTTCCTAAAAATACCTACCGTAAAAATACTAAAAGCGAATATTGTATTAAGCAAAGAACTTTGTTTAAAGCTTTTAGGCATACATTGGAAATAAGTCGTGAGTAATTAAATTAACACTGGAAACAAGATTTAACCACTAATAATAATTGGTATTTTTTAAAAATCATAATGCTATCATGATTCGAATGGAAATATTTTATTTATAATAACAAAGAGAATAATTTTTGTGTATATTAAAAATAAGCAATTTTTCTTCACGCAAAAAACGCAAATTCCCATTTAATAATAATACCAGGCCATTATTTCATCACAACGTACCTCCTCGCTTAGCTCACCTTTTCTTTTCTCTCCCTAAAAACCGTTTAGGAAATTTCATTATAATACGAATATAATTTTCTATACTTAGCTGTCAATTACTTATGTATTCACACAAGAGTGTTTCAATTTAATAATAACGGCGTCTGTGTAAAGAGAAAAACATTTGTTTTTCTCTAAGGGGTAGTTTTTCTTCACAATATACTGGGTATGGTCGGTTTAAAAGCATCAATTTCAGTGGCTATTAATTTTCCCGGACCGATTCGCGCACGAGGAAATTGGCAATAAATCGTATAATTGGCTAGTTTATTTCTTATTCTGACCATGCATAGAGTAGAAAACGTTTAACCTATATATTATATGTTCACCATCACTATTTTTCAATAGTTAATGTTATTAATTGATACTACAGTACTCCATACAATAAAAATTAAGCTCTTTTCCAGAAGAACGCTGTATTAAGTAAGATAGTTATTTCGATACAACAGCATTTTTTTTAAAATCCGTATAAATAATCACTTCGAAGCAATACTACATGTTGACTATTCGTCACCTGCCACTATAATATATCGTATAAGTCATCACGAATAGCGTATAATAATATCAAATAATAATGAAGAGCAATTGGCTAAAAACCTTCTTGACAATATCATTCAATCCTACACAATACTGTAAAAAAAGTGTGAATGATCGACCAATAATCATTCCTTCTGAATTTTGCATTATGGTTTTGTTGAAAAACGTAATGTTTGCATTGTTCTTTCACCAATCATATGGAAATCTACGTGCGAAAGTAAGAGGGACTTATGTTTGAAATTACTTATTTTATACATAAGTATCAAGAAAAAGCCAAATAAACATTATTGACAGTTTTAACCATTACAGCGCTAGCCGTTTTCACACGAATTTATTTTCAGTCAATTGACCTATTAAAACGCTCACCATGGATAAAAATAAATCAATTTCCACAGTAAAAAAAATGGTGAATTATGTGAAATATATATTAGTTATCCTAAATATATCAAGAAACTTAACTCAAGTCGCATTCTCGCTAAAATAAATCGAAGAAAATGAAACTGAAAAATATTTAATCTACAACTTTGCAAGAAAAATGTCTACGGCCGGTCTTCGTATACACCGCCACCACGCACACAAGCAACCGCGTAGCTGCATAAGTATGTGTAATACATAGGGCTGACGATTAATGCTGTGTTGCCTAATTTCTCTACCTAAAGGTTTAAACTATTAATATAAAATATAAGTATTAGTTTGAACTATTTTTAAAGCTTAAATCGACAAGTTTCCTTCTAGTTAGCCCGGAAATACGAGATTAAGTCTTGGACGTGTAAACATGTCCATCGCGTTCATCGGGTTAATAAAATAACAAATACATTGAATAAATCCAGTATAGATTATTCTCTTAATGAACTATACTACATACTTCTGTCTAATTAGATCACTTATCCATAAATTATGTCCACAACTCCCTTTCTTTCCTTGGAAAGGAATAATGTTCGCTTTTTTTAAATTCATCTCTCCACTCCTATTTTTCGTAGTGACCGAATATTTATTTCCTCTTAACGTCTTTTCTCTGCCCTAAGAGTAATTCTCAGAGGAGTTAATTTTTTGTTTGTTTTGCTTCCCCCACTGCCTCCAGCCCTATCATATTTTCGGCGAGTTTTTTTTGCGTGCACCATTCTTTTCACTTGATGACGGATTAAGACCTTTTAAAATTCATGAAACGGAAGAGTAGATGGCGCAAATAGCACGCTTTATCTTTAGTTTATTTTATTCGAGTGAATTTCATTACTGGATTCTAAATTTATTGCCTTCTTCGCTCAAAAAAAAAGAACGTCAAATCATGGATGTATTTTAGTTATGCAAGAAAAGTTTCGATCACCGCCACCGAGTGGCAAAACCTTATCCTTCCGCAATTTAATCCAGGGATCGATTTACTAAATGGATTTTGGACGTGGTTATGTAGAAAGTAGCCGGTCTACAGAAAATAAATATAGTCAGGTGCGTAAATGTTTTCAGTAGGTTCTGCTGAAAATGGCCTGACTGCAAAAAAATATAGTCTATGGAAATATGGTGCTGAAAAAACAAGCCAGGCAATCAGGTAACATACACACGACTCTATTTTCAATTAAAATAAACTACGGATGATCTTATATTTTATATAAAACAAACAGTCAGTTAGTCATATTGTACATTAATAGAAATAAGATTCAACTTTTGCTATAATATCTATCATATAAATAATAACTCTGCTGCAACTTTCCAACATTTATAATTTCATATTTTTCTTGACAGTAATGTGAATTGGCTACATTAAATTTCGGTTTGTTGATTTTGAAATCAATATACATACTATTTTGTACACACAGTAGGCATGCGTGTCTTTGACGCTCTAAACAATTTCTCCTCCTCAAAATTGTTGCACATACATATTCGAAAATTATTTCTCACCTCACACATTTGGAGCTGAAACAGTCGTCTCTCTTTCTCCATTTCATCGGCGATTTCTGCTGGCGTAATCTCGCTCCTGATGAGACCAGCATCTTTCGCGTGCGACTTCTTCTCCTTCTCAATCTTCACATATTTGGAGTCGTAATCTTTGGAAGCCTTATCGAATGGCCGCTTGAGGTCGCCGCGGACTCCTCGCAACTCCCCCTTCAGCAGGCTGTCCACGGGGAACATTACGATGTTGTTAATGTTCTGCATCTGTTAAAGAAAGAAAGGAATGATATTAGGAAAGAATTAATTTAAAAAAAATAGATGGTAGAGGTAAAACAAGTGTATATCGAAAGCAGACTGTTAAACACATGTTGTAATGCGTTTATTGGCCTTGTTGTATTTACAGATATTTTAACATTTTGAAATAGAAATATCTTAGGTTTTGTTGAGTGTTGCTCGTTAAGTTAGCTTTTCGGTGTTGTCCACCATATTTATTCGTTTCCCCACACACACAAAATATTTGACTTTTAGATACATATTTTTTGATCTGAATTAAGACATGTTTTGAATAAATCGAAAGATATCGCGCATAAAAAGAGTGAAATAATTCATTATTAAATACGTTTACGTTTTTGCGGGCACTGCTCCCTCACATGAATAAAGAATTTCCGAATTTTACTTGATAGAAGAGATTCAATGAATAATTTTACATTTGATACCAAAAGTGCAAGTTTCATTCCCTCGGGAGTTTCATAGATCTGACTTCATTGAATTTAAATTGCTACCAAGCAGTAAAACCGTTTGGCAATTCTGACCACGGGTGATGTGAATCGAGTGCATCATTTAATACAGACTCCAAAATGAATGAACATTTCAGAAAGAGTGAACTCGGAAGAGGTTTATGATACAATTGATTGATGGCTTCGAAAATTTCTGCTTTTTATAAAGAAAATAGTAAAATTTACGAGTTACGAAAAATATATACTTAATTACATATATAAAGCTAGCGTAATATATGTTTTTCAAAGAAGCGAAACACTTGTCACAGATATTTCAGATTCACTATTTATCTTAAAGAAAATAATGATTTAAATGTAGAAATATTCCATTAGGTACATCAAAAAGGTTTTAAAACAGTTCCAGCGTTACGCATAGGCGCAGACGGCGACCGCCTGTGGCGGCAAATATAAAAGAGCACCGTTGCTACTCTTATATCTTCTATATATATATAAATATGTATAAATGAATTTGTATGTTTGTCCTCTATGCACTCCTTTACTATTCATCCGTTGAAACTTTGTTGAGTTGTTGTGCGCACACCCGTGAAAGTTTCTGAAGAAAAAAAAATTTAATCTAAAAAAGCACCAAATACGTACACACACAGCGACATCTCGGTAAAACCTAATGAAATTTCAGCCCGTGCAGATCTCTAATGCAAAAGCACTTCAAAAAACAAAATTAAAACACAAACCATTTCTTTCTTTGAGTGGTATTGCAACGCATGTCGGGTACTCGCTAGTAGTGAATATAAATACAACATTTTTTCAACTTTTATAGCTGGGCCGGAAACACACAATCTTGCCTGGAGCGGTAGTCTGGCGCCAGTCCTGTTTTAGAATAAATTGTCAATGCTTGAAATTTAAAACTATCTCTACGAAACAGACGAATACCTAGAATATAGATATATATCTAATTTGGCCGTGTTGAAACTCGTAGCGAGAACAAAACACATAACAATAAACTAAAAAATGCATCAAACACGCCGCCTGCACTTTTACGATGTCGCATTGTCTTCAAAACCACCCACACCGAAAAAAATCCGCCTTTTAGTTAATATGGCGACATTACATGGAGCAACAAACTCAATTCGACAACTACTTGAATCATATAGAAAATGCGAAGAGTTTGAATATATAATATATTGATCTAAAGATTCTAAAGCAAACGTACATCTTTGTGTACTGTAGCTGTAAGATTTAGGAGAATGGTAAACAGCATCAGCAGGAAATGTTTAGATCAGCTACTAGCACAGTAATCCTAGAGAATAACGACTTTATTCATGTTTCTATGCATCTGCGAATACAACATGGCGTCCAAATATCACTGAAGTAATATATTTCGCATGAAATTTGCACGCCGTATTTTATAATAGGGAAACCTTTAAGGTCAATGATATGTAACTCTAAGTTGCGGTGAAGAATATTATCTCATTTTATTCCAATATGACAACGATGACCCTTGTTGGGCCAAACAATTTGAATCTTTCCTACAGCTTTACCAATATAAATTACTGTATAAACATGCACTGGAAACAAAATTTTGTAAAAACTATTACAATTGGAAGTAATATGGTCAAATTAGCTATCTCGGTATTCAGAACGATGGCGCGATGCTAAAATAACAAACAATTAACAATTGGACGTCTTTACAGGTTAGGTCATATAAGATGAACGGCATAAGCTGCAGAACAGCTGAAACGCTGTAAGATTTTCAGTTTTGGCTGAGGGAAAACAAGAAAAATGGATGATGACAAGATTACCGACTTAATTGGGAAATGATAAATACTGAAGTATCAATCCGCGTTGAAGATAGCATTTCTATGCGTGAGTTTTGTCGATTTATAACAATATTTTTGTGTAATATATTCTATGAGCGATTGACTGTTTCGCTCAGTCGTATCATGTAATATAGAGACGAGCCATTGGGCACAAAAATACGAAATTCTCGTGACGGTAAAATAAGTGTGTACTTAATTTATACCAAAATTATCTCAAAATTTAATCAACGGCTACCGAGCGCTGTCACAAAAGAGTTTTGATCCTGTAATACGCGACACGGGTATGAGAACGAAGTGAAATTGGGTAATGTCTTCATATCAAAAGCCACCGTATTCCGAAATGGATTTGGTTCAATTTCAAGAAGCAGAGTCTTGCAAGTTTAATTCCATTTAAGTGTGGACTCTCATACCTTCGAGTAAGACTTCAGTCCTTGTTTGCAGAGCCATTTGCATAAATAAGCTCAATTCTACCAGAGAAGCAATTCTTACTATGTGAATAGCACCTTAACCACGCAAAAGAACAAAATGAAATAAATTTTAAAATCAGCGATTGAATATTATTTTTTAACGTTGGGTAAGTAACATCGATGTGAATTATCATAATAGATACGTTTTTATAAAATTGCTCTACTAATTATAAAAATATATTGTTATATAATTGAGTGAAAGATAATTTAATGGACTATAAATGGAGCATTTGGACAGAAGAAGAACTCATTGTAGTTAAATCGCTTATCAAACGGAATTTTTGATAGCTAGTGGGCCTCTTTGTGTCCCGTTATTTAACTATTGGATAGAAGTTGGGTGGAATCAACATGGAACAGGCATCGATTTATTTGGAAAAAATCCATAATTCATTAAAAAAGAGTTTTGTTCGTGGATTCGAATACGTGACCCCGCATCCGTATAGGACGAACGCCCAAGAGCACGAACAACTCGGCTACAAGAACGGAATTTGACTGTAGTACAATATGTTCATCCTTTAATTAGTATTTCTTGGAATTATGTTAAATCATACAAAATAAATATTTCAAGAGCTGTCTAATATTATATTTTAAGCCATCAAAGTATAAGAATAAGTAGAAAATAAGCGGGGAGAGCATTCAAATTTCCGATAAATAAATATGGCTCGCTTTCTCTGTGGATGGATGTCAATATTCGAATGGAAATATTGGGGACACTTCTATCAACTGACAGAGCCAATAGCGCCAGAGACATCGGGTCGACAGAGTGACACATAATATAAATAATACTATGTACCGGGAAATTGAGATATTTAATAGGATTTCAAAGGAGGAAGAAGAGAAGATAAGCAGAAACGATTATTTAAACACGAAAAGGAATTTGTGTCCAAATTTTTTTTTGATGTTACAAAAGAAATCTGTCACATAACAATTATCCAACATGTTGATTGTATTTTAAAACGTTCTTAATGATATTATGATAATCGATTTTCTATTCAATGTTCACTTTTTTAGGATATATTGTTTCATTAACAAGCAAACCATTGATGATTGTTAAAAACATCAGGTTCATGAATACACAGTACAGAATACAATTAATCCTAATCAATGCGATGCGTTTTCAAAAATATTGTTCTAAATATCTTTAAAATAGCACGATATAAAATAAATGAAAAACCATGTATGTATACGGTTTTTTATTAATCGTCAATCAAATATATTGTTTTATACAGTAACTAAGAAAAAAAAGTTTCAAAGTTTATCAAACAATTAATTTATATGAATAATGTCGTCAGTAAAATGTACCCGGGTTCAAAATAATCGTTAAATACACATTAACAAAAAAATTAAATACGAATAGGTAAGTACGTTGGGTATATTTTGTTGTATGTATATCCGTCGAGTTGTCAAAAAAAAATAATGATATTATACGAAACTAAGAATTTAATAAAAATATTAATTAGTTTATTTGTATTAAAGCCAGAATAGTTTAACATACAATTTTATCGTTGAAAATCTAATATAAATATTAATAAAAAAAATACCTTCCACACATAATAGACTAAGTAGATGTATGTATGCCAGTGGTATTTTAGTTAATTGATATTTAATTCCAAAATATACCTGCTGTTCGAATGCCTAACGATTTGAACATTGTATTGTCCAACAATATCAAATGACTTTATAGGTCTGTCTACATTTTGTTTGTTCGATAATTTTATACGTTGTTTTTCAGCCATTCAAGGTCCCTCATTAAAAAGGTTCTTCGACAAACCGCAGACTTTATTTTAAATGGTAATCAATTCACAAATTGATTTCGACGATACGAATGACGGCCACGCAACAATTCTTATTTTTTACCTGAAAATTTGTCAGAATATTGTCGGGTACAAAATATCGAAACGTGAAGGATAAAATTTGTTTACAATAATCCGTCAAAGACAACTATAAATACAAAGAATCAATTTAAATTTATTAAGGTTAGCGACAATTGATGGTACTGATAAATAAATACCTAAGGAAACAAATCGACATAACTATGCGAAGAGATTAAGTAGCAGTGTCGTTACTAACTACACTTTGGCCTACTATGAAAACTATCCACTCTCAAGATTGCATAATACTAACCGAATAAGATCATGATTAAAGATTTAAACTAAGAAAATGGAGTTACATGCAAGAAGAAAATTATTGTGTGCTTTTGAAGCACTCCAGAGAATTAATAAAGTTTTTAACGACGCTGGATACAGAAGAGGAAGGTTATTATCTATTTAAAATAAATACCGCGCATAACTGAAATAATGAATTGAATTAATAGATTGACCATTTCGATCAATGTTTATTTTTGGACTCAACCCTCATCTTTTATCTATTCCGATCCTCTAATCTCTAATGGCAACGACGGTTGACGATGAATAATATAAAGTTTTATTTTTGAGCTATCCATAATTCAACTGTTGCCAGTTTTCTTACGACAACATGTTTCATCAAACGTCACAGATTCACTTTAATATCCTTATAAATAAAAATCAAAGATAATCGATTCTAAATATGGATTTCTATCTGATTGCATCAAGAAGTAACGCGACAATTGCCTTAATCACAATGATTAATGGCACCTTTATAATAACGGAGAGCAATACTATATTTCCATGGTAATAAAGGTATTGACGATCGACATGAATTATTTTTAAAACGAAAAAGCATAGAAGAAACATAAAATAAGTGGAAAAATTACTATAAATACTTATTACATCTGAAACGAATATATTTTGATATCGTTTTTAGCAGTCATTTTAATATATCAAAAAGATTGGATCGGAAAAAAGTCTAGTAAAACGTAAGAAAAATAAATGCTCAACAATTTGGCCCACTGAGAAACGCGATAATAATATTAAAGTTTACGTAACGCTTCAAAGAACAAACTCATCGGTAGTAATTGAAGGATACTGAGGATTAAACTTTTCACTAGAAAAGATTTCAAATAATTGGGAGATAAAAATTCAATTAGATAGGATGGTTCATTTTTAAATAAGAAATTTGTAACAGCAGTTTACATAAAGAAAAAAAAAGGTTTTCTCAATTTAATGTTATGACACGATGTACTAGTCGTAAGAAAAACTCATTATAATAACGATTCACATTCTATTTCGCATTTGTTCGAAATTGATCATGTTATAAGCACAAATAATACGCATTATAAAAACGGAAAAAATACACAAGCGATATTAACAATTTAATTATGGTATAAAATATTATATTACGAATTATTAGAAGTAAAGGTCGTATGTAATATAATAATTTTAATTACGCTTTTTTCATTCCTCTCTCGAAATTATTCAATGTGCTTTTATTTTGTTAGATAAATATATTTTCACTTAAAAATAGTCTACAGAAAATACAGGTCAAAAACAGTTTATTACGAACTATTCGGTAGTGATATGGTATAAAGATTTTTAGATTCCAGTTCAGTTTAAGTTTCGTTTTAAGTCGAATAGTAATATTTTAGATTCATTATTAGTGTGTTTACGAGATCCGAAGTATGTTTATTCGGGATGTTTTTTTCGGAATTGATATCAAGTGATTGATTGGGAATTATTGCTGCATTGGTGGGACGTTATTGTGATTTGATACGTTTTATCTCATACTCACAAATCAGTTTTATGAATCTTACCGATTAAAAAAAAAATCCGTTAATAATTTATTGAGCAGCAAAAAAAAAATGGAAAATATTTATTATAGATTTATAAAAATCACTGGTGAAATCTTAAGATTTCTAGTTTTCTTTATTGTAAGAATATATTAGAATTTCACAACGGATTTTTTCTCATAACTACATAAAAATATAGAATAATTAATATTCTATACCAATTTATTTTAATTTTATTAAACAGTTTTAATGTTACTTTTAGTACCAGAATGGTTATTACGTAAAAATAGGAGCTAGTATACATCATATTTATTAAAAAAACATAGAATTAATATGCGTGAATCAATATGTTCATCACCACATAAAATTTTACCGCATAACGTATCCCGTAGTAATTATAACGATAATTGTTTTATTATAAAGAAAAAATATTATATTTTAAATTATCTAATAGGATTTTTTTCATAAAATGTTCGCTAAAATCGTTGTAATAATAATTTTTCAATATTCATACGCGATGTGAATGCTAATTAAATTTTGCTGGACTTGTTGCCGAGTAATCAAATCGTTTGTCCTATTCGATTGCCAATCTTTCAATCGATTTGTTCTCAAACGCATGAACTTCCATGATGTTTGCATTCTTTCTCACCAGCCTCCTATTCGATCGTAAAACGGAACGTATACAAAGCGATAAGGTTACAATCAGTCTTTTCCTTACCTGATCGTTCAATTCCTACCCTCAACGCAGAAGAAAGATTAAGCAATTTCCAATAGTCAGTTCTAAAAAACATTAAAAATACTCTAAACTAGAAGCGTATATGGTTTTAAGACAAGACAGTTTAGATTAAATTTAGCTAGTAAAAGACGAATTTCTTGTTGTATATAATAAAATTATTCTAATATAGAAATGACCCCACACTTTTTTCTTGTTCTGGTGAGAACATACATACAAAAAAGCTGATTTACTGGCGTACCAATTCGTGCTGAATTACTTTATTATTCAGATTAATTTGAAGAAAAGAAACGTACGAACAATGCATTAAAAAGAGGTACTTAATTGATGCGCATTTTTTATGACTGGAATTGGTTTAATTTTCAACAATAATTGGTATAAATATCTTAGGTGAGAGAGTACAGCATTGTCGAGTGTAAAACATTAAAAAAACATTAGACAAACAGCTTGTCGGTGTTAATTGTTTGCAAAGCGATGTGAGAAAAATGGATGGGATTAACATTATGCATCTCGAACAAAACAGATTGCCTCTAAATACTGGGCGCGTGGGAATTATCATCCATTGTGAATTAATTATCTTAACAGATTGTTTTGATGTTATGCATTGTCTGTAAGAAAGTGTGGGGGTTCAATTATACTGTATAAGTATAATAACTTTTTTTTTTAATATCTGGCATTATAGTCAATGCGTTAAATATTTTGAAAATTGTAAAATCATACGAGATAAACTCGATGAGAATTTTTATAAGTCACTCATGTAATTTAAATTGACAATATCTAAATTTGATATTAGCCTTACCGGGATTTGAAACAATACTCACCTGATCGCTAGGGTAAAGCTCTTACCACTAGAACACATAGGCCGACAAATTTTAATTTTCGTTGGACATAACTCTATTCTAAAATATTTAAGCATATCGTCATCTTAGTGCAAGAAGTCACTGACTGAAATAAATACGTTCAAAGATTTTTTGTCATAACCCTTGGATGGCTTAGCTTAATATAAGAATGAAAAATTAGATGTGACCTAATTAGACGTTACTGACTTGCATTTATAAAACCAGTTAGTGATTTCATTCACTAAGTCAGCGATATAAACAATTGTCCTATTAATGGATTAGTTAAACAAAAAAATAAATTGTCTTAAGGAGGTAGAAAATATATTCGTCTTAATAAGATTAAATAAACTCGAAGTAATTCCTTTGTCCATGGAAACTGCTTCTGAAAAAATATAATTCTTTCTATAAGCGTTGTTCAATTTATTCAATATTATTCTTCTATATTTTAACCACCACATAAGGTCAAGGCAGACATATTATACCAGTACGTCTAATGATACACCTCAAATGACAAATAAGAGAGTTGGGCATATTGAAAATTTTGCGGAAAGGGTCTTCTCGAGAAAAGACAAAAAACCATATTTCTCGAGAAAAGTTAATCAGTTTAAAAAAAAAAACGAATTCAGAAAAAAAACATCAAGCACATTAACAATGTAACTAGGTCAATCATGTTTTTTTTGTAAATATGTCAATTGTAGAGACCCGATTTCACAATCGGGATCAATACTTTTCCGATGGGTAATTTTAGTATACTAAGTAAAACCTTTTCAGAAAAATAATCAGGCAAAATGAATTTCCATGAAATGAAAGGGCTTTATACTGATAGCATAATAATGATGAGGGGGACGAATGGTTGATAAATGCGAGAATACAAATCGGGAAGTTGTTATCGGTTCAAGGATACTCATTTTTAAAGACTATAACATTATGATTATATAATTGCTTTTTGTGAATGTTATTTTCAGATTGATAACGCAGGGATGATAAGAAGGCATTTTATTGAGGGGTGAATGAAATGAATGTGCGGGTAAGAGAGACCGACGTTATCGACACAATTGTAATAAATTTCACCAATAATGTTGCGTTTATGTTGATGACCTATATTATAAAAGGTGAAAAAAAAGAAACGATTTTTCCCTTACTAGTGATAATCGTAAGAGGTTGTGATTACGTATAATATTAATCTATTTTAAAAAAGTCTAAAATTTATTTTGTAAATAGTGTACATCACAATAGTAAAAAGGCAAACAAATTGTAAGAACAGCGTGATATACGCTAGACCTCTATGATAATACCAAAACTAACACCAACAAATAGGTTTCAAGCATGGCAGCCTTAATGATCATTAGGTATATAAAAAAATATATAAAACAATAAAAAAATCAATCGGCAAAAAAGTATAGATGTATGAGATCATGAGATCGTCATGTATTCTGAAAAAAGAAGTGATATCGTTGAACAATGATAAAGCTTTTCTCAGAGGCATCGCAAATGGCAGACTAGTTTTACAGTATGTAGAAGAAAAAACCCTAATTCATTCCTAAGATAATCATAAAATTTCACGTTCTCGTGAGTGGTGAAGTCTCATTTTGGCCTCGTAGAAGCCGAAATAAATATTTAGCCACATATTTAGAAAATGTTCACGTCTTCAATTGATAATTATATATATATATATATGAGCATTCATAAAAGAAAGATATTTGGATAAAGTAGAGTAAAGATAATATCCATACGGCGCCAATTAGAGGTCTCAATTAAGGCGTAATATCAAATATTTTAGAGCTCTAAATAACCAATAAACTCTCAAGGCTGCTTGAAGAAGATCACTATAAAGTTGTATAAAAATATTGATATAGGTATAGCCCCTGTGATAAGGATAAAACCCAACATTGAATTATTCATTACAATTATCAACTATTTCACTGCCTTGTTTTGTTGCCGCAAGTTGGCAACGAACAAGCGAAAGGAATATACAATAGATACATTTGCTTTGATTTGAGTTCGTATATTTGTAAACCTCCTCATTAGCAGTAAAACGCCGTAATCCTATTACACAAATTGGTATCATTACATTTTTGTAACATAATAAACGAATGCCATTAGAAACCCTACGTACGTAAAACAGGAAAAGGTATACGCAATCCGAAACCTAAGGCAAACAGTACCTTTTGAAATAGGCAGCGGAGGAATTGTTTTAACTACTGCGGGCGATATGCGGAATATCGGGGATTTCAACTTAAATCCGACGAGGTTACAACGAATGGTTTTCTCGTTATATTCGGCGCCGCATTTCACAGCTGTTAGGAATTGTTTCTATAATACAGAACCCCGAGTTACCCAGTTTATCTTTAACTATAATACTACAGAATATTACAAATTCAATACTCAAAGATTGTTTCACTTAATTTTGAATTCTGACGTGATCTAAAATACTTATTTAATATTAAGATTAATTTTCACAAAGTCACCGCCGAATCCACCGAAGATGTTAAAAATAATAATATGTATAAATCATAGTATTTAACACATTGACAGCGGGAAACGGCAAATGCCGTTTTTCGCGGATTATCGGTCGAAGGCGGGACACGGCAAAAGTCGTTTTTGTTGACTATCGGTTGTTGGCGGGAGACGGCATTTCACGGGTTTGTATATCGGCGTGAAATAAAACGCCGCAACTAACTATCATTAGTTCTACTTCTTTGCTAGATTATAAGGGGTGAAAATCAACAGTCGTATAGATTTGTTTCGATATCTCAATCTCTAGTTCAGTTTGAGTCGTTTCAAGTGTCGGACTATTTTTCATATCGCTCGCGCTGTTTTGTTTACATACTGTTTCGTATTTTATTATTCGAATATAATATTACCATTGTATAAGTCTTCACAAGCCAATGATAGTGACGATGAAGTGTATGCCGACAATTTATTGCTCATGGAATAATGATATTGAAGAGTTGTCAGACAACGAATCGAGTGATGATGAGCAAATACCAAGACCTAGAACGTTTCACCGTCGCACTATTCCAAGTGATTCTGATTCGGAGACGAGCTCAGACGAGTATGTGTATGAGTGGTCATCGTTAGATAATCCACCAGTTTTGGAATCATTTTTAGCCCGCCGCGGTTTGAATTCAAATTTCGATTGTCCTCAAACTGTAAGTGATGCGGTAAATTTATATATCGGTGATGATTTGTTTGAATTTTTTGTAAACGAATCTAATAGATATTACCACCAAAACTCCCATAATTATAAATTATGTAAAAAATCGGCAATGTGGAAAAATATTACTTTGAAAGAAATGAAAAAGTTTCTGGGGCTTATTCTTTTGATGGGACAAGTTCGCAAGGATATAAGGGGCGAGTATTGGTCTACAGAACCAACAACTGAAACTCCTTATTTTGCTAAAACGATGTCCAGAGAGTTCTTGAAAATTTCAATCGAAAATATTGTTTCGTTTAGAAGTTGTGTCAATTTTAAAAAGCAATATATTTTTGCGCTAATCACGAAAAACGCCCGCCACAGGATAGAGTCTATTGTTCCGGTTATCATTTTTTTGAGTAAATTAAAATGCAATCGACTGCTTTATTTATTATAAAGATGTGAACAAGTCGTTTGTATAAGATTATCAATCGACACTTTTCGGAATGAAAACAGTACATTACCAGATTATATATTTAATATAAATTTACAGAAACCGAATTATTGCATACTCAACGGCAAAATCCAAGCATCGAAATTTATCCGATCGCACTTCAGATGTGTTATTATTTATGTAAAATTAATTTTAAAAATAACAGCATTATAAAGTTTATCATGATTATTTATAAAATAGGAATTTTCGATTACCAATTAATTAACATTATTTGGCAGGCAATCTTCGGATTTGATACGCGACGGCGAAATACTTTGCAAAAGCTCTTCAAATAATGTATGTATACGCCGTTTCAATTGGAAAATAAAAAGCGTAATTTGAAACCAAAAAGTGCCGCTGAAATTGATATTATTCCAACAGCTGCGGTAGGATACTTATGGTGTTTCGAAGGGTTGAATACATTTAAAAATGCTATGGTTTTTTCAAATATGCGTGTACATTCAGATTCAGTACGTGAGTATCTTTGACGGTGCCTCTTCCTTCTTTCTATTTCGCCCCGAAATCAAGGATTTCATAATACTGGATACCTTCACAATTTTTTTTTTAAACTTTATCCGCTCCCTACTTGGACCACGAATCTCAGACTTTCGCCCAGGTTATCCCAGCGCCCCGTAGTTCCTCGAGTACATCCTATGGATGGTCACCAGTGGCCTTCCAGGGTGACGGAATCCATTCGGTTCGTAGAGATCCAGCAAGATTCAGGCTCCCCTCCACAAGTCAGGTCATCGTCGCTTATATGGTAATTCAATTTAATTGACAGCGTGGAGTTTTAACCATAATTCGACATGTTTTTTTTATAATTAATACAATTCATCCGTGGGAATTTTATTGGTTATAATTATTGTAAAGTCATTGACGTTTGTCTTATTCATAAGTATTGTAAAAGTATTTGCTATTAAAAGATACAAAATGCCTTTATCAATTAGGGCGGTCTAATCGTATCCGAAGATTCCGGATGGCGTAAAATGTAATTGTATTATTAATATTTACAGTTATGCGTAATTTGCACTAAAATGCGGACAGTCTATTGTATTACAATGATTGGAAACACATTTCTGGAGTGATTTAAATATATACTAATGATACGATAGTATATTATAGCAGAATACATGGTTTTGAATAATAATTAAACATTTAAGACATCGACTGAGGGTGTATCTTCTATATAAGCGTTAGACACTGTTTACTGTCTCTCAGTTCGAGTCCATTCGTGTGCTCGAATGCCTGAAGATGCCGAAAGGCGAAACCCGGGTCGTTAGTGACAAAATACATGGAAGTGTACAAAATCTCAATAATCCAAATTTAATATGTACATTGTCTTTAGTAAGCTAGAAATTCAACAACATGAAAAAATTATTATTAATAGCATATTGTTCGGTGAAAATGTTTCACGGTGACTACTAACCCGATGTTAGTAAAATCTGGCTTTTACAATTACCTGTCTGCTTTGATCGAGATAATTTACATTTCCTTTGACAGAATTTAATGTAACTAATTTACAAGTCAGTGTACATTGCAAAATGCGAGATAGTCTAAGATCAATAAGGTTTCGAATGTATATGTAATATAAAACCAAAGTTTATTCATTAGTATCGGTGGATTTGAAACAAAAGTATGAACGGAAGAAAAGACGGGGAGTTTTACTTTTGGGGCTAATGATACGACAAAGTCGCAATTAAGTCAAACAATTTCGCCTCTTATTCAAATGAACGTAGTTAATCTCCATTTCTCTTGAATATTGATGATAACCAGCGTACGGTGCTTGTGAAATTACGCATAGCATTCGGAATATTTTGTCTCAGCTCTTTTTTATAAAAATAATTCAAGTAATTTCACCAGCGATTCAACGTTCGTTCATCATTAATCACAAATTCAAGAAATAATTAATCAAAGATAATTAGAAAGCTTAATTAAAATCGTATTAAATGAAAAGGAGGGGAAATAACTGAGGGAGAGATTGAAATTGCGTTTTTTTTTATTCCAAGAAAAAATCCGAACAATCAATTAGACTAAAATGCTTTCTTTTTGTGACACTGGATTTATTTATAAATAAGAAACAACTGCACGTAAGCGGCAACGCAATATAATAAAAAAAATGACTGAAACTTTCCTCACTGACTGAACGAGTGATAATCGGTTGATTCCTAAATGGGTGAATGTAAGCATAGTAAATGTAATACAAAATTAAAAATAAATGTCTACAAAGTTACCATCCATCGATTAGAAATTAGTAAATATAACTTATTAATTTCACCAAATGTTTGACGATTAACATAGACTGGTAGGGGGTAAAGCTTATTTAATTATTTCCATGGCGAATGACGGATATGAAATTTAATAAAATTTCTTCCAAATTATTGGTAAATATAATATAAATATGCAGAACTATTATCCATAGACTGAAAAAATCAAAAGATCTGTAACATTCATTCTAGTAAAATGTGCAATTTTCCGTATGCTAGGTGAATACGGCGAAAAGAAAATCTGACGCAGAATGAATACAACGATTGGTCAAACAGACGTGGCATAATAGCCGCCTGGAATTATTCATGGAAGGATCGATAGGGGCAGTTTGCACTGTGCTACCTTTCTACGTCCCGGGAAAAACAAAAGAAAATGTGTATAAAGGCAAAAAGTGAGGCTTTTAAAATACCACTCAGCCGTGTGGACAATATGGCACTTTAAATGAAATAAATATAGTAACTAAATAAATTACATATTATGGGATTAAATTAAATCAAAACATTCTAATTTTGATTCGATCAAGTTTCGAGAGCTTAAGTCAAGCATATCAGATATCGCAGACAGTGGTGAAGGTGTAGATCAGACTTAGAGTGTTTTGGAAAACTACAGTGTTCATAGAATAAAACCGTCCCACTATAACCAGATATATGTATAAAATAAGCACTTATGGTAACCAGAAGCAACAAAATGATTCAACGATTTTTCATTGTTAGTCTTAGATATAAATGACTTCTTGAAAATCTTTATATTTTAATTGGTTTAATAGAGAGATATTAAGTTAATGATCAATTAGGACAAATTAAAAGTAAATATAGGTTATTTGGAAAGAAACGAAATTTAAAAAAAAAACTCTTTAGAGAAAATAATAACAGTGCGCTCGTAAAGATTGCATTATGTGTGATTTTTTCTTCAACTGGCGTTTCGGAAACTCGGCAATTTCAGCACTCGTGTAGTTTGGGTAAATATGATACAATACTTTAAGTTCTAAAATTGTGTTGAAACGCCGTAGAAAAATAAAAAAAATATTCAAAATATTCAAGAACTTTTTATATGCCTCAACCGCTATTTGAAACTGTCCTTATAAATCTCTATTTATAAAGATATACCCGTCCGGCAAAAAAGAATGCATAAGTGGGGTGCTTGCTGCTTCTGACTGTCGGTTGCATAACGTCACCTGTCAAATGCAATTCAAAAACACGAGATGTAGGAACAAACAGCTGAATGCAGCTGGATGAATACTTGATTAAGAGACTATTCGAGGACTGACAGCCATGTTTCCTGCCAATGAACGTAGAACTTATCCACTGGAAACTAAGGTGACCCACACCCTTGACATTTGAATTATGTAAGCTCTATTGAAATGCTATTTATCACCTGAGTATCAAGTTTCTTAGCGATATTAAATCGTAAAAAGACACTGGAACCATTAATGAAGACTTATAATAGATTGACTGGTTACTAAGTAAATAACAGTTTATTTTCGAAGGAATGATGACTATAGTTTTTGGAGATCAATTTCATTTCAAGTAATATAGTAAGTTAAAGTAAGTATCATAAATTGACAATATAAACAATTAAATGCCATCTTCATAGAAAAAATTTCTAAGGTTGAATAAAATTGCGCAGACCACTTTGAAATTTCTAAATAATACTTTAAAAACAATTTAATTTTTTTATAAAAGATCACTATATCTATATACAACCCGCAAAATTAGAATATAATAATTATGACGATTTATAATAATTATTATAGATATATTTCAACAGTTAGTAGGTATGTAAATTGGACGAGTTGTATGTCATATTACTTGATCTATCCTTTTAAAAAGACAAAGCGGAAGTTTGAACTCGATTTGTTTGAGAAAAATTCTTGTAAAATGAAATAAAGAAGCAACCGTATAATATCTATCTCTGGTCATTTAATACGCAGACAAAACGACGTGGCTACGTTTTGTTGTAAATATGTAGTTTCATTAAAAACAAGAAATGAAACGAGATATAATGCTAGAATGAGAAATGGCTCTACCTGTTGTTGTAAATTAGTTCTGGTAATATTTCAAGCTTGTAAAAGATGATAGGAATAAAATGATCGTTATCTTAAGCGGTAGGGAATTGTAGAAAGAAACTATTTGAATAAAATAAACCAAGATGATGTTTTAGAAATGAATACTTTAATAGACAAATAATTCATCGTCTTTGGGAAGTTGTGTAAGTTTTTGACAAATAAACATTTGGAAGAGAATTGGGATTGGAATATGTTTACTTACAAAGCTTGATAGGGCGAAACTGATTTTTTTAATAATGAAATATGACGGAATAATGTAATAAATATAGTTTCATCGAGAAGTGGACTGAATTTGTTGTTCTATATGTATCTAAATGTATGAATTTTTGCACATAAATAAACGATTCATCCGGACAATAAGGAGATCCACTATTTACTTCATTAGATTATTTAAAAAATCACTTTGGAAAGAAAATAAGAAAGGTGAAGGGGATAATAAATAATTAATGAAATAAAAGTTACTTGACTACATTTTTAATCAACAAAAAGTATCAGGTGTATCAAAAAGTATCAAGTGCTATAAGTCATACGTGTGGAGAAAGATTAATAAAAAAATAATGTGCTTTAAAATGTAAATTCAAAACAAAATGTATTAGGCTACAATAAACAACGATTGGTAGGTAACACATTATATTATAAATTAATTAAGAAGAATGCGTTATTTTGGTGATGTCGATAAAATTATTTAATCTTTTTCTTTCTATAAAAAGTATTAGGCTGCAATAAAGGCTTATGGTAATAAACATGATTAAAAAATAAATGAAAGGTTTGCATAAAAGATTCAATAAAACCAGACCGCTTATAGAATGACAGACTGCATCCAGAGTCGGATGAATAGTTGATGAGGCGGCCAGACTGAAGCCAACCGTACCGGGGTTTGAAATGGAGAACGGGAAAAACAAAATAAATTATTGCGATGCAAAGCGGAACCGGCACAGTGCGATGAATGGCAAACAAAATGGTGCGAAAGATGGTGGTAAATCGAGTTCGTTTGTCATCGACGAAGGAAATATTAATCGAGCAAGTGTTTTTAGATTTCTGAGAAAGTTCTTCAGCAGTAAGATTTTTTTACGATTGAGAACCGCAAATTTATTTTCTTCTTAAATAGTCACATAATAAAAAGCATGTATTGCTTTTACTATCTGTATCTATTTCATTACACCATATCGAAGGTGTTTTGGACAATTGATGTAACCTTCAAAATTGATATTGTTCAGGAGAGAGTAAAAACTGTTTTTAACGAAAACATGTGGTGAGTTGCGTTATGAATCTTTGAAATTCACTCCTGTAAATTCTCATGTTTGCAGACATGAGATCATACGTAGGGAATGTCGATATAATAGTGGCTCACATCAAGGGCCGGGTCAAAATTTTTCTAAAATCTAAAATCAATGTCAGATAATGTTTCCCTTCCAAAAAATGGTCAATTTATTTTTCTAACTTACATCATATGGCCGAGACCAGGTCTGTCGTCTTTAAAATGAGATTGAATCATTAACTCATTTTCGTATTTTTTGAGGGTTATATCAGTTGATATAATTTACGCAATATCATAATTATTTATACTTGGAATGTGTTATGTGTGTTTTTTATCTGCGTAGAAAGAATAATCGATTATCATTAACATTGAAATGTAATCTTTATGAATCTAAATATAAATGGGGAAACTATTTAAAGACAGTTTTATTAAGTCATTATATTAAATAATTGTTATTAATACTTAAGTAATAAGATCTTGATAAAAACTGCCTACATTCTCGTGTAACTTAATGAAATCGAACACGAATGGCGAGCGGCTGAATACTTAAAATCGAAAGGTAATAAATATGGATTTAGCTTAGCTATTCCATAATATTTAAAAAGCAATCTTTTCGGGAGCAATAAATTAAGGCAGTCACGAAATACACATTTTAAATGGGATTAATAAATCGAAAGGCCACACCAAAAGTGTGTAATTAAGTTACATTGATATATTGTGATTCCATACCAATTCATTATTTTCAATTTAGGTACTGTACAGAAAAAATCAAATAATAGGTGTCCAAAAGCCATATAAAATGATTGTATAATCGACACTGAATATACATGTACGGTAAAAGTATTTTAAAAAATACCATGAACGTACCGTTTCAATTGAAACACGAATCACTCCTGGTAACACAACTAGTTGAATAACAAGTTATCAATTTCAATTTTACAATAAACATAGTCGTTCAAGATGAGAAAATACAGCAAAAACAGCCAGCCTTAGGCGCCTAAATATCCTAGGCATAAATGTTTTAAAAAATTGATATTTCACTTAATCCAGAAATTAACACTTTCTCATTTATTTAATTTCTTATTTATTTAACACAGACATAATCCATGGAAAACAAGGAGTGCCGTTTAGCTGATTCAACTATATTATGTAAAAATCATTATTTTTTGTGATTTTTCAACATATAAGTATCAAAAGATATGAGGTGGGCAAGAGTGATACCTTGGGTGATTTGTAACGATAGATTGAATCAGTACAGACAGTAAATAAGATTTTTTTGACATGCTGCCCACCGGTGCAATATAGTAATAAATATTAGCGGGTAAGCTGACTTCACCTTACCTACCAATTTGATCGCCAGTGTCACCACTATAATTATACGATGAAAAACAATGAATAATAATATGTAATGTTATCGTATACAAAATGATATGTCAGATATTTGATAAATTATTCGCAAATTCGTTCAACAAAAAAACAAAAAAATGTAACAAAATTCATTTATCGTTTCACCTGACAGAGTGAGAAAGATAAATAATGTTCCCTCCCACAGCTCTGAGATAGAATCATATAACATACGGTAAATTAATATCTACTACGAATTTCTGATCGCCTGATACTTTTATCCGAAAAAATCTATGAAATCACTCTCTTCGAATTATTTACATAATATTTTGTGCAGTGTGCCGAGCTCTGGTGAAATTGATGTCACATTTCAAGCGACGGAGTCATTTCAATGATATTTATTTTTCTCTCGTTATTCATTCATGTTGGCCTGATCAAAATATCGTAACTGCATTCCGTTGCATTATATTAACGGTAATGGAATAAAGTGCATTTCTTAGATGCAAGTTTCCTTATAAGAGGCGACTGATGCGGCACTGAAAGATTATTTTATTTACCGTAGGCGTGTCCTTGCAGCGCCTACGATTTTTAACGGTTCACAATAAACAAGTCTATAGCGTATTATGGCATAATATTTCATCAAAAATGAGATTGTCTATTAACCGCTTATTGTAATATATTAGTATACGAGTACATCCGTAGAATATTGCGAGCTTAATGGTCATAATATCAAAAAAATAGCTAGTATTAAGAACTACAAAAATTACAAAATATAATTGATAATTTGGATTATTGAGATTTTGTTCGGCATCACGTCATTGTTACGTTGCTCTAACGGTGGTTTTAAATTATTAGCTAACGGAAACTGTTCACTATTGTTAGTTGTTATCTTTATTTATAAAACTAAAGAAAAATACTACTTTGGCTTTAATAAGGTAGACGTTAATGTTAATATTACCTATTGTGCCTCTATCATACCATAGCCACTTATGAAAATAGCTACATGGTAGTAATTTCTTTTCTTATGAGTGTAAGTCTAAACGTATATTTGTTATTATCGTCCTTAAATCTTACCTTCTTTGAAAATAAAGTTTAAGTGAATGACAAGCAATCTGTACTTGTAAAAAACCATGAAAAATTATTGAAATAGTCGTATCATGATAACGATAGAAGTGGAACGTGGGTAAAAGGGTTCACGAATACTTACTATTCATTTCAAATAATCTCATTAAAATGAAGAAAAGGGATTTGAGGATTTTCTATATACACAAAATTTGAATAAAGAGCGAATTTGAAATAAGCTTGGATTTTATAAATAAATCCGGGATAAGGACGCGCCAATATAATAATATGTAAAACTGGAGTTATGAATTTTTACATGATGTCCATCGTTCTGGAACACTTCTCTTACAAATGCGCATGAAGGAAGGATCTGCGACAGCAAAGTCTTATATATTTCTTAAATTGCTTCAGAAAAATTGTGTTTTTAGTTAATTTATTAAAACAATTCTGTGTTCAAAGTACGATGTTTAAATGAATTATTAGAAAGTTAAAAGGTAGAAAAAAGTATCAGGGGCTAATAAGGCGAGCATGGATTACGGGTGATAATAGTCAATATATAGTAATAATTAGATTTGTCATTACGAATGACATATTATAAGTCATTTATTTATTTGAAAAAGCTGGGCGAACGAGTTAAATATAATTCCTACATTCTGAAAGTGTTTCTTGCCGAAACTTCGACATTCGCAAATCACTTGCTAATGGAGAACCATACGTTTAATGCGGATGATGGGGTTAAACTGTTGCATAAAAACATGGGGGATCATAAATTATTTTATCAAGAAATTTTGGAAATCAATAGAGCCCAGTTGAATTCCTTGCCAATTCTGAATGAGCAGCTGAACCTTCCTAATTCTCCGTTATTATATCCTATACGTTGAAACACCTAACAGATGTCACTAAGCGTGGAATGATTGTATATATTTACCCTTTCGTCGAATTGCATCCCTTCGAAACCCACAATACTATTATAATTCTGGAATCACTGGTTATTCTAAGAGAGGTTGGAAGGCGGCAATTCGCTACTCTGTTAATGTGGTGTTTGCAAAGTAAGGATTGGGGCGATTCTAGAAATTTTAACTCAGGTATCAGTGTGGCTCTCAGACGTATAATGTCTTACCTCGTAAATGATGTTTGTCGTATTTGTATCTTCTATATAGGCGTTAGACACTGTTTACTGTCTGTCGGTTCGAGTCCATTCGTGTGCTCGAATGCCTGAGGATGCCGAAAGGCGAAGCCCGGGTCGTTAGTGACAAAATACATGGAAGTGTACAAAATCTCAATAATCCAAATTTGATATTGAAATTCCATCAAGCACCCTTAGTCGATGTCTTAAATTAAATTATAACTATAACAATGTTAATAATATCCGTATCAAAAGGTTTTCTATGTACACAATACATTTTACTAATCAATACAATAAATTAACAATGTAATGATATCTCATCGCATCCCACTGTAAGTGGTCGAGTGGGATGTGGGATGACGATTCTGGCAACGCTCTACGAAGGCAACAGGTGCAGGGCAAGGTATGTTGAGAGTGGGATTTCTATAGCCGGAGACGATGAAAGATTGCTTCGCCTGCAGCCTTTTCATTATGATATCGAGTCAAATAGAAATTCAATGCGTATAGAAGATGATAATGGTTGAATGCAGGTATTATCAATACGCACGTAAATATATGAGTAAAATAAAATATAAGTAGATACATAATCATTCTTAACATATTATATTCATGAAGCTTGAATATTTCATTTAAATTTCGGCAATCTTATAGAGAGCGATCTAGAATAATATTGCAATTTAGGCTTGTTTATTTTTTAATCAATCAGTCAATCATATGCTATTATTGGGTAACAAAATGTATTGAATTCTTCTACGATTTAATCAATGCTATTGCATTAAAAAAAGTACAATACAATTCGGAAAAAGTTTGTGGACTTGTGTTTTTGATAATCTAGACTTTCTAGATCTTTTTTCGATTGCTATCAATATTGATAAAAATATTGGTATTATTTATTACTCATTTTATTTCAAATACTGACTTATTACCTGTCTATCATAGAAAAAATATCATGAAATATTTCTTACACGCCGCTGTCCACCTATGTGGTAGATAAAAACATGCTTCATCTCGTTTAATTGATCCGAAATACACTCTGTATTAAATACAAAATTATTATTTTAAAGATTATGTTTTAATTGGAAAACTATCCATCTTCTGATGGCTTAGCTGAGGTCTTAATTTTATTCAAAGCCAACGTAATTTTAATGAACTTTATCGAGGCTTGAGACGGTGCGGTAGTTTTGTTATTTTCACATCGTTATTAATAATAATTCTCGAGGGCAATTTATTTTCTAGTACCGTGATATTATCCTGTAACTTATACTTAGACCAGTTCATTATCCAAAAGATAAGTTTAATTTTGAACAAAGATTTATTACGCATTAAATATTACTTTAAGTGCTGATTACATTGCCGGCAGTTAATAATTAAGCAACATATCAGCGCACACGATTCAATGAAGCTAATTACATTAGTAATGTCAGCTATTTACATGTTATAAGTTTAGTGGTGAATTACTAATTTACATTGTTCGGCATTCAGAGATGACAAGTTGTGATAATAATCTAAAACAATGTTTATCACATGGCATTTGACAGAGGTTGACTTTGCAACTCTTCTTTGCAACTTTCTCCGATGAATATTTTTTGACGTTGGAATTTCAACTAAATTTCTCCAATGGGCAGACAACTGATTAATTTTCCTTCCGTTGTTATATTCTACGCGTGTAACGATTACACGTTTTTCTTAAAGAATTTATACCGGTTAAAAATACATCAGACGTTCATATTTATTACCGGCTGCATACCTACGAAAATTTCGGTAAGAATTAAAATAGGAGCGTATTGGTAGAGAATTTAAAGTGCATAAGGATGGAAAATTTGGAGCCATACAAAAAATGTAAACCCAGGTAAGGATTGATTTCAATATAATATTTAAATGAAAATTCAAAATACACATCAATGAAACCAATTTTTCTCTGAAGTAGTCAATCGAACATCATAAAAAAATATTCATATTAATTACATTCAAATATTCAGTTGGAACTTATCATTTTGCTGAGTTTTTCTTCATCATTATTTTTTTTTACCATGTTCGCTACCAATGTGGAGCATATGGACTCCTAACGGAGGTATTTCAATAGAAGCTTTTCTACGAGAACTGCTTGTTACTCAGTTGCTAAACCTCTCTTTTTCGAAGAGATTAGGGATAGAAGGATTGGGCTAGAACAGTACTAGTGGTAAGCTAATCGCTCTCGCTACGCCCCGCGATTAGGATTGGATGGGTGGGAGGGGAATTATAGATATAAAAAGCATTCATGCCTACGAACAGAATTCCATAAAACGATTGAAAAATCAATTGATGAAACTATCCATACCGGGAGTTGAACCCGCGACAACCGTAATCGTAGTCAACGTTGTTGAGCACTGCATCATGGACCCGACATTATTCGTACGGAGATTACCAAGTAAATGTCAATTAAATCAATGAATTTTCTTTGATAACCTTCATAAACTTGAATATTAGTTAACTTTAAATATTTATCTATACATCATATGTATGTAGTTTTCTTATTGTACAGGTATACACTCTCAAATCGTTGTATTAACGAAAACTAGTACAATGAGGACGAAACATTTAGAGTACAATTTTAATATTGTAAAAATGACAATGAGATAACGTGCACACACGGCTAGAGCCGTCGGTAATCCAATTTTTAAGAATGGTGGCATATGACGGTTTGATCTGAAGGTGATGGTGTTCATTTCCTGCGCTCAGGTGTTCGGTTCAGATACTTCAGATGCTGGCGTCGCAAATCGAGCGTGAAATCAATTTTGTCGCCACGTAAATCAGCGCCCGCCTCGCCCCTCCGCGATTTTCATACAGCATTCAATTTAATATGTACGTCATTTAAAAACATTTCGTAAAGAAATTTACACCTGACCACAGCGGCGCAGAATGTTTAAGAATATAACAGAAGGGGTCGTAAAATCCTACGTTAATGTTTTAATACGTTTTTTTCTATACAATTGAAGAGAATACTGTGAGTTTTCTGAAGTAATATTTGAAGGCGCATTATATATTATTAACTGATAAATAATCTTTGACGCTATGGTAAAATTCAAATAGTTGAATTCATTTTGTTTACGTTTCTTTGCTGGAATGAAAATGCAAAATTATCCAAAGAGTAACTCGACAGATTTACATATAACCTTCATAGAATTAGTACATGAGATAAGATGAGAACACCCTAGATGTATACAATAAATCAACAATTATTGTTGTCTCAAGAGGTAATGTTTTATGCTTCCGTTCTATCGTCGCGGAATAGACCCCTAAGTTAAACATTTTCATTAAATTATGTTCAATGAATTCATGTGCAGGAGAATAGTATGTGATGTATTAAATCATTTTTCATACCTTCCGAATATTATCTTTCATTCAATATTCGTTAAATGGCTACGTTCGAAATATTGGATACATAAACTATACTTTACATTTACATACTGTCCTCACGAGTCATCAGTGTATGGGATGGAGGTCTGCGCGGGCCTGGATTCGGTCCACATGCCTAAGCCCGGTTCAACCCTCGAACCAGCTTCGATTATGATAGTTTATATTTAGGCAGCTTTGATAACACATTTATACAATAAACTCGAGCACTAAAAAACACGTAATAGAGCGTGATGAAATCGAAATTAAAATGTAAAAATTTTCGTATTTATGAAAGATAATGTTCAGCACCTACTCTTCGTTAGTTTTAATAAACGATATTTAGTTTGATTATTATTATTTGAATCTAAATTTACTTGGTAGGACTATATTATAAATAATTATGTTTAAAATATTTAACTGTAAAGAAAATTAATCGACAAGAATTATTATTTTTATAGCTATTTACGCATAACGTCATCGTTAGAACTATCTATATGTTACATAAAATTAGATAATATTGAAAAATTAGTTTTCTTGTTTCGTTTGGATTTAGAAAAAATGTGGACTTCGATCGGGCTCAGATCGGATAATTTTGAACAATTCCGACCGGCGCAGTTCTCTTGCATGGGCGAATGGATGTTTTATTTATTTGTTTAAAACAAATCTGTACCGAGGCAGCGTAATCAGGCCTTGATTATCCATAAAGACATGATTTCCCTTTCCATACATATTATTAATCCGTTATTTTCTTATCTGTATTTGTCGAATTGTTAATGATTTTTTTTTAGATATCAATTTGATGGGGCGTTAAGTCCTTAGGCACGTTAGCGTCATAGTTCTTTGAGTCTTCTTCATTTAATGTTATTTTTTTTTTTCCCCACTTCCATCGTTGCAAATAGAAGGTGATCGATATGAGCTTATGTCTGAGGCGAATCCGGACAGATTTTTCTCATCAGCTGTGCAGTTTATAACTTATTCATAATTATTCATAGGGAATAAACCTTCGGTTAAAAAAATGAAAACACGTACACAATCTTGACATTCGGGAGTTCAGAAACACCCCATCCTAACTTTTCTCTGCGAAATACTTATGTCAAATACGTACAACCCATTTTAGAAAACTTGTTGACATTGAGATGCATTTTGGACAAATCATGCCAAAAGCAAATATCTAGGTAATATATTAGGTAATCCCTGAATTAATGTCGTTTTTTTAATAGGGCTTTTTGGCTCAGTATTTTTGGGTCTGTTGACCAGTAAAGATGTGTGTTGTAATTTGTTTCTTATTTGTGATCCTTTGCCTATTTTAAACAAAAAAATCTCTTCTACCACATCTACAAACAATGGCAGAGACGTGTCATTCGGAAACACATTTAAGAAGCTGTATACTGTTTTTCTTTTATTAAAAAAAATGTGACAGAAGCAACGGAATCTATCTGTGACATTTACGGTGATATACTGGACAGAAAGTGCCAATGTTGGTTCAAAAAAATTCGAACGGGCAATCTCGATTTGAAGGACGGCGCAGTCTAGTGGATGAAGCAGCTCTAAAGGCAGAAATCGAAGCAAATCGAATGATGACCATTGATGAATTATTGAAAAAGGTCGGCACATCACGATCGAACACCCATCGCTATCTTGAGAGAGAAGGAATCTAGGTTCCTCGCGTGCTAATCGATCGCAACAAAGCTCAGCGCTTCAACATATGCGAAATACTGCAAGAAAAGCAATAGTCTACTCCGTTTCTCCATGAGCTTATCACAAAATTGGGTCCTTTATCATGATATTAAAAAAAAGAAACAATGGTTAAATTGGGGCGAAACCCCAATTCTGACACCAAAACAAGGACTACACCTCGGAAAGCATTATTTTGTGTGTGGTGGGATTCGAAAGGTGAAATTCATAATAAACACACAGTTTTAAAACAAGGCCAAACTGTTACCTCAACCCTTTATTGTGATCAGATGGACAAGTTAAATGCGACCTGCTCTTGTGAATAGAAGGAGTGTGATTCTTCAACATGATAATGCCCGGCCGCATGTTTCCGATATTACTCGGAAAAAAATCCAGGACCTTGGCTACGATGTTTTATTGCATCCATCTTACTATGCGGACTTGGCACCGAGCGACTTTCACTTATTTCGCTCTTTATAAACCCAAATAAGGAACAAAAAATTCGACGCCATCGAATAACTGAAATCGGGTCTCTCAGAGTTCTTCGAATCTAAACGAAAAGCCTTTTATGATAGAGGAATTTAAGATCTAGTAAATAGATGGCAGAGTTGTAGATAACACTGGAAATCACTTTCTATAAACAAAATTAATAAATAATTACAAAAAAATTAAACGTTTGAGTTTTACTATAAAAACGACATTAATTCCGGGATTACCTAATAATAGGTCGGGCAGCAGACACAAGTGCGAGACGAAATAAAGCTAGCCGTGTTGAAATGTATCTAGTGGATGTAACTATTAAAGAGACAATTGTTTCGAAGATTACTGGTGATGATGAAGTTATGCTCACCATAGTTTTTACAAGCAGTAGCATTTTTAATATCAGAAATTTTATGATCTTCGAGGAAGGGAGTGAAGATAATAATAAACTTCATCGGAATTTTGAAATTCAATGAAAAATAATGTTCGACTTTGACTTAAACGCTGTGAAGTTTTCTTTAGCTACCTACAAGTCAAGTGAATTTTCAATGGTTTTGTATTACATAAAAATTATGTAACGAAGTTAAACATCGTCCTTGAAACTATGCCATACGTAATAGTGCGGTTTGTTTCGTGAAACGACGGGAAATGAATGATAACCATCAAAAATTTTGAATTTAAAATACAAACATACGTACTCGATAGCATCCAACAGTTGGAATAAAATAATATTACGATAAAATCGTATAATAATGCGAAGTCATGGCAACCGCTAAACGCAACAATATTGCCTAGTTTTTGATACTGTTGCGGCATATTGGGAACGCCCCCAGTGAGTTTTAAATAAACACTGCAAAATGTTTTACTTTTATTATTTCTCCTAAGCAAAACATGTGAGTTCACATTCTCTATGAACAATGATTTTGTAATTTATCAATTACGGCATGACGTATTAACCATTAAGTCATTGTATATTGCAGTGCTCCGAAACCTTTTCTCACTCACGGCACACCTAAGCGCACTCGTGAATATTTTGCAGCATACTACAAGCCAAAATATGTAAATATAAACAAAATGCACGATTTGTTAATCTGTTTTTATTTCTTGAATTTGAAAAAGTGGCTAATATATTTTTTAATAAAAGCAAAATAAACTCTTTAACCTTTTCAAACTGATGGGACACCTATATATGATTTTTGCTTTTTGAAAATTATAATTTATAAAAAAAGCATTTCTAAAAGTTGTAACTAAGCGTCACTACTAAAAATTATTTCAACTAAATAGAGTGAATAAATGTAGTGTCCATTTTTTTTGTTTAGCCAAATTCAAAATAATATTTCTGTTCACGTCTCGTGTTCACACTCCGTGCGAAATAACAAAAAAAAATGCTTATTTAAGGCTCTCGATTTGACAATATTTTGATACATTTATGGTTTGTAATAATTCTACTAGGAAATTTTTCGCCATCAATGCTTCACAATATATGCAGCAATGTGTACTTAGTGCTGTAGAATTTTTAACTTATTCCACATCCCAACTTATTCCACATCATTGAAGTTGCACTTTCCGTGCAAACACTAATACAATTATTTCAGTAAATATCAAAATAATATAATATTTGTTTCAATAAGAATAATTTAAACGGAAATCTTATGAACCGAGTGGCCTTAATTTTTTTTTGATATAGAAATTCTCGATTTTTCCTCTTTTTGGACGCTTGGAGCCACGGCGCACCGGTGTGCCGCGGCACACCGATTGAGGAGCACTGGTATATTGTATAGCAGCATAGAAATTGAAGTTGCATACATAAACGATGCTAGTATAGTATTAGATTTAGCGTTGATAAAGTGGTTAATGATTTATACGAGTCGTCATTTAAACTATAACAAGATTTAATCTATAATTTAAGACATCGACTGAGGGTGCTTGATGGAATTTCAATATTAAATTTGGATTATTGAGATTTTGTACACTTCCATGTATTTTGTCACTAACGACCCGGGTTTCGCCTTTCGGCATCTTCAGGTTCGTGAACATCTCTCAGTTCGAGTCCATTCGTGTGCTCGAATGCCTGAAGATGCCGAAAGGCGAAACCCGGGTCGTTAGTGACAAAATACATGGAAGTGTACAAAATCTCAATAATCCAAATTTAAGATTTAATCTGTTGACAAGTATAGTATATTTTATAAAAGAAAGCCTTTGGATCATTAAGAATAAAACAGCATCTTTTTTCTACGTACATATTGGCTCATTTAACTTTCTGTATCAATATCAATTATGCAACTGTATTGACACACTGTTCGTCGTTAAATAATAAGCAGGTCTCATAAAAGCTAATATATGGACGGGAAGTTCTTTGAAAGAGGACCGTGATAGGATTTTGAAAGCGAGTAACACGTCATTTCCGAGAGGATGTCCCAAGTATCCCTTTGAAAGCGATGAGGTCCTACGTCCTGGCTTTTTAGAATGGATAGGCGTCTTTACGTCTGCACACGTTGGCGATATAATTAATTACAATACAATGGGATATTCTTGAGAATCTATTCAATGTGATGTTTAGTGAAATTATTGCGTCATGAAAAACAACAAACAATCTTGTTTAATGTGTCATCGTGATTTTAAATTACATTATTTTAATAATGTTTCTTATACTAAAAATATAAACTGTTTGTATTAAAAAATTATCACAATATTCGTACTTAACGATACATATGTTTAGTAACGTAAGAACAATCTTATTCTTTAAATCAATCTCCGGTAATTCTTGAAGCCATTTAAATTTATTAGTTGATTTTATGGTAGTATGAGGATCGTTTCTGTAGCCAAATGGTGAACACTCTTGTGCGTTCGTCCAATACAGTTGTGGTAACGGATTCGAATCTCCGAACGGATGTTGATTTTTTGAGTTTTTTAGAAATTAATTTTTCTTACTGGTATAATTTAAGACATCGACAGAGGGTGCTTGATGGAATTTCGATATCAAATTTGGATTATTGAGATTTTGTACACTTCCATGTATTTTGTCACTAATGACCCGGGTTTCGCCTTTCGGCATCTTCAGGCATTCGAGCACACGAATGGACTCGAACTGACAATCTGACGAACTGACGAGTACCATGCAAATCGAGGGATGAGAATACGTAAAAGCATACTATGCTGTCAGTTAAGCCGGTGATGTGCAACTACAACGAATAGGTTAATAGGTTAATATTATTCACACTGAACGTTCGAGTATAAAACGACAGCATTGAAAAAATAACGTAGTTAATCATAATATTGAGAAAAAAACATTGATAAGCCGTAAATCGGCGCATGTTTCACGTTTATAGAAAATATCGCATGCCTCGAAAACATTAACCTAAAAATTTTACACGCCATCGACAGTGGATTTGCGAATAAATAGTTAGAAAGATTACGTTAGTTGTATTTGACATATATTTTCTTCAATCTATTATCGTGCCAGAATCAAATAATGTAGACGGTATCTATATTGATTTAATATTGCAAACACTATCTTTTTACAATAATTATAATACCGCTAGTTAAGGCGTTATCTAACGAAGTAATTCCCAAACATATTATGGCTATGGACCGCCAAGTAAAATAACTCTACACAACTGCATAATAGAAAAATTATAAATTTAATTTTGATGTTGTGAATGGTAAATGGTGATACAAAAATAAAATATAAATAAAACATTTTGTATTTTTTCTAGGTTCATAACTGCACGGGAACTGCAATAAATAGGAAGACGGGAAAGCAATCAACAGTTTCTGTACAGTGACACATTAAGCAGGATATAAAATTGATAATAATATCTCTTTTTATAACCAGAGTTTATGGTATCATTGTTCAAACATTGGTTTGAGCTCCTCGTTTGTAGATAATTCAATTAACTGCTCCTGTATTAGTATGGATTCATCCGAGTTTGAGGGGCCTGCTTGCAAAAGGGTACAATACCCAAAAAATCACTACCAATTTATTAACTGCTATTTATTTCAACTTTAATAATAATGAAAATGTGTCACAAGTATTTTTTTTATATTAAACCTTTCGCGGACTCCCCGACGTTGTCTACGAACTCCCAAATTATTTTTAATTTCCCACAGAGCACCTCAGCGATCACAAGGACCACTGATCTAACGCGTCAATGGTTATGCTTACATTGAAATTTTCTCTGTAGATAAACAAAACATTAGTTTTATTTTTGAAATGTCGTGGAAAGGTGAAGTTTAAATTGTGGAACAATTATCAGAAGAATATGCAGCCTCTTATAAGGTAGGAAAAACAAAAATCGGAGATGTCTCTTTTTCCAACCAGATGGATTCCGCCGTACTGGTGGATGGTCATCTAAGGGACATACTTGGCGGACGACATATGATATTAAAGGTATCTAGTGATTACTACGTGCTGCGAATAGACATGAAAGAATAAGAGATAATAAATACATGTTTTCATTGCAAATTGTGCCAAATCATTAATCATTTCGCCTGTAGAGCATTGGTTCACCAGAGGTTCAGAAAATTTACTAACTAGAATTTATTCAAATTTGGATTATTGAGATTTTGTACACTTCCATGTATTTTGTCACTAACGACCCGGGTTTCGCCTTTCGGCATCTTCAGGCATTCGAGCTCACGAGCTCTCGAACTGACAGTTCGAGTCCATTCGTGAGCTTGAATGCCTGAAGATGCCGAAAGGCGAAACCCGGGTCGTTAGTGACAAAATACATGGAAGTGTAAAAAATCTCAATAATCCAAATTTGATATTGAAATTCCATCAAGCACCCTCAGTCGATGTCTTAAATTATAGAATTTATTCGTTTATCAATTATTACACTATAAAACATTTGTTACAATCAAGCTTGTATGTAAGTAAATTTAATTTATATTGAAAATCGGAATCCAACGTTCGATTACATATATCATATATCCAACAATAATTACACATACCCAATAATTAAATGAGGGCGAATAGTGCTTGCTTAAAAAACAGACCTCGTAAATTACCAATCATAACACCTTACAGTTCACCATCACTGTTGAATTCACCGTTAAAAACCAATTTTTCAGAAGATACATAAAACTGTAAATACAATTTATTTATTTTACCTATAATAATAATGTAAAGTACATTATAATGAATAAGTGGCAACGACATTGATTAGGTTTGTGTTATTTTTCAATGTTTTTTTTTTTAATCAGACTTCGCAACTACTGAATAATGACGAGGCAACTTACTGTCAACCTTTCGCTTGCGGGTAAACAGCGACTGTTGTGAATTTAATTGCAATTCCGTTTGCGTTTAATAGCGCGGACGCAGTTGACAGGTTGAAACGTCGTTCGGCAGGAAAGAGTTTCAATACAAAAGCCCGCCGAGCTTAGAAGAAGCATTTACCCGGAAAGCCGGTTATATTCTGGTTGCCGGATACTTTTCGCTCCATCTCCGACTAGTAAAAGGTTCATAATTTATTTTCCGTTTTATTTGAATGCTGGAATATGAATGAATGAATAACGAGGGTTTTGCACAATTGTCGGGTTCAAAGGATATTATATTATCGACTTTTTATACGGAGTAAAAGAATATTTTGTTTAATTTCTACACGCTTCATAACTGATTTGGATATTGTAGGTATATTGCTAAAAACAATTGATTACATAAGTGAAATCGGTATTTCGAAAACCATTTCATTTTAATCTGGTAAATACAATCAAAGAAAAAGAACGCCAGCTTATAACCATTGCTGAAAAATATGAAATATTGTGAAACAAGATGTCAATCTTTTACGATTTACTTTATGAATTTCTTATTTTATGAAGACATCGTCTTATAATTGATTTGTGGTAATAACCACTTTTATTGCATTAAAGCCATTAAGAATTAAATTTCTATTTACATCTCAACGCTGGATGATTTCCATCAATCATAGCACGGTGTTGTATTGAAATAGTAATTTTAAAATACAATTATGATTGCAGATTATGAAAATGTACAATGTCTTCGGAAATTAAATGGAAGTGCAAAGAAATGGCTCAATTTTCTTGCCCTATATTTTGAAAATTATTATTCGAGGATTCCAAAAATCACTCATATTTGATCTACTATGAGTGAAATGGTGCACTACAATACATAATAATGTACATTTAAACGACAGCTTTCACATTAAACAAATGTCAAACAATTGGTTCAATAACTATGACAAGAATTTACAAATAATCAATCAAAACGAAGTTAAAGTTTACAATTAAAATGTGAAAAACCTCCTACAAATCATTTACTACTAATCTGGAATCGAAAATAAAGCCACATTAAAAAATATAAGAAATTTAAAAATAATTCATAAATATTCATTAACAGAAATATCAAATGGGAAAATTTTACAATAAAATTTCGAATGCTTAAGGATTGTAATAAAAAATTCTATAATTTAGTTATGATTGAATTATTTAAGTTGTTCGCAGTTTTATTCAAAACAAATTTTGTTTTATTTTTAAAATACATTATATTAACATTAAATTTTCAAAATAATTCTCAATAATAGAGGTCAATTTGGCTTTTTTGGAATTATTAATATTTTTCATGACGTAATTTGACTTAATAAAAATGAATGATTATTCTCGCGAGTGGAGTAGAAAATTTTCAGATCTGTCACCGTGATACAATTTAAAGGTAATGTTCCTTTAAAAAATTGTTAACGGCCAAAATAAACAAACAAAATTACTTTTTTAATCGCAACATCTGATAACATCTGCACGCGACGACAAAAGTATTTACGCTCTAATTTAATTTAATTACGAAAATTTCAACTGAGTAGCTAACCTAATCTGGGAGAAACGTTCCAAATAAGTCTTGATACTTATTTACGTAAACAGGAATACAAAACAAATTGAGAAATATCACCAATTATTCCACTGATCGAAATGTTTTTGCAATTCAGTAAACACTTTATGATACCCTGATACAATAAAATGTGAAGGAATGTACAGAATAGTGAACAAATGTGGTATAAGCAGATTTATTTCTTATAAAATTAATAAAGCAGAATTCATGTCATATCATTTTTTTACAAATCTCGTATTTTAAATCGATGTGGAAAATAAAAATAGTATTACTCATAAAGTCAGTAAGCGGCCGAATGAGTTAGCAAATATAGATCTGTCAGATAATACAAAATATTTTATTTAGGATAGATATATGTATATATAAAGTTAAAAAGAAAACCATTATGGTAAAATTTGTTAAACAAATTTCATACCTAAGTTTTCTTGGTATCAGGCTACCATGAGTTACAACAACCGCAGTAAAGTTGAAAACCAAAACATAACATTCTTTGTGTAACGAACGAAATGATATTTAAGAGTAGAATATACCTCTCATATTATGCTAGCCTGTCCCCAGTAGACCGGTAGCAAAAGTGTCAGATTAAATCCTGCACTCATTTTAAAAATAAAAACGGAAAACACAGAAAAGACGTTCTTTTTAATGAATAAAAGTACGCGCCAGATGGCACGTAACATAAATGTACAATGTAAGTTGCCTTCTTGTGTTTGGATTTCAAATAAAACGTGTGTTGTTTTCCATAAATAAAAGTCTACTAGAAAATAAGTGAGTGACACAATTTTTTATGTAGCGTTCAATTACCTTACATACCAAGAAAATAATATTATACACTCGTGCTTTCTGAGCATAGATGAAAAATCTGACGATACTGTGATGTGATTTTGTATGGGTTCGAATTCTAGTTATGTTAATCGAACAAAAAAAGCCAAAGTAAGATTTTATTATATATTTCTATAATATAAATTTTAGTCTGCGGATGAATAATATATAGCCTGAATTCAGTATGTAATAAATACATCATGCAGATAACTTATAAAAATATTATATGGTGGCTTTTCTCATTATTTCAATACGGGTTTTTTGGAGATGTCTGAGTAATGAAATGGACCAGGGTTGGCGAACCTTTTCCTGTCGGTAGGCCGCATTGATTTATCCTAAGTCAAATTAGGCCGAATTGGAGAAACCTTCATAAAAATGTATGTACATTATTTTGTAAATGAAGGAAAACAATGAATAATACACAAAGCATAAAAAAAAACGTTTTTATTATTTGTATACTGGCACAATTTTTAACCTTCTTAAAATATCCCAAACATCGTTATGACTTATTAAAGTAAGTTTTGTTTTCTCTTAGAAGCAAACATAATGAAAGTAAGTTTAAGATTATTGATAAATAATTTATGACATAAATCTCTTGCCAAATTAATTATGATGGTAACGGAACCTTCCGCTGTAAATAATGAAATGCCAAAAACTTTATACTCTTCGTCTTAGAATGAATAGAATGCTTGAGCTATTTTAATAGGGAGAGGAGAAATTTACATTTATTATGCCCACTACGAGATAACTTTCAGAAGTATTTTTTGATGTAAGCAGGACGCATCATAAGAACTATTTTGAATGTATAGAATTTTACAGATTTAGAATTAATGTGACCGTTCATGTGATTATAACTAGTGACTATTTGTTGAAGTAATCGTAATTCTTAAGAAAATGGTAGAGTTGGCATTTACTTGGTAGAACTCCATTATAATAGAATAAAATATCAAATTATTTAATTCTACAAAATTTTATTAGGTAGTTAATAGCTATTTCGGTTTTGATATTTTATATTTTATTAAAAATACTTTGTACTACTTTTGTCTCAGACATCAAATCTCGGTAACCTACAATAAGCCTCTCTCATAGCTGTTAAATATTGTAAAAATAAATCATAAAATGAAAATATATAATACTACCCAGTAGGATTGGAGGTAATACGAAAGGAGAATATGTATGCATTGGGAAAGCGTCAAAACAAGCGTTATTAATTTCCTCGATTTTCGTGTAACAAAAGTTTCGCTAAAGTTGTGGCACTTTATCGCCAGACATTACGATTAATAAATTAAGTGCAAAGTCTGCCGACGACACCAACTAGCTAAAGGACTTAAAAATACAACACGGAGTGCCCAATATATCACAGTTCGGGCGCTATAAATTTATTCTCTCGAAAGCGTGTCCATTTTGCCACTCACCAGTAAACCATTATTTCCTTAATTGAGTGTCAATGTCTATTGGATAAAATACCCATGGAATTTGAAAGGAATGAACAATCTTTAATTAATTAGTGAACCTGTAAGCTGTTAGTCCGATTAGGATTAAAATCAATTCGTATCGATGTAGAGACAAATAAAAGCTAAAAGCTTTTTCAGATAACGGATACAGATCTATTAGAGCATATTGCCTATTTACTGGAATAGTGATACCAAAGAGACATGCATGCCAGTGTTTTTTTATGGAATTTTAATAGGTCAAATTCAGTAAATTTCCGTACGTTTTATCATTGACGCCTTTCGGCAACTTCAAGCATTCAGGTTACACTGATGAACTAGAACTGATAGTTGTTAAACAGTTTATATCGTTTATATACAATACCGTAAATACGCTTGGGTCCATGGTGCAACGGTCAACGTCGTAAGCTACGGTTACAGATGTCTCGGGTTAAAATCCCGGTACGAACCTCTTCATTAATTATTTTTTTAAACGATTAATGGATTTATGTACGTATTCATGGATGTTTGTGATGTCTAGAACTCTCTACCACCCATCCGATCCTATAAACGAGGCGTAGCGAGAGATTAACCTACCACTAGCCAGTTCCAGCCATATTCTTCTATTCTAAAAGGAGAGGTTGAGCAACTTATTAACAAGCAGTTTTCGTAGCAAAACTTCTGCTGAGATACCTGCGTTAAGAGTCCTTATGCTCCATATTGGGAGTGGACATGGTAAAAAAATGTGTATATACAATACGAATTAGGAAAAAATATAAATTATCACTAAGAACTATATTAACTAATTAATTCAGACCACTGCAGTAAGTTTTTACAATAATTCATTTATCGGATAAAAACACTGCCAGAAATATCTTGTTTTCATGAGCACTCTCCAAATTGAAGTTATATATAAAAAAACTAATATAAATTAATAGACAGCTTCATCACCCAGGGCAAACATTCTTCAGCGGAATATAAGACATTACAATAGCAAGCCAAAAGCTTTTACGAAAACTTCCGATAAGTATTAAGCTTATAATAAAATTCTTTCCGAGCGGATTTCACTCGGATTTTTTTTCAACAGGTTGTTTCTTCTTCAACGCTCTAGTCTTTTGGCATACTTAGCCTCTTAGCCACCTACAATGGCGCTAATGCCATTCAGAGATAACAACGCGATTTTTTTCTTGAAAGTTTAAAAAGAAAGCATACATACTAAGCCAACACAATTAGGTGAACAACCGCAAATACGTGATTAAAGGAAGAAATTATGGAAAGCTTATTTATATTCCATTGGTTGGGTAGCAATACACTTAACAAATGACCATTAATTTAATCATTTCGAGTGATTACTAGAGTCTCTACTTAACATTCAATTATTATAGATAATTATGAAATATATAATTTTCATAGTGTAAATAATTTGTCATTGCGATAACAAAATAATCTCATGGTAGTTATATGGAATAAACCAACACTCGCCAACCTTTCTGCCCTTATAGACTAATAATAACAAAAAAATGGTATGAACATAATTTTATAAATTAACGATAAGAAAATATTTTTTTATTATGAAATGGCTTGTTTATTAGTGCGATTACAAATTAATTAGTTCGATACATGTTGCTGAATGTTTGAAATATGATACGGTTTTTTTGACTCTAATGACGTTACTGCATACTGACCGCGGATTACCAAAATTTTCTAGCGAGGCACCGGTAAGTGACCGCTGGAATAATCGAAACGAAAAACTATTTTGTACGACAGCCAGCTGTTTACTATAGTTCAATGATACACAAACATATCTAATATACAAAAAAATATTATTTTGATATCAAACCATTTATAAGTTTCGCTAAAGGAAAATGAATCGTCAAATGGTTCAAAAAAATAATTATTATACTCAAAAAGAATAGCTGTTGTCAACTGACAACAAAATATGTCGTACAATTTTAGCATGAACTATTTTTTAGACTCGGACTGTGTTGGTTACGAAGGGTTTATTACAACCGTAAACCGTACCCTTATCACGTTAAAAATCACGTGAAATTGTTAAGGGTCTGCATTTATTGGGGCAGTAATCATTTAAATTCTTGGTCAGTAATTGATCAAAATAGCCAATATCCATTGATCAGTATACACATGATCAGATATGTATATAAAACCTAACCTACCCTAGCCATTTGGCAATTATTTAGTGACCAAACATAAACATTAGTTAACCATTTATGGAATTAGTTTCTGACCAAATAATTAGTTGCCATTGTAAATGTTGTGACTATAATTTTTGTTTTGAGAGCAGATATGATTTAAATAAAAAAGTTGGCAATACCAATATGTTATATTTGTGTCGCTACTTTTCAATATCAGCCATATCCATGATTAGATATTTTCGCTTTTTTTGTCAAATGCTATCGACATACTTGTTTTTATAATTGCTGTACTTAAAAAATGGCTCAAATACTATAAATTACCAAGTAAATCATTATTTCTATAATCTTCCAGCAGTGTGACTGCGTTCAGGAAGAAACTAAAAAGTGGTTTTTCTCGAGTACATCCATTTTGGATATGGCTGCTTTTGAAAAGTAGCGACACATTTATGCGTACTGTATATTAATTTCTGCCTTGTTTGTTTTTTCTGGAAATCCGACCGAGCTTACCAGCTTTATAAACCACACAATATACGTTTAAGTAAACCGAGGGTTCACGAAATCTAAAACAAAGAGAGATTTGACAGACGTTCTTTTTGTATGCTTATTTATATTTAACAGGGTTTTGCTGTCGGGTTCGTAAGGGTTGTTGAAAAACGAACAAACACGTGTTAGGATGACAAATGACCGCATGATGAAGGGTCAGATAATATAAAACAGCGAATCACCATTGCACAGTTTACATATGGGCCATTAGCAGGTGAAGTAAGCTATCTCACAAAAAATACATTTTGACATGTTCGTATTATAAGTTAAGGATAATTAGTTTTTGAATTTGGATTATTGAGATTTTGTACACTTCCATGTATTTTGTCACTAACGACTCGGGTTTCACCTTTCGGCATCTTCAAGCATTCGAGCACACGAATGGACTCGAACTGACAGACAGTAAATTTGTTCTTTTGTCTTTTAAGAACAAATCTGGTATTTATAAATTACAATGCAGTGATTGCCAACATTTCTATGTGGGTAAAACCACACGTACATTAGATATAAGGGTATCAGAACATTTAGCTGCCTTTAGATTAAAAAAAGAAACTTCGACATTCGCAAATCACTTGCTAATGGAGAACCATACGTTTAATGCGGATGATGGGGTTAAACTGTTGCATAAAAACATGGGGGATCAGAAATTATTTTATCAAGAAATTTTGGAAATCAATAGAGCCCACTTAAATTCCTTGCCAATTCTGAATGAGCAGCTGAACCTTCCTAATTCTCCGTTATTATATCCTATACGTTGAAACACCTAACAGATGTCACTAAATGTGGAATGATTGTATATATTTACCCTTTCGTCGAATTGCATCCCGTCGAAACCCACAATGCTATTATAATTGTAAAATCACTGGTAATTCCATAAGAAGTTGGAAAGCGACAATGTGGTGTTTACAGAATAAGGATTAAGGCAATTCTCGAAATTTTAACTCAGGTATCAATGTGGCTCTCAGACGTATAATATCTTACCTCGTAAATGGTGTTTGTCGTATTTGTGTCTTCTATATGAGCGTTAGACACTGTTTACTGTCTGTCAGTTCCAGTCCATTCGTGTGCTCGAATGCCTGAAGATGCCGAAAGGCGAAACCCGGGTCGTTAGTGACAAAATACATGGAAGTGTACGAAATCTCAATAATTCAAATTTGATATTGAAATTCCATCAAGCACCCTCAGTCGATGTCTTAAATTATAATTACTTTTTGCATAGACATTAATATGACAATTTAAACAGAAAAAAATTTGGATTTGTTTTAAAAACCTAGATTAACATTTTATAAATATTCATTTATTATTTGTACATATTACCATATTCTACAGTTTATTAATAATTGTCAGATTTTATATAGTGATAAATTTTTTATAGCTATGAATACATTTTTTTAGGGATTTGGCGGTAACTTTGTGGAAGTTCATTTTTAATAAAAAATTAAAATTGATAACTTAGTTATTTCTCTTGTTTTATCACTAACGTGGCGCATTTTGCCTGTTAAAAAAAGCATCTGAATATATATATACATTAATTAAGTTTGTATTTACGTGATAATTACATTGCAATAAGGTTAAAATAGCAAAGTATTAAGTTCTACAAGAATTATAAGAACTAGCTATCAACAATAACTTATAGTACCTGTTGAACTCAATAGTGGCACTTTTGATTATTTTATGTATATATTTAAAATGATGACGAGAACATTAATGTATAAGTAATATTTTCGGCGTCCTTGGCGCAGTTGGCTACAGTTGCGGATGTCTCGGGTTCAATTACCGGTGCGGACGGTTTTCATTAATTGATCTTTCAATCGATTTATGCATTTCTGTTCGTAGTCTGAGTGTTTGTGATATCTAAAAAAACCCCTTCCCACCCACCCATCCTCACGGGGCGTAGCGAAAGCGATTAGCTAACCACTAGTCTTGTTTTAACTCTATCCTTCTATCCCTACTCAATTCGAAAAAAGAGAGGTTGAGCAACTGAGTAACAAGCAGTTCTCATGGAAAAAAATATGTATTTATTATATTGAGTGTAATTACAAACATGAAAAAAATAATTGGATTGTAAAAATGTCACTGATAAAAAGAACCAAGGTTTGACAACTAATAAAATGATGTTAATCACCAACACAAAATAAATGTAATTAGTAAATTATATCTATACTCAATTTATATTGAACAATTTTTACGCAATAGATAATAGAGTGAGCGAAGATAAACAAAATCATAAAAGAAAAAACAATTTAAAATATTATTAATATCAGTTTTCAAATGTTATCATTTACCTGCTTGAGCATTTTACTCGGACAAGGTGAAGGTCGTACACCCTGACCTTGGGAAACTATAAATTAGTCAAGCGTCGCTGTATTTATTATATTTATAGTAGAAAAAAATTAAATGATCATTTCTTTGTGTATATTATTTCTTTTATCACAAGAGAAATCTAGACAGAAGGAAAAATATATAAAATTATTTATTACACTAGTCAGGCATAACTTTTTTTATAAAGTACATAATACAAAAGCAAAAATAATCATAAAAATGATAAACGTATATGAAAGAAATATTATATTTTACCGATTAAAACATAATATATAGAAAATTTAAAGTATTACGTGTTTATTATTTTTTTCCATAAAACCAATTTCATTAAAAAACCAGTATAGATATCACATTGAATATTAGAAATCGATAAGGGACTGCTATCATTCTGTAAAATTTGGATGCAATCTCTAACATTTGTATGCATTGATTCTAAAATTAGAACTAGCTTTGTCCTTGATTTTTCTACCAACGTTGGTTGGTAACTCAGATCTACTTAGAGACTGGAGTAGAGGGATTAACTTATACTAAATTGTCCTTACTCTTTTAGACTGTCTGAGTTATCCATTAGTAAAGTGTTACAGGGCACGCTACACTAAGTTAAACAACAAAGATACCAATTTTATTTACTACGAAGGGATTGTATAAACTGAACACTTTTGGAGAAAGATAATACTGAACTGAAGACTTGAACACTTGATTAAATAGATGGTCCAAATTTTCAACGATGGAAACAAACGCGGTATAAAAAATCTATTGGCTGAGCTTAATTTTTTCTAAATGCGATTATACATTAGTTTAGTAAGCTTGTTCCTACAACATAATAAGATTATAAGTACTCAGACGATCATTCATGGCGCATGACTTGGCAATGACGAAAGTTCCACTCCACATTAGGCCGTCTTTACTTCCTCGACTCGGAACCGCTTCCTTCTCATACAAGCCGCTGAGAATTGAGACGTGTCGTGCACGAGGGATAAAAGTAAGTCAAAGTTACGCAACCGCCCTGTCCCTTGGATATTTCGTGAGCTTATTTTACAATAATATTTTCAAATTTTTGAGTACGCGATAAAAAATACGTGTTACAAGAAATTATTTATCAAATCATATTAAACATAAAAGCTTTTAATGTCGTTAATAAGGTATACACAATGACAGATATATCTCAAAATACATTACTTAGTACTTATTCTAGTATAGAATCGAATTTTGTCAGCGATTGAGTATTTTCAACTGACGAAAATTTTCATTTCCCACTACGGTATGAATGATACAATGAAAAAATCCTTGTCAATTCGATATCAGATTTGTATTATTTAGAGAATTTCTATGATTATAATATTATAAAAGTATTACTAAATATTTCCAATGTTTTGTTTTAGTCCACAACCGGTTTTGCTCAACAAATAATTATATAGACTTTAGTGACTAAATTGTCATTTACTCCATTATAATATGATAACATATTCCTTATAAAAGAAATATATATACAATACGTTTTAAGAAACGTTTCGATTATATTTGTATGGTACTTGACATAAGGATTATAACATTGAACTTAAAAAAATGTTGTGTTGATGCTTAATGTGATAGGTAAAGGAAAACCAATTTTTTAAAATATAACATGTGTTATACGTTATTATATGAATTCATGCAGCCCTGATAAGGTTCAATAAACTGAGCGTATTATCAATACAAAGATGGAGGAAACAAGTTTATATACATCGTAAAGCGATCGCCATTGAATTACTCTTTTGTCCCATTTTGATCTGCCAACAGTTTTCCACACTTCGTTAGTGTCAATCACCTCTGTCGCGGACTGTCAGCTGTTTACCGACTCATTATCATAACGACACAGCACCATTTTATCAAAAGCCATTGGAATAACAAAGAAAATTATATACATTTATTTATAAGAGGTTGTCGAAGTATTTTGTAAGCGATCGTTGTGGATATGGACAGTGCTGTAGATAGTGAGGCAATATTTATTATCATCGATTGGCTCAGGTAGTAACCGATAATATAATCAATAACTACTTATTTTTAATCATTCAAAAATACATAGTCGAGCTGCTCCCAGTTATTCGACACAGAGGTTTAATATTATTAATACGAATAAAGTTATATTGTATTCATGTTTATTCGTCTTAAAATGACAACATTTTTTTTAATATACCTATGATGATATAACTTAGTTTATTCATCGTTCGCTTACAATAATGATTATACACAAAGCTATACATGGTTACGCAAAAATTAAGTTGTAAAATATGTGCTAAGAATACTAATAATAGGCAATTTGTTTGAACATAAACGAAAAATAGCTTTTAGATAATAAAAAATAACAAAACTATAGAAAGATGACAGTGCTGTCATTCTAAATACATATAAAGAAAAAGTAGTATTTTAATAGAAGGAATAAAAGAATTTGTTATTTCTTTCTCTGCTAAATTTATAATATGTAAATATTACGTAATAACATAATTTATCAGGTGTGTCTTGGCATCACATTTATAAATATTTAGCATGTGTTTTTATAAAACATTTTGTAAAATTCTTTCCGAAACAAAAATTGTAAGTTTTGAAGTCGAGCTTTACATTCTAGGTTGACGTTGTGTTCATATTATTTATTAATAACGTTTAATTGAAATTTGAAATACAATCTCTTGTTCTGTAAATATTTAGTTATATTTATTCAAATACGATATAAAATACCCTATGTAATTAAATATGCGATATGCATTTTGTTATCTTTTTTAAGCAACATTAAAAAAATCGTTATCAAATTACTCGGACTATATTAAAAAATAGTGTATGGGATCATACAAAGATAGAAATAACGTACGAACGAATAAGGAAAATATGTATGTATACTTACTTACAATGTGTGTATAGCAAACATAGCGTGTACTTTGTATCAGGCGCACATAACGCAGAAGTAGGTGTGCAAAAGGAAAACAAGAAGATGCTGGAAGAGAACATTCGGCGGGAACGCAGGAGGGAGGTTTAGGGCGTCGCCTTGCATTCAGTGTGTCAAGGGCAGCCCGGGAGAGTTGTCGATGCGCCGTGTCGAGGCGCAACGGCGCCACGCGAACGCCGACCAAACTTTCTACAAGTATTAGGAGTACAGACTGGAATAAGAGATTAACAAGAACATAGTACTGTAGTCTCACACACAATTGTAGAACAGTTGTTACTTAATGATGACAACTTATTGTATCAGGAGATCATAACGCAGCGGCAGTAGAAGACCATTTGCATGTTAGAAATCCAAAAACTTGTAACTATTCGATGGAGATTATTTGGGCATTAGAATTATTGAAATTCTTGGTGTTTGTATTCTTTTCACTGCACAAAGAAAAATATTTGAATAGATGTTAAAAGTGAAAAAAAAATATGTAACAAATTAATACCATATACAGAAAACTGCAATGATCGACCACACCAAAAGTATAAGGATAGCAGAAAATACCTAAAGGAACTCGTAGAACCGACGTAGATGACGCTAACGCACAATACATATTTTGATTATTTCTTGTATTAGGAGAACATAATTTACATTATATGAGAGATAGATAATAGTGACATTAGATATGATAGGATTTCTTGGTATTTATTTTATCAGCGCTAACTGATTTCAATTCGACATACGTAGCAACTACCAACGTATTAAATAATATATTTATATTAGATAAGTTACATACCTGCTTTTTCATTTTTTGTTAAATATGGCATCAATTATGAAAACGGTGAAAATAATGTCTCACCCATATTGTGTGAAAGTTTTATAAGAATATGCTTTCATATTTCATTATTTTAAGTTAAATTTATTCTTCTTATCAACAAAAAATAAAGATCAACCGAGCATATAATAGATTTAAATTGTATGTCATTCAGCGATTCTCTCAAGAATATCTAAATTTTTACCAACAGTAAATCATTTTTCTCTATTTCCATATACAGGTATCGATTTTTTACTGTTTAGTCTTGACAATTTTACTTTAAGAAAAGTAAAAAAATATATTCCATAAGACGACTCGTAAGATTGTCCGAGAATTATTTTTTGATCAAATACTCAAACAGTTTCCACTTAATAATAGTGCAAAACGCATGACCGCATTCTGACGGTCACGGAATAAAATCAGCGGTTCTGGTTAAATTAGAAACCAGCAATTGGTATTGGCCATATATTGACTGCAGCGGTTCGGCTAAGAAATAGGGCCGGGCCGTACGTGACCGATGGGCTTAGATCCCAGATAGCCAACTGGCACACGGAAACATCCAATCCACGTATTACGGTGAGACATCTAATATGTTTATTCTGAAGCATGAGATATCCATAGATGAAGAGATATACCATAAAGGAGGCTCCCTGGATAGCCGAAGAAAATAATGAAAAATTGACATAGCGTTCAAGGATGCGTGATAGGAAACAATTACAACAACCTACGTAGGCATACATTCAATGAAATGATTTTATGATGAAATGTGAATTGTATGACACCGTAGTGCAGCAGGGATACTGCGGTACTGATTTGGAGATCACTGTTAGATGACTGGAGGTTGATTCATATGTATAAGAAAGACCACGAGGGGTATATAGAGATGCCCTTGATAAATTATTTGAGATCTGGGATGTCATCATAGCAACGCCAATTATATTGAAATTGTATTGATGTCGGTTGTTATCATAACAACCCGAAGTAAACTATTAATGTAATAAAAAATAATAAATTCGTAAATTTTGTAAGCATTTTTGCAGTTATAATAGACTTTATTTATTGACTCAAAAAATAGAGCCGAAAATAACCATGTCATTTTAAACCACTTTAAACGGTCAAAACCAAATAAGAAAAAAAAATGCGTGACGTTAAATATACTACGAAATGCCCCTTACAATGTTAATATATGATATTGCCAGCATCGAGGAAGCTATGCAAGTCAATTGTTGTTGTTTTAAGTGAACGTTGAATAATGGATTAGCATCCAATCTTTGCCAATGCCAGGTAATACGGGACCTCTCGAAATGTTCCCAAATCGGATTTCCCGGGAAATTACCGATTTAGCGGCTGCAATGTATCGAACACGAAAGACACTTCCAGAATACAAAATTGAAATTGTGCCGCGGATGTTATGTCGCTGTTAACCCCGATTCGGATAGGTCGCCGTAACGCGGATACTTACAAAATTTTTACGATGCGACACTACAGCTTGCACGGCTTTAATAATGCATTAGATCGGCCCGTTTAATCATCTGATCGCCTGGTAAAACACGCATAAACCAGACTAAATTGGTAAGCATCATTGATTGTTGTAAATCAGCGGTAAGAAAAAAAATCAATTTTTGGCAAATCGAATTCAGAAAGGCAATTTTTTTTCCACTTAAATTAATGTAAATTTTTGAACAATTTGAATTTTTTATTAAGCCATCGCTAACAACATCGAGCACTTCTCCACATATATTTGTTTTTACAAGAGCTAAGTCTCCCTTTTAAAGAAACAATTACGCAGTAATTAGCTAGTCGTGCTCTTTTCTCCCCATTTTCAGGGTCCATGCCTGTAAAAAAAACATTATATATAGATTTAAGAATCAATGCATAAACGGTTCCACAAAAGTATCAACATTTGTGAAAAACTGGGAAAATATACATTCCCATTACATTATCGTAAAATAAAACTATATTATGTTCTAAGTCAGTCAATATTCAGCCATAAGGTTTTGAAAAAAGCCATAGGGGGATTAAAGAAATAACTGCACCCTCAAATGCGATAATAGCATCAGCATTCCGAAACAACGTCACTTAACTCGATTGAATTAACCCCCGAAAGGAAAACTCTCATAAAAAGACCAACGCCGAGTATAAATTGTGAGAACTCCTAATTAAATTGCGGTTCGATGTGTGCGTAGGGAAGTATGTTTGTGTTTGTTTATAAAAGACGAGCGGTGCGTGACCAAGTTTTAAATGTCCAAAAGGTCGTGATAGTGAACGGCATTCGCATACTTTCAACGAGAAGATAGTGCTTGCAAAATACTAATCCGAAGAAATGTGGAAGAATATTTTATTAACTATCGGGAATGTAGATTGGCAAATGAAATTTTTGCAGCACAAAACTGTACTACCGTTCGCAGCGTAAATAAGCTATCTGCCTTTTAGGCATCTAGGAGAAAATTTAGTGATCATCATATTTCGCTCGTGATTACATCAAATATTGTTTTGCTCTGATATGTGTATAACATATATTATATAAATTAATTCAATATATAACAGGTCTACCCCGAATATAGAGTAAATAATGTACTCCTAACAATCCTAACGATGCATTTATGCAAATGTGTTGTTGCACCGAATGTGATCTCATGAACCAATAATAACGATACACATTTAGACTTTTTATTTGACTACATTTATGTTTTTAAAAGGCACAAGATAAAAAAAAATTTGATAATCTTTATCTTGTTTTTGCGAAAACAAAGTAAGTGAAGTTAAGCAAACTTCTTACTTAAATAAATGCGATAGTTTCCGAGATGGAAATTTTGCGACACCAACTTTGCAGTTGAGCAGTGAACAGGGACGCATGAATAATGAACGCAAAATCTCCGCGTGAAATGTGGCTGCTTTAGTTTTCAATTTCAGATCACGACTTGGTAGTTACTTTCTAGTATGTCGCTTACTGGGACGATTTACTGTCTTATGCACGTTGTTAAATATGTAACAGTATTATAATGCATGTATTTTATAGCAGTTCGTGCAAAAGTTGATGGATGATTTAGATATATTATGTGGCTTTATGATTAAAGTACATGTAATATTAGAATGTTTATGATTATACACATAATTGAGTTTTTTATGCAGATTATCTCTTATGAAGTGCTCGGAGCATAGATAAATGGTCCATGTAAATAAGATGTACGAGATGTATAGTGTCGAGTGGGATTTAAAGACCATGCGTGTCCGGAGCTGGACAGAAATTGTTTCAGAACAATCGTGGTGAAGGAAGATTCTTGAAGAGGCCAAAACCCAGACCATGAAGATGAATCGAACTGGTTTTCATAGATATTGAATAAATTTATTTATACATAAACTATCAACATATTAATTATGGGTAAGTAATTACATTGTGTAAATTTAAAATAAATTTGCAAACGATGTAATCGATACCACCAAGCGCTACACTACTTTTTCATTTACTGGAAATAGTGCGTACATCGAATGATTTTAAAAAGCCAATTAATTTACAGATAGATTATTTATTATAATCGTTATTACAATTTAAGACATCGACTGAGGGTGCGTGATGGAATTTCAATATCAAATTTAGATTATTGAGATTTTGTACACTTCCATGTATTTTGTCACTAACGACCCGGGTTTCGCCTTTCGGCATCTTCAGGCATTCGAGCACACGGATGGACTCGAACTGAGAGACAGTAAACAGTGTCCAACGTTTATATAGAAGATACAAATGCGACAAATATCTCAGACGTATAATATCTTACCTCGTAAATAATATTTGTCGCATTTGTATCTTCTATATAAACGTTAGACACTGTTTACTGTCTCTCAGTTCGAGTCCATCCGTGTGCTCGAATGCCTGAAGATGCCGAAAGGCGAAACCCGGGTCGTTAGTGACAGAATACATGGAAGTGTACAAAATCTCAATAATCCAAATTTAAATTAAATAATAAAGTGCCAAGAAAATAGATAACTCCTTCAATCTAAAAGTTTAAGATTAATTACATGAATAAACTTTCTGGTCGTTTATGGGGCTTCAAGTATTGGTTTGTCAATATCAATCAACCACAGTTAGACGAAGGTATCCTCATGACCATCAATACATAATATTTTCCTATATTTCAGCGTTTATACGGTACAACTCCATGTTGACAACGGGTTTAATATCTATACACATGTTCAACTGGCAGCCTCCGTATCAGGGCGACATATTCTGAAAGAGTCGTACAAACGAAAACACGATATATTTCTCTTTCAAAAGGAATAAAGCCTTAGCCGAGGACTCGAGTAGAAATATAGCCCTCGCAAGTGGGTCAAACGTGTGAACGTGTCTATCCTCTCTCTCGGATGCTGTGCCTCTGTTTCACTCGCTTTCGGAACCCTAGGGCGGTATAGGGCGACCTCTCCCGCACCTTTGCCCCCATCTCTTCTCCGGAGGACCGACATCGCCCACGGTGAGTGCAGTTAGCTAATGTAGTTAACTTTTTGATTCTGCCAAATTCGTGAACGGTTTTGGGAAAACTTTCAAGTCAAAGTTTTACAATAAAATTCTACTTTTCGAATATTTTATGTTATAACTAACTTCGCACGAAGAGTACCGCAAAATGGTAGATAATGATGACACTAGAAGTTTAATGTTGCAGCTGGTTATATTAACATATAGATACATATTATGTATTAACTGTTCAGCCGCGCGTGATGAGAGAGAGGTTATAATACGACATGTATATTCAATGCTACCATTATTTATTTTCATTTTAATACTAGAAGCGTTCCTGTAGACATATGCTTAGAAAGTAGAAAACAACTAAGTTTAATACAGAAATAAAGGGATTTTCATTGAGGTATATCGAGGGTATACTGACAGAATGCATTGAGTCAAGGGTGCCCAACCTTTTTTGCCTTAGGGGCTACTTTTCAATCTCAAATTTTCTCGGGATCGACTCTTAATATGATTCTTATAGGAAATTGTATTTAATGTTTTTTCCTTTATTCAAACTTAAAAATGTTTATTTTAAATGCAAAATATTATTAGATAAGTATGTGCTTATAAAATAATTAAAATGTACTATTTTCGTATATTTTTAATAGAGTATTTATCATTATTTTTATTGTATATAATATATATAAATATATAACATATATTCATTTATGTAGCGTCCGTGGCGCAGTTGATAGCGTTGCTGGCTACGGTGCGAACGGTTTTCATTGATTGATTTTTCAATCGATTTATTGGTTTCTGTTCTTAGTCTGAATCCTCCCTCCCACCCATCTCATCCTCACGGGGCGTAGCGAGAGCGATTATCTAACCACTAAGTCCTGTCCTAGCCCTATCCTTCTATCCATACTCTCTTCGAAAAAAAAGAGAGGTTGAGCAACTGAGTAACAAGCAGTCCTCGTAGAAAAATTCTGTTAAGATACCTCCATTAGGAGACCATATGCTCCACATTGAGAGCGGACATGGAAAATTTTTCGTTTTCGGGATCGACCAAATTTTGCTTTGGGATCAACCGGTTGGGCATCCTTGCATTAAGTCATAAAAACAAGTTCTGACATGATCACATTTGAGGCATTATTTTATATTCAGAGTAACTCTCCCAAGTTTAATCTATAATATTGTTTGTTTTTTAAAATGTTTTTTCGTACATTATTGTATTATTAAGAAAAATCTTTTTCACATACAAATCATAAGATTTGGTATCTATGCGTTATAGTTATATCATACTGTTATGCATTCTATCAGTACACATAGCGTTAAATTGCATACACATTGATATTTAAAACAGAAAATTATCAAAAACTGACATAATACGTCCTGTCAGTGGATAGTTTATACCTTAATATTACATACTTTGCTGTTAATGAAATAATCGATAATTTTTCCTATAGACAAAAATTCGTCGAAGACAATAAATAAATAATCACAAAGACCTGTGCTAATTATTTACATATCGCAAAAAGCAATCGAACCAAAACTTGTCGAATAGCGACGGGAGTGTCGAATTGGAGACCCGGTTTGCGGATAAAACAGAAAGTTAAATAATATACGACAGTTGTGCGGTAAACTTTTCGGTGCTAAAGTTTAAATTTAAACGCTTCGTAGGGCCGCGGCGCTCCACCGAAACAACTGAAATATTAAGCTAGATTACCTGCATCCGGGGAATTGACACCAATTCGCAATATCGTGGTCTACGCGTCTCATTGCGAACATTATCATTAGTATGAATGTCTTACGATCTTGGTACATTTTCAGCACGAAGCTAAGATTGCAAGGCACCAATGTAAATATTTTTAAAACCAGTTTTTCATAAAAATTGGATGCATTATAATATACACCCGAATCTTTTTTTTAGAAAATACATTCTAGAGACCATAAAAAACGATGTAAAAAGAATATATAGATGTAACAATATAACTTGACCGCTAGTGATGGTGCCACCGTCACGTTAAGAATGTTGTCATACAACCAGAACTAAAATTTCAATAAATTCCAAAATTGATATTTTTGAGGCGGCTATTAAAAGTAGACAAGATATTTATTTTGCATAAAATGGCAATTGGAGAAATTTACTCTGAACTGACAATTCTAGTTTATATACTATAGAGTAAAAATTAAAAATGACAAATAGGTTTCATTGCTTTGAACTTTATTTGTGCGTAGTATTTTTTTCACGTTACGTTAAGTTTCATAGAAATGATAATTAATTTAGCTTTCCTAGCAAAGAAGATGTCAGCAAAGAACTATAGAGGAATTTTGGATTTGCGGAGTGAATAGATTTTTTTTTATAAATAAACTAGCTTTAGCTTAACAGGTTAAGTAAGGAGGACTGGTTGTAAGCCATTTTCTATGCATTAATTTTGAAACAATTGTTTAGTAGGGACATGGAAATAACAGAGAACAATGTTGTTTGTATACAAAATTATACATTTTTTGGATACCAATACATATAGCTTGCAGGGCAATCGGACCCAGATTTCACAACGGAATAAACAAACGTTGCGACTCTTCCACGGCAGTTAGAGGGATTCAAGTTTAATTGAATTTATTTTTAGTTAGAATTAGATACGTGTCTGAAATAACCATAATTTAAATTTTAATATTTACAATGTATGCGCAGTATATTGTTGGAGAAAGTAATGTAATCAGTTTTTTAAGTAGGAAATGAAAATTTTTAAGCCAGCGTAAGTTTCTTCAGCTGCTTACAAACTGTAACTTACAAGACGCATATATTACGACGAACTATTACTTTCCTGCCAGGTGTTCCAGAACGAATACTGTTATGGGACACTAAGTAAGTAAACGCCACCTGGGGAAGAGCAATGTAAGCTATGCGATATTAAATAAAATTTCAACATAATGTGTACAAAACTTTGCCTTATAAATAAATAGGTCAGTGCGAAAAAAAATTTACCTTCAAAAGAAAGTTAATATTGAAACATTTAATGAAGCTGTTCTTAGTGTGTTTGACAAGTTAATATAGTATTAAATTTGTACACTTCCATAAGATTTGTCATTATGTTTTTGCGATTTTTTTCCCCAATTAAGACTTACGTCATTCATATCAAATTAGTATAAAAATTAATTCAACTCATAAGCTGTCAGTTTGAGTTCATCCGTGTACTTGAATGCTTGAAGATATCGAAAGGCTCGGGGAATTAGTGGAAAACTTAGAGAAGCAAACACAATTTAAACGATTGAGGTCATAAATTAAAACAATATTTTTTTTTTGTAAAATACGATTATAGTATTTGTGTATAGTAAAATAGTGTTATAGTTTTGCAAATTTAATTATGAGAAGACTTAATTATATTTGGAAAAAATAAAATGCATAATACTTAAATTTACAAAAATATGCGAGAATATAATAAAATATTCTAGTCTACGTTTTCTTCTGTTGTTTTTAGCAACAATGGCAAGATAGGCAATGGCAGCATTACAGGAGGGATATGAAACTTTTCACGGTTTATTGCGTAAAAAAGATTGTAACTAGTTACAAACGTACGGTTAAAATTAAAACACAATATATAGTCTTGGCGACGCATAGTCGTTTTGTTTTATGCACATCAGTACCATAATTATAATTTAAGACATCGACTGAGGGTGCTTGATGAAATTTCAATATTAAATTTGAATTATTGAGATTCTGTACACTTCCATGTATTTTGTTACTAACGACCTGGGTTTCGCCTTTCGGCATCTTCAGGCATTCGTGCGCTCGAATGCCTGAAGATGCCGAAAGGCAAAACCCGGGTCGTTAGATGACAAAATACATGGAAGTGTACAAAATCTCAATAATTCACATTTAGTACCATAATTATAGCAGTAGCAACTGCAAACTTCATGCACAGTATAGTCTGTGTTGATACAAAATTTCACCTTGCTGGACTTAATGCAAAAATCTTACATTAGATTTGACGTTGGTAATATTTTCAAGCTTTCGGACCTTCAGGCGATTGGTATAACAGCTGCTATCGAAGTAAATGTCATATTGTATAAAAATCTACGCTTTGAGATAAGATATATAATTTATTGATTGAATTGGCATTTACTTGGTAGAACTCCATTATAATAGGTTAAAATAACAAAGTATTACAAAATTGTTATGTCAGGTAGTTGATAGCTATTTCGGCTTTACGCCATCGTCAGAACTACCATGGCTGTTAGTTCTGACAATGGCGTTAAGCCGAAATAGCTACCAACTACATGATATAAAAATTTTGTAGAACTAAATACTTTGTTATTTTATCCTAATATATAATTTAATATATATATATATATATATATATCTATATAAAATAAATATTGTGATGTCTTCTTGTAATTGCCAAAACCACATTTCAATTGCTTCATAATTTAAAACGTTTGATTCTTACTTCTTGTGCCATTTACACAATTTTTTTCATTGTAAAACATGAATGTGACGTACAACAGCGAATATATTTATTACGTTCGGTGTTCAGATAAAATAACAAACGTAGGATTTTATAAAAATAAATTAAAAGCCAATGTTTCAACCACGGAGACAAATATATCGGTACAGCATCGGGAGATATCAGTTATTTCCGGTTTCCCAAGAAGTACACTTTGAGCTTATAAAATTCCGACAACACGCCAAATTTTTCGTTAGCACTACAGGATAACTTGTCATTATTTTCGCAGCCTTTTTACTTTTAATTAATAGTCAACTAATTTTAAAACTATTCATTAATCAAAATAAGAAGATACGAGAATGCAAGGTTTTGTTTCGCATACACGCATTTATAGCTAGATACGTGTTATCTCATCTCTTGATTGTAAGACTTAATTACTTACCTTCATGTACAGATTCAATCTCCAATAATGTTGACGAACCCGAACAATACAATATCTTGACAGCTGATGTTATTTTAAGGATTTTCTCATAACGTTTTCATTTGATATCCCCTGGATTAACGGTACACGAGTGAGATTGAAACAAAGCATAATGGCACAAAGAAATTGTACGCGTATTTGACACTCGCCAGCCGGGACCGCAACCAAAGGCCTACGGCTTGCCTTGTACCAACCACGGCACGTGTTTTAATTTATGAATAATGTTCTCAAACTTGCGGCGCAATGAACTGCGAAATGATTTTTCTATTCCGCCAATTGACTTAGTTTTAGTCGAATCGTTGGACTTGATCAATCTTGTTATTCTGCGGTTTTGAATTAAAACAAAACCAAATACTCCAAGAGTAACGAGCCAGGCTCGCACATTTTAGTTAGGGACTGGGCATTTCTAAAATAAGCTAAGTAAGTTCTTCAAACTTACGCCAACATTACGAGCAATTCTGATCAAGAATTTAACTTTTGTTAATGATTCAAAGACAATCATTCTCGTATGGGGTTTTTTCTAAAATGTTTTCCCCACACAAAGCCTTCAGCTGACAGAATCTTTTAGATAGCAGTACGTAGCTAGCTTACATGCGGGAAAGGGATATAAAGACTTAGTCTGTACCCACCCTAGCAATGACTTTAGCCAGGAAACTAGGAGCCCGCTTCGCGGACTCCACATAATAGTTTCAGTAGGAAAGTGGAGGTAGGAAAAAAAAAATCGAAGACAGTCGATACTCTATATCAGTTGATCCTCAATCAGCTTTCATGAGCAATTGAACCCCTAATTTCAAACCATTTTGCATTATGTATTATCAGAAGTCAGGTAAAGCTGTACTCAAGTTAAAGGTCTGCACGGGCCCGGGCTCGACCCGTGGGTCGGGTTCGGGCGGGTAGAGACAATTGATATTCGGGCTCGGGCCGGACCCGGATAAGGGATTTGTTCTTCAGAAAAATATTTCGAACTATGTTCGGATCATGAGTACTCTTGATAACTAAATACTGTTCATAACAAAAAGGCAATAAATAAAATAATTAATTACGTTTCGAATAGCATTGAACACAATAGAGTCTTTTATTTGATAAGTATAGAGACATCATTTTATATTTTGGTAACCTGAAACCGAGCTCATAAAATTGATATTGATCGGTGAAACAATGCTTTGTTCGTTTAATCATCACCTATAGTAAGTTTAAATAATACGTAAATGAATAAAGTGTGATATTTTTCAGTATCTGCTTTCTATTCGTTTTAGATAGTCGACTGTTCCCTGTGCCGAAAAATTCATTATAAAAAAAAACAAAAAATTCGTTAAAAATGAGTTTAAACGATATAAAGAAAATAATGATAAGTGATGACTGTGGTGATGTGTGGAAATTCCGTGAAATAATAGATTTTTCTAGATGTGAAAAAGTTGGGTAGGTACGTTAATCAATTTTATGGTACTGTCAAATTTGGATTATTGAGATTTCGTACACTTCCATGTATTTTGTCACTAACGACCCGGGTTTCGCCTTTCGGCATCTGCAGGCATTCGAGCGCACGAATGGACTCAGTTCGAGTCTCAAACTCTCTAGAAAATCTCAATAATCCAAATTTGATATTGAAATTCCATCAAGCACCCTCAGTCGATGTCCTAAATTATGGTACTGTATTTTTTTTAAATCGGGTTTTTTTCGGGCCGAGATATACAAATGTAGGTTTCGGGTCGGGCTGTGTGGTATTAAGACTCGGGCTCGTGCCGGGTCGGGCCTGAGGTGAACGGGCTCAGGCCGGGTAATTTCATCAAATTTCGGCCCGTGCAGACCTCTAACTCAAGTTATCTTCCAAGGTCCATCATTTTATTTCAATCAACAATTAAATTTGAAAAAGTACATACAGTTGATCTGGTTTAATATAAGTTCCTATTTGCAAGTCCATTGCCAATTGTTTCTTCTTAATAGTCATTCTTTCTTTTACGCACATCGCTGCATCAAAAACTATTTTTATTGGCTTTCTATGTATTGCTTTAAAATGGGAATTCGTGAAGAAGTTATCTTCATCTAAACTTCACAAGTGGAGGATAATTAATCAACTTGCACGAAATCAATTGACGAATTGACTGAACACATACAAATCGTGAATAATTATATATATCTTACGTAAATAAGTTTCGCTGGATTTGGGGCGATTTCGAATTTAATGAGTTTATAGAGATGCAGATTAAATATTTTATGAGAGACAGAACAACGTTTAGCGCCGGCTTTACTCTTGGAACAACGAAATAATTTTCAATGCTGTCTTCCTAAAAACCGATAATCGGAATGATTACTGTACACAGGGCGTGTCGATTAATTGAAAAACATAATTACATTCGTATTTAAATCTAGTTCTCGACTAAGAATATACAATACCACCCATAGCATCATTTGATACATTGACCCGGTATCTTTCGACACTATCTAAGTTGATAATTACATTTTCGAAAATCTTAAGGACATAACCTTTCAATGATTAAGTTAGCTTATCCAAGATTAAACGCCATCTGTTTTTAGCGAGAGCGAACCAGTTCTAGTGAGAGATTAACTTAGCAAAGGGCAAAGCCATTATGCGGGATGGAGGAAAAATCAGAATTGGAATTATAATACAATCTCCGGCACAGCGTATGTATGAATATCCGCCGACGAACGAGAGGCGTGCATGGAGATATGGCGAATCATTATATTCAAATAGTCTGAACATTAAAGCTTTCATGTCATGAATTCATTATTTTCACATTCCTCTCGACTTAACAATAAGTAATGTAGTGGAATCATCACAAAAATATAATAATTTTCACATGTATATTCAGGTACATATATCACTCACTTTGTAAAAATCATTATGCAATTTAATGTCATATTTTATGATGAATTATTACGCCAATAATTTAATCTTTCCGCTCTCTGAGATAAAATGTACGATTGTTCATTTGCGACAGATAATGATGGCATACACCGCACTAATGTATAACTGCAACAATTTGCTGTGATTAAACTCTGTGGCATGTCACAGTACGATAGTCTCTTTGTCCGCAGTTTAAGTTGACAACAGATGGAATCCTGGTTAGTCGTTTCATAATAATCCAAAATATGTAGATATATCCAACATCAATTCATTGGATAAATTATGATAAAGAGAGTTTAGCTTCAATCGAAACAAAGAACTAATATTCGTGTTTTCAAGTTGTCTGAAGGTAAAATTAAGTGTTTAATATACTTACTATCACTTATCGCTAGGCTATATTTTTATGAGAACGTATGACTTTTTTATTCGCGGTTTTTTTGTGCGCTGTATGCAAGAGAAACGTAGCCCCGCGGATAATGAGGGATAGTATATGCAGAAATATATTACAGTAATCAAAAATTAGTTATATTTATTATAGAAATTTACAGTGAAGAATGTCTGCGCAAATCGGTTAGTGTAAATAAACTATTCACCCAAGTTGGTAAAACGTAAAGAAAGAATTTGTCAAAATTAAGAACGTACTACGTCGACTGATATCAATATCTTGAAACGTCAAATTCGATGTAATATTCATAATATTGAGAAGACAGAGAATTTGTAAAACCCCTGTTTTATTATCTCGATTCAAAGAAAAGTCTCTAAACAAAGCAAAGTAATCTTGAAGTAAGAAAAGTTACTCGCTTCTCTCACGGAGACGCTTTGTTCGGCAAAGATGTTAGATTAAGAAACATGGAGGAAGTTTCAGAAGGAAGGAATTATGACGACGAACCAAAAAAAAGACGACACAGTAATATCTATCATCTCCATAACAAAGAAATAATCGTTTGTTACAATTATTATTATGAAATAACAATGGATCGGCTAAGTACGCCCATTAGTGTGGCATCCATATTTTATATGATATTTTTAGCGGTTCTCAACCGGAGTTTCGAGACAAACCTGGTTCCAAGAGTCAAGACTTCAAAAAAATTTGCGATTAGTACGGTGGCCATATTTTATTCGATTCCCGAAAATGAAGTTTAATCAACACTGCCAGTGCTATTTATTAGACTAACGCACGCTATTCTCACTTAAATTTAAATTGATAAAAATTAAAACTTGATAATTTCTCTTCTGTTATTCTTTTTTTGACATGAGATTCACATATTTGGGACTGCATATTTGAAAATAAAAGCGCACAATACATTTATACACAAGGTCACTTATGTTTCTATATATAATCGCTGTTCTGGAAGAAAACACTAAATTGAAAAAATTACATATTGAGTTAGTTATACCAAAATGTTCTTTATTTCAAACTCTACCGTATGAAAGAGCACAATTATTTTTATAAATTATACTTACACTTTGAGAGAGTGGGAAAGAAACACGTCTTTCTCGCCACTCGAGGGTCGAAGGTGGCGAGCGGGGAGAAGCGGGGTGCGGGGTATCAACACACTGACGCTCGGTTCCGGCGAAGGACAAAGGACGATTCAACGGTTCCTTCGTCTCCCATTAAAACCCGGTCGTATTCAGTATACTCTCTCGTTTATTGCAGTTAGTTTATATAATTTCCTTGAAGACAGTTACACAAACAGATTTACACATTTTTAATTTAAAACTCTGTAAGTGGTTTTACTAGCAAGCGGTGGACTAAGCGCCGTTTCGCCGGCCGACGACTCCCTCTGGGAAAGGTCGAGAGGCGACTGAAGGCCTTGCAGGATTGCAAGCCCTTTGCCCACTTCTAACTGTAAACCAACAACAGTAACCAAACAAATATGACACTACTCTTAAACGCCTCAGGAGGGGTATTAGATTTTAAATTTGCATTAATAGAAAGAGTCTGCAGATTGGTTTTGAAGACCCTGTCCGCCCAATAAGTACGGGGCGGTGTCAACTTATAATCAAACAAACAAAATGAAAAAGGTATAGCATTTCAAACATTTGACAAACTTCAAAGTCTTATTACTCAAAACTAGTATTCTTCAGTTAGTGTTTTCTTTCATAACGACGAAATATACCACAAATATTATGTGACCTAAAATAATGATATGGAATATATGACATTTTTTCGATATATCAAGGTTATACTGCAATAAAAATTATTTTTTTCTTGTTCAAGACTACCATCATTTCCACTAATTGAGTAACCATGGTTTGATATTAAGATAGTCCAAATTTTTCAATATATTTTCCCAACTATGTATTTACATCTAGTGTAAAAAATACAGCTGTGAAATTGTTAGCGAATAAATTTCTCAAATCTGACCGTCACAGTTTAAGAACATGTACGATATATAAGTCAGAGGTGTGAATCTTTCATAAATGGCAATGTTAACCTTTTAAACGGTATGAGATTGTTGCTTTTCCAACGATTTGTAAAACGTAATTAGTTGCTACAGATTTAATCTCAAACCGAATAATTTAATGGATAGCAGAAGGTGGTGAGATAATAGACAACACCGACAGAGCGTTCGCGAAGAATTCAAGATGAATACACGTTCGTATTGAATAGAAGAATTTACAATATAAATATGACCAATCGAATACTGAATGATAAGATTCTTGTGTTTCACCGTAATTAAACTTACGTAAATTCAAAACATAGCAGTAATAATTATAAAGCTTAAACTGAACGAATTCGATATATTTTTTTCAATCGGGACGAAGCAAAAAAATCAAAATTCAAACGATCTAGTGTTTTCTGTTTGACACTTAAATAATTTTGCTTGTTTCAAAACGGAATCTGAAAAAGATTTTTCTGCATTCGTTCAACGATTATTTTTCATAGTAAACTACAAAGCAAAATTTTGTTTTGTTTAATTTGAACGATTCAAATTTGATATTGAAATTCCATCGAGCACCCTCAGTCGATATCTTAAATTAATATATATATATATATATTTATATTTTTTAAAAATAAAACAACAAATACAACAAACAAAACAACAAGTACAAATGAATTGTGTTTTATTTTTTAAAATATAATGTCTTTCCACCAATAAATGACGGTTAACACCTTAAAAGTGATATATATATATATATGTATATATATACTTTTTATCACGTATATAGATACTGATTTAATACGTAGATAAGTAGAATTTAAAATTAAAAACGTTGTTATAATACTTAAAGAATATATTATTTATAGAATTCAACTGGTATTACAATATAAATATATTTGCCTTGATGTATCTGTCTCTCTGTAACGCACATCACAACACAGGGCACAGACCTATCTCAGTTTGCGCATTAAGCCCATTGAGTGAATTTTGACATTTGGAACAGCCATCTGGTATGATATAATGTAAATAAAGTGCAAAAACTATATGCTTAAATCCTACCAGGGTCTTCATGAGGGCTGACAGCTCCTTGGTAACTACGGCAAACTTCACGAAAGCTTGGCCAATAACACTCTCCTGATCCTTCTGCATGGCATCCGCCCCAAGCCTGTCTAAGGCACGTGACAGATACATCTCATTGTCCGTGTGAGCTGAAACAAATACAGATGTGACATTAGTAACAGGCACATGGCGTAAACGGTTTTGACACGTGTGTCAGGGACGTAATTAGCAGAGATTTTGTGGAAATATAACATCAGAATATACCGATAGATGTATATCCTGTAGTATAAATTGAGTTTATGTCATTGGTTAAATGAATTTACAATTATGTACGTAATTACACAGCAAGCTTGGCTAAAGGATTACGTGCGTAAGGTTTTGGCAATGTATGATATTTACGTGCTGAGTTTTATTTAAAATTTAATTACATAGTTTTCAAATTTAAAATTAGATTAACTCGAGGAGGAAAAAGATCAAAGAATACCCATGCACAAGATATCAAATGTAAAATTGAAAAAATAGACATTTCAATTTGACTTTGTCAAAACTGAACATAATAGAATATTACTTTTGCGTTATTTTATTAGTTTTCTACTACTTAAAAAGCTGTGAATTTTTAAATATCATTGATAGCTAACGGAGTTATAGTACTAGTATTTATTTTACGCGAATTATTTGTAAAAACCACCTTTCCTATTTCAGAAGCTTAAAAATGAAAGATTATGGTTTGCTGACGAAGAACATTTACCGTTGTGTTTTTTTATTTGAGGAGAGGATTGGACGGGTTGAACATTTTATACACCCTGCTCATCTGCACTTGTTTAGAAGATATTTCAAAAACAAAAACCAGTAAAAAAGAGTATTGGCAACTAAATTTAATGGATGGTGGAATAATTTTGACCAATAAAAACAACCATGTGTAAACAGGATTTTTATAAATCGCACGTTCAAAAATATAAGGGCGTATCTAGATTTTCACAGTTATGAGTCTCTGATATACACGCCCTTTCAAGACGTCAAGTTTTAGAGATACGCCTGGCTTATAATTTTTTTTTCTCAAAAGGTAACAAAACGCCCTCTAGTTTGTAAACAGATGTTATTAAAATTCATTAGTTTGGTATATAGAATTCAATTTCGTATATTTTCAAGATACACCCTTTTGTTATTAGCCATGACACATTATAATCACTCTTTTAACATGAAAGATTCACAAATAAAAGTATTATATAATCTGAGCCCTGTCTTCACACGCATTTTTATATGGACACACATTTCCAAATCCTTTAATTCCGCAGTTTTATTGGAATGTCCGCATTCAAAAGATTTATAATTAAATCAAAGATTAAGAGGAGGCTTATGGTATTTCTCGGATGAGAATGTGTTGCATCAACTATTTAAATAACTCAGAATTAAATCGCCAGTATAGAGTCACTCCACACTATTTAATTGTAAGGAAAATTGGAATATGAAAGGAAATGGGTTCACATAAATAAACGATTTGCGTAATGGTTTATCAAAGTTCGTTAGTTAACTCAATCGAGAAAATTTTATTTCATTTATGTAATATGGAATCCAAATCCGTTAAGTTCCTTAACTCATCCCACAAGAGGATCTATTACGTACACAAACGGATAGAGAGCTTTTTAAAGCTTATCAAACAATCTCGGCATGTTATGTATACGCAATATTCCCAAATCCCGGGATTTCCAGTAAATGTTAAAAAATAATTCATATTTCAAATTAGATACTTCCTGATTAACTACAACGTGTACCTCGGATTGTTTATGTACCTACATATTTGTAATATCTACGTAATTAAAAAATCGACGGTGTTTTGGCCGATTGATGTAACCCTATAAAATATGAAAATGAGTAAATGATTGGATCTCATTTCACTCAAAGACGACAGAGTAGGTCTCGGCCAAATGATGTAAATTAGAAAAATAAATTGACCACTTTTTGGAAGGGAAACATAATTTTACATTGGTTTTAGGTTAAAAAACTGACCCGGTCACTTGATGTAATCCACTATTATATCGACACTCCCTACGTATAAACCCATATCTGAAAACATGACAATTTACAGTAGTACATTTCAAAGATTCATAACGCAACACACCATATGTTTTCGATAAAAACATTTTTTACCCTCTCCTGAAAATTTTCAATTTTGGGGGTTACATCCATTGGTCAAAACAACGTCGATATAGTATATGAATTGTGGTCTTCCTCCTTCTCGTATTGCGTAACTGCCGTAGACGAGAACAGATAATTTTTATAATATATTATATTCTTTTTTTTTGCATAGCTTCATAAAAAAATACTAATTCCGGGATTGAAAAATTGTTTTCATAGGGTCATAAATAGGGTCCGGAATTGGATGTCTAATACGACCGTGTTAAATAACATTTTTCAGTTGAAAATTATCACTAACTGAGTGAAGCTGGTTTTCCTGATTATAGAAAAAATGTGAAATTCATAGGTATAATAAATTGATGACGTTTGAAGCAGAAAGACAAACGCCACACTTTTCTATAACATTCCATATTTAGTATCAATTTTAATATTAGTGGAAACATTTGTGGAATGAGTCCTAAATCAGCATTTAACCAAAAACGATTTAAAGAGAATTGGTTGTTGTATCATTCGCTTAACTTTACTATTAGGAAATTTGTTATCCCATTTGTAAGTGTGATACGTGTTTAACTTATTTGAGAAACATCCTCGGACTAAATATGGTATACTAGAAAATTAAACGTGGAGCGAATGGTTATGATAATAACCTGACAAGAAACGATGAAAGAATCACTGCTCGCATAATATATATTATCACTTAATCCCAATAATGATAGTGTAATCCCAACGAGGGGGGAGGAGCTTGATACAAAAAAAAACGGATACTAAGATTCATTATTTTTGATTTTTAATAAACAAATGAAAGAAAAACCTTACACTTAAAAATTAGATAAATTAAGATAACATCTTTGATCACATTGCGATGAATTGGAGGTTTAATGAAGACAACAGGATAAGCCTTGGGTTTTAAACAAACACAACGGAAATCTTCTAAAAATAATAGCGGGAAATGTATGTAGGTTGGCAGAGAACAAAGTTTTATAGGGAACGGCTACTTTGGAAATATTTGTTTATCAAAAACGACGAGTTTGCAACAACTGTAATTATTATGTACAGAGAGTCTGTTATATTTTCCATCACGTAGCACTATGAGGTCACGTCTGCCAGGTTAAATATCGATCAGGAATAAACAACCACGAGTATGAAGTAAATACGTCGTGTTTATAAAACGAACCTGTCGACATAAATCCATAGAAAATAGACAATTATAATGTATTACAAAGTATCTCAACCCCTTCCCTTAATAATGGTCTAGAACAATATTATACTGAAAAATCACGCTAATTCTCCATATATTTTTTTTGTTTACAATGGTGTTTGTTTTATTGATTAAATTCTTTTTATTGGCAAACAAAACGTGTTCGAGTGTTTACTTCGCTTATGAATCCGTCCTATTATAATTATAAAGTCCTTTTTTTTTCAACCATGTCCTATTTCATGTGGAGCATACGGACTGATTATTATTCAGTTGCTCAAAATCTCTTTTTTTAGAGAGAGTAAGAATAGATGGATAGAGCCAACACAGGACTATTAGTCAGCTAATTGCTCCCGCTATGCCTCGTTTTAAGAATTGAATCGGTGAGAGGGAGCGTTATCTAAAGGACAAATATATATTTCGATTGAAAGGTTCATATTTTTAAATGCTCGTAATGGATATCGAACCCATGGACACTGCAATCGAAGGGGACGGCATAGGCTATTGAAGCTATTGGCTGGGATAATAAGTTAACACATTTTTGTAAACATTCCCATTTAAAGTTCCCTCCCATTCTTGCAATTACAACATATGAATTTAATATAATTTAAGACATCGACTGAGGTTGCTTGATGGAATTTCAATATCAAATTTGGATTATTGAGATTTTGTACACTTCCATCTATTTTGTCACTAACGACCCGGGTTTCGCCTTTCGGCATCTTCAGGCATTCGAGCGCACGAATGGACCATACGTTTAATGCGGATGATGGGGTTAAATTGTTGCATCAAAACATGGGAGATCATTAATTATTTTATCAAGAAATTTTGGAAATCAATAGAGCCCAGTTAAATTTCTTGCCAATTCTGAACGAACAGCTGAACCTTCCAAACTCCCCGTTGCTGTATCCTATAAGTTGAAACACCTAAAAGATGTCACTAAATGTGGAATGATTGCATCCCGTCGAAACCCACAATGCTATTATAATTGTAAAATCACTGGTAATTCTAATAGTAGTTGGAAAGCGGCAATTCGCCACTCTGTTAATGCGTTGTTTACAAAATAAGGATTAAGGCGATTCTCGAAATTTTAACTAAGGTATCAGTGTGGATCCTAGACGTATAATATTTTATCTCGTAAATAATATTTTTCGTATTTGTATCTTCTATATAAACGTTAGACACTGTTTACTGTCTGTCAGTTCGAGTCCATTCGTGCGTTCGAATGCCTGAAGATGCCGAAAGGCGAAACCCGGGTCGTTAGTGACAAAATACATGGAAGTGTACAAAATCTCAATAATCCAAATTTGATATTGCCTTGAATTAATGTGATTGTTTAGCGACCGTTTATTTTGGATAATTTAATCATTTATTTAAATTATCAAGTATTGGATCCTGTCGCATTGGATCGACACCGTGGCCGTTCCACTATATGTGTATGAATTTTGTGCAGGGTGTACTACAGGTTTACTTAACCATTGAGCCGTGACCCAGGTTATGATAATAGTATTGATTTCCCATCCCAAGATCATCGAATTTGCGACTACCAGCAGTCTGCCAACGCATCACTACATTGTAAGTTTTGATACGCCTCTATACAAAACGGTATCAGATAGTAATTTTGGGTCACGATTCACGATACATAAGTTAGAAACCCTTGCTTGACTATAATAATATCAAGTTAAATAAGCCTACATTTAACTGACGTTTAATTATTTTCCCATTTCAGTTAGTAAAAATGGGTTATGCGCGGTTTGGTTCTGATTTTGACATCAATATTAGCATATAGGTATAATCCTACACAGTAAAGATATAATATTATGTTATTACTGTATCAATCTTCTTTGCTTCATTTCATAAACGACATGCAAAATTTCAGACAATGTGTTGATACAAAATTGGTTTATAATCTCGATAATGAAGAAAATAAAAATCACTATTCATACGCGCCATTGCATTAACGAATTTGCATACAAAGAGACACGCTCGCCAATTCCCTGCACGCACCCGTCGGACTATTTTAACAAGCCGAGCACGCAAAAAGAATGGAATTCGTCTATCTAAGGTCAGGCAACACTGAGACAAATCATTGTGTCCCCGAAGTCGAATTATTCCAAATTCAAACGATCGATCACATGCACATAATTAGATTCATAAGTATGATGTTCCCGATCTTTCGATGCGACATTGCGATTCCGTATCCATAGGTCAAACAAGTGATGTCATCATTTTTTTTTTAAATATCCAGTAAAATTTCCTCCCTTCTTTGATTTACAACTTGGAAGCTATAATAGATTTCATAGAATATATTTTTTACGATTCACCCAGTCTGATGATCTCAAAAGAGGGAAAACGTAATGTGAATTCCGGGAATTTGGAGTAGAGAGGATTTTATTTCATATTTTCATTTTAAAGCATATATTTACGTGCTTATATATTTTGGGCTATCTTAATTATTTTTTTCCCATGTCCGCTCCCAATGTGGAGCATATGGTCTCATAATGGAGGAATCTTAACAGAATTTTTCTACGAGAGCTGCTTGTTACTCAGTTGCTCAACCTCTCTTTTTTCGAAGAGAGTAGGGATAGAAGGATAGGGCTAGGACAGCACTAGTGGTTAGCTAATCGCTCTCGCTACTCCCCGTGAGGATGGGATGGGTGGAAGGGAGGACTCAGACTACGAACAGAAATCCATAAATCGATAGAAAGGAAAAGGTATGAAAACCGTTCGCATCGGGAATTGAACCCGAGACATCCGTAATCGTAGCCAATCGTAATCCAATGAGATTGTGAAAACATATATTTTTTTGATTACACGTGTGATTAGTGTATCTACACCATAACATTTTCAACAAGGCTTTTAATACACGTCAGTAGTTTTAACAATTAAATATCTCAACATTAAATAAATAATATTATAATCATAAAATCATCATAAACACTCAAAAACCGATAAGAATGAATAAATGGATATTGAAAAGAAAGTTTTATTATTTATATGTTTATTGAACGTTATCTTCTTAATTTTCTTCAATAACTGTCTGTTCTACTGAGAAAATAATATGTATGTAGCATGGATATGTGGCAATTAGTAACAGCGATAGTTAATTATTTATACAGCGGAGAATCGAATACATTGTATCATAAAATTATTGCAATTTATCGCCATGCGTTTATGTTTGATTGATTAACTCTCACAAAGATAAATTGCAAAGACATGGAATGCTTTTAATATGTTGGATTGAAGCGATAAGATAAACTCAATTTATTCGCTCAAAATTATACAAACATGTTATAAAATCAAACAAAATTAATTCTTATCACAAGCGAGATTATTGTGTGAAACACTCCTCTGATTCATATATCCATGCATGCAAATATATTTATCTACAACGAAGTTGTCTACAAATCGCTATCAGATAAAAATAAATATAGTCAGCTTCTGAGTTCAGTTGTACTTGAAAAGAGGATATGTAACTTATAAAATATATTTTTGTAACGGCTGTATGACAACAAAATTGATTGTAATAGGATAAAAATAACAAAGTATTCAGTTCCACAAAATTTTATTGGTAAGTTGATCACGCCATCGTCAGAACTATGCTTAAACTTAATTTATCTGAGCTATATATTATAAACTGTTGTAGAAAAGATAGACAATATTATGTCATCTCACTTAATCCAACTACCCATCAACAAATTAACTAATAAAATGTTGTGGAACTGAATACTTTTATCCTGTTATAATGGAGGTGTTCCAAGTAAATGCAAATTCATTCGCTAAAATTGATTGTACTAAATCTTAATATTAATCCGAGGGAGTCTAGGGACTAAGATCTAATAGATAGGGAAAATTTCCATCTTATAAGGACGCATTCGAGAAAATTGAATTAGATATAGTCAAAAATATACATATATGTAATATATTTAATAAACGAATCTAAACAATAAGAAAAAATATTTAGATAAAAGGCCGCACTTGAGGACCAAGAAGGTCGTAGAAAATATTATATTAAGCATTTAAAAATAAATGTATAATTAATATTTAAAAAACGCGCACTTCAATATTTGAGTATGATTATGATAAATAGCCGGCTTAAAAGTTGGTGGGACAAATTATGAGAGCAGCAAAAATAAAATGGTTGCGAAATTTGTTGGGGGTCAAATTGTATTGACAATTTTTGTGGTCACCGAGAGAAGAAATTGAATTTCAATATTCTCGGAAAAAAATACTGTGATGTTATTATTAGTGTATAATTTCGTACTTTCAATAAACATGTTCAGTTAAAAACTAAAAAAAATGTTTTAATTTAAATGAAGAGACGACACATATTTTGTATACAGGTATTCCATATACCCTTAACTTGAGACTGACTGACAAGCAGTTCTTGTCAAAAACACTCTGAAGAAAGTCTCTTGTACCGATGCACAGCTGCACGGTATCGATATTTTAACTTTGACTATTGAATTCGTGATTTAGAAAATTACATGTAGTATTTTAACATAATCTAAAAATCTAGGATATTCCGTTCCTTATGTGAGGTTATAAATTTATCGAAAGACTATATTAAGTTCGCCTTGGTTGAGATGAAGTAAGCGTGACCTATTGGGCACGTAAGGGGACGGGCTGCAGCTAACACCTTTGCTCTATAACCATTCAACTCGAGCAATGAAACGTACATATTTGTAAAATGATCACAAATAAATGAGTTACAAACGATATTGAATAAACATCTATGAAATTTTAGTATCCATAAAGTAAATTTAACATTTATGGGCAAATGCAAATTAACATTCAAATTTATGACGCCAATTCTATTACGGAATGCCATTGAAATAGCAAATCAAAAAAAAAACGGAAATTGTGATTTGGGAATGTAATAAAAACGAGAATATTAAAAAGAATATAATTCAATAAGCCACAAAATGAAATTATTTCGTAAAGGCAGAGCGTAAGCCGGCGTATAAATTAGCGCCAACTTATTTTTTGCGGCCGAATTATGAAATAGCGTGGGAGACGTATTCCATATACTTACGACTTGCGAAATCCAAGATTAAAACGTTATTTAATTAGCGGTCGAAATATTCGCAATGATGACATTTTAATTTAAATATTAGGTTCACTTTAGACTTCATATTTCACAATATTACGATACACTTTCAGAAATTGTAAAAGGTGAATACATATTTTCAATACAGCCTTTTTAGATATACCGTATTGGATTTGATTCTAATTTATAATCCCTTGATAGACAGGGTGATTTTACTGGTGACCTGACAAGGATGTGGGAATAACTCACTGCTCGCATTAATGATTATTTATGAGCGAGAGTACGAACGTATAATAAATAGTAGAGGAGCTTCTATTAAAAATGTTGTTAACTGGTATTCATAATATACAAGTTTTACAGGGATTTCAAGCAATTAACTTTCAAACCTTAATCATTTACGAGATGAAGAATTCCTATTTAACTTCTAACTGTCAGTTACAATGTGTTCGTCTGGTAAGTTTTCACAAGAAAATATACCACAAACAGATATGCGGTTATATAAAATTAAAATTGGTAATTTAGTTATTCCACTGGTTTTATCACTAACGTGACGAGTTTCGCCTCTTTAAGAAGCATCTTCAGACTAACCATATCGCAAGATTATTTATTTCAAAGGTAAACAATGATTCTAATTCTTACATTAAAAATAAAGGGTAGGGTGGGTTTTATTTCATTCTACTGGTATACTAAAAATGCGCTAGTTTTGAAAATTCAAACATTTAAATTTGTATTATTGAGATTTTGTACACTTCCATGCATTTAATAATCTCAATAATCCAAATTTGATATTGAAATTCCATCAAGCACCCTCAGTCGATATCTTAAATTATATCAAACATTTAAAATTGACCTTGCCAGGACTTTAACTTATCCACATAACTAATCGGAGTATTTAGAGCTTGTTTATGGGTTAAGGATTGTTATACAATATGGATGAAAATTTCGGCATCGTGGCATCGTTAGCATTACGGTTTCACGGATTTTCTTGTGTATATATCATCAGCGTGCGGTTGATGTATCTCTATCAAACAATCTAACTTGTGTATAAACAAGTAGGATAAAAGAGTAAACGTCAGCATGCTCTTATATCTCGCATGCACCCTTCATTTTACATGCGATTGAATGAGAAAAAGAAAAATTGCAGCTCCTATATATACATATAGAAAGAGAATATAAATTAATATAAAATACTGTATCAAAATAAGTTCAACTTTAATGTTATCATTATGGATAATTTCTTTTTGATTAAATTAATGACAGTACGATAATAAGTGGACATTGTTTTTTTACATTATTAGGTTATTGAATTATAATACGTTATAATTAAATGATACAAAAACGTAACCATGTAGCTATTAGTAAAAACGAGTTTTTTTGGAACAAAAAATATTTTATTTGATATTAATTTTAATATCTTCAATAAAGATATCTTAAAATCGTAAACCGAAAAATGTTTCAAACAGACGAAAATATTTACTTTTTTTTATTACTTCACCGGAACCATATTCAAAAGAAGTAGAAAATCGGAAAATAACTTTCTTTACGTGTATTGGCTGTATGCCAGATAATATAGACGTAGCTACTGATGTATTTTGAGATGTATATACATATAATATGTACTTCGTATATGTTTAATAAACTGCTAAATGAAACGAAGTAACTCCCAGGATAATAGCATAATACAGACCGCCATGACATGATCAGTAGATTGGCACCCCCCGGATATAATATATAAATTTTCTCGGCTCCGTGGAGCAGTGGTAAACGTCGTTGGTTTCAGCTACGGATGTACGGATGACAATTTCATAAATTGATTTTTTAATCGACTAATGGATTTTTGTCATAGCCCTGCCCTAACCATACTCTATTTGAAAGAAAGATTGAGCAACTGAGTGACAAGCAGTTCTCGCAGAAAAACTTCTGTTGAGATATTTCCTATTAGGGGCCCATATGCTACACATTGACAGCGGAAATGGTGAAAAAAAATACGTTATGTGAGTTTTAATATAAAATCGTTGGTTTTTGTAATGTTTTCAATCCTTATCACAGTACTCGTTCGTCAAAAAACGGAACGAATACTGATTGGAATCAACAATTCCATCTTTTAATTATTCCCAAATCCGTTAAAATAAAGGTTGATCAAGTTTCACGATGAGTCTTAGTAAAATACCAACACTATTTGTTAAAGAATTTGATTAAAAAATGCTTATCACACCGATTGAATAAAATGATTTCGCATTCCAATACTGAATGATATCTAAAATAAATTTCATCAATTTTTAAATTACGAAATAATGTATGTTTTAAACTTTATATAATAAAAAAAATGCAAGCATGTTAACCAACATTAAGATATATGGCAGCGTGTGAAAGCATGTATGCTCACCAACATTGCGATTTTTGTCATAAAAACTCTCAACACATTACAATTAACAAATGATAAAAAAAACATTTAAGTGGAATAAATAAACTGACACGAGAGAAAGTAAACCTCAAAGTTGAATGTGTAATGAATACATTGTATGTGATTCAGACAGCATTAACTTATATTGTGTTAATTGGGTTAGTAAAATACCGTAACTAATTGAAGTATCATGCGTAAAAGAAATACTCACAACTGTCGTGTCTTATAACTTATAACACGAGTATACGAGAAATTTCTTTGGTGTTTATAGAAATAATATTACCCAACATGATTTCTTCCGGGAATGTCATTGTTTCACTCTTCTGAAGCTCTGTAATATGTAGTTATAAATTAATTTTTTCTTTGTCCACGGAACAGAGTTTAAATTCTTGAAGATATGCATTTAAAATTAAGTGCTCACAATTTATATATTTATGTGTGGACGACTGTAAGACCTTTATATGAATAAAACACAACTTTAAAGAACTCGGAGAAGTAATTCATTAATATTTCTAAATCGCCGCTTCTAAAACCATTAACGTTAAATATTCATTTCTTTTTCCTAATTTTATTTAAAAGGTTTATGGTAATTACCTACTCCTAAAACGTATATATATTGTCATATTCTTACGGGTTACAAAATTAAATTATATTTATGATGGGCGGACGTCATGAGTATAGTCCAAAAAGACGACTTCTCAGGAGAGCAAAAACAAAGTAAAATTTTGAATTCGTTTTAGCAATAATTGTTATACTCTACATAATTTTATAATCTATATGGCAGAACGGGGAGTATTATAGAACTAAAATTCGATTGTATCTTAAGTCGATGAAATCAAAACCTATTTTGGCAATAAAACAAATTAGATGACTGTTTTGGAAAGTTTTATATCTTGACTATAATTAAAACCAGGATTACGTTGCAATACGTATCGTCTAATGACTCAAACATGACTGTTTTTGATAGGCTGGTCTATCACGTGAAAACACGGCTCCGGGACTCAATGTGTTAAAAAATACATGAAATAGTTGGAATAACAGTAATATTATGGAACTTGCATTCAATTCGAAAGCATAACCGATTTAACATTTAAACAAAAACAAATGAATATAAATTGCCGATAAATATACGTATCAATCATAATCATTAGTCAATACCCGGAAAATTACAATAACATCAAAACAGTGTGCATTAATCATCCAGCAAAAAACGGTGTTGAGATCACTTTTAAAATTTCTTTCTCGTTCGGAATCCGGATGTTTTTGTTGCGCAGGCGCAGGTAGAGCGATTACGTTTGCAGCATTCGAACCCGAGGCCACGCCACCGCCAGTGCAGCGTCATTCAATTAAATCGGCGAGTAAAAGTGCGCCCGCAAAAAATCGCTGTATGTCGAATCGAACTATGTGTGTGTGGTTTGTTATGAAACCTAACGCCAGTTTCGAAGTTACGGGTTCGGGCAAAAAAGATGCGATTCTTAATCTGGGAGCCGAGTAACAATATAATTTAATTGTAGAAAATTTTTCAAATATAGGATAAATGTATCATCTTTTAATCGTTATTAAACACCTCTAAATGACGATAAAACAAAAAAAAAGACAATATACAACACGATTATTGAAAAAAAATGTTATTGGTGTTAATTATGCAACAAATATTTAAAAAAAAGATAACATCTCATTATATATGTATTATACGAGTATATTGATTATACATAAATATTATCTTCTCTATTAGCTTGATGTTGCAATATTTTTTAATCTGTGATCTTATTAAAATGCCAATCTGTCAAGCAAGTGTCAACTCAATCGATATAATTATAAGAAGCTGAATAATATTCATATAATATTCTTCTGACACAGGCACAGATTGGTTGTTGACTCGATAAATATCATTTAATGGAAGCGTTAATATTATAATATACCTAGAAAACAAAAATATTTTTTTTCAATAATTATTTTTCAACCTTTTTAAATATTGATACATATATCAGAGTCATAATTAATGGTATTTTAAGTGGAGTTGGAAGCGGCTGAAACAGAATTTTTTCCATGTCCGCTCCCAATGTGAAGCATATAGTCTCCTAATGGAGGTATCCTAACAGAAGTTTACAGAAAATATAAAGTGAAATTGGAATCTATAGCTTTTTAAAAAAATCGAAGTGTCAATTCGAAAAAGTGAAATTTGGCCATTATTCAATAGCAAGAGAGCATAAATCGTCGTTATTCTGGAAGAAGCCACTTACTGAAAAATACTAGTTTTGAGTAATTAGACTTTGAAATTTTTCAAAAGTTTGAAATGCTATCTAAACCTTTTTATTTACTTTGTTTATACAAAACTGTTTTTAAGTAAAAAATTAATTTATAAAAGTAAGAATGTTCTTTCATAAGGAGAGTTTGAAGTAAAAAAACATTTTGGTATAACTAACTCAATATGTAATTTTTTCGATTTATTGTTTTCTTCCACTGAGAGAGAAGATATAATTTGTTTTAATTACCTATTTTATCAAACTTGTATTGATTCATATTATTCAAAACCTGGTGGTTGACGGAAGGCATACGAGGGCGAAAAGTTTGCAATGCGCTGATGTAACGAAATAATTACACAGCCTCTCGAATGGTGTGTGAATGAACCCTGGCGAGGCTTTTAATTAAACCGTGATTGCAAAACTTTACTAAGTCAATACTTAAAAACAAGCTCAAACTTTACTTCGGGAACAAGCTTAATTTATACATAAAGTTCTATGTATAGACTTTTTAGCTTGGAATAGGGCTAAAAGTTAATAATATACACTTAGTCAGATTTATTTGTTCGATCTGTAAGTGGTGTCTTATCTCAGCGGGCTCCATCTGGCTTAAAAGGTCCAGATTTAAAATAAATAATAACAGATTATTTCAATATCATAAACGCATTGATTAGTATGATAAATGCATTGTGTTAGAAGACTGAGATGAGTAAGGTTACCAACTGATCCAGATTGGTCGGGGTCATTCCCGATCACAATACTAATATTTTGAACAGGTGTTTCTTTAGAACACAAACTCTGCTAGATAATATAGATATTTAATAAAATCACAATTGAACTGAGACAATATAAACAAATAATACCAACAAAAATGCTAATCCAGTTGCTGCTCCAAAAAGAATTTAACATTATAGCACACTGCACATATATTTAAAAAAAAAAACAAACGTTGTTTTTCGGCTGGCGGCGTATAGAGGCATTCAAACTACACCAGGCCTGAGGAAACTACGACTCAGGGTGTATTTTTGTGCGGTTCATTCACCTTATTGTATTGTTAGTTATCAGATTATTACTTACCTATTGTTTAAATTCTATTTTCATGACAGTAAATAATGTTTATCTGAAAATAATATTTTACTTGCGCCCCGCAATCCATTGTTAATGAGGCCCTTCTGTCAAAAAGTTTCCCAGACCTAAACAACACGGATGAGCTTGAACTGAAAGAGCAAACGGTTTATATCATATATATATATATATATATATATATATATATATATATATATATATATATATAAATTTAAAATATTTAGTTTTTAGGATCTCTTGGTACATTCTTTTTAAAACTGCTTTCTCTCTGCGGGCCATCATAAGTCTTCATAAAATAAATTCTAGAAAAACTCCCATTGAAACATTCTATTAGAGCGCATGAACTTTACCAAGGGATTTAATAGAACGTTTTTAAAAAGAAAATTCATCTACAAATTCCGAATAAAATAGCTTTTAAATTTCATATCATAATAGGAGTAACGTAACGTTAACAAAATAATATTCAAAATATTTCGAGACGAATAGCTCGAGCGTTCAAAGTTTCCGATGGAAGGAACTGACAGGAATTAATGATCGTTAAAATTCCGCTCAAAAAGTTTATAGAAATTTCTACTGTTGTTTTGTTCTCGCATAAATAAACCAAAGAAAGAAGAGAATCGTCTACAATGGCACGGTGAATTAAAGTAAACACTGATTTTGATATAAAAATATTTTATAGAATTCATTTATATCATAATACTTCATGGGTTTTGGTGAAGGGCATATAACCATCTGTTGTATACTAAACAATCAGCACGAAGAACGTGTATTTCGGCGAATTCCTAATAAAATGTTATAATATTGAATTACACTGATATTGGTTTTACATTAAGAGGAATTAGAAGGTTTTTCTGTCATTACGTGAAATCGTTAATAAAAACATATCCCCGAAAGATGATTATTATTTATTACTCTTATTATTTTTTTGGATTTTTTTGTTAAAAGACTTATATAATAGAATTTCCTGTTGCCATATTTTAACAAAAAAAAAATATTCAGTATAATTCCACTTTAAATATTAGTCAGAAAAAAAGCGAGATAACGAACTTTTCGGTACATTTCAAAAATTTTTATAGAATTATATTCAATAAATAGCAAATTCCATCACGATCACTTTCTAAAAAAAAAAAATACTTCATAAGAATAAGGTATTTATTTCACTAGTTAATAATGGTTTCAAAACTCCATGTTGCTATGCCCCACATTTGGAAATAAAAGACCTCCTTATTTTATAAAACATAACAGACACATATAAAAATTGTAAAAATGGTTACATAGGAAATTTTATATACGAAGCAAAACAGAATTAATACGCGTCCCTTCCCAAAACAATCAATCTTCAACTCAAAAGATGCTTTCCAAATATGTATATGTGTATTATTGAAAAACTTTAATAATCGACAGCAATTCTCCCTACGACACTCAATAATTAACCCCTAGGGGGACATTCCCCACTGGTTGGGAGCCCTTGTCTTAGGCTTTCGATCTACTCAAATTAAATTTGGATTATTGAGATTTTGTACACTTCCATGTATTTTGTCACTAACGACCCGGGTTTCGCCTTTCGGCATCTTCAGGCATTCGAGTCCATTCGTGTGCTCGAATGCCTGAAGATGCCGAAAGGCGAAACCCGGGTCGTTAGTGACAAAATACATGGAAGTGTACAAAATCTCAATAATCCAAATTTAATATTGAAATTCCATCAAGCACCCTCAGTCGATGTCTTAAACTACTCAAATTATTTACGGAATGGCTCTTTTGATAATACAAGTGCCACATTATTTCACTATGTAAGTTAGGTAAATGGAATCTTATTGTTAGATTATTAAGTAGAGAATTATCCTTTAATCTAATATACAATAGTAAGTGCATTACGAAACACTTTACCGGTTTTGAAAGCATTTCTCGGCGGGACGAGATAAAAGGACACGGAAGCGTTGCCAGAGCATTGAAATGCCGGTACCGGTACATGAATACATACTCACTCATGCCCACCTTTACGTAGGTGTGATGTGCATTAGCGAAACACGATTTCCTTGAAACCAGTCAAGTCACTCTTCTTTATGGGTCAGTGGGCACAAATTTGGGAGCATCCAGTTGAAATAATGCTAAATAATGATTATGTACTGTCAGCTGAGCATACTAATTTGATGAATGTTCAATTTGATATAGAAATAATCTAAATTTAGTACGGATAATTCATACTTATGGAAACCAGTATTAACGGGTATTAAATTCAATCATATACTCTCACAATATATAATAATTGTTGCTTTTAAACCGCATTATATTTATAAAAATAAAACATTTTTTTAATATTAGTTGATAATTCTCGCGATCAGTGAAACCGGTTCTAATCATGAAAAATGTGGAACGATAACATAAAATTGTTTTATTTTTATAAATGTAGTAAAACTGATGTTATTAATGCAGTTATGTTATCACTTATGTATTGTTGTATGAAGACGTTTCCATGCTGAAAAATTTGTATTTTATTAACAAAAAATCGTTAACTGGTTGACTCCTAAGAAGCCTAAGCAGCTTAACGACCGCGGACTCATATCTGAGTCCTACGTCATACATTCCATTCTATTGAAAAAGTACTGGTTTATAATCGAGTCTGATTTCAAATGTCAACGAGAGATGGTGGTATACACATCAACGCATTATTTAAAAAAACAGTATTTTTACCACACAGTTTTGTAAAACTACTCCTAGATGGTGCACGTTTACTTTTTTGTCCCTCGTAGTATTGGTTATTATTATTTATACATTGCGTAGTGATTTATTGAATGGGCTATATGGCATTTTTTATGGTGCTTGAGTCATTACGATAACCGTATTCTGTCCCGGGGTGACTTGTAACATCTGCAACAGGGATGATATGAGAAGCAGGGATTTTTTAGTAGGTTAAAGTTTTTTCACTACACCACATAAGTATGCAACCCACAAATATAGAAACAACCACTGCTCAAACGGCATTGATTTATGTGGCGAAGTATCTGGAAGCAATCAAATTAAATTTGGTTAAGATATCTCAATTGGTTTACAAATTATAGTGAATTTAGTGAAATGACAGTATTTTGCGAAAATGCGAAAAAACATGCGCTCGTTAAGCTGTTAAATTCTCCACCTACGATACATATATTGTATGAAGAGGCGATATTAAATGTATTCATGATGGACGTGAATAAAGAATATATGTATGGTTTTGGGTCATAGTCGAAATCCCTGATACAATAATAATAAAAAATAAATACTCATTTTTAAAAGAAAGTGAGTATTATTATATAGGTTAAATAAAATATTCTAGCAACAAAGAAAACATTTAAAATGGAAAAAATTCCAAAACTCCGTTCACATCGACTATTTATCCCACGTAATATCGGCACGCTTCATTAGATTTATTATACAGTACCAAAATAATGTATAAATTATTACTTGTGTTCCACATTTTTGCGTGGTGCTTCCCACACGAAGCGGCAAGTTACATTACTAGCGATCTCGTGGACCAAGAAAATGGGCGTAAACACATTACGGAAATTTATCTTGTTGATACACGTCGTCAAAAGGCAAGTTATGTGTGTTTTTGTCTTCGGACTTCAAACGTTTACTGACGTAACTGTGTGGTAAGTTCTTTTTCCCACATTAATTACCAAAATATAGACAAAATATTAATAACCATATAAGAACAGAGAAGTACATAAACAGATTTTGTTTCTTTAGTATCAAATAGGGGATGATATTCACAGTGAAACAAAATAATATTACATTCCAATAGTCTGAGAAGACCCCGGATCGAAGAGAGGCGAGCGGCTGGTTATCCGGAGTCCTGGAAGGGCTGATCTCAGACAAACACCATTTCAGATCCGGTTCAAAACTTATTTATTTTCCATTCAAGATGCAGTGGTTTAACATTACACAAATATATAAATCTTAACACATAAAATTGATTCTACATTTACATTTACTTAGCAACTGAATTTACTTTAAGTTATAATACAAATAACACAACGAATTTAAATTTAATCCAACGCAAATCAAAACACAAAAACAAACAGTTCACATGTCACCTCCGCTGCCACGAGACCGCAGCTCGTCTCGCTCGGCGGATCGTAATCGACTGTCTACAAAAATTCAAAAAAACTCCGTTCAAAGTTGGAGCTACCCTTTTCCGTAAAAATGGACTCGTCCAGCGGCCGAAGCCGGGGGCTCTTTTATAACGCCCGACAACAAGAAAAAAACCTATACTGCGAAATATTGCTGTTTGCCGCAGGCCGATTTCAGTTCAGGACACTAATGACACTTATACTTAAGAAAAACCAGGGTGTGTCAAGTCATATTGAATAACGTTAGCATTAGTGCACGATGTTGCTGTTGATATCCACATATTATTTATTTCGCGTAGACGTACGCGAGTTCAATAAAAAAGTTTCATTTTTCAAATAGAAGAAATCGAATTTATTCGATAGACTTTTTGTATATTTATGAAATGTTGTAAGAGGAATACACTATAAATTTTTAAATCTGTTGATGGAATTGGCATTACCATATTAAAATTCCATCATACTTATCGATGTACATATTTAGTTCCATAAGGATCATTGCCGATAGCTATTTCGACACCAAGGCCAGAACGGTGTTGATACGGCAGTATATTGAGTTTTTTTTTTGCAAATAAGTTCTTCGTGTTTACTTGGGAAATGCTGTTTATTAAATATTGACCCTAAGTTTTATTTGTCAAGTTAAGGATAAACAATTCTTCCCCTTTACAATTAGCAAACGAATTTAAAAAAAATATACTAATATCAATGACAAATAAGAGAGAATAAGAAAGGCTCGATTTTAATAATACGGAGAACGATGCGTCATTTAGAGATGACTGAGAACGTACACCCAATAATCACCCTGTTCGGCTGTGACCTTATAAAGAGCGACTAGTTCGCCTCGGGGCGCAAAATAATTTTCTATCGTTCTTCATTCGATCCCTCCAGGACACAATTTACTACACACGAAGGGTTTGTGATCGATTGAGAATTGAATTTCGCTTATGTTTGCGATGTCGGTTTAAAAGGGTATGAAAAATTTAATATTATTTGAAATGTTGGAGATGCACGAACATGGTAATTTATTTTACGAGACTAAGCGGCAAATTCGAAGGGTATTACATTACTAAAATCGATAGTACAAATAATGTCAATGAACATGCTATATCTTAAATGGATGTGACATGTGACATGATACGAGAGAATACGCAACGATCATTTTTGGACGAGAAGAATCTAGAAACGATGGGTGTGGTTTTGGAAACTCTTAAAGACAACTGTCTCTTGATCCTATTTGACCTTAGTCTTACCGATTAAATCCCGGTACAGATTCACGTGTTCCTATGCACACTGAATAAATTTGAATGTAGTTCTACAGAATGTAACCAATCGACAGTAATGACAAGCGGAGAAAATTGCACTTTTCAATCACACATACAATTAAAAATGTAGTCACAGCTCTGAGTTATTATTTATATTATGATAGATATAGTGGCAATTGAATTTTATGTCTATTAAATATGGAGTTTAACAAACTGACTTTTCATTACTTTTATTTTTTGTGAATTGGCCCCTTTCTGCATAGCTCTGTCCAATGAAAGATTGCAAGGGCGAAGGAGTTGAGCAGAGATAGCGAACCTTCTCCTGTCGGAAGGATGCAATGATTTATCTTAAATCAACTAAGGCAGCATTTGAGAAGCATATTTACATACAAAAGTATGTGCATTATGTTGTATATTAAGGAAAACAATGAAACTTATTTATTTTTGTATTAATTTATTTAAGCCAAAAGACCTCACTTGAGACTCTTAAAGGTCACAGGTTCAACACCCCTGGTTTTGAGTTACTTGATTTTTGCAGAGCTAATGTGTAAGTGAATGTTTATATGAGCTAATGACAGTGAATGTCTATTATAATGGATTTCTATCAATTAACTTGAGTTAATGCTATTTTAAACAATGATAACTGTTATAAGGATTGATTTTGAATTGAGATCCATTTGCTGCAATAAAAATTATACATCCTCTAACGCAGTGGTTTTCAATCGGGGAGGCGTCAAAATTTTGTAATTAAAAAATTATTTGCATACCAATTTAACCACAAATAAATAAAACTTCATATCGTAAAATAACAGTAAAAATTCAGTGAATGAATGCTTATTTTACTCATTGGCAAAATATACTCTTGGAGGAAGTATTTTTAAAAATAAAATTTCTGAATTATCATTTTGTGTTTGAAATTAATAAAAAAAACTATTTAACATCGACAGTGAGCAATTCGCGATTAAAACATCTTGCAATTTTGTCAATAGAACACCAACTGGCAGATAATATAGATTTAAATAATGTTGCTATAATTTTTTCATGTTTTTTTTTTGCGAATAGTTAATGTTGTATTAGTAAAATCTGCTGAATATCTTGTGCTAAATTAATTTACAATTTTAATGTACAATATATTAATGGGTTGTACATCAATAGTTTTGTATTTTTTATATAAATAATAAATACAAAAATTATTTTAAAGACATATTTCAAGAACAAGCCTGCGGGACTTTACAATATTAATATTAAATACAACATTTGTAAATGACAAATTGTCACAATATAGTAAATATGTTGCAAGAATTTATATTTTTACAAAAAATCGTGATGGTTTATGGTTTAAAATAAATAGTAAATAATTTTAAAAATATCCTTAATCCAACACAATTGTATATATTAAATCATTTTTGGAGAAAAAATGGTGGGGGGAAGGCAAAACCCCTAGCTACGCCACAAAATCTTGTTATTATTTTGTTAATTATATTTATCAGTATTGTTTTGATTAAGTTTTTATTATTTGAAACGCATTAATATTATTAAATTGATTTAAAAAATTAATGGTAGGGAGGAGTGAAAAAATTTTTTTAAGGGTGGCGTTGTAGCATAAACGTTGGAAACCGCTGCTCTAAGGTAAAAAAAATATTTTAACACTTCAGAAACTATACGAATATGTTGTAATAGTTTCAGTTTTATTATTCGAATAGAGTTGGTAATGACGAATAGTTGGAATCCATATTACATAGTCACATTAACAAAATCCTCATATTATGAAAAATTCTAAAGATATTACAAAAAACACCATAATATGAATTCTAATGATATATGAAAGCGAAAACAATGCAATATCAAAACATTACTTACCTCCAGTGAATATGAAAGTTTCGTAAATGAAACGGTTAAAATTAAATAAAAATGCCAATCATGAAGACTCGGAAACATTTAATTAGATTCTTGCTGGTATACAATCATACGTAATTATCTTGCTAAAGTCATCTCTAGCACGATCCGCGTAGTTGAGTTTTCGTCTAAATTTATTCGTGAACACGTATGGAATCTCGAAGGAACCCATAATCTTAATCTAAATATGATTATAATAATTATTTTCTACTCTTCCGTTATCATCGTTCAATGCTGTGTTGCATAGTATATGATTTTTAAATAATTGCTACAATATTTAAGGGTATACCAAATACCAAAATCTTAAAACAACAAATTCCAATATACTGAATAGACGGTTCAACTGGAAATAAAAATAACACATGGACAACACCAACTTAAAAATCATAATATGAAAATATTTGATACGCGAAATTCAATATATTATAGTGGGGTGGGGAAAGCTGTCGAAAGGGGTTTGTGGCTGAATTACATTTAATTGTTTTTAATTCATTTACAAAATGTAACTAAATAAGTATATATCATATCAAAAAAAGTAGTTATGTATTTACTTCTTGGATGTATTAGACCTGACATTTGCGGAAATAAAATTTTTACTTTGAAGTTTCTTAAGAAAATTTACCTCATCGAAGTAAAGAATTATAAAATCAAAACGATTCGGTGTGCAAAAAATGAATCGAATCCAAATAGTGATGAATATAATAATACGAACACATTCATACCTCATTTTTTTTAAATGTTACTTTTACCTCTTTGAAAGGATTCTTCCCCGACGGGGGATATAATGCTTGGCAAAAACAAAACGTGTGAGAACTATGGAGCAATGGGATGCGAGAGGAAGCAGGGGGAACTAGTTTACGCCGAGACGAGCACAAAGGAAACTCAACTCGAGAAAATGCTTCGTCGCGTACTTTTCCGGGCTGCAGCGTGTTTTTTTTAAAGCCTTTATGTGAGGCTGCATGAATTTAAGCCGTTGTTTTTTTTGCCTCACGTCACTCGTTATTCGTTTTTGGGTCAGGGCAGGATTAAAATAGGTATTATTTTTATTTATTTTTGGAACGACCCATTTAAGCGAATGAATAAATCAGTGGATTCCGGAGAAGTGCTTGTAAGGGTTTACTGTTTTATGTATTTTATTTCACGGTTTTTGCGGTGTTTAGAAAAAGGAAAACATGCTATATCACAATGAACTTCGTCTTATTTCTATTTTTGTTTTCATATACATAAAATATTTGATTGGGTCCTTGAAATAGTTTATTAGGCTCTAGAATCGAATAAACTAGGCTTTCGTCGAAATCGATTGCGGGGCTAAGGCTTTGAATATTCGCATGGAAAAAATCTTGTTTAATCTATGTTATTTTCATTCTTTCCAACTCACTATAACCGATCTTGAAAAATGAGGCGACGAGATTAGCCAACTGTAAGTTAATTTTTAATCCTATCCTTCTATCCTTACCTTCTCTTCACAGTGAGGTTGCGCAACTGACTGACAATAATTTCTAATGAAACACTTTTGATTGAAATGATCCGCATTGTGAGTAGATATGGTATATGTAGTGATATATATTAAAATAAATGAAAGTTCCGTATGTTTCAGTTTCAAACAGTTTCTGATGATGATAACTCAATTAAATATAAACTGTAATACTGTTTACTGGGCAAGAACACAAAAGAAAATCATTTATGTTGGTAGCAGAATTTGTAAGTCCTCTAAAAAGTTTTTTGATTGAATAACACATGATTAAATCAGTCAGATCGTAACAGAGATTACGTTATTGAAAATGTCGATAAATTTGACTACAGATTTGATATCTTGGATATCGTGGTTTCAAATATACATATTTCTTAATGGACAAAATACTATCCAATGTCAATAGTAAACCTTTAAATAATAATAATAATTATCATTATTTTCCACTAAGTATCAATTATAAAAAATATTATATCCTTCTTAACTAATTACCGAAATCCGAACATAAATCGGCTCCAAATGGCGACTGTCTCTTCATTCAATTATTGATTAATTATGTACGTGTTAATTTCAGAAACTCTACTTGAATTAAAAGTATACGCATGACTAAGCTTTATTATTATGTACAGTTCGCAATAACTTTGATAAGGTTAAAGGTTATTCAGCACTGACGTAGGTATATTGTGGAAAATGTCGCAACTGCCGCTTGGAACTTGTATAACAAGAGTTTTTTTCCTACAAAACTTGATCAATTTGTAAAGTTTTTTCACTTCGCTAACAAGTTGGTTTACCGCTAACAACTACCAGAGCGGATATATATTGAAATCTACCAAGCGATACTCAACACCTTCCAGCAAAAAAACAATGACAAATAGATCGCGCTAGCGCTATTTCCCGCCGACACAACTTACCCCAAACTACTGGAATGTAGAAACACGACTCTTGTTACATTTTTAACAGGTACGTAAGCAAGCAATATCGGTAAATAATGCGCAAACGATATCTTACTAGGCGAAGTACGTATTTTAGAAAAGTTAGAACCTATGTATTATTATTCAAAGGCAAAAAGGTCGAATTCCCAACGGTAACTTTTGTGATAATAATCGTTTTCTCTGTGGAAAACTCTCAAATAGCTTTTCAACTAAAACATAACAAACTACTTGACCGCGAGACCACAGCAACAATGTAATATTTATTCTGAAACAAGAAAACTTCGTACATATTTACAGTACACAGATCATGATTTATGATACATTTTAAAATAATATTACTGTCAAAAGTTTTTAGTACACATCTACACATGCACTATCCAGTCTTTGTTTACCGGCTTATGTGTATCAACTTCCAATATAACAATAATTCAATGAACAAAATGATTTAACTTTCTGCTCGAATATTGCTAATAAAAAAACACTCATCACTGCGAAATATTAAAACCTGAAATAATACTGCATTAAACATTCCCGACGCTTGCCAGACGTTGATTGATCATATATCAATTTATGTTCGATATCATTTATTGGTACGGTAACAATAAAAGCTAAATGTTCAAATATGTGAACACTAAGCAAAAATGGGTTAAACATGATGGTAATTACTGCGATCGATGTTTGAAACATTAAATAGTGTATGTTAAATAAAATATTTACTTCAAATTTAGGATAAAAATGTGTTATCCAAATATACAGCATTAAAAATGCATCTTTATCACAAATCAGTATTATGCAAGTCCTCTATTAGAGTTTTTAAGGTGTCTGAAATATGGTCTACTTAATTTTTTTCCTCATATTTGTCCGTCAACTAAAGCATAATTATTACACGAAATTTGATTGGTAAAAAATATCTTTTAAAAACTATGACTGAGTAAATTTTATTGTAATTCATTTAATTCAATAAAAAGCACGGCGGGTGATTTATTGCGACAGCATAGGAAGTGCGGATAGTAGGGACGAAGTTCAGCCAATTTATTGCTTCCACATAATATCATTTCACGAATAAATAATTTCGTCAGCAAAATAATGAAACCTTTACAGAGAATATTTTTTTAACATTGACAACCACAAAAAGTACCCGCTAAAAATGGAATTTCTATAAACATAGTTTATAGAAGGGTTTTTTCTTCGTATTTTTTGTAGTTGTTCTTTTGTGTTTTGTTTTCGAAGCATTATTTTAAAACTGTTTCCATTTTTAAACACATAATACTGTATGAAGTAAACATACGATTAGTTAACAAAATAGTTTGCTTTGAATGGTTTGGTTTTTAGTTCAACTCACTTGTAAGAGACTATCGTTTTGGTTCACGGGAATTTCTGGGACTTAACAATGTTGAATCTTCCAAAAGCCGAGACTTTAGAATCCCTTATTAAAACGCAACGTTGTAAAAAATAATTAAATGTCAAGGTAATAAATAAATAAAAGAGATTATCCATTTTAAAATGATTAAATAGTTATAGGAATTGCACCAATGTTCTTGTGCGAAAACTGGGGTAGAGAATAATTTGTTATGAATCAAATATAGGCCTTTCTAAACTCCTTGTTGTATGAAAACCTATTCGCAGTCTCTCTCTCTATAATTTAACGGCTTGCAATTAAATGCACTTTTGTTTAGATCATATTCACTTTAATAAAAATAAAGGTTTGTGGTACTTATCCGCTTTTAAGTCGAAACTATTAAAAACAAAGTTTGAGTGGATTAAGTTAATACTATCTAATACAAAGTGCAATTATTGATAACCGTAATTTAAATAGGTAGGTCATACACATAAATACCTTCCTTAATTTGCGACGATCCGACGATGAACCGCATTATTTCGCCGATCCAGTGGTCGCTTTTATACAATACGATAGCGACATCATATCATATTAGGCATCAAGAAAATTTTGACATAAAAACACATATCAGTCCACCTGGATGTGGTGTTATTTCCAAATAATACAAACCCCCATAATTGATTACTGCGGAGAAATTAAGCATAAGATTTTGGATGTATGAATTAGAGGGACGTAAGAATTAAATATCCATCAATCAAGCTACACCGGCGCCATTTCGGGATCACAAAAACATATTAAATATTCAATAACGTAGATTAATTAATTGATTACTGAGATTTAAAGAAGTATATCATTTCAATCAAAAATAATCAACGCGACAATGAAATTGATATATAATAACAATATAAACATGTTCAAAAGCATGTTTTTTGATTGAACTGGCATTTACTTAACTATAACTCCACTATAATACGATAAAAATAACTGAGTATTCAGTTCTAGATTGTTTTATTAGTTTGGTGATAAAATTCTTGTAGAACTGAATACGAGTATTAAAGAATTCGTTAATTTTATTTTGCAAATGAATACCCATCAGTTTTTTGTACTAAGTCTAATCTACAAAACGTTAAGTTTCGATATTCCTTGAACTGTAAAGATACGCGCATTATATGACTGATTAAATCGCTTATGCTGTTCCAGGATTATGGTTAAATTACATCGTTATCTAATGCTTAATGAAACGAAACGAGCTTAAATACAAAACAACGGGGCAAGTTTGATCGCGTTTTTGTTTCGGGCTAACCCATGGTGTAAGAGTACAAGGTGAGCTGGATAAAAAATGACAGTCGCCATTTTTGTATTTGTTGACGTCACTACGTGCTTATCCAATTACAATGTACTATGTTTACAACGGTGTTTTGGTGACAATAAAAACTCATATCTATGCGTATCTCTTAGCATTCAAATGAAGGTATTCATAATAAATATTAACGTGCTAAATTTTCTAAATATTTATACTCCATTTTAGTAAACAGTCAATTCTTCAATAACAGGGAGATGGGTTCCGTGATCGTGTTATAAAAGTCAAAATTCTATGAAAAAATTTTGGTAAGGTTCTTTTTAATATTTTTTTAAATTACACAAAATAAAAAAACCAAGCCAACTTAAATTCACTTTATATAAATGTATATTATATTGACAATTTTGTCCAAAACATATTTTTTTTAACTCCACGTGTTTTTTGTCCACGTACTGGCTCTAAAACGTGTTTTTAGCATTATAGAGCAGAAGTTTTCACTGTAATTAGTATTCGTCTAATAGAGTAAAACAGGTGATTAATAGAAAAGAAATAATCTGTCGGTGTAGCTAGATATTACATGAAAATGCAAAATAGCAAATAAAAATCCCCCAGGTTATATTTACGAAAACAGTTTATCGAGGTTACGCAGGTGAGTTCTTGAAGGACCATCAATCAAAACTGTCAGATGCTTCTTAGTTATTAAAATCATACCAGTACGAATTCTTGTCTAAAACATTTTACAATTGTTGAACAATATACAAAAGGAGAATGTTCCTATTCTTATGTTTTAATGCAATATTTAGTTGGTAGTGTTGGTAGAAAACACATATTGTGCGTATTTAATGCAAACTAAACAAACAAATCTTAAATGCATAATATAATTTTTTTTTATAGATATTAGTGGTCGTGGATCGTTAGGCGGACAACGGTACGGAAAAGATGTTAATATACATACTAGGTGATTAATTTTCCGGAAACGGATGTCCGTTTGTTTGTATTTAAAACGTGTGCCAGTATAAAATAATATCATATTGTCGAAGGACCAAGAGATTTTTTACAGAACACATAAACAGTTTCATCAGAAGAGAAAGAGTCTACATATTTAAATATAAAACGCTTTGCTTATACCACTTATTCTTCGTTATTTTATAGAATAATTATTAAACCAATTTTGAGGTGTTTTTTAAATGCTGTTTTCAGTACTCGGTTCACTTTCATGTAGGTACGTATTTTTCACTACTTTTTCTTTACTATCTTTCCAACAAAATATTTCAAAATTTGTTATAGCGCGAATGACTGACAACCATCTTTCCTTGAATATTACATTCAATTCGAGCCCGTTTGGAGAGGAAAGGTGAAAAATTTGACTTCCAGTACTGGATATGGTCCAATAATATGGTCTGAAGGTTTGTATTATTTGTTTTTCCTTAAAAAATATAAGGTCAAATCTAATGTGAGATGTACTGCATGTTCTGGAATTTTTTGTTGTTATTATAGCAACCAATACAAATTTATACTCGATAGAAGTCTTTTATAATATAGTTTTGACGATGCCGTGAATCCGAAATAGCTTAAATATGTTGATAAAAAATTAATAAAATTCTTGTGGAGCTAAATACTTCCTTGGTATTTCAAAATCATTTCCGACCCCTACTAGCATATGGCCACCATACGGTTCCTCCAAGATTCTGTGTCCCCCGGCAGTCTTCTTGATTCCTCCCAGGTCATCCCAGTGTCCCGTAGCTCTACCGAGTACATCCTATGGGTGGTTATCAACGGTCTTCCAGAGCGACGGAATCCATCCGGTTGGTAGAAGAGACTGGAGGGATTCAGGCTCCCCTGGGGCATCTGCAGCACATTTCCAAGCCAGGTCCATCGCCGTTTTTTATTTACGACGTAATAATGGGATGGGTCCTTCCTCTCTCTTACCTTTGAATTCCTGACAAAATTTCAAACCACCTTGCCCCTAGTATTCACCGCAACCATCTGTTTTTAAAGCACTGTTAGCGCCTAAGCTTTAGTGAGGTGCCGTTATACTTAGTTAGTAGTTAATATTTCATTTTAAATTTGGGGCTTGTTGTGGAAAAAAACTGCATCTAAAAATAACCTACACTCTGTATGGGATATATAAAAACTGGGAAAGTCAAAGCCGTATAAAAAACGCGAAAAATCTTTTCATTTTCAAAAAGTAAATGTGATTCGACCCACATGTTTCATGTTTCAGGTGTTGGAAGGGATACGCGGAAATCAACAAAAAATCAGCTAAACAAAGCGCAAAAAGAAATCGTTCAAAAATATTTACGGATTGCCGTCGATCCCTTTGAGTGTTGCCGAGTGCCCTTAGTTGAAAGCATAAAATCTTGAATTAAGTTCTTTCAACGAGCTGAATCGAGGTAGGTAGGTACAAGAACCTAATTGAATGAATGGAGGTGAAGCCGACGGGCTGACACGCACATTACTACTTCCATCGCACAATCCGCGGGGGAATTTGAAGCAGGGTGTTTTTATGCTTGTCACAAAGTATTAAATAAACTATCGCTATTTTTGAAGCGTGAAAAAAAACGAAAGCAGATTCTCCAAACTTTACTTGTGAAAAAATATAGGGAGCGATAAAAAAAGAGGGGTATTAAATATAGAAAAATTGTCATGGAAAGTGCCCTAAAATAAAGTAACGAAACAGCTGGCTCCTTGAAGCGTTGCAGAATATTCTCATCGAGAATAGATTTTCTCATTTCCCCCCGTCACACTGATAGCTTGAGAATAAGGAAAGAACGAGATTTATAAATTGACTGACATTTTGTAAGAGTAAATATCGCACCTTAAGTAAAATATAGTTGTAATTCCAATATTGACGTTTTCGTGTATTTATAGGAAAAGGACATTTTTAAATATTGCAAAGTATCTAAAATTTGACTACAAAGATAGTTCAGTAATGTATCTACTGAAAGACTGTTGTTTGGCTCTCTTGTAAATCAAAGAAAAACGAGAAATGTTTAGCAGAAGAAATGTATGCCGCATACATGTGTGAAAATGATACGTTTTGTTTCATAACGTAGCAGTGTGGCACTTTTGTGCGCCAATTCATAAAAATTCACGTCTGAAAGGGTTAATCGTTATCCACCATGACATGTGTGATTAATCTATATATATATAAATGAAGATTTGTTTGTTTGTCTTCTATGCACTCCTTTAACATTCATCCGATTTCGATCAAACTTTGGTGAGTTGTTGTGCGCACACCCATGAAGGTTTCTGAAGAAAACAAAATTAAAATCTAAAAAAAGAAACAAATACGTACTACTTGCGACATCTCTGAACCAGACGGAATAATAAAAAATATTGTATATCGAAAATTGAGGTCTGCACGGGCCTGGACTTGACTCGTGGACCTTTACCCGGCCAGGCCCGTGGGCTGGGCTCGGGTGGGTAAAGGCAATTCAGATTTAGGCTTGGGCCGGATTCGGGTAAGGAATTCAAATTTAAAAAAAATATTTCGTACTATGTTGGGGGTCATGAGTCAACCATAAGGCAATAGTCTTCATAACTTAAATAATTTATTTCACATGTGCTATGAATATCGTTCGAAACATGGAAACAATAACATAAATTGTTTGAAAAGTATAAATAAATTACTATATTTAAAAAAATCGGGCCTTTTTCGGGCTGAGAAAAAAAAATCTGGACTTCGGGTCGGATTCAGGTAACAAGTGTGATATTGAGACTCGGGCTCGGGCCGAGCCAGACCTCTAATCCAAAAGCACTTATATAAACTGAATTAAAACACAAACCCTTTCTTTCTATGCGTGGCGTTGCAACGCATGCCGGGTACTCACTATTAAATAATAAATTTGATACACATATATATATGCAATTCAATTTGTAGTTAATTATAGATTTATAATAGTGAATAATCGTGATGTAGATCAAGACCGGTTTCACTTAAAAACTAACCGTTTCCAATTTCTGTTTTAGAACAGTTCTCCCGGAACTAGTATTCCATAGATTAAATACATTATTCATTTCAACTTCCAGCCATGACAACACAAATGACAGCAAAATGATATTCTGATAAATTTGCAATTCGGCGGATATCCGTATTTGGATGTGTTCGCTTTTTGTTAGACGTGAAGAAACAAGGTTTTAAAATGTTATGCTCTACAATTATTTTCTGCTGTCAATCATAAACGATCAAATAAGACTGTAAGGCAATAAACTTTATTCAATGATTTTTAAATTTAAGTTTTCTACGTTATAAAGCATGTATGCCATATTATAAAAAAGCAACGATGGACCTGGCTTGTTGGAAAGGTGCTGCGGATACCACAAGGGAGCCAGAATCTTGCCTGTATCTTCTACCAACCGGATGGATTCCGTCGTCCTGGAAGGACGCTGAGATGACCTGGGAGAAAGCAAGAACGGACAGAGAATTTCGGAAGCACCGTATGGCGGCCATATGCTCCGAGACTGGAGCAGATATGGTTAAAAACATGTATTATAAAGATTAATATTTTGATAAGTATGTGGGTTGTGTGTGATCTAATTATTACTGAATGAGTGTATAAAGTGGGATTTTTTAAAAATAAATATACCTATTATACAAATATGTCGATGAAAAATAAATGAAAAGCAAGACAAGTAATATATAGAAAATGTATAATTTGTACCAAAGCAAATGATTGGTCGTCATAAAATAAAGCAAACACGTGACTGCGATTAAAGGATAGAAATTTTGAAAGAGTACATTCAGGGTTAGTTTCAACATTTATAACAGCGGCAGAATTAAAAGTTCAACCCTGGCTAGTATAATGTTCGCGAGTTGCGCGCAATTTCGCAACAAAAAAGATAGTCACATCAAGAGGAATATGAGCCAGAGTACCTACTAGAGCGAGAGAATACTAGTTATTGGGGTTGGACCCTTTCATCTCGTCGATTGTACCGACGTATGTGTATGTTTTTGTAATAAATTTTTAGAATGAACGGCAATATAGATAGTTTTTGCATGAATGGCGTTGTAAAATTATTACACAAGGAACATTCGATTATTACATAAAACAATTGCGATCTGAAAGTGAATGTCACAGTTCACCAGTACCTTCAAAACAACAACTTGGTGATGAGTGGCTGTGTTTTTTGTTTTGTAATATCTACTGCCGCTTAGTAACTTAGTGAAAGTTAATGAGACATTAGAAACTTATAGAACACCTCTATAAACAAACATCAATCTACTCCAACTCCAAAAATGGTTTTTTGGCCAAATGGTACTGACAAATTTTATTTCAAATACCACCAACAACATACCAGCAGGCATTCAAGCACACGAATGAACTTGAACTGCCTGAAGACGCCGAAAAGCGAAACCCGGGTCGTTAGTGACGAAATACATAGAAATGTACAAAATATCTATAATTCAAATATGATATTGAAATTCCCTCAGTCGATATCTTAAATTACAACAATAATTTGTTGTGCCATACAAGAAATAGGCTATAATATAATTTTAGGACGAATTGCCCACCTATGATATATGCGATCTAAGTGTAATGAGTAAATTTAATAGTTGAACTGGAATAAAGGAAAATTTTAATAAGCCCGTCCACAATCCTGGGAGACACATTAATTAGAGGTCTTCAATTTATTATTCAAAATAAGAAATAATAATACATAGTATGTTTTTTTTTCAATTGAATTAAATACTGTACGTAATAGTAAGAAAGGGTGACGAACCTAAGTATTTTTAAATAAAGATGATTTAATACTAATCTTCTTTTATGCGATTAAGTTAACGACCTCATAAATCTCCAATTTAACAAAACAATTAGATATCTACTTTAAAATCGTTGGCACGTTAACAGCATGTTAAATCAAAAGGGCGTATAGTTTTCATAATACGTGATAGCCCCTATCTTTCAACGCCATCTGTCGACAAAATAAAGGCGGTTTCCCGCCGAAACATCACAATCCCAAAACTACTAGGAATCATTTTTTGTATGGAAGGTTAACTTTATAGTCAGTAAAAAATAAATAAAATCTCTATCAATCACATTGTGTGAGCAATGTTTACGATTTTTAACCAGAAAGTAATCGATTTAATGTAAAAGCCAACTGCCATCTGGCATTTTCACCCTTCAAAGAGCGAGCAGTTACGTAAAATAATATATTTATGTAGATTGTCAAACAAAAAACAAAGTACATAACAGAATATGCGTGCCATGTTTACTTACCTGGTGCAAATATAATCCGCATGACTAGGTTTTATTAAACATTGTAAGCATTGGGTGATGTTAATTGAACCATTGATAATCAAAATCAAATATTAAAGTCTGTGAATGAACATGAAGCATTGTATTTGAACAATTCATTTTCGCTGCATAGTCTGAGACTATTTTAAAACTAGCTTTTAAGCCCTACGGAATCCATAGATTATCTTAAAAAATATATGTGGACTGTGGAAAGGAAAAAGGACGTAACCCACACCAAAAAGTATTGTGTATAATTGACACAAAACGTGTTAATACACTATATTTATATCAAAATATACAATATATCGACTGTAGAAAGGCAAAAGGAATCACAATGTATACAATTTAAAACACGTTTTGGTTGGGCTATACACAATATTTTTTGTGTGTGTGTTACGTCCTTTTTCCATTCCAAAGTCGATATATATACTTTATAATTTAATATATAACTTACCTGTTGAGAACTGGTCATTAACGAGTTATTTTATGTGGTACATGGTAGGAAGAACGTCAAACTCGAATATATGAAAAAATGTAGATATGAATTTACTGAAAGAGGAAAAACCGAACATGAGAGGAAGATTATAAAAAAAAAATAGTAGATTAATACTGCATTTACAAAATATTGGCTGTGATTTGTAATAGATGCAACATAAAAGTTGCAATACTTCTTCAAACATTTTATTGAAGCTCGCGAGCAACGACTCTTCGATCAGTGTTGTGAAACCGATGTGCCGTGGGGTGATAGTAGGCGTGCCACAACGCAATGCTTCATTGAAAAAATCTAGTAATTTGTCTCCAATATCCAATATCCAACTAGTATAACCGTACCCGTCATAGATGACGGTGATAACACTGAATATCTAAATTAGCTAGTACGTCGGAACTGTGCGTGCATTGCATAACATTTTATTTTATATATACCGCGAACACTTACGTCATGAGAAAATTTCATACCTACATGTGATATGTGATGGGGTCTTATATATATAAGATACTCTGCTCGTATTTATCAAAAGAAAAGTATTAACCTAATGACATTACTCTGTATACCGTTTATATATTACCTATACAGTAATGTACTGTTAATTGGTTCCACTAAGCAATGCCATTTAACGAATCGTGGATTAATTAATCAACATATTAACGAAAATTGAAAAAAATACAAAATCTATATTTATGCATGTTAAATATATATTTATGCATGTTAAATATATATTTATAATGTGACTTGTAGATTCCCTTGCCTCGGGATAATTCTCGATGAGAATTTGGAGCTAGCATAAAAACAATATTTAAAAAAAAAACTAGCGAAAACATTGGTTAGTGGGGCGTGGAATAACGGGTTATTACTGTATATTTTACTTGTGATATGCCACGGAAATCTGGGAAAATTTTCAGTGTACCGCGAGGACGAAAAGATTTCTGAGCACTGCCGTTGATAGATAAAAGACGCGATAATTTTTTTGTAAGCAATATACAACAGTGATTTATGAACACAAATAAGTACGACAGTCGACAAAAACATTCTGATTAATAATTTCATTGAAGATATCGTACTATTTATTTTATTCGATCAATGAGAGAAGGAGACAAAGATTCTAAGCATATGCCTGCTCGAAAAATTAACTTAGATCCAAATTTCCCCATTTAACACCGACACTTGGCTGACTCTATGTATAGTATGATTTATTCCACTACAAGATAAACATTGAGAGTGTGTTCGTAAGTGCGTGATAAATCTAATAATGTAAGAACGGGAGCTGACTTTCTCGGAAGTCGGATATCATAGCTGCGGGGCGGAAATGTTTCGGCAATTAATATTAGTTAATTAATTTATTATACCCAGCGAAAATGACGGCTTACTGAGTTTAGTTAACTGTATTTATAAAAATGTTATTGAGGGTTATATAAATGGAATGGTTGTTACTTGAGAATGACAATGCTAACAACATGTTAAGCAAGACTATTGCTTTGGTTATAGTAACTTTACCAACCCTATTTCCGCCAATGTAGTGGCATTATTTCTTTTCCAAAGATCTACTTGAAAGACCGCTAGCTAAAATGACAACGAACAATGAAATAATAATAACCACACATAAAAACACCTCCTCACTGTTCACAGATCGACGGTGAAGAGAGTTATTATAAATTAGAATGCCTCTTCATACTATTGTAACACGTCTTACGTACGGGATACAATACCGGAGAAATTCGGAATGTAAAGGCGAAACCCGGGTTGAGAAAAAACATACAATTTGAAAAATTATTTTGTGTACTTTTCTTTTATACCTCAAAATGTACTCTTTTCATCTACGATGAAGCAAAAATATCAAAACAATTTGAAATGTGTATTTTTTTACCATGTCTGCTCCCAATGTGGAACATATGGACTCCTAATATCACACCTGTTTTTCTACTAGAATTGCTTGTAACTCGGTTGCTCAACCTTCCCTTTTTCGAAGAGAGCTGGGATAGAAGGATAGGGCTGGGACAGTGGTTACTTAACCGCTATCGCTGCGGAGGGAATTTTAGACGTCACAAACATCCATGTCTACAAACAGAAAGAACTATCTATACCGGGATTTGAAACCAAGGCTTGCGCAACGGAAGCCAACGACGTTGTCCACTGCACCACGTACCCGACAATGCGAGTGTCAAAAGTTTTACTATCGCTCGACAGTGCTTACTTCATATATTACCGGAATTGTATTTAAAAATAAATTATTTCTTCAATACAGACGCATAACAATGGCACTGTAATGGATTCGTACCTCCCGGATACCAAATTACATACCCAAATTCATGTGATCAAGGTCAATAATCATTTTTCAATTGTTTAAAGATGTACAACTGATATATTCTTATTACATACATACAGACCATAGATTTAATCAAGTGTCTTTTTAAATGAAATTTCAATTTGTGTTGTCGTGGGACATGGAGTGATACTCGACTAAAAAAAGATTTACGTTCTGAAATTACTGTGTTTTGAAAACAAATAACAAACAATGATCGAATAACATAGCTTCCGACGGACTTTTTGACAATATTCACGAAGAAAATTCGTATCTCATAAATATCGTAATCATTTTCTTTACAATCTCTTAGTAGCAGTGGGCGGATAAATGCTTTGATGAATTACTACTGCCTCAGGATGTTTACGCATCTTTACTGTTTTATAAGGTCAGGTTTTATTATAATAGTATGGGCTAACCAAAAATTTTCAGCTAGCGTAGGCGTAAAATATGATGTATGTATCGTATGTACTATACGAGTCTCCAAAACAAAAAAGTAATAAAAAAATGTACAGGTCGTCTGGGAAAATAATAATTTGAAATATAACAGACGCGCACATAAAAATCGTATATTTTCCAAGTGGAAAGATCTTTACACTAGTGATACGTGGAAACATATCAAAAACATTCAATATACGATGATATATTATCCGGTGTATTCATCGCAAAAACGTGTTTATACAAATGACAAAGAAAAAGGAAATTCACGAACATGAATGGCTGTTCATGAAAGACACTAATAAAAATGAAATTCCATGAGTATATCGCAGATAAAGTGAAAAATGGGAACGATTTTTTCTCGTGTAAAACGAAAAGAAGGTTAATTTAATATGAAAGTGGTCCCTAAAAATTCAGTCGATAGAGAATCTTATCTAATGGTTAATTAAGAATACTAGTAAATGCATGTTGAATATTATAGATCAGTGGTAGGTAACGTTTTTACTAATTAGTGGTATCCCAAATGTCCTGCTTATGTCAAAGGGCAAGGCTTATTTCTGGTAGAAAATATGATATACCTAACTCATCGATACCAAGTCTTATAATTTGTATGCCAAAAAATATTCTTCTTTATAATGAAAAAAAAAACAATTGCACCACTTTTAAGGTGTTAACTGTCAATTCTAAGTGGAAATGCATTGTATTTTAAAAATAAAAAACAATTTGCTTGTACTACTTCCACATATTTATATTGAATATAACATTTTACTTGGAAAAGAGAGTAGTTTGAAAAATAATAATGTTTTGAATAGGATTATCTCTCAACTTGTTTTATAACTTAATGCCTTCTGTCAGTATAACATCGATATATAACTTCAATTGCATGCCCGCGAACGTCGAGTTGCCGATTACTGTTCTAGATTATAGATTAAATAAAATTTATATATAAACCAAGCATGATGTGTGATAGAGAGAAATCGAAAAATTTATTTAATAATATTCCATGAGTTATGATGCCATTTATACCATTCTTTTGGCATGTGTTAAACGATGTTAAGTCGAGTCTTAATGAAATAATATCACATTTCTATTGGATATTGAAAGATTTACAATGGTTGCAAGAGTATAGGATTCTTATCCCAAAGAAGAAGAAAATAAGGTTGATATAAGGCAGGTTAATAGCAACCCTGCTAGCAAGTTATGATCGCGCGGGGGCAAAAAAACGAGAATAAAGGAAAGATATTGAGAGGAATCTCGAAAAGGAAATGCACAGGGGAGACCAGACTAGATCCACAAGCCGTGAATGTAAAACTTCTTAGACTTTTTGATACAAGGGTCAAAAGTTTGATTATTTGTGAATCTTTTTGAGGTTACCGGGTTATGACTTTTTGTATTTGATGGTAGATAATATGAAATTTTTTTAGTTATATTTTAATTCAATGGTGCATATTCTCTTGTCTACTATCTAAGAATACTATCAACAGTAGATATTCACATGAGAAACCGTCTCTCCGTTGAAAAGGTGTTTTTTTATTTCAATGTTTTTTAAGCCTCTCTGAAAAATCTAAAAAAACACCATTCGGAGACATCGGTGTCGTTGAGTTTATGCTATTTTCAGGCAGTAAAATTTATATAATTTTATGTCTTAGCCAAAATTGGGGATTTATAATTCATACCTAGGTCTTGGTGTCTTTCAAGACAAATACAACGATGCTTCGCAGAAGCGAAACAGACGCCATACTTGAAATATTTAAACATATTAAAGTGTGACAATAGGAGATGAATTATTATTGTGTTTATTATATTTAAGTTCCGATGTCGAAGTAACTATTATTTGCATCAGAATTTTTCTTTGGGCGACAATGTTTTTGTCAAGATATGCGGATCAATAATATGGAATGTGCGACAGGAGTGGCTTTAAAAATATTGTTGGTGATTATTAATTATTTTCATTGCAATCCAGATGATTGACAAATTCTTAAAAAATGGTTCTTTCGACGGAATTTTAATTTATTTCGAAAATTAATAAAGTACCATTACGTGGCTGCCGAATGAAAAGAAAACATAAAACGTAGTTAATAATATATGCATTGACGATTGCAGTCAAAAAGAATGAGAAACAGCGCCGCTATGTAGTCTGTATTCAGTAATCCATGATATCGATTTTACAGCCACGCTGTCACAAAGAAGGCGAAGGCCAGAGGGTGATTCGCCGGGGAAGCTTGCTACAGATTTATCGGATAAACATAAAATATGATTAATCAAAAAATTCCCATTTTCGAAAGCGATACAAATATCGATACATTCAAAGGAAAGATTGGAATGCCAAGCACGTTTTGTTGGACAGCTGATATCTACATATTTCAAATCCGATAATTGAATATTTTTACGCATATATTGTAATATAAAAAAAATGTCTTATTGTGTATTTGTTCTTTGTCCATTATCACATTTCTCTATTGAGAATTTATTTACTTTTTAGAAAGCTTTGAACGTAAACTATACATATATATATTTATGTATAAGGTGTCGCAAAAAAATGTATCCAAAATTGTACGTTTTAAAACACACGACATTTTTTTTTGCGGAAGACGAGATATATATTTTTATGGCCTGTATTTATTGGGTCAGTAATTAATTCGATAAATGGTCAGTATACACGTGGTCAGTTAATAAAATAAACGGTCAGTAATTTATATAAAATGGTCAGTTATTAAATTAAACCTAATTTATTATTTTATCTTTTATACTTAGTTAACCTAACTTAACCTAACCTTTCTTTAATATTTACTGACCGAATTTTTTGTATTTACTTACCATTTTTATTTTTCTACTGACCGTTTTATGCATTTTTTACTGACCGTTTCTTTAATATTTACTGACCGTTAATTGAATTAGATACTGACCATATAATCCACATTGACACACAAGGTAAAGTCAATAAATTTATTGAGGATATTATATGATTTAATAAAATGATGAGTGATGTATTTCACTTTACGCGCACTAAATAAACGGCCAACACGATTTAAAAGTGCTACAATTATTTTACCAAGCGGTAATCATGCTCAGAAAATTGTTGACAAGCGGTGATTTCCAGATTGAAAAATGTTAAAATAAAGATGTTTTTAACAACACCGTTCTCGAGGGATAACTATAAATGAACGGCTTTCAAAATGTATACACTTAACTTATTGATTGTCAGTTGAATTTTTTTAATTGTTTAAATCGGAGTCAGGGGGTTTTCTAACAATGATTTTTTTTGTGTTGGGAATTCGTACATGTCCGTTAAAGTATTCTATTTTTTTAATAAAATCAAAAAAACCACTTCGTCAAAGACCATTTTGTAAAACACGTACATCATTAAAACTTGCCGAATTTATAACTGCAGAATATTTGAGCAGAAAAATATTTCTGCGACGCTTCGACGACTTTGTAATATAAATCTGGCGGAAATGAAGCAATTTCAATTGATACTCGAATGAAGTAATAATAATGAAAAATAAACTTGTCGACTTGAAGAGTGCATTCGATTACTGCGTTGCATTCATTCATTCGTGCAAAATGATAGCGCAAGTCAAACACAATATTAATTTTACATTTTGTATGCATTTACTGATTCCGCAATATTATAAGTGTTCTAATGGGACATTTATTTGACGAAGCGAAGAATAAGTCCTTGACACTAATTTAATTTATATAATAATAATAAGTGTAGTTTTTGTTTAATTTTACCAATACGTTATTTTTACACGTTTTTTTGTCTATATTTTGTAAACGAATGAATTCTAATATATTTACTTATATAACGATAAAAAATTAAAGACAATTAAAAAAAAAGAACATTTCTTGTTGAATGTTCAAAACTGATGTTTGAACAATTAAAAAAATTTCAAATATTCATAATTGTGTTTTTCTGTTAAGATCTGAGTTTGCAAAATAAATTTGTCAAAGGAAAGCTCGTTGCAGGGAAAACTCCTCTGTGGAATAACTGGAGAAATCCAGCGCAAAAGCTCTCGCTGTAAATTGAAAAGGTTTACTTCCGTCGCGTAGCAAATGGCTTCATTTCGCAAATGTCGACTTCCTGCGAACTCGCAACATAAGAGCCGCGATAGCAGAACCCGAATGGAACATTAGAAAAGATTCCGCGTTATAGTCTAATACCCATCTGGTTAAGACGACCGTAAACGTTTTTAGTGTATTTCCTTATCCTATTATTTTTTCAAAGAATATCGAAATTCCGATAAAACTTTTGCAAGAAATAAAGTCACAATAAAAATGTCTTCTACAGCGGTGGAAAACCTTCCATTTGGAAAAATAGTTTTTTTATTTAAAAATGTGTGTGTCCATAGTTTTTTTTAGTGACAAGATATACATTGTACATAGCTACTTATTTAAAAACTAAATAGTGTGTAAATCACAATAATTAGAATTATTAAAATGTTGTAGACTGATATATCTGTACCTGAGAAACATACAGATGCAAGTTCAAAAAAGGAGAGCCAAAAACCTTTTTTGTTAACTAACGGGAGTTGTTGTTAACTAATGGTTGTTGGTTATTGCGTTCTATAAAAAATGATATTCCATTATTCATTTGTGATAAGACTTTCACTTGTCTGCCACTTATAAACATAAGCATTAACTATACTTGGCGTAATTACTCATTTCTTAAAAAAAATGGACATGTATACGTATGCCTCTCAGGTACAGATATTACGTTTTGTAAAAAACAACACGGGTTCTATTTTCAATGCCATTTTGCCATTAAGTTCACAAAATAACAATTCATCAACGGTAAACAAAAGTTAAACTAACAATATTAAATATAAGCTTACATTGACATTTGTTAAAAAACGTTTTAACGTTTTCTCGACAAAATTCGCAATTTCAAGAACAGCACGAAACGATATTGAATTTATCTATACAAAATTGTTTTAACTCTTTAATTGTAACAAATATTTCTTTAATCCATGATTTATAGCTACTTTTCATAAAGTTCAGCAAGAAATAATGATGAACTCATCATTTTATATACCCGATGCGAAGCTGCACGGGATAGATACTTAAAGCATGCGTATTACCATGACGGATTTTTTTAGAAAACCAAACCATCTATCCACAATAAATAATTAATGTTCGTTGCATTATTAGCTTGCCAAATTAAATTACTACCGCTGATAACTTATTAAGTGTATGTAGTTTGTAGGAAATTCAGAACCTTAGCTTCAAAGACAATAATTAATGATCAAATGAACAATAATTATTGGTAACTATTACAAATATTACTAATACTGAACTAAAAGAGAAATGGTACCCCACATCCGCAGTTATACATAGCGCTATTCGGCTTTTACTGTGAAATCGGTCCGTTTGACCGTAAAATTTTCCATTTTTCCTCGGGTCGCCGATAAAATCTCACCCGGTGCTTTCCCACCTTGGTGAAACAGACGTTGGTGTGGGAGCGATCTGATACGATCCAGTGGGCTATTTTGGAGTGGCACCACCGGGAATTGAGTGGGAAGTTTTTGTCTTCATTTTTTTCAAAAAGAAAATGTCAAAAAATCAAGTGAAATATTTGAATAGGAAATCGGAAATGCCAAGTGCCACCTGAGAAAGGTATTTTAAAATTCAATATACATCGATTGTCAAAAAAGCTTTCTACTTTAGCGGCGATTTAAAAAATAATGGATCACGCTGAAATCGTAACAATTTGTTAAGAATATATTTATACACTATATTACAAAATTCTTGTGGAATTAAATACGTTGTTAATTTTATTTCACCTGACATGTTTATATTACAATAGATTAAAACAATAGTATATACAGTGATATGGTTACATTATGTATGATATTATGAAAACTTTCAATAAACCAACTCCACAGATATCAAGCATGTAACAGAAGTATGGGGATTTTTTTTTTTTAAATTTCTAATACTTACAGTATACTCGCCGATAATATGGTAGATATGAGACCAGAGAGACTCATACAAAATTAGAAGATACGCATGCGGCGCAGAAGTATTTTAACGTGTAATAAAGAAGGAGTCGCAAATTTTAATGAAAAACGGGTTGTCTGCAATCGTGTTATCAGGGGGTCAACTGTAATAATACCAAAATATTGTATCATACAATTCCCATTCTCAAATTGCTTTATTATTTGATCGACTTTGATATTTGTCATGCCGGAACCAATAGAAAATATAAAAGAAACACCGATGCAATATCCTGGGTATGATAACAAACGTAATGTCAATATTATTATAAAAACCTTGTTAGACTTCTTATTGCTTTTTCTTAATACTGTGATATAGGTTTTGAATACAAACAAACAAGCGTACGCAATTTATCGTAATATGAAAGCAAGGATAGGAAAAACAAATGCCTGCGAAATGCCTATTTAAGTGAACATCTCCTGGGGTTGCAGTAAACGGGAAACGGAGCTTTGGAGAGAATCTTACAACGGTTTTATAAACGTATTTATTTATTGCTGGGAAATGATGTGTGTAAGTAATTCGCAAATACGAAATAAAAAAAAAGAATGTAGCTTCAAACGCATGTTAAATTTATATATACGTAGTGTTTTTTATTTGGACAATGGTTTGTTTTTCATTCATAATATTGAAATTAACACAAAACAATTTGCATTTTTTTTTTCAAAAAATTAATTGTACTTTAAGGAAAACATTTGATATGAACTAATGGCGAAACATAACGCAATAGTCGTCGTTATGGATCATAATAGCAATAGTCACACCAGTTTTAATATGATAAAATAACAAAGTATTTAGTTCTACAAAATTTTATCAGTTTGTTGATCGCTATTTTGGCTTCACGGCATCGTCAGATCTAGTCCTTTATTATTATTGTTATTTTTACTCTATTATAACGGAGTTCAACCAAGTAAATGGCAGTTTAATCAGCACACCAGTTTTGTCTTCGTGTAAGGGAATAATGGTATTTTATAATCTTTCCTTAGTCCCTTAAAACCATGCACATATATTTCTAAGTATGTATACAACCTACATATAAATGTATAAGTTTATATGTTTGTGTGTCGCCTAAACTTTATCGATAAGTCAACTCTGGTATCATTAAGTGTGCTTCAATTTATATAATTGACTAATCCATACGAATCCGATTATTTTCAATTCGCTACGCCTTTCCCTTCCTGAGAAGAGAGATCCAAACATAATCTACATTAAGGACGAAGCCGGCTGGCACGGCTAGTAATTTGATAAACGCAAGTTGTGAAAATCTAACAAGACATATAAAAACATATCAGAAGTCGTAAAAACATAGTGTGATCATTTGTGGTATTATATATTATAATGTCACCCATGTACTTGCCGGTGAGTTTCGATTTTCGCTTGATTCATGCCATGAGCGTCACGTTAAATAGAGTCACTGTAAAGTGTGTTTGGATTCCGTTATAGTTCCGTATTTCATGATAATAATCTCCATATATAGGCCATACTCCTAATTATTTTCAGTGGTTTTATCAGTGTTGGGAGTAAAATTGACAGCAAATAAAATGTTCTTGAGCAACACATAAAATTATGACAATGTTCAATTAGATAATACATAATGTTTATCAAGAGCATGATGAAATTTTATCAATACACATTAGAAGTCTGCACGGGCCTGGGCTCGGGCGGGTAGAGACAATTCACATTCGGGCTCGGTCCTGGCCTGGGTAAGAGATTTGTTCTTCAGAAAAATATTTCGGACTTTGTTCGGATCATTAATATATATTGATAACTATTGATCTATTAATTATTGATAACTGAATACTGTTGATAACAAAACGGCAATAGCTAAAATAATTTATTACGTTTTGAATATCATTGGAAACGATCAAATTTTTTGTTTTATAAAATGATGCCACCATACGTCGGCATCATTTTACATTTTGGTAACCTGAAACCGAGCTCATAAAATTGTGCGTTATTGATGCGAAGTCTGAAACAATGCTTTGTTTATTTAAGAATCACCGATAGTAATTTAAAATAGTTCGTACATAAATAAAGTGTGATATCATTCGGTATCTGCTTTTTATTGATTTTAGATAGTTGACAGTTTCGTGGGCCGAAAAATTCATCATAAAAAAATACAACAGATTCTTTAAAAATGAGTTTCAAATGATATAGAGAAAAAGTTGAAAAGAGGTGACTGTGGTGTTGAGTGGAAATCATTTCGTGAAATGATAGATTTTTCTAAATGTGAAAAAGTTGGATAGGTACATTTAGAGTGTTAATGTCAATTAATTTTACGCTATTGTATTTTTTTTTTTTTAATCGGGTTTTTTGCTGGCCGTGAAATATAAATTTAAGGTTTTGGTCGGGTTTGGGTAATATGTGTGGTATTAAGACTCGGGCTCGGGCCGGGTAATTTCATTAAATTTCGGCCAGTGCAGACCTCTAATACACATAGATTAGAATTGACTCAGATAAATATAATTATTACAAATATATTTTAAGTCTGTATTAATTGATTTTAGTGTCATTTTATATAAGATGATTTGATTACTTATATATTCGATAAATAAGTAACAAATACAGCCGGAAGAATCAATACAATAATGTAATCACTTTTAAGATTTTCACTATAAATTGGTTAAGCCAAATTGTATACATATACCGAAATTGATATTTGTAGACGATAATATCCAGGATCCAAAATACTATTATTTGTATAATTCAAGACATCGACTGAGGGTGCTTGATGGAATTTCAATATCAAATTTGAATTATTGAGATGTTGTACACTTCCATGTATTGTGTCACTAACGACCCGGGTTTCACCTTTCGGCATCTTCAGGCATTCGAGCGCACGAATGGACTCGAATTAACGTTGACATTGAATTGTCAATTCGAGTCCATTCGTTCGCTCGAATTCCTGAAAATGCCGAAAGGCGAAACCCGGGTCTTTGGTGACAAAATATATGAAAGTGTACAAAATCTCAACAATTCACATTTGACAATTTTTGTCTTGTTGGGTAACAGGACCAAACAGAACATGAAAAAATAGAACATGACTAAACAGAATATGAAAAAAAACAGAACAAGTTTGAAATAATATTTTTGTCGTATCTATTAACGACACAAAAAAAGAAATAAACATAATTTATATTTCATCACTGCATAGCATTATTATAAAATTTCTGGAAATTCATAAACTGTTTTTTTCATATGATAAAATAATAAAGTATTTAGTTCTACAAAATTTTATTAGGTAGTTGAAAGCTATTTCGGCTAAACGCCACCGTCAGAACTGTTTTTTCATGTTCTGTTTAATCATGGATCCGTCATGTTTATCACTTTATTGTAAATAATTGTCAAAGATGCAAAACACGACTCACTAATAGTAAAATAAAGGGAGTCATTGCAACCGATACTAATGATTAATTACATTACAGTTTCCCTTACGTATGACAATTTATCGCAAAACAATTATGTGCGACCTTTTTGGCGCATAAAAGACAATCTGTACTTCATTTTAATGTGTTTGAAATTGTTACGCTCAGTATTAAATCCCGTTAGGCGATCAAATTTGATTTATAAACAGTGTTTGAAAATACGATACACTAAGCTGACCAAATATAATCGGCAAAATGTTTGCATTAATGATGTCGGATTGGAAGGTGTTGAAGCTGAATAAACGCTTCGCAATAGGCAGCTCGCGTCTGGAATTATTCGCAAATTTTGTTCCGGCGAGGAAAACGCAGGACGAGATGTAGCGTTCAGGATACAACGGAAACCTGTCTGGGATAACGTCGACTGCGAGCGGGTTATCGCCCTCCCTTGCTCATTTATTTTGTAAGGCCGTTCTACTTATCTATTATAGGGGGTACGGTATGATAACGAACGGTAAAGTATAATATGCGCAGGTGTATAGATTTGTAGCAAGCCGGAATAAAATCTGAAGATTTCAAATATATTATAAATACCATTCAAAAACATTTTCTCGTGGATTTCAAATGATAAATAATGCAATAATCAACATACTCCTTGCCCTCCTCCACCCACTACTGCTTTCCGATCCGATAATTTTATACGGTAATTTCCAGTGGCGTAACAAGCGGCTCTCCTAGAAAACGTCTGTTGAGATACCTCCATTAGGAGACTAAATGTTTCACATTGAAAAATATATGATATATGAAAATATATTGTAAAATAGAGAGGTCCAAAAACTAAGAGTCGCACAAAAGTGGCATGGAAAGGTGCATGTTGGGCATAACGCATAAGGACCGCAAAAGAAACCAATGTATAAGGAAGCAAACATGAGTGAGAGATGTGATAGAGGTCACCAAATTTATGAAATGGCGGTGGGCCAGACATGTCGCACGGGGAACGGACAATTGCTGGACAAATGCAGTCATTCAGTGGTACCCGAAGGGCACTAAGCGGCCTCGGGGGCGTCCCAAAACCCGCTGGATTGACGAACTAGTCAGGTTCGGTGGAAGTACGTGGCAGCGTAAAGCTAGGAACCGATAAGAGCAGAGAAAGCTGAGGAAGGCCTTCATCCAGCAATGGATCGACCCCGACTGAAAATGATGAATGTAATACATATATATACATCACTTTTAAGGTGTTAACTGTCAATTCTTGGTGGAAAGACATTATATTTTAAAAAATAAAACACAATTCATTTGTACTACTTCCACATATTTATAATGATCAGGACCGGTTTCGCTCATCACGAGCATTATCAACTGATTTTTTAATATATATACATGCAAAAATCTTGAAAGTGTATACACAATCAACCCTATACAGTGTACAGTATCTACATTACATATTTTCTTACATCAGGAAAAGCACTACAAATCGTCGAAAAAATAAATATACTGTTGCACCTTATAAGGCAAAAATAAAGAAATTTATTGAAATCATGAACGACAGCATTACGTCGATTGTTTCCTTTACAAGTTTCTAAATATATCAATTAAATTTTAATACAAATTAAATATGAAACATGGAATAGGCGATAGTATTGTAAATACAAAGCTAGTAGGTAGGTTATAAATAAATTACTTTTTCAACTTGATAAATCGATATCTTTTAATTCCGTTAAAAAAGTCTGCAACTTGGAAAATATTATCCATACCCCTAGGGAACGGATATTAAAAAGGAATGAGATTTTTTTTTGTGCGATATTTTCGTTTTTCCAACGTTAACAATCGACTATTATGAAGATTGATTACCATGTAGGTACTCGCAAAAAATAAACGATGAAAAATTCGCCTTTTCTTTCAAACGGCTCGAATTATCGAGTTAACGTTAGTTACACTCTCTACTACTACCTAATACGTAGAGATAGCAATGCGCTCTACGATAAACTGCGTCGTGGAATAATAGATATATTCAAGATAATGTGTTTGATATTTTCTTAAGTTATGTTAATATATGACGTTACGCTAATATAATGAGATGGTTCTTGACGAAGGGTAGGAATCGATCTGTGGCGTTTTGGCTAAAATTCGTTTTTGTAATATTGGGTTTATTGTCACAAAAAAATATTTGTCACTATGTAGTGACAAAATTAGGTATGTTAGTCATAATCCATGAAGAAGATCTATTGTATAAGTGTATTATAAATATAATTTGAATTTTTGCTAACTTACCAAGGCTTACCATTTCTTCTTCTGTAAACTAAGTTAAAACTGACATATCAAGTTCTTCCATAACAGCAAAGTAATGTGATATAAATGCAAACAACTAAATATGTTATATTCATTTTCTGAGAATTTTCGTAAAATTTTTAGTTGTTCAAAAGATTTGGTGACGAAATATGACAATTGGCAAGTGTTTAAAATATCCAAAATACTGTGACGTCATTAATGGACAACTAAATTAGGTCAAGTTCGTGAGAAAACAGCTCAATATGTATTGTTTTTGTTGTATGATCAGCTGAAATGAAAAATATATAATAATAACTGGAGTGAAATAAAGAGCAATGATTTTTAATAAATTGTTATCGCAATATGTGTTTATGATACAATTACGACGAAAAACCTTAACTCTAACTATAAACAATAAAACCAAGAACAATTATTATCAAGTTTAAAATAACTTTGTATTTTATTCTATTTTCTAAATATTTAATCTTCAGATGTTTCTATACGAATAAATTAAAAAGATGTTTAAATTACAGTCTACTGACAGTGCACCAGAACATCCAAGATACAAGTTGCTAAATTGAAATATAGGTATATAATCATTTGAATTTGACCTCCCCAAGACTGAGTAGCTTTTACCACTGACCTACAGAGACCGACCCCTTCAGTAAATAAGAATTCAATCAACAACTGTGTAATTAAATAACAGTGAATAAATAACTTCTGAAAATTTATTACATATCTTGATATCGTATTTATCGCGCATTTCATTACGTAACTATTTCTTAAACAGCACGATACAATGTTTGCCCTTGAAAGGGTTGATATTTGATTATTATCTGTGCCCAAATGAAAAAACGCAACCAGAATACCACCTGTTAACCGAAAGGGCAGCCGAGTAAAAGGTTTCCCTTGTCACCTGTGATATTTAAATATATTTCCGGCATTCAAGAAATGCCCCATTTTTTTATCGAAATATACCAGGCGCGCAGAACAAAGTAACAGGTGGCTGATACGACCTTGTTAATATTTAAACTATTGCGGGCACCGCGATTTACGACAGCCAGACGGATATTGTCTGTCGACGGCTCGGGCGAAAACGGGCGCGATTGAACGGTGAATGGCGACTGATTTATGATTGAATTTGCGACGAAAAATCGAATTTTGTTGGACAGGTCATATACAAAATAACACACAAGGTTATTAATATATCTCTATGATCACAAAATATCAATATTTAACCAAACGCTATGGCACTAAGTATCCTGGCAGTATCAGATTCAAGTTCTGATTCATTCAAATAAAATGAATTAAATGATCTTTCAGTAAAAATGCAGACTAATTTTTCAGTTACTTTTTAGAAGATATTTATATACAGTCAACCCCTGATTAATACGTGCGCCAAATACATTCAATTAACACTGTTAAATTCCATTAACACGTGGATAAATATATATATATATATGTATTACATCTGTATCAAGTCAACTCCCGGATTAGCCCGGTAGATAGGTGCAAATTGAACAGTGTTAACCGAAGGTTTTTTTTATTTTTAAAACATCTATCGAAAAATTTTACCTTTTAACCAAGGTTTTTTGTAGTAATCAAAAAAAACGTAGCCCCAAATATTGTATGGGGACTGGGCCTGATTAACACGTTTTCAATTTGCACAGAAGTGTGACCGTGTTGACTGTAATCTAAAAAAGAAAAACATGTAATACATTAAATTCCGAAATATTTAAGTGTTTTATTATCATAGTAACAGACCACTATGTAAATAGTCACCTATCATTAATTTAAAAGCTGCAAGGAACGAACATCGATTAAAGAATACAATGCAAATTATTTTGTCGCTCCACCATAACGACAAAGGGGGTTTCCCCGTTAGTTAAGCGGTGATATTTACAAAAACCTTTCGTTTGTTCAGAACGACCTCTAAGCAGGAGTCAAAGGCGTAACATCAACCCCCGTCTAGACGCTCAATTTATGAACTTTACTTTCCTCCTCCATCTAGTTTTAGTATGGTTAAAAAGTGCAAAATGTCCGATCGCGACGAGGATAGGCTCTACCGCTCGTCCTCGACTCGGCCGGAAGCCGGAATAGGGTGGACTTACGATCGACTTTCTTTTTTTCGACTATATGGTCAAAACACGTAAATTTACGTAAAAAATTAAAATTAAATACGGATTCTTGTTAGTCGTTTTACAAAGAATTGGCGATAAAAGCTTAAAAATGAGTTAAAAAAACAAAGTATTATATTTCATCCCACGACAATTATTATGTAATATTTTCTTAGAAGATTATTTATTATTTAGGCATCACGCGATCGTCAGAACCAAGTAGTTCTGGTGATTACTTGATGCTAAAATATTTAAAAACGATGTTACGATGTTTTTGTTTAATTATAAAGGAGTTCTACCAATTCCATCAATATGTTTAAAATGTGCTATTACGTATCGACAATCTTTACTTACATAAAGAGGGTTCTTTTTTGCATTTCATGTAAAAAAATAATTTTAAATATTCATAGCAAAATAGAAAATTGATAGAATGTTTAAAGAACAGTGCCCATAAAAATAAACACCTAAAATATGTTATATAATAGAGTGCGAGGGTGGACGAGAGGATTAAAGTTTATTGAAAAATTAAAAGCATAATAGCAATTTTGGTTTAAATTTATTCTTGTTTGCTTAGTTTTGAAGATGACGGAAGGCATAAAACGGATAGTAAATGACTATATGGTTGGAAAAATTAAATTACAGCAGTACAAATGGTTAGGTGATTGAATTTCTATTAAACACTTTTAATCAAATATATTTAATCACTTTTAAGGTGTTAACTGTCAATTTTTGGTAGAAAGACATTATGTCTTAAAAAATAAATCACAATTCATTTGTACTACTTCCACATATTTATAATGATCAGGACCGGTTTCGCTCATCACGAGCATTATCAAGTCTCAACTTTCCACTTCTTTATTCATCGTCTCTTAACGATTCCGATGTCTAAAGAGAGTTTTGATTTGGAATTAAACACAATTAAGCAAATTGCACGTAACAACTTCAGTTGATAATGCTCGTGATGAGCGAAACCGGTCCTGATCATTATAAATATGTGGAAGTAGTACAAATGAATTGTGTTTTATTTAAAAAAAATATATATATATATTTAAACAAAAAATGATTTTGTACACTTCCATGTATTTTGTCACTAACGACCCGGGTTTCGCCTTTCGGCATCTTCAGGCATTCGAGCTCGAATGAACTCGAACTGACAAAATACATGGAAGTACATAGAAGTACATAGGAAATACATAGTGATAAAATACATGGAAGTACATAGAAGTACATAGGAAATACATAGTGACAAAATACATGGAAGTGCACGAAATCTCAATAATTCAAATTTGATATTGAAATTCCATCAAGCACCCTCAGTCGATGTCTTAAATTATAAAAATTGTCAAGGGTAATTTGGAAATGATCGAAATATACATTTTTTTTTGTATTTCTTATATCTGTGACACTTTTTTAGTCACTCAAAGTTTGGTCCCAAAACAATGTTGAAAATTTGGCTCCCCTCCGGCGGACCGGACTTAAAAGCTCGGACAGGTTGCTTGCCTACGAAGCGTATACCTTGTTACTGATGAAGGTGAAGGGAATTCGAACATGAATGCACTTTCACCTGAGCTATTACACTGTCTATTATTTTAATTAAAAATACGTAACGAACACAAGTAACATTGTGTAAACGTGTTTCACTTAACGGCTATGCCAGATGAAAATAAATACCTTTATACAAATCGATCGTTAATTGGTTAAACTCGTTAATGTAGCAGGTATTTTTTAAACAATTTCCGCTCCCGATTCGGAATATAATAATAATATGTTCTTCGAATGTAAAAGTTATTTTAACTATTTTTCTAACGTATCTTAAGATATTATTATAAAAGTAGAAAATGATAAGGTTGGGACAGAGCGGTTATATACTAATCTACGGCTCGATATACAAATTGATTGCAACATAGTCGGCCGTCGTGTGAAACATTTTGGTTTTTGACACGAATTTTGCCCGATGTAACGCTGTTAGGAGCCGATCTATTAAACGACCTTTAAAAATATAGTACATATAGTGATTTAGTCACTGTGTAAACATAAATGTGATATAAATTATCCGTATAATGGCTCGGCTTTAAATATAACACCACACGTTCTGTGTATGCAGCCGTCATCTTGAAATTAAATTTTACTTTCACGCTATTGGACAAATGCAGACCTGCACGGGACTGATATTTATACCATGCACGAACTGACACAAAATGCTTTGATTTATAATAATAATATGTAATCTGATCGACCGGAGGACCTGAAGTCGCCTTTTTCCACAATAAACACAATGTATGGTAGGAATTATTGAGTCACATACGAATTCGAACAACTTTTTCATAATATAAAAACTGGTTTCACCATTTACACGACGAAATCCGAGTTATTTAGACGATTTCAAATGTTCGAAGAATTTTTTTTTTTCATGTCCGCTCCCAATGTGGAGCATATGGTCTCCTAATGGAGGTATCTTGACAGAATTTTCAACCTCTCTTTTCTTTTTCGAAAAGAGTAGGGATAGAAGGATAGGGCTATGACAGGACTAGTGGTTAGCTAATCGCTCTCGTTACGCCCCGTGAGGATGGGATTGATGGGAGGGAGGACTCAGACTACGAACAGAAATCCATAAATCGATTGAAAGATCAATCTATAAAGACCGTCCGCACCGGGAATTGAACCCGAGACATCCGTAACCGTAGCCAGCGTCGAAACCAACTGCGCCACGGACGCCGACAGAAGAAATAGCGACACCTAAAAATATATAGAAATGAAATTATTAAAAAAACATATTTTATTAGTCTCTGTGTTTAACAATAAGTTTTATAATTTTTTTAAGCAATTATCAAATGCATTGTGAATACATTATTATTATTATTCAGTGGTATCATGATTGAATATAATCAACAAACTAAAACATGGCTGTAGGCCAGCATATTGCGTGATTAATGAGTGATGCATCGTAGGGGTTGAGTACTAAAATAGCCACAAGTAATGTGTATTAACAAGTAAATTAATTGACCATTTAACTACGGATATGGTTGATTTTTCGACGCAGTAATTTGCACGGTAAATCATAACTTCGAGTAACTTTATATAGGTTAATAGCTTGCACGGATACATAGAGTAAAAATACGACGTAATGACATATTATTATGCTAATAATTGCGCTAGTAATTGCTTTAGTTTCTCATGCAAAAAAAATATCAAACACTAAGTATCCTTATTTGACTATAGCAGCGATCATGAACATAAATTGTGTGTCTTTAAAGAAACAGCATAAAGAATGAAAATTTTAGGATAATTTATATTAGGAAACCAAATATAAAATCGATTAAAAATAATGTAATATAAATTTAAAACTACGATTTAAATGTTAACATAAATTACTTGGTGATTCTGGAATATACATATTTGAAAGTTTTGAAACGTGTATCGTAATAACAACATTTCTATTTTCGTACAAATTCTCGAACGGACACTAATCTTGCATTTACTTGTCAATAGATTTGTGGACTTGTGTCCAAATGTATGGACGTATGTGATGTTGAAATTTCTTCCCATCCACCTCTCAATTGATCCTTCCACCATCCCTCCGATCCGAAAGAGAGGCATAGAGAAAGCGAATAGCTAACTTCTCGCGAATAACCTCTCCGAAAAGAGATTTGTGTTGAGATGTTTCATCAGGATAGCATGATCAAAAAAGTAGGCAAATAATTTTAAAGACGAAATAGTTAACATGTTATATGATATTACCCTCAAATATTAATAGCGGTAGTTTTCAATGAGACATGAGTACACAGTTTTTATTTGTTTTAATCGAATTTGGCCGCCCTTTCAATTTGCCGCAAATGGATGTTGCCTGCTGCGTCTATGCGTAACACCGGATATCTAGGGAGCATTATTAATGTCAAATCTAGAATAAAAGATAATGTACTTACAGTTTCCGGAATTGTGAATAGCCTTAATGGCCTTTTTCATCTTAGTCAGGCCATCGCGGTCTAAGTCCAATGTCTGCAACAATTAAAACAAATATTTAGTTTCAATGATAATTTTCTCAATTCATAAAAATATATATATATATATTGACTATTATATTAAGAAAGCAGAAAACACAAGACAGTGGGTAAATCTGGGTATTGCGCCTAGTGCGAAGAGAAATACGGTTAAGACCCTCGAATCACTTGCGTTGCCAACGTGTTGCGAGAGCGGTATTCGTGCAGTTGTAAAATTTACGCGATGTCAGTTACGTTCGGTGTGTCACGGACTTACGGAACCACCAAACATTTGAGTCAATGTAATCAAATAAAGATGATTAGGTTACATTTCCCATATTCGAACCACCTAAGAAGGTCTTCTACATCTCACATGTTATACTTATGTACAGGAATTCCAGGATGAATTGACAGTTGCGGTTGTCAAGAATATCAATAAATAATTTCAATAATTATTATTGTCATCCAACCGCTTCTAGGCTCAGCATTAAAAAAAAACGTTTGAAACAATGCAAACAAAACTGACCTTGGATTAAATCAATAAAGCTATTAAAAATCTGAAAATGTTATGTACCGGACGGAGATTTAAATATCTACATAAATATATTGACAGTGCCGTTAGCTCAAACAATATAAGCAAAAGTATGTGCAGGAATTTAATTACTTGCCTATTTGATTTTATTTCTAGTCATTATTCAATTTTGGAAAATTTGGATTATTGAGATTTTGTACACATCCATGTATTTTGTCACTAACGACCCGGGTTTCGCCTTTCGACATCTTCAGGTATTCGAGCACACGAATGGACTCGAACTGAAATTAAATTACATTATTCAATTATTTTTCTTCACTGTTGTCACAGGAATAGCACCATTCAATACATGGAATGCATGTTTTAACCGGGTCCATGGTCGAGTAGTCAACGTCGATGGCTGCGGTTGCTAAACTGTTATGTCTGTGACGTCTAAAATTATCTCTGGCCCATACGATCCTATAAACGGGGCGTAGCGAGAGCGATTATCTAATCACTAGTCCTGTCCTAACCTTATCCTTCTATTTTAACTGCCTTCTAAAATGAGAGGTCGAGAAACCGAGTAATAAAGGTGATCGTAGAAAAACTTATATTGATATAAGCTCCATTAGGAGTACATATTCTCCATATTGGGAGCAGATATATTAACCATCATTGGACATTATGAATATGTACTATTTGGTATAACTTAACTTTTAACCCTCTTTATGATTACTACACCAAATGCTTGTAATAAATGTGAACCATGTCAAAAACAATATTTCTCATAAATTAAGCTGCCCTGGAATATGGAATCGTTTTACCAGCAGTGTGATGAAATATTGAAAAGTGTGCTGCAGTAGTGAGATAAAAATTCAATCCTAAAGATGGATTGTTTTAACATGTTGAATACAGGGGGCGTGGGAGACGTGGGATAGAGTCGTGCTTGATATACGGTGAGCGGATATAGACGCTTGACATCTTTAGTGACCATTATCTGCTATTCAATAAATTTTCCTTTATATTAAGCATGTGTCCACTTGTAAATTCTCTCAATGAATTACACATTTTTTTGTAGAATTAAATACGTTTTCATTGCCTACCTAAAAATCAGTTATTACAATAATCATATGGGTGTAGTATATCATAATTTCGTATTTTAAAGGCACTATTGACATATTTTTTTGTAAATATAGAATAAAAAAATCACCATGTAGTGTGAACAACGACGATACATAATTATCGTATTTGATGTCCTGTTCTAGCTTTTATATCATTATTAGGTTAACTGAAAACTATTTTTAATTCTTTTGTATCTAGGGGTTAAGTTAGATTGCTTTTACGAAATCGAAACATTGTGTATTATTCATATTGTTATTTGGCGTATTATTATTATCGTAAACACATAATACCACTACCGGAGACCTGATAACTGGATGTTTGTGGTTAGGATAGACCTGACGGTTACACACATTTTCCATTAATCTTTCATTTAAATGTTGGTAAAATGTACACAAGCTTAGCCACATTCGATATATGAATGAGCATGCTTCGAAATTGTAGATTAAGTTATGTATATATACGAAAACAGTACATAGTTGATTGAATACCTTTAAATAGGAATACTTATATTGTAGGGGGGAAATGAAAATAAAATAAAATAAGTATTTGGTTCTACAATTTTTTTATAACAAAACACTATGTATTTTTATTCTATTATACTGGAGTTCTACCAAGTAAATGCCAACTCAATCAATAAAATTAACATAATAAACTTTTTTAATGTATGGTAAGAATGATTTTGTGTGTAATTTTGTGTACACTCAAAAAAGTTCCTCGATTTAACTGTTACATACAGCTGATAAAACAGCCGCCATAATAAGACTCACTTCCACTTTCAGTAGAACACATCTGTGGGGCAAACAATGACAACCAGCTTGAGAACTTCCGCACACTGGAGGTTAATTGAAACAAACTGTTAATTAGCAATCAGTGAACAATAATAGTAAAGTTGTACACTGCGCAGGGGCATTGTTGTGTATCAGCTGACACAACGAATAAATGAATTGAAATTGCAATGGAGGGAGTGGTTGTTAGCGCTATTCTATTTACTACCTAGCAGGTAAGTTCGCATACAATGGATTTAACGTAAACAATAGTTTTATTCGTTAATTAACGGCGTCAATTTTAGTGGATTGTTTTAATATGCATTAATTTAATTAATTTAACACTGATTAATCATTTCGTTGGATAATATGTAATGTCGCTCGGTACGAGGCGTTATATAGATTAAAAAAATAGGAATATTGTATATTGATTGTGTTTTAAAGTAAGCATTTAACAATTATTAAAATTAAATATATTTTACATGTTGTAAAAGTTACAACACCTCGTAAATATTGTCAATAGGTACATGACGCGAAAGGTCATGGCAAAGTAGTAGCAATAACGTACAAAAATATAAATGTTTTCGATGTAATTATGTTATAACGATATATTTATACATGCATATAATATTAATAGCCATCGGTGGTATATTGCTAAATAAAGTCTTGAGGAATTTTTCCTAGAACGTTACAGAGCAAAATTTTCATTACACTCATTAAGAAGAGTGTGAGTACCATAGGGAATGAATCATTTATGATAAGTAAAACATTATAATTTATGTATAACAGGGTGTATTTCTGTATAACGCCAACAAGAGGAGCCCTAAAGGAATAGTTTATGTTTTTTGTGATAAGTAAGCAGTTGAATATAAGTGTACAGGAGGAGCATAAATGATAAGTGAAAAAATCTTCTTTAAGTTTTTCTATAGTCCGCATTACATGCGCTAAAATGTTGCTGGGATTTGCTCTTCGGTTATCATCCGTTGTTACACCTCGGTAAACAATTCAAACATAGCACACGAAGCGCGGCGTGACATGCAAAATAAAATAAATACGTATTGTGATGGTAAATTTATCCTAGTTCCGAAGAATTTGTGGAGCGATCTATCGTCGACGGCATTATTATTCACATCCCAAAATAACGCTCCGTATGGATGCTTTCATAAAGTCACTAGAGATTTACATACACCGTTATTGTAATTTATTTCAGAGCACTGAATCTGCGGATCTTTAAAGCACTCACTCGAAGTCATTATATTGCAATGAAAAATATTTGTAATTAATTAAAAGTCTTAAAAATAATATACACACTTTGATATTTACTAGTAGGGGGAGATGTGGACTGTATTAACACTTAATATTCTAGTTCTTTTCATTATAGAAGTTTTTTTTTTTTAAATATCAATTAACAATTAATGCTGGCGCATAAAATATATTTATATGTATTTAAATATATTAGACACGGAAATCGGTTGAGATTAAATTGAGAACTTGCCCAGTTCATTTTTTGACAGACTTAATAAGTAAATGTTTAAATCATTTATTTATTTACCAATTCTCAATCATTTTTAAAATATAAAATTAAAACAATCAAGTATAAGATACGTAGAAAAATAGTCGATGTTCTGGAAGAAAACACTAAATCGAGAAAATTACATATTGAGTTAGTTATACCAAAATGTTCCTTATTTCAAATTCTACCGTTTGGAAGAAGACACTTATTTTTTATAAATTACGCTTTTACTTAAAAACAGTTTTGTACAATACACACAAAATGAAAAACGTATACCATTTCAAAAATTTGACAAACTTCAAAGTCCAACTGCTCAAAACTAATATTTTTCAGTTAGTGTCTTTTTCCAGAACAACGATGATATGCTCCACGTTGGGAGCGGGCATAGTAAAAAGCCCGCGAAATACTGACATAACGAAGAAAAGTGGTCTCAATTCGACTTATTTTCAATGCTTATTTTAAAAAGCTTACTGAAATCGGCCTGTCATATTTAATTAACAGAACATGTTTACGGTCAATGTAAATTTCTAAAATATCATAATCATCGTGTGTATATAATAAAGCATATTATATATTTTCGAGATCGTAAATAAGATAGAATTAAGAATTTCCTGTTCTTGACAATGAAATACTCTTAACCCCTAGCTGAAGTATTATAAGACCACGAACCAAAATAAATACACACATCTTTCGGATGCATCGACAACACAATATAAAAGAAACTTTCTTGACTGCGGAAGCACGCGTTCAAAATACGGAGAAAAAATATAAAACTCGAAAATTTTCCGTCTACGAAAATTCCCAATCTCCCAAGTTTTTATTTTTTTCATTTGGGGTGATGGTTATTATAATATGGAAATAGAGCGGTGGTATACGTTATGTATTTATTCATGAGGTGTTGCTCGGAAATGTCGCTCAGCGATGAAAATTAATGGAACAAGCAAGGGAAGAGATGGACGCATAGATAAAGACATTAATATGGACGGAGCCGAGTCACAAATAGCAATGGAATTCGAAATACTCGAATTACGTTTGAAATTAATATTATGAAATATACATATTTCACCAAGTGAGTTTGAAATATGTTTTCTTTAATTCAAATCTGAATAAATGAATAGACATCTGAATGAAATTATTGCAATCCATTAAAAATAATACATATCACTATTGCATACCTTTCAGAATTGAATTATAGTCGACAACATAGTTTTTAATTTAATATAACTGTAACTTAGTATGACACGTGTTTAGATTCTTAGAGAATCATCTACTGACTAAATGTATGGTAAAGAATAATATCAAAGTTATGTTTGGCAAGGATTTCAGCGGCGACTCGGAAACTAGAATGCTGAAGGACTCAAACATTTTTTTGTGACGGGAGAAATTAAGCTGGAAACAAATTAAAGCTGGATGTTACCGATGTTATGAGACTGGTGTTATAAGGACTAATGTTATTCATTTAATTTTATGTTGCTTGAAATCGCAACTTGATACTTTCACGTCAGTTTCAGTTGATGATTGTTGGATTGCTGCAATTCTCAGTTAAAGTTGGGGATTTTTCACATCCCGATTTCGCATAACAAACTTCTATATTATTTAAACAACTGCTTCCAAAATCAATTCATTGTTATGTTTCACCACTTTACCTCTTTTACATTTTTCTTTTATTAATGGTATTAGTTTCTCCTGTAAGAAGGACTTCCGCCAGAAAACCGAAGCCACGGTTTTCAGTCGGTTTCGCGGATATGGTTCTAAATTTCAATTTCCGGGTAAACCGCAATCTCACACTCCATTAGAAACAAATCTTCAAATCAATTACCAGAAACAATTTTTTTAAGCAGTGTTAGTTGTTTCTCAACAATTTATATTACAATAACATCTAGTGCATCGCGAATATTGCGACTCTCGTTTCAATATTTCTTTACTTCCCCTGCCCAATAATATTTTAGCTCAACCAACACGATGTGCTGCATTTATCAAAATAACGTATTTTCTTTTAAAATGAGATAAATTAAGGTACCTCCCAACTTATAGTAAAAGCCGTGGTTAACATTTTTTCCACATTTTACGCTACTTATCGAAACAATAAAATCGATCAAATTGCATTTATCGCCGTCAAAAATATGCGTGTTTCTACATCGTCGAATGTTTTCTAGGGCGAATTATTAATTTGTGTGTGGCAAATCATGGCAATGAAAAATATCATGTTAATAACAGAAATACTGTTTATTTAAGTTATCGCCAGGACAACGGCAACACAATGATAAGGAAGACGCCCACCAGTGATAATGAATTATTTGTCATATGACAACAGAGCAGGATATTTCTAGCATTGACACCGATTGGCATGACAAGTTATATTGACAATGGCAGACATAAATGAATGCAATTTAATTTTAATAGCGATGAATCAGTTCTACAAGCATTGTCCAACCGATGGCGTGATGCCGCGACAGTCGTTGATAATATTCGACGAACCCTACCCTATACAACTAAAACATATTATACATTAATATATGTATCCGTCTGTCCGTTTTCAACGTGTTAAATAAGGAGTATTTCAACTGTATTATGTTAGCCTTGGTTGTAAGCATTCGCATGAGCCACCTTTTAAAATAGGACAGTGATACCAAATTGTGTTAAAGAGTGAATGCTGTGGTTTTAATTAATCCGATCTTTGCTTTCTTTTCTTGGATAAAATTGCAAAACGTTATTCTATAACGCTTTCTGTTATATAAGTAGCTGGCATTCGTCTTCTTCCTCTTGCATATTCACTCCCTATGTGGAGCATAAGGTTACCACGCGGCGACTCCATAATTCCTAGTCACCCGTCAATCGTTTTGCTTCCTACCATGATTGCCATTGACATGCCAGCGTCCCTCAGCTCCGCCGAGTACATCCTATGGATAGTACCCGATGGTCTTCCAGGACCCCGGAATCCTACAAGTCGAAAGAAGAGGCAAGCAGGATTGAGGCTCTCCAGAGGCATCCGCAGCACGTGACCCAAGCCAGTTCCAACGTTTCATTATAACCGCCGATGTGACAGGGCGTGAGCTGACATTACATTATATATAATAAAAATTAGTATTAATTAAAACAAATAAAATGCGTAATACTCATTCCACAAATTGATAGTATGATCAGGAAACATCAAATTATTCACTGAGGTCAAGGTTACCATGTTTTAAACTTCAATTGAAAATGCTCCCTCGCTGAGTGACACCGATCTTGATAATACTATAAGATTGTAGAATAAATTACAACACATTGTTGTTGTTTATAAAAATACTGTGTTAGAACCAAGAATTTACGGTAAACAAGTGTAAGTGAGTTTGAAATTGCTTGATAAAAATATTCTAAAATTAATACATTAACAATTATTTTTTTAACTGAACATACGCCGTGAGAATAATATGTCATAATGAAATTACATTTCTATAGAATGAATAGATGAAATTATTGTACAATTCCTAATGCAAGCTTTGAAAATAAGTTTGTATTATATTTCAGTGAAAAGAATTTTGGTTATCAGGACAGTTGAAAAAGTATTTTATAAAAATATGGGACTATGAGTGAATAAACCAACCAATCATTAGCACAGAATCTCACAAAACCACATCGATTATTTACTGAAACCCGTGAAAGTTGTCTGAGCAACTAGAAATCATTATATTCATAAGTGGCAAATTTGTACGCTTAAGTTTTATCGTATATGAAGAGGATGAAAGTTTTCGTGTACGAGTTAGTCGATAGAAACCGCCAGTGTTTTATGCGGTTTACTATTGACCTCCTTATGCCTCTTGTGTCCCAGTAACACTTGATAGCAATGATTGGTTACAAAACCTGTTTGACAGTTCTCGTTCTTTAATAATGCTTATTATTTATCGTTTCTTTATTTACATTTTTTTACACGAACACTAAAGCAAATGTTTGGTAGTGGTTTACATCTAAAGTTAATCAGACTATCAGATCATTAGACGTAATTTTCGATACATTAATATATCCTTAATGACATACAAACGACGGCAATAGCCGAAAATTTTCGACAGTTTTATTGAACCATTTGAAAAGAAATTAAATTCAACGCGAACACTAAATTAAAAATAAAAATAACGTCGTATTATTATTCTAAGATTCTAGGCGAAAACGGTTTTTTGTTTTAAATGAATTTTGAAAAGAATCAGGAAAACTCGTCAAGAAATAAAATTGACACAGGAAGTTTAAATTGTGTCAAAGGAAGTTTTGTTTATTCTGTATCACTGAGAACGTATTTTATATATAAAAATGCACGTCAAAACAACAAAGGGACACTAATAACAAATCCAATTATTTGAAGTGTCAAGGACAACACTTCCGACTTCCGATGTTTGTCGAGTGGTAAAAAACCGTTAAAAAATATATTTCATACTGATAAGAATAATTACGTTTTTGCGTTTCAATGTTTCCCAATGCGGTAATTGTATAGTATCAAATTTGGTTTTTGGAGGAAAATTAACACAAGGCATCAAAAATAATGGAAAAAGAGAAAAAATAACAATAATAGCATTATAAAACACGTCTTAATGAAGACAACGTAAGAATTGATAAAATAACTGACTATGTAAAGAGTTAACGAGTAATTCAAATGATACGTCAAGACATTGGGTAAAGTATGGCAATAATGCATTCAGCAAAGCGATTGAACAAAGTTCTTGTATTGTTAAAAAGGCATCACATAGTATCTATAATACTATATCTGTGGCGTGACGGCACAAGCTGATATGTTCGTAATTGTCATTTTGGGTTTATTCTCACAATAAAATATTCATCAGCATGTAGCTATAATATATGGCGATTGAATTCGGTATGCTAGTCATTAGCCATGAAGAAGATCCATTGAATAAGTGTACTATCCATTTAATTTGAATTGTTTATAGCTTACAAGGTAAAACTGACTTGTGCCATAATGCCACAGATATATGCATCGTTTGTAGAATCTGAGACTTTGAAAGATGAAAGATTTTTAAGAAATGTTAAAGAGTAAATGTACGCTCTGAATTGTGTGAAGATATATTTCAGAAGTTTTTGTAAATTAATCCGTAAAAATACATCTATTTGTGTATACTAAATATATTGTATAATTAAAGCAAATTTCTACTTACAGCAGATATAATAGTATGTAGTCATTATTTTAACACGGTATAGTAATTTAAGACATTAACTGAGGGTGCTTAATGGAATTTGAATTGTTGAGATTTTGTACATTTCTATGTACTTTGTCACTAACTACCCGGGTTTCGCCTTTCGGCATATTCAGTCATTCGAGTACACGAAAGGCGAAACCCGGGTAGTTAGTGACAAAATATATGGAAACGTACAAAATCTCAACAATTTAAATTCAAAATGACTAGTAAAGTCAACATGATAACCAGACAAATAATATACATGCATGCAAAACATTGCATATTTCAGAAAAAATAGGAAAATGCATGACTCAGCGTGATATATGGAGAGACAGATGTCGGTCGCTTTTCTTTTCTTGAAGATCAATGTGGCGAAAATGTTGGGAGAGGTACCTAACTAGCGTCGAAAAAAAAGTTTTACGAAAATAATTTCTAACGCGCCAAAAGAAACTAGGTCAAACAAAAAGCTTTTTGTGAGAGAAAAAAACTTAAATTTCTACGATGAATAAGAATTCCTTTATTTTGAAGATAGTTATACGCAAGCTTTTGATTGAAACATCTCATTCAAATACAAAATCTTTTTTTTCAATAGGAATATGTAATATAAAAGTTTGCGAGACTATTTTATATCGACGAGCGCCGCAGGTTTTATATTTTTAAAAAACTCGCAGAATTATACAAAAAGAGCTTTATGTAAGACCGTTGCGTAAAACAGGGCATTCAGATGTTTTTAATCTGTTAACCATAACACGATCATTAAGGATAAAGTATTCATTTGTCTGTAAACATATAACATAGATATATTTTTTGCAAGCGCGTATTGGACGAAAGTGATTTCATAATACATATTGATTATTCAATAAGTGTAAATATTCAAATTCAGATCAAAATAACTGGGACGCAATTGTGTTACCAATCTTCATTCATTGATTATGAACTCAATGAGGAATAAAATAAATGAATTATAGATGGATTTGGGAGTTCGGGACATCAAGATAAGAATAATTAGTAAGATAAGTGAACGAATAGATACGACCTTGGGCATTTACTTGAAGTTTCGAAATAAAATTTTGAATTCATTGATTACTTACCCGTATAAAAAAATGCATTTAATTTTCATTTTGCTCCTTAATATTTTTTCTCAACGTACATATTATTTAAAATCTTCACACCAATAAAAGACAAAAAAGATGAGCATAAATTCGTCCTTTACCCCATTTATAGCTGGAGTTCAACTTATAACCGAGTTAACAGTAAAGTTTGCACTTAGCAATAATTGGGGCAAGTATTTTTCATTCTAGTGATGCAGCCGGGAATGAAATAAATTCCTTCTTACAGGCTTCTTCTACGCACACTTCGGATTTCATCAGAAATACTTCAGTGTAATTATGGTGGAATAAAACTAGGTAATAAATAATAAGCAGGAAAAATTCTAGAGTATGCATTACATACACTAGACTGGATCACTGCATTTGTTTTACTAATTAGTTCGCATTCAAGCTTAATAGTGAACACTGATCTTCGTGAAAATGTTTTTGTTTTTCGGTTATAAAAATTAAATGTGTCAAATTTTGAAATTTGAGTGATCTGTTCAAGACAGTATGTATGCAAACTTATTTGATTAAGTTCTTAAGCTCAACGTGTCAGGCCTTGGTCGGATTTAGCAACACTCATCAACATAATGTCGGATTCAGATAATCATATTTTAGTTGTATGACATTACAACATATTTAACCATAATAAAAGTATTTCGGGATCAAATGAGAAGTGACATATCGGTTAATGGTGTCTGAATATTCAATCAAGCAATTCATATGGATATTGAAGACGATTGGTTAAAAATTTCCTAAATCGCTATAAAAAAAAAAAACAAAACGTCAAACCAATCTAAACATTCAATCGTTTCTTAGGGACCACTACACAAGTTCTAAAAGTTCAGATTGCTGAAATGGAAAATTCTTCAGTCAGAAATATATTTTATAAGTTATGAAAACCTAAAACTTTCCACTAACAGTCAAAGGTTTTTCGCAAATGGAAAAAGTTAACAACGCCTTTCGAATTTCTATTCTGAGTAAAGAATAAATTGTTAATTTAATTTCGCAGGCTTTGAGTACAAGGGTCTTACAATTTAAAGATTAATACCACGAATTTATATATTGAAAGTACCCTTGGCCGGAAGATTATTTTTCAATTATGCAAAAAGGATTGTAAGCATCAAACATCACGGACAAGGCAATGATGCAAAATTAGAAAATTTTAATACAGTATTAATTTCATTTTCTGTGCTCCTATAATGACTTTATAAAATTCAACCACATTTATATCAATTATTACGACGGTTCATAAAATAGCACGCCAGAAATGAGAATAATAAAGATTTTATAACATTAAGCTTGTCGATGGTTTGTTCAATTTATCAGTGTAACCATTACAAGAATTAATTCAAGTATGACGATACAATTTCTGAAGAAAATGTGTATAGACGATATTGCATAGTTTGGTACTCTCATATTAAATAATCACCACGAAGATTTCGTGGCATTTTTGAATGACTGACGAAAAATACAATGATTTAATAAATACAGTTAGAAGCATCAAATATATTCACATGAAGTAATCATTGATGGAAATATCATTAGACGTTTTATTGCATAAAGCGGTCTAATTGAAGGCATGTGGCAGAATTGAAGCAATTAGATTGTTATTTTCGAAAACGTTCCTGATTAATCGGTTTATACATCAGAGGCCAGAAGTGCTACTACTAGAGATGTCAAATCGTTCCGATGCTTAAAATATTCGAGCGGTTCAATGCTTTCAAAATCAATAGCCAGGCTGGGATTGACGGGTATTCATTTTTCACGTACAAACACCGCCATATGAAAAAAAAGGCTTTTCATAAATTGCAATTACAGGTAAAATCTTATCGCAAACAACACAAAAAATGTAACAAGAAACATTCATGAATATTAAACTAGAATGAGTTGGTACTGTTATCAGATACAAGACAATAATTTTTGTCCATAGAGGTCTACGACGGAAATCTGCAAGTAAAGCTACTGGGAGCACAGTTAGTCGAAGACACTGGTGTCCAAACTCAATAAGGATGTGAGCTACTTTCAGATATTGACATTTTCTGGTGAGCTACTTATACATATTCCTTCTTTATAATTGTTTATCATCGTCCTTTATTGTACCACACATAATATTGTTATATTAAAAAAATAAATTAGAACATCGGACTTCGGAAATAACAACTGAAACATATCTTGAAATAAGTGTGAGTAAAAGTAAAAATAATTAGTGAAAAGAATGGCATTCACTTTCCTCTATATTTTTTTCAATTCTTGGTGAGTACCTTGTCACTCCCATCTGAATGCAATTATCAAGATCTACACCTGTGAGTCTGTTTCTATATTTACTTTTAACCACCTCCATAGTGGAAAATGTTGATTCACATAAGCAGGTAGAACACAATTTATTTAAGCTCAATTCGAATTAAAATTGAATACTTTTCTGTTGGGACGAAATGCCATACAGATTCTCATTTGAGGCAACACTATTAAGCGACAAATCACATATACATTCTATTAATTCCATTTTTGATGAAGGGCCATTTTCTTGAAAATTTTCGACGATACATGATTAAATATCCTACGCTAGCTACCGGTAGCTCGCGCACAACCGTTTGGCGATCACTGGCCTAAGATATGATAAATATAATAGTATTGTATTATATTATAAAAATTAATTCTAACTAAATAAATAAATAAATGTCGGCGTCCGTGGCGCAATTGGTTTCGTCGCTGGCTACGGTTACGGATGTCTCGGGTTCAATTCCCGGTGCGGACGGTTTTCATAGATTGATCTTTCAATCGATTTATGGATTTCTGTTCGTAGTCTGAGTCCTCCCTCCCACCAATCCCATCCTCACGGGGCGTAACGAGAGCGATTAGCTAACCACTAGTCCTGTCATAGCCCTATCCTTCTATCCCTACTCTCTTCGAAAAAGAAAAGGGAGGTTGAGCAACTGAGTGACAAGCAGTTCTCGTAGAAAAAATTCTGTCAAGATACCTCCATTAGGAGACCATATGCTCCACATTGGGAGCGGACATGGAAAAAAATAATAAATAAATAAGTACGAAATAGCTAATTGTATGCAATTAGAGCGCACAAAGTTAAGACCGTGGAACTTCTTCATATCTTTCCAAACTTTTCCATTACTTTCCAACATTATTTATTGAGTTAAATAATATTTCATTGCATTTGCGTCAAATATATATTTAAAACAACACAGCGATTCTAGTAATATATTCCCACCGTGAATTATTAACAATTATCAGCTATGTGAATAAATAACTAGTACCAGGGTTAGTTAATATGTATTAGTAATCTAAATCACGGATACTCGGGTAGCTGATAACTTTGGCATACCTAGACATAATTCAGTCCACCACTCGTATACTTGGCAAGAGTGTACACCTGTAGTAATTGCTTGACCAGAGGCAAACAAATAATAACGTCAATCAACGCCCAAATAAGGTTAAACGTAATAGGGGAGCATACGACCACGCCTCAGTAACTACTGATTACACCTACCGATTTTGAAATAATTGGCTTTTTAGACATTAATTTTGCTACAAAATAGGATGTCTTGAGGATAAACATTAATATGAGAATGGAGATAGGGTGATGGTGTTTGAATAAAATCGTCCTACGAAAATTATGGGCCCTGCACGCTTCCGCTGCGTTTATGTCGGTCCATTGCGCCGCGGTCAATGTCATTGGTTTCGGTTAGGGGGAAAAGGGTTAAACGGGTTAAAAGAAATCGTATAATTTTTACATTTTCGGCTAGGGAAACAATCAGTCATTGCTTGTTTCATTTGAGATGAAATAATGCACGTAAAAGAATCAGCGGACCAAATGTCTCACGTGAAATACAAAAAAAACCGGTAGCACGTTAAATTTACTGCTATGAACAATCACTGCTGTGTTGGTCGTAAATCATTCACTGGAAAGATAAAAATTACACTCGAATATTCAAGCGCTTGCCTATATTTTACTGTTATAAAGCTATCAACACCCGTAGATAAATACCATGTATTATAGCTATCGCTTTCTCTAAGATGTAATAATCATGAATTACTTATTTAGAAGGATTTTATGTTTATCTCGATTCGGGTACAGTGCGATAACTTAAGTATATAAAAAAATCCCTTCACACGTGAAAGATATTTGGCTGGGGAAGCTGCAGCTTCATGGCTAAATCATTTTTTTCATTTTATTGCTTTTACACATTTACAAAATAATGTAAATATCTAAGTTCTTAATTATAATAATGTCATTAACGAACCGGGTTTCGCCTCGTTGAATTCGAACCGACTGTCAAATCGATTTAATTCACGCACTTGAATACCTGAAGATGCCGGAAACCTCAGTCGATATTTTAAATTTAATTGAAGTTTCTTGAATGCAAGCTTATTTGAGTACAAATAAATGAATGGGAATTTGCAACATGAAGAGGCTGCCCACACTGGTTTAGAAAATTAGTTAAAATGGGAGAATTTTTACAAACTGCTAATATGGTTTTAAATTTAGTATTAGGCGAATGGGACCGCCTAAATCGAACTCCGCGATACAAGGGGTTTCAAAACACCTGATGGTAAACCGGGTTCGACGAAAAATTTAATTCTTATGTAAATAGGTGAGAGAACCTACTTAGATCGTTTCAACTTAATGCTCAGGCCATAATAGGTTAATTAAAATCTAGCAATATTTTTTTTATTTTACGCTGAACACAAAGATTGCTCGTAATAAATCCACTAAATATTTTATGTCAGTGACGAATGAACTTTTATTGAAATATAAAGATTGCCGCTTGTCGCAAGATAATTCATTTATCATCGATTAGAATGAAACGACCAAAGATGACTATGGATGTATATTAAATAGTAGTAAGCTAAACTAAACTTAAATAAAAAACGAAGTTAACATTAGACATTACATGTTTAGTCAATAAAATTCTGCACTAAATAATAACGGCACGAATGTTTGTGATATCTAAAACCCCCCCTCCCACCCTCACTCATCCAATACTACAAAAGGGGGCGTAGCGGAAGCCATTAGCCAACCACTAGCCCTGTCCTAGCCCTATCCCTTACTCACTTAGAAAAAGAGAGGTTGAATATCTGAGTAACATGCAGATTTTGTAGAAAAACTTCTGTTGAGATATCTCTATTAGGAGGTCATATGCTCCACATTGGGAGCGGAAATGGTTAAAAAAATGATAAAAAATACATTTTGCAAAGCAATTAGTTCTAATTTAATCATATGTTTAATTTGATTTTCAATCATAATAAATTAAAACTGTACCAGTCATTAATATAACAAGATTTCTAATGAAATCCGGTTTTTTGTACATGTAAACTAGAAAGAATAATCGGAAGTTTATTTTATTAAAAAACGGTGTCAAATTGTTTCGAATTTCTGCCTTATATGGCTGACTCTTCTATTGTACAGTTAGCCATCTCGTCATCACACAAAATTATACAATTTGAACGGACGTGGATGGAAGAGAATACGTCCGATGCTGTTGTTTTGATGGAATATATTAAAAGTTCATACTTCGCTCGGGGCTACACGAGCAGATAAGACGCCATTTGAAGGAATGATAACGCGGAATATGGCACAAATCATAATACGCTAGAATTCCATGCATTTTATAACAAAATAACTTCAGTAATCAACTAGGCACCGCTCGGTTAAAGATCGGCACGTTTGATATAAGAAACAACAAACCCATGATACTAGTAATATACATCTACTCTATTATGTTTTGTAAATATTTAAAAACGTACAATTGAAGATCTATTGAATATAATTGCATTCGATCAATTTTTGACGGTATAACGATCTAAGTGGGGAAATCGTACATCGGGGAACAATGAATGAGATGGTTAATAGTACATACGATCAATATAAAATATTTTGAAGAATCTACGGGACTCAATTTCATAAATTGGAAATATACATAAAATTCAGAGGTGGGAAAAATGCGACCTGAAAAATTCATAGGCCCTATAACATCAGTATACTCCTTCCCACCCAAACGATCCTCACGGGGCGTAGCGAGAGCGATTAGCTAACAACGAGTCCTGTCCTAGCCGTATCCTTCTATCCCTACTCTCTTCGAAAAAACAAACAAGCAGTACTCAGAGAAAAAATCTGTTGAGTTACCTCTATTAGGAGACCATATGCTCGACGTTGGGAGCGGACATGGAAAATAGTATCAGTATGAAGAAAAATTTCGAAATATTCATTTAAAGTACGTAACAGATATTCGTATATGAAATCCAGCCAAAAGAATCTAAAATTATGATAATAATACATCTATCAATTATACAATAACGAAGTCCATATATTATATTAAAAGCGACAGTGAGTTAATTTGAAGGTCTAAGCATTTTCTTCAAAAGCAATCTAGCAGCGTAGTACTTACGATTGTAAGAGCTACGTTAAACCTCTAACTTAAAAAATGGTACGGGAGTCGAAAAAATGAAATACTAATATAAGCCAAACGGACGGAAAATAATCGAAGTTATCTATACCCAATGGCTTTGAAATTTAATCGGTAAATGTCAGAATACATCGTTATTAACGGGGGCGTCAACGACTACATGTGGGCGTTTTACTATTTTTAGCATTTGGAAGGTGCTACTTAAATCCGAGTGGGCTTATGCACCATGGTATATAATCAGTAATTTCTTTCAATCCTTACAATACGGGTCTGTTCATGTCTTAGCGTCAGTGTATACAAGTTCTTCTATATAACCATAGCGAAATTTTGTTTTTACAGTGGGGGTGTTGAATAATTTTACTGTGGTAGAGAGAGGGCGTTCAATAAGGGCAAGAAAAACTGTGCGCAGTCATCCAATGATTTCCAAAAGATTTAGCTACGCAATGTATATCTACAACAAAAGAAAATAACAGTATATACAGCTGGGTCAGACTATTGGAGAAATCAAGGAAAGTTTCACACAACAGGCTAATCGTGATGATAAATTTAGCCCGATACGCATACAAAACCTGTTGATATTTCTGTATGAACAGCCACACTAATCGCTAGCAATATTTCACGGAACCAAAAGGTCAGAACAAGCATTAAATATGGCATACAAATAATTTATTACATCATGATATCGACAACTTACAATTCTAATGGTTTGGATAGTAACACTTTTCATGCCGTTATGAAAGTATCAGCTTCGAAAAACGTTGTACATACCATATTTTGTATCAAGTCGATTTCTCTTCAATTTATAAGTTATACCAATGTTTTTTTATTAAATTATGTAATGATTTGAATTGTCCAAATTTTGTAAATTTTAATGCATTTCGTAAACGTCAACGACCCGTGTTTCACTTTTCGGCATTCGAATACACGAATGAACTCAACACTAACAACTGACAATAAACAGTTTATATAGTTTATACATATAATTTAAGACATCGACTGAGGGTGCTTAATGGAACTTCAATATCAAATTTGGTTTATTGAGATTTTGTACACTTCCATGTATTTTGTCACTAATTCCCCGGGTTTCGCCTTTCGGCATCTTCAGGCATTCGAGCACACGAATGGACTCGAACTGACTCGAACGACTGAATGCCTGAAGATGCCGAAAGGCGAAACCCGGGTCGTTAGTGACAAAATACATGGAAGTGTACAAAATCTCAATAATAAAAAATTAGTTTATACATATATATATTTTTTTTAAATAAAAAACAATTTGTTTGTACTACTTCCAAATGTTTATATTGATCAGGACCGGTTTAGCTCATCACGGGCATTATCAACTGATAAAAATACACTGTGACAATTGTATTTTTATCAGTCTATAGTGCTGCTCGTGATGAGCGAAACCGATCCTGGTCATTATAAACATGTGGCAGTAGTACAAACAAATTGTGTTTTGTTTTTGAAATATAATGCCTTTCCACCAAGAATTGACAGTTAACTCCTTAAAAGTGTTTATATATATAAGAGAAATCAAGAAAGAATATTATCACTAAGTTTAGAAATTACATTGATATTTGAATTGGGTTAATTTGTAGATACTTTCTTTTCAACTGACATTCAGAAACGTGTTATTTCCCAAGTATATGCTTTTCATGTAAGCAATAGTAATAATTCCCGTCTTGGCAATAAGGACGAGACGGAGGATGTGACGAAAACTGGCTTGAAAAGGTATAATTTACCATTTACATATTCATTATTATAATTAAACAAATATGTTGTCATTCCACTCAACTAAGGTTTCAAGCAGTGGCGGCCGGTGACAGGAATATTAGGGAGTGCAAAAAAAGATTCACATATTTATGTAAGAAATCCATCCTCCACATATTGGATTTTGAAAGTACTATTAGACATATACGAAAATATAAATCTGATATTGGCGATATCAACTGTTTCTCTTCACCAGGGTTTCCCAAACCTTCCCTGCGGATTAATTTCGACGGACCACCTTTCTTCTTTTTTTTTGGTAGGTAATATCAATATGAATTTGAGTACGTCTAAATTTTGTTGCAGCCCTAGCAGCATATACAACCATTCCAGGTTGTCGCGGATGATAGTTTGGGAAACCTTGTCTGTCTTTAGCCGTGGTATTTCTCAAAATGAATTGATCATTTTTAAATTTTAGAAGTAACACTCACTTTCGACGGAAGTCATCGATATTGTATAAATTATTTGTAATGGCTTAACGATTTAGCTAAATACTATATGTATTTTTTATTCGTGAAGAGTTGAAGTATAGACAGGGCTCCAACGACATCGTAAAAATCTTCTCTGCTGTATAAACCAGTTAGTTCAATTTAAGTTTAAATTCCTCCATGAAATCGTATGTTAAGGTTACCATATTAATGTCTGCAATTGGAATAATTCAGTATTAAACCGGAAATTGTTCGCATAAGTATTTTTGGGGAAAGTAATTTGTAGAATTCAATATTGAAGAATATAAAAAATATTAGAGGAAGGTGTATTACGAAACTGAACCAGATAAACAGTTGAATATTATGGAATAGGTAAGGCCAGCCAGGTAAAAAACTCGAAACTATCCTATTTTAAATATTCAATTATATCTACTCGGTATTATACACGATCATAGTTATAATTTTATAAATTGTATTCATCACTCCAAAAGTTATAATTGTAGGTAAATATTATTCTTATTGAAGAGCGTGTAGTTAAAGAATCATATCGAAATTAGATGGCTTACTAAGCTTGTTCCACTGCTCTTTTACATTCTTACAAATGACTGTTACAGGTTTGTAAACTCAAACGTCAAATCGCTTTCGGGTACATTCGGGAATTTCCGCCAGGAGGATCAATGCTCATAAACAGTCCATACAAAATGCAACTGAAGCGTACTTCATACTAGTGCAACGTCACAAATATGTCAAAATACATAGAACATTTCTGACGTCTAAGGAGTGCAAAAGAATTTATGCTCCTACCGCGTCGTCGACTGACTTTCATGCGTATTCTGAATCGACGCAGAATACGTTTGCTAGTCGTGTTTATTGATCATCGTTTCCTGCAATATTTTCCTATGGGAAACACGAGGAAAATTTAAAATTAGTGAATTGGTATAATTATTATATTTGAATATCGTTTATTAATGGAATATTTTGATGGGACTTATTGGAGTGCATTGCACCCTTTGCTCATTTACAAGAGCCGTCCCTGGTTTCAAGTATGCGTGAAATCAAAACAATCCATAAAAATAAATGGGGACAGATAAGAAATAGTTTATTCATTTGGATTCTTGTAACAGTATATTGACATCGATTAATAAACATCAGATATAAATCTCATTTGTATTTTAAAAAAAATACCATTGTTTTTTAAGGTCAAGGATCAGAGACAGCTTTTGAATAAAAATAAGTTAAGCGAAAGCACGAGTCTGCCACGAAATAGTTAAGTTCGCCAAAAAGCTCACAACGGAAATGGGCTGGGAAATTCGCAGCAAATAGAGGAAACCCTGATTTAGTAATATTTTATAGATCAGCGGTCGCCAATTAGTGGTACGTGAAAAAATTGATTGTCGGCAAAGTTGTTGTAGCATCGTCATTGGAACCAAGAATCTTAATTCAAATATGCAACAAATTATTTTTTATAATTATTAAACAAGCGTTATTATAATAAAAAATGTAACTTTCATGATTTTTATTTTATGTGTTTGTTCCGTTTTGAAAAAATATATGTTAGTGGTCCGCGAGATTCAAAATTGTGAGTTTAGTGGTCCGCGAGGTCCGAAAGGTTGGCGACCGCTGGTCCCATACTAAATGGATCTGGATAAATATAAGAATCTAGATCTACAAGAGTACAATCCTGACCGAATAAAAGGAATTGAGTGTAAGGATGCGTTCTGATGAGATTATCATTTGTTGAAAATTCATGAACACTGTCATGTAGATTAGTTTAGACCAGGGGTCTCGAAACTCTTTAGCCTAAAGACCACACTGACTCCTCCACTAAGTCTCAAGGGGAAAGACCTAGCTAGCTCATCATACCAACATACTGTAGTTTTGAATTACATGCAAATTTTCGTATTGGGATTAACAGGCGAGTGATATATCTATTGGTGCAGGGCGCGGGGGTGGACTACCTGAGCCGTAGTTTCGAGACCTCTAGTTTAGAAGAAGTATTCAAAATTATAGTGCATACAAGCAACGACGCTTCCCATTAATTTGGAAATTAGACCTAGTCTCAAAACTTGTTGCATTTTCATAATATTTTTATTGTTTACTCGTTACTTTCCGAGATACGGCTCGATAATATGGATTATTATTTATCATCATAAACTGCTATAATTGAATCCCTACAAATTTAAATAATGTACGTATTTGTAAAGCATTTGAATTGAGTATGCTCAAAGTGAACTATAAAACTATTCAGATACAGCCATTCACTTTTTGCATACATTTAATATATTTAATTATCCAATCACTTAAAGTTGAATTTCCTTTCTCAGGCAAAAGACATAACTTAAGGATAATAAATTACGTAACATTATTGACCGACAAGTGAATGGATTAACACAATTTGAACTACTTTTACACTGAAATAACAAGTTCTTTTATAATATTAGACCGCGTATATTTTAATAACAGAACACGGTCACCCCAACAGGACCGGTAATATCGTGTGCGCACACCCACCTTTGGTGTAGCTATGACATTAGAAAGAGACAGTGTGACAGGAAGAGTGAGGCAGGAAGCATGCTGAGTACTTATCTACGTGAATGTCCAAAGAGGCAGCTGTATGAAACATTTTTTTAAAGATTGACGAGCGATATTCTACCTAAATCTTATATCGCATCGCCGCCATGACAATTCTTCGCATCAACATAACTATTATTTGATATCGAATGTGGAAAGGAAAAAGGACGAAGCCCACACCAAATATATCGTGTATAACTCACATAAAACGTGCTAATACACTATATTTATATGTAAATATATAACATATCTACTGTAGAAAGGCAAAACGACTTATCAAAACGCAAAACGTCTTTTCAAAATATTTGTCTTTTGATAATCACAATGTATACAATTTCATACACGTTTTGTTTGGGCTATAAACAATATTTTTTTGTGTGGGTTAAGTCCTTTTCCCTTTCCATAGTCGATACGGTACTACGTTTTATTTAGGAGCTACATTCGTCCATCAACTGGGCTCGCGATACCGCCTAACAGAAAAGAACCAGGAAAAGTCTTGTACAACAGAGGATAGTCGAAAAGCAATAATCCGCAATTGATTTCTGTCAAAGGGAAGCTAGCTGTTTTTCGTTAACGATAAAAATCGTTTTCATATCGTTCATATATATAATTATCTTACCAAATAAATCTAATATTGTTACTGTTGATCGTTGGAGGAAAACACGAGGTATTGCAGATATTATTGATTGAATTGGCATTTACTTGGTAGAACTCCATTATAATAGGATAACATAACAAAGTATTTTAAGAACTAGTTCTGACGATGGCGTAAAGCCGAAATAGCTATCAACTACCTGATAAAAATTTGTAGAACTAAATACTTTGTTATGTTATCCTATTATTGTATTGCAGATACTTTTTTTTTGAACACGACCGTTTAGTTACTAATGTCGCTTAAAATCGAACCAGTGTTTTTTTTTAATGAGGCACATGTGAATATCCTGTCATTTAATTGTTTTTTGTAATATTAGGGTTATGTGCAATATAGTCAACTTTCAACATTAACAAGTTATTGGGGCTGCGCTTCTGCAAGAATCAAAAAATCTTCTTTTCGTATTAAAATGTATACAGATATTTTATTCACTAACAAGTTGTTGGGCCCAAATTGTTGGCAATTATTGCGTACTACAATTTCATTTTATACAGAATTTATATTTCACTTCAATTATTTGCCGGTTCTGTTAATTAAGTAAGTACTTCATTTGTTTATTAAATAATCATGAAACCTTGGCGAAGCTTACAATTTTCTGTACAAATATTGACGATTACTGAGCCATAAAATCATACTTTCCTTTGAGTGAACTAAACGGCCTTGAAGGGCAGGATAGAGATAAAAACACATAGAGTTAGAGATAAGAAGTATTTTTTAGAAGATCCTTTGATTAATCTCTTTGGAATTCTTCTCATGTTTGAACTATAAAATCTTTTTATGATTCTCGCAACTTGACCTTTGTGGTACTCGTGTATAATGCATGGGTGGATCATTAAGTATTAAGAGGTATAAGAAGGTATTTTTCCCATTTTGCGAGAATCGTTAATCGTCGCTTAAATGTCATGAAACGTTGAAAAAAAAAAATATTTTTTATAATTGCACTCTCAGAGTATTTCTACAACTGCAGTGATTACAAGTATTACTATCTTTTTTGTAAACAAAGCAAAAAACATGACGCATCCTTGATCGTTATTGCGTTATGGAAGGCCGCCGTGAAAGAGCGGCAGCATACACATAACGGGTAGAGGTGGGGCAACCGACTTGAATGACACATATAATAAAAATTGTTTTAAGATCAGGACAGGTTTCTCTCAACGAATACGCATTTTTCACAAATTAATTTTGCACACGCACACAACGAATAAACGTCTTTGAGGTCCCTAGAGTAAAAATTGTTTTTTGTGTTGAGGTTTGATTGAAATTCGAGTAGAAATGGGAAGAATATCAATTTCAAAACATGGGTCTAATTTTAAAAGGGTTATAAATAATTGCACTTTGTGTTAGATAGTATTCACTTGGTAAACCTGAAATTTAGTTTCGATAGTTTACACTTTGGATTAGATAGTATTAACTTGATTTTAACAGTTTCCACTTAGTCACGAATTTTTTAAACAAAGTTTGCTACATTGTAGTAAGTTATGTTAGGGTTGGTCTGGTATGCATTGTGTAATGTATTCTAATGCATGTAGCAAAGACAATACAGGCGGCCTAATATAGGGTAGAAAAATAAGTGACATTTCATTACAGCTTCTTATAAATATCGATTTCAAAGTGTATTAAAGTATTTATAAGGTTATAAATAATTGCACTTTGTGTTAGGTAGTATTCACTTGGTACACTTGAACTTTTGTTTCGATAGTTTGCACTTTGTGTAAGCTAGTATTCACTTGGTACACTTGAACTTTTATTTCGATAGTTTACACTTTGTATAAGATAGTATTAACTTAGTACACTCAAACTTTGATTTTAATAGTTTTCACTTCGAAACGGATTCTTTTAACAAAGTACCACAGACTAATTTTGATAGCTTGACTTTGAAACGGATTATTTTAATTTTTTATGTTATGGACATTGAAATAAATTATATTAACATATTGCATGTCCACTTAGAACCCTGCTTCTTCATAAACATCACTCCTATAATATACTAGTGAATAAATTCTAATGCGTGGAGCAAAGACAATACAGGCGGCCTAATATAGAGTTGCGACAAGTAAACTAGTCTATGGTGGAAGATCCTATGTTGCAAGTAGTAAACAATAAGTGACATTTCATTACAGCGTTGTGAAACTATCGATTTCAAAGTGTGAGTATTTATATTGAGTGAAAACTATTTTGTTGTATGTGATAATATTTTCTCGTTAGTACAACACATTTCTTCAATGTTTAAATATATTTTATTATGTGACATCACTTTATTTTTAGTGAAATAATTTATTTTTTGTGGAATGTATTTATTATAAGTGAAAACTATCTTTACGAGAGTGAATATCATCTAAGCAAAAGTGCATTTAATTGTAAGTCATTTTAAAGTTAAGACCCGAAATACAGTAACACCAAAGTGACGTCGCTGTTTTTGAGTATCGATCAAGAAACATTAAATATACATTTTTGACAGTCTATAGACGGGGGTGGATAGTCTGTAAATGTTTTATTGTTGATGCCTCCACCAATGAATAATGAATAATCGATAAAAGTTAAATATGGCGATCGAGCATAAATAATCGACTAACGATTTATTGTTCGCGAGAAAACGAATTAAATGTAAATTAAATAAAAATATTATGTAGTGTTTTACGGCCTGTGTTTGCATACGCAATGAGTATCAAAAGAGATGGGACGTGGGTGCAAAAATTGCAAAGGTGCAGGTGTAAGTAGTATTGTTTGATTCCAAAGATCCTAAATTGTCAGGCTCTAAAAAAAAAGTTAATTGAGAATTTTATTTGACCATATTTATTATTTTATTTGAAGAAAACATCCTATATATAAAAACCCAGACCGCCCGCTTCGCTTTGTTTTTTAATTTAGAAAGATACTGAATTTCTATCGTTAATACTAGGAAGATGTTATTTAATGGAAAATATTAGAGTAAATCATTCAGTAACTGCGTCATTATATGCTTCTTGCTGCACAGCCGATTATGTCGGGTAGACAGCTTGAAGTTTTAATAACAGTGTAAATGAGCAATCAAAAAGAATGGAAATCGTCTATATAAAATAAACCAATTTGTTTAAATGTAGCAATATCATGATTTATTATTAATATACCAATAAATAACAAAAAACCACTAGACGCATTTGAAATGTGGTGCTGGAGAAGGATGCTCTGTACACCATGGACGGCCAAGCGCACAAAAGCCTCCATCATGAAAGAGCTCTAAATACAGGGTAGACTCTCGGCCGTCTATACAAGACGCCTACGCCGCTTTTTTGGCCACATCGCCCGCAAACCTTCCGACAATCTCGAGAAGCTCGTGATCACAGAAAGTCGGCAGAAGGGGACGCGGAAGGGCCCTAACGCCCCCAACTCACTGGAGTGACCAAGTGAAAGACGCCACAGGCCTATCCTTACCGATGACACTCAGAGCAGCGGAGTGCAGGAGCGAGTGGCGAGGGATCGTTAAAGGTAATGTAGTTGTTGCAGTAGGAGGAGGTCACGACCCTCACACGTGAGGAATACGACTAAGAAGAAGAATTGAACAGGTTTCAAATTAAATTGAAGGTTAACGTTCTTGGGAATCAATAAAAGTTTTGACAGCATTTAATTCTTAGTAAAATACTAATATTATATTAAATACATTTAAATATAACGGGCTGGTCGACCTTCTTATACATTTATATCCTTTGGGATTAAGATCATCCACCTCTCCCTTAAGTTATTGTAAATAAACATTAATTCTGGGATTAGAATCAATTACTACGTGATATACAAAAATCTCACGTTACATTTAGTGTGAAGCTGTTTTTCACATCTATAAAAGTAAGGCAACCAGCAGAATAACAAAGTTATCGATACTAATTCCATATGTAAAATTGAAGAATTGAAAACTGCCAAAGCCCGCAGCGCTATTAGATATGAAGGAAAAGATTCGAATTTACTACTTATTCACTAATAATTTTTAAAAGAATACTATTTTCTATAACGAATTTGGGATAACATCTTTTGAGAGACTGTGGCGACTTTCGAGCCATGTGCATCGAACATTGTATTCAAATGCTTCGCCAATGCTGAATGCAAATAAAACAGCGGCCTGTCTGAAAGCTGAAGTGGTCCCAATTAACCTTCGCGCAATTGCACTTGAATAATAATCAATTTATAGCATTGTTTCGATAGGATTTAAACACCTACGCAACAATTGAGTATGGTAAATTAAAAACGCACTTGAAAATGAAGAAATTCCATATGTCATCTATGACGGGTTAGAACTTTACATTTGCCGGCAGTAGTGGTCTGAGCTTCCGTGCTGCGACGCTGGTACTAAAGCATGTATTATTTCAACTTCTCATTTTTTTTTTAAATCGGATACTACTGATGAGGCCTTTACACAACAGTTGATTGAAAAATTGATGAAAATAAAGAAATATTAACATTATAAATAGAAAAAAAAAATGTGAAAGTAGTACAATTGTGTTTTATTTTTTAAAATTATAAATAGATTTAACAGGTTAATTTAGTACCGACTATATGCATGCAAGTAGCAGGCGTCCGTCTGAAGCGTAAATTTTTAGATGAAGAGCGAAGCGGTTCAAATGTATCTAGCGAATATAAATACTTGCACGAAATAAGTTTTCAACTTTATTTCTAGGGTGGAAAAATATAAATCTTGCCAGGGGCGGAAAAAGGAAAAACGTGTGGCGCCGGCTCTGGCTTTGTTAAGTAAGAGTAAAATAACAGCTTTCATTTCTTTAAGGAATAAGAGACAAAAATCGTACTTGTTTAATTGCTACAAATTATTTTATTTTAGGTAAATGACGTTTACCATATGTATAAATGTTTTTATCAGGCCTATCTTACACACTCCTGGAAAACAAACTTTAAAAAATTGGCTTACAATAGATTATTTTTGTTTCATTTTTTCAACATTATAATCATCTTAAAAAAGGGTTTCGAAGAAACTGTTTTGGAGAAGTATTTGATGCTACGCAATGTAGTATACATAGTAACGGATAGAAGCGACTAAGTCAAATAATGCTTGACTAAATCTGGACATTGTTAATATTTACTACATGAGAAAATCCAATTTCAAAAAGCGCCAGAACGCCGGTAACTAATTATATCATTTTAGTCGTAAATGCTAAATCAACCTGCAACCAAAATAAGCCACTCTGCAGTTGGCTGACTTCGAAAAAAAACACGCAACGTGTTAATAACATCGGAATTGTGTTCCGACATGAGCAAAAAATCAACAGAAGCATTCCGCAAAGATGTTTTTAGAATTGCGCGAGGAAACGGATATAAATAACCAGAGATCAGTAATGTGTAGGGAAGTGCAGAATAGTACGCTTTTAGTGCCATGTAAAATTATAATAAAACTACACCACGTTCAGTATTTCTGCAATAAAGAACAGTCTTTGTGTAATACAGAAAACCATACACACACGTCACAGTGCATTTTAGGTTACATTGAAAAGATATAAGAAAGAACAGACTGCGCAATAATAAAATTGGTTTTACGCTTAATGGCGACGCGAGAAAGAACAACAATGTGAGAAATCCCGGTCGAAAAGGGAGTGCTTGGTTATCCGGCATCCAGGATGAAATGGACGGTCTCAATCCAAACGCCACTTCAGTCCGGTTAATCTCTTTTTATTTAAGATGCAGTGGTTTAATACACAACAATTATTAAATTACAACATACATTAAGACTACATTTACGTAGCAAATGAATTTACGTTTACATTTTAATACAATTGACACAACAAACGATTTTAACATTAAATGCAATTCAAAGATAAGAAAACGATTTAAAACAACGAGCAAAACGTCACCGCGGCCGACGCCATCTTCGTCGACCGTCGCGGCTCTTCGTGACATACTGCCAAATCAAAATTCATTTTTTTCCATATAGCTCCCCTCCCCTCTGTCGATGGCTGCCGACTGTTGCTAGCCAGATGGTAATTAAGAAGCGAATAGCCGCCGCTTTCTAATTTCGGCTTATCGGCATTTCAGGACGAATTGCCATATTAAGTGTCCGAACGGCCGTTCTGGATCATTCCCAAAACTTCCAAAGAAACAAACAATGTTCACAAAAATATCAGGGTGTGTCAAATATTTGTCAAAAATCATAGAAATAATTATAATTACCCATATTTATCTAGCACGGATTTTCATCGGCCAAATGTGTTAGTTTGAAAGTGAAAATGAGATACCGTGGTTTCAATAAAAGCACAGTTATCTTGTTGATTTAATTTAGCACTATTTAATATTTTCAAGCACTACAGTCTAGCGGTAAAAGTTTCGTTCAGCGATTAGAGCATTCCAGTTTCAACTCCAAACATGGTCAATATCAAATGATTTGAATAAATAAATATCATTTATTCTTGACTCTATTGACTTTGATAAAATTTTAGTTGACTTTGGCTCACGTGACTGAATTGTTTTATTTAATCTGGAGATTTAAAAAGAAATGGAAACAGGTTACACAATAATATCGTGATAAAGAATCGATTTTTTAACCAATGAATACTTTTACGAATACCAGCTGCAGGCCGATTGCCCATCCCTTAATTTTGCGGAAGGGGACGAATTATAAACGGGTTCTTAGCAATTATCTAAGCCCCCCTTTAAAATAAGGAGAGCGAAAGGGGATGAAATACATAGCTTAAACTATTCCACAGCGAGCCATAGAATATAAATAATATCGTAAGGCGAGACTGCAAAGCTTGATTATTTTTTCATATATAATATATTATGTGATAATAAGGAATCAATTTTCTTAATAAAATGATACGTCATTTTGTTAAACAGATTGAAAATGTATGTACACGTAATATATATCGAATGTAGAAAAGAAAAAGGAAGTATCCCACACACAAAAAATATTGTGTATAACCCAAACAAAGCGTGTATTAAATTGTATACATTGTAATTATCGATAAAAATATTTTGAAAAGACTTATTATAAGATTTATATAAAAGAATATTTTCCTTTCCACAGTCGATTAAATAACGTGTAAATTTATTCATTATTTAAGGACTAACGAGATAGAACTCGATCTTGATATTATAGATACATAATATTGTAAAGTATGAAAAAAACGCCTGTCTTACCTACAAACACTTAGAAATGAATAGTCTGCACGTCACTTTGTAAATCGAGTGGTTATTAATAAGTTTATATTATGAGTGACAGAATAATAAAGTGCTGCTTTACTATATGTAGTCTATATTTCTTTCATATTGGACTACGTAGTAGTACCTAACAGTAGGTAGCTAATATAAACAGTCGCCGAAAAGCTCCGGTTGGTTTAGTTTACATTTTGAGGTAGGACGACCAATCTCCTTTCGATTGTGTTCAAGAACAAAGAAGATAAACAAGATATTAACAATACAGCTTTTCAACTAGAATTAGGGAATAAACACTTTGAATATATTGAAACGGACTGGAAAAGAAGTTATGTAAAGAGACGTACGGAATTACTGTGAGTTAATGATTGTTCCTGGATTCGTTACGCCTCGCTCATTAATTGTCTTCACATCCTACGTAAACTACTCTAACTACATTTTGACGATGTTAAGTTCATATGTTAAACGCCTAATTAGCTTCAGATTAAAGATTTTACAGGCTCGGCGCCGGACATTTTGCAGCCTTGGGCAAGATTGTATGTACATAATACAATTTTAATTATATTTTTTAAGCAAGAATAATCTTCAATGATCTTTTCTCAACTAGGATTCAAAGATCCATTAAAGTAGTATACGTTGTGTGTATCGATTCGGTTACCTTTTTCGTACAGATAGATACAGCATCAAATCTTGTTTTTACCATGTCTCCAAAGATGTTTCTAATATTTGGCACATGAAAAAACACTGATTTTTGCGATTCGCTCACCAATTTTGGGAGTGGTGGCTCGACGTTTATTCTGACATGAGTTTTTCTTTTACTTAAAAAATATTAGGAGCGTTTTATTTATTTAAAACCGTAGAGAAATGCAAATAATGAATTCCAAGTAAACCGAGGCACAGGATCTTAGGTAACAACTAAACACAATAGAACAAGGTGATGTAAATCACACGCGCGTTTCGCTTTTCATACGCGCATAGCAAACGCTTTGGTAAAAATAATAAATAACAAATGGTAGTTTTAACTTTTAATAACAATTTATGCAAATCAAACGACGAGTGTGAAAATACTGTAAGCATTTTGCAAGCTAAATGAAATTATTCCTTTCAACAATGGATAATGATTTCTTATGCTGACGATAAACATCTGTTTATCGGAAATTGTGATTCATTTGTCTTGGGAACAATTTTCCAAAAGTGCGTTTTAAGTTTTTTTTAAACATGCTCGCTATCAATATGTAGAACGTGACTCTGAATGGATCATCTCGACAGGTTGTAATAAAGTCGCTCGATCTCACTTTTTCGGTGGGAAATCATGGAATGATAAGAGTAGCCCCATCATTCTCTCTGGAAAGTCTTCTGTTCAAAAATACTATTGGCTAATTACTCTCTCCTGATAAACCTCGTTTAACGATCCGATGGGTGGTAGAAGTTTGTAAACATTACATAAATCCATGATTTTGAACATAAATTCATTAATTGACTGAAAAATCATTTTTTGTAATATCCGTTTTGGCAATTAGAACTCGTGAAAATCGCAACGGAATAAGACGAACGCCCAGGAGCAATGGACGCTCGGTCACGCTCTCAAAATGATCTATTTTTTAAATTATGAATTGTAAATACATTTGAGAGGCAATGTAATTGATCTATTATTTAATAAGTATATTATAAAACAAGAAGACAACTTTTGTTGAATGATCATGTTATTTTTCTTTCATTATATCAAAAAATAAACAAGCTATGGATCAAAAAAGAAAATCACAAGATTAAATGGGTAGTACAGAAATGAGATAAAAGCTCGTCGAATACAGCAGCTAAAATGAGAAAATTCACCAAAAACATGAACACAGGGTCACAAGATTAATGCTATCACAGCATGGAGGAAGTTTAAGGCGAACATTCTAAACGCGAGTTTACCACTGGAAGATATTGTGTGGTATTATTAAACACATAATAAAATATGTAACAAATTGTATAAATTTAATAAGCTTGCAATTTTTTGCATGGATTTCTAACCTTTTATAGGAAAAATATTTTATCGGAAATTTTAAAAGAAGCAGTAATACAAAATGTCAATTAAAACGTTTGAAATATTATACTATCTACAAGTTTGACAAATTATTGCCAATATATTTGCTACTCGCGAAGCGCCTCTTCGTAGAATACATATTTGAATTGTATGTATCTATTTTTTTTGACTGCATATACGACATAAATTACAAAACTATTTACCAGCAACGTTAAACAATCTTATCAATTTAAATTTGAGATCTTGGACATGAAGGTTCGTTATGTCTCTATTTAAGTTGATCTCATGTGGTTAAAAAATGTCTCATTATCTGCCGCCTAGGCTGTAAGTTAAAATGCCAGACTTTTTTTATCTAATTTAAAAATTATATTTATGAATGTGTATTAAAAATTAAGACCGTACAAATTGTAATGTTTAAACATTCAAAGTTCATGGAGAGACATTCTATAAGCAGTCTAAACAATACGGTAATCGTGTTTGCTTTAGTTAACACTATGAGATAATTAAAAACATTTCTTAGTAGGCAAAAAATTACATATGTAAAAAAATATACACAAAAAACCAGATTTGGTTGGTAGGTATTTTTTTTTTGCAAATAAAACAGGTATTGTTTTGTGTGTGATAGATAAAAGCTGTGCTGTGTTTAGGCATAGATAGCTATGTACGCGGGAATCGAGGCCAAATCGTTTTCCAATATCAATTACGTGTTCAATTCAATGCGATTGTATGCCGGGCAACAGAAATACCAATACATTTGCGCATTCTATGCAATTGTTGGCAAGACGAATTTGTTTACGGTAGCCATAGCTGTAATTGGTAAATGTTAATTTTTTTATTCACTTCGAATAAGAAGCCCGCACACAGCGAAAAAAATAACGTATTCGATCATATCTTTTAATTTGATCGTTCCAGAATGGCCTCATATTGCCGTAATAAGGGAAACCGATTTATGAAAAGCATTATCCCAATTTATGTAGTGTACAATGTACAATTAAGAGATATTATTTAACAATGGTGACAATCCTGAATATTTGGGTGTGTACAGTGAAGAAAACTAGAAGCAAAATGACCAAGGTTCCAATTCGTTAATTTTAAAGGGAAATACACAGTGGCATAGCAAGGTCAATCGTACCTACAGTTTTTTTTCCGTAACCGGGAGTGTCTTAAGAGAAACTGTAAAAGACTTGGTAACGTGCACTTAGACTCGAGATAAACAAAAATCTCATATGAGTTGATGTACTCGGTCTGGTAAATCCTCATTAGCCACCAAGTCGGCTTGGCCGATCGGTCCAATGAATGGTTGGATAGACTTCCCTTCACTAAGGTCATACTTTTAATTTCATCAAATCGATCAGGCAAAAAATGTAAACCATATCTCCTAATTGGTCAGCAGTAACTTTCTTTCGCCAAATCAGCGGGCGAGCGTGACAAAATTTTTGACATAACAGTCAAAATTTTGCGCGGGTTACCCAAATATTTAATCAGCCTTGCCAAAAACTGCAATGATAATAATATGTACTAATTAATTTTATTTGCACGCAACTAGTACTTCCGTTTGTTCATTCATGATTATAGTAACGTAGCAGAAAAAAACCATTGTCATAATAAATAAAAAAAAGAGTTTTTACATTTAAGCCATATAAAATAGATTACATTTATATTACAATATATATATATATATTGTACTAAACTTGATTAAAGTGATTTAATAATACGAATGTGTGTGTGTGTAGTCAGTCCTCATCGTAACCACTGTGTATTTTGGCATATCACCTTGGAAAGGTACATATTACAAGGATGAGTGAGCAGATATCGATTAAACGATATAATTGGATTATCTAAACTTAGTTAAAATACAAATATATATTCAGAATGCTTTAAAAATAACATCGAATGTAATATACTTACGACTGCGCAGTTAGTTTTGTTGGATATGACTATAAATATATTATGGGTATCAAACAAAAATTAGCATTAGAAACACCGCAACAATTTATTATAGTTTTGAAGATTAGATTTTTATAATAGTTATAAACATATCTATCTTGATATTATAAACACATACTAGTGATCTGCAGGCGCCGAAATTTTGTAAAATTACCCGGACCAAGTTCGAGTCTCAATATCACACTTGTTACACAAACCCGACCCGAAGCTCTGATTTATTTTTCTCAGCCCGAAAAAAGCCTGATTTTTTAAATGTAGAAATTCATGTATACTTTTCATACAATATATCTTATTGTTTCCACATTTAGAACGATATTCATAACACATGTAAAGTATACAAGTTGAGTTATGAATAGTATTGAGTTATGGCTGACCCGAACTATTTTTTAAGCACGAATTTAAACTGTCTTTACCCACCCTGGCCGGGTATACGCCCGAGGGCCAAGCCCGGACCCGTACAGACCTCTAATACATACACAAATTACTCAAAAAAAATATTGAAGATTCCGCGTATGAAGATTACGGGTAGACATCTCTACTGTAATTAAAAAGATAAAACATACAATAATAAAAGTATCGTTACTTCATGTTCGGTGTCGGTACTACGGAGAAACGATGTTTTTATTTCGACGTCGCATCCTTAGCGACGTGTAATCTGTATGCAGGAATCATCAATAACGGAAAGGATCACCGCAAAAATGTTTGCATCCTCACTCCAGCACACCTGCCCTTCGCGAGTTATGAGACAAGAGCGGTGTACCCCCTAATGGCAATCGAGTATCGTCCCTGTCGAAAGTTTCGCCCTCGCGACCGCTTCACACGCAGGCTATTCGGGGGGCTTAATTTGTATTGCCGCTATGAGGGCGCGACTGTAAATAACAAGGGATGGAATTAAAACAGCGTTGCGTAAATTTATGCCCGTGTAATATCTTCATATTTTTTTATACCTTGTAAGCTGGAAACATTCATGGGGAATTAAATGATTAAGCAGGCGAGATAAGTATTCCGTGTTGTTTACTGAAAATATGTTAATTTAAAATAAAAGCGTAAAATTTTACGTTCCTTGGAAAAATGTGAAATCCAATTCACTTTGTCATTAATTATTGTACAGATAAAAACGGAAAATTCAATTAAAATATAAAGCAATAACTCACATAAAGCAAAATTCTACCAGCACGTACTAGACATGCACCGTATGCGAACGAACGGATCAAAACAAAATAATCTTTCTTTTGTCAACAAGAGTCACCAGTGGAACACCCTCTGTGGAAATATCAAAATCTTCACAAATCCCTTGCTTTCCCGCATTAGCATTACTCAATAGCAGGCAAAATGAAAAACTATGAATCGACTAAGAATTGAATCGCGGGTCATTTTCTCGCTAAGAACGAATCGGGGAGGACCCATTTTCCATGTCCATTAGGTACTAATGACTAACAGTTTTTCTATAAATAACATTTTTTCGCCTGGAGCATATTTTTTATGTCAAAAGCTACAGAAAAAAAAATACAGAAGTCTTTCGCTATTATATTTAATTGAGGAAAGGTATAGTAAGCTCCATTTATTGTAAAATGTTATTTAAATAAAAATCGTAAACTTTGGATATAAGAAACGTTCAAAAAGTTTGAGAATAATTTTTGAACGTAAGCAATATTAAGTGCAATAAATTCAAGGGTCGTTCCTGCCACCCCTGTTCGTTTACATATGAAATAGTTTAAGTTGTTTGTTTAGAAGTTCAAAAAGTGCTTGACCAGTGTGGACTACATTTTATTTGGGGAAAATTTAGGCGACACACTCGAACATGCATGTTTATATGAAAACCTTGATTAAATAAGCCTGACCCAATTGCAGAGTTTAACGCCACGAGTGGGCAAGAATTAAGCACTTTATTTTCTCTGAATAAACGGTATTATTTTGTTGTGTTTTATTTTATTATAGCATTAAGTAAATTAAGCTATTTAATTTGTTATTTCATGGAAATCTTCTTAATGAGAGTAGAAAATACGACTCATTTGACTCGCAAGAAGGTTAAAAGGTGCAATAAAAGAAGATAATTTATCTTTTTCGTGGCAAAGGAATTTCTAAACGATCAAATAAAATGTTACAGTATCTGTTAATATTAGATCATAGATTCTACGAATAATATTATACGGTAAGCTTAACCTGCAAATAACGAAGGTATTTACTTTTAATAGAAATGGTAAGGAGGGATACGAAAGTCGTTGAATTTCATACAAGTTTACGATGCGCAAACAGTAAATCAACTAAAATATTATAAAATGGTTGGGTTCGTGGCACAGTGGTCAACGTCGTTGGCTAGGGTTACGGATCTAAGGAGTCGAATCCTATCTTTCTATTTTGTTTAAACGCAGATACGTATTTTATCATATTGCCTTTTTAATATACACGTTTACTTAATATATACGAGCATCATTGTTTCGTGATGAAAGGATTAATTACTCATCGAGTTTCAAATTGTGTACTACATTTTTTAGATGAAATATGAATATTATTACGAATCTTTGAGTTAGCTTTCAATTAAATGAATGTAGTAAATTATCTGTTATTTTGCATCAAATAATTTGGTGTTTACTAGTCAGAAGTTTGGAACAAGTGACCGAATTGCCGCACAGAGACAGAAATAACCAAGGCGAAGGATAGCGAACGGTCCACAAGGCAACAGAGGTGTGCAAGATAGATCCAGTGAATAAATATAATAATAAATTATTAAATAATAAAAAAAAACCCAAAGGTAGGCCATCCAAGTGCAAGAAGAGTGGGCATGCTCATTCATTTCAGTATCGTCAATCCCGCTCGCTGTTACTGACAAAACATTCTAGATACGAATTATTTGTATCTTATCGGCTGTATGCGAATTCTGTGCAGGAAATTTACGAGTCATAAAATCACTGCATTTGTGTAATGCAGTGGTTTCCAACCGGAGAGGCGCCAATATTTTGTAATTAAAAAATAATTTTCATACCATAATATCTACAAATAAATAAAACTTCATATCGTAACATAACAGTACAAATTCAGTGAATGAATGTTTTATAATTTAAGACATCGACTGAGGGTGCTTGATGGAATTTCAATATCAAATTTGGATTATTGAGATTTTGTACACTTCCATGTATTTTGTCACTAACGACCCGGGTTTCGCCTTTCGGCATCTTCAGGCATTCGAGCACACGAATGGACTCGAACTGAGAGACAGTAAACAGTGTCTAACGTTTATATAGAAGATACAAATGCGACAAATATTATTTACGAGGTAAGATATTATACGTCTGAGAGCCACACTGATACCTGAGTTAAAATTTCCGGAATCGTCCTAATCCTTATTTTGTAAACACCATATTAACAGAGTGGCGAATTGCCGCTTTTCAACTTCTTTTAGAAATACCAGTGATTTTACAATTATAATAGTATTGTGGGTTTTGACGGGATGTAATTCGACGAATGGGTAAATATATACAATCATTCCACATTTAGTGACATCTGTGAGGTGTTTCAACGTATAGGATATAATAGCGGAGAATTAGGAAGGTTCAGCTGCTCATTCAAAATTGGCAAGGAATTTAACTGGGCTCTATTAATTTCCAAAATTTCTTGATAAACGCCCATAGATAATAGAGCCCAGTTAAATTCCTTGCCAATTTTGAATGAGCAGCTGAACCTTCCTAATTCTCCGCTATTATATCCTATACGTTGAAACACCTCACAGATGTCACTAAATGTGGAATGATTGTATATATTTACCCATTCGTCGAATTGCATCCCGTCAAAACCCACAATACTATTATAATTGTAAAATCACTGGTATTTCTAAAAGAAGTTGTAAAGCGGCAATTCGCCACTCTGTTAATATGGTGTTTACAAAATAAGGATTAGGACGATTCCCGAAATTTTAACTCAGGTATCAGTGTGGCTCTCAGACGTATAATATCTTACCTCGTAAATAATATTTGTCGCATTTGTATCTTCTATATAAACGTTAGACACTGTTTACTGTCTCTCAGTTAGAGTCCATTCGTGTGCTCGAATGCCTGAAGATGCCGAAAGGCGAAACCCGGGTCGTTAGTGACAAAATACATGGAAATGTACAAAATCTCAATAATCCAAATTTGAATGAATGTTTATTGTACTCATTGACAATATTTACTTTTGGAGGCAGCATTTTTGAACAGAAAATTCCATAGGTAATAAACAAATAAACATAATCTCAGGATAATAATAAAGTCTCAATGTTGAGGCAGAAAGAAGAAAATTTTGTGAACAGCCTCAATTGCTGAGAGCAAAACAAGGAAAAATAATTTTGTTATATTTTTTTTGCGAATAGTTAATGTTGTATTAGTAAAATCTACTTAATATCTTGTCCTAAATTAATTTACAATTTTAATGTGCAATATATCAATCAAAGACCAGTTTTTTTGACATATTTCAAGAACAAGCCTGCGTGACTTTACAATATTAATATTAAATATAACATTTATAAATGACAAATTGTAAAAATATAGTAAATATTTTTAAAGAAATTATATTTATACATAAAAATGTATATGCAATATTCTATGCCGTGATGGTTTAAGATTTAAAATAAATAGTAAGTAATTTTAAAGATATCTTTAATCCAACACAAATTTACATATTTTGTAAATAATAAATCATTTTTGGAGAAAAAATGGCGGGGAGACGGTAAAACCCCTACCTACCCCAGAAAATCTTGTTATCATTAATTCATTATTCTGTAAATAATATTTTTTAATAAAGTTTTTATTATTTAAAACATGTCTATATTATAATATCGATTAAAAAAATTAAAGGTGGAAAGGCGCGGAATTTTTTTTTTTAAGAGGAGCCGCTGATGTAATGCTTGCGAAACTTATTTAAGAGTATTAGCCAGTAAACATTTTATGACTTTTGGCGGGACTGCTAAAAGTACAATAGTTATTATATATATATTATAAGTCTGTATATTTTTAAACCAGAAGAGAGACATGACACTGGAGCTTTATTTGTCTCTTATTCACAATAAAAAATGTTGACTAGTCAAAAAGATATCTCAAGATCCCAAGAACGATTTAAGTAACTCATTTCATCAATAATTATTCTTTGCCGTCTTTTTTTTTGACTGTTTTATTTCATCACATTTTTTCTGCATTGACTTTCCTTGTTGAAAATTGGAATTATATTAGATAGCGCAGGGAAATCTTAGATTATCAAGTACACTCATAATTTAGCTTATGGTTTTAAAAAATCAAACACAATTCATTTGTACTACTTCCACATATCTATAATGATCAGGACCGGTTTCGCTCATCACGAGCATTATCAACTGATAAAAATACAAACATAACAGGCTTATTTATATAAAATTGAGTGTAAAAATGAAGGTATATAAAACTGATGGTTCATGAACTAAGACAAGAAAATACTGACTAGCAAACAAATTGTACATAAATCAAATAAAAGAGTCTACAATTAAAATGTTATGGACCTCTTACAAATCAATAAATACTAATCTGAAATCACAAATATAGCTACATCATCTTAAGTGGAGAAAGCAGAGCAGTTATGAGTATCCATTAAAATGGTTGTTAAAGAGTGGATAAAATTCAGATGTTAATTCAATACTAGGTGGCGGACATTTTAAGGAAAAGTATTTTATAATTTAAGATATCGACTGAGGATGCTTGATGGAATTTCAATATCAATAATTCAAATTTGAAAAAGTACTTTAACTTTCACAAGTAATATATTCAGTGTCGGCGTCCGTAGCGCAGTTGGTAGCGTCGCTGGCTACGGTTACGGATGCCTCGGGTTCAATTCCCGGTGCGGACGGTTTTCATAAATTGACCTTTCAATCGATTTATGGATTTCTGTTCGTAGTCTGAGTCCTCCCTCCCGCCCATCCCATCCTCACGGGACGTAGCGAGAGCGATTAACTAACCACTAGTCCTGTCCTAGCCCAATCCTTCTACCCCTACTCTCTTCAAAAAAAGAGAGGTTAAGCAACAGAGTAACAAGCAGTTCTCGTAGAAAAAATCTGTTAAGACACCTCCATTAGGAGACCATATGCTCCACACTGGTAGCGGACATGGAAAAAGAAAATATATTCAGTATTGTAAAAGAACGATAAATGTCCTAACTTTCTTCACAGGGTACATTTGAGCTGGAAGTTAGAATAATTCAGTGGTTAAATGGGGTCGCACGTGTTTATGAGCGGGATGACAAATGTTCGAAAAAAACAATAGATCGGGATACAATTTGTGACAAGGTAGCAATAGCAACTGAATGGAGTCGTGCGTACTTCTGAGCGGGATGATAAATGTTCGACTAAAACGATCAATCGAGGTAATATTTGTGACGGACCATACAATTTAACCGATACATCGAGGAACGATGAATACGTGATTATTTAACATTATTCTTACAAATGTTTCGCCCGTAATATACAAAATGAATTATACATGAAGAAAAACGATAAATGCGAGAACGATAGATCGGAGTTCGACTGTATATAAATATATTGAAAGTCCAGTAGTCGAGCGGTTGACGCTATTGTGCTGTCAACGGTTTAAAGCCCCAAACAGAGAAAAATTCTTCCAATCGCAGATTTAGTTGATAATACCCACCCTGGGGTAAGATTTTAAATAGCAGAAATATGTGCATAAGTGAGTGTGGAAATTTCAAGACAAATATTATATATTAAGACGTGATTCAAGTGATCCAGGATTTCAATGTCATAAGTAAAGCCCCGGATCACTTGAGTGACTGAACTGGGCGCAGATATTGTTTGTATAGTCACTCAACCAGAAAAGGAAGACGATAACGATGCAAGTGAAATTATCAATCGTATTAGTCACAAAACGATACGGTGTTCTTTTAAAACTTTATTTGAGTACATCGGTATTACCGGACAAATACATGAATTCTGGTATTACGTAATTCATATTCATTAATACCAGGTATTGTGAATGTCAATACCGGTTATGCAAAAATGAATAAAAATTAGCGAATCAAATACGATATTTACGGACAACGAACAACGAGACTGGAATACCGAACGAATAAAACTATACCGGTAAGTATACTATATTAAATACCGACCCTTCAACACAATTGTATACTAATTGCAAATATTTACCGCTAATGTTGTCAGATTCAATTTTTTTTAATACGAATCGATTTTACGCATATTGGTAAAACAGCCAAAATGCCGAGATCCAAGTTTCGGTAATACCTGTTTGTATATTAATAGTTTCGAATTTAACGATATAATATATTAAATTTGGATTATTGAGATTTTGTACACTTCCATGTATTTTGTCACTAACGACCCGGGTTTCGCCTTTCGGCATCTTCAGGCATTCGATCACACGAATGGACTCGAACTGAGAGACAGTAAACAGTGTCTAACGCTTATATAGAAGATACAAATGCGTAATATATAAGGAAAATTCGTACTGATAAAATAGTTACAAGATTCTCAAAAACATAAGCAAATCACAGATCATTCTTTATAACGATAGAATGCATTAAACATGATAGAAAGGATTATCAGAGATATGAAAAACCTTACTACTTCTTTCACATCATAATCTCAGATAATCGAGAGTTAAAATTCTCTTAAAATTCATAAATTTTTCATTCAAGTACTGGATGGCACTCTGCTTAATAAAACTTTTTGACAACTGCTTTCGACTAATCCGTGGGTTGCTTACGTTCATAGCATTTTAAGACTAGTAATAAATCGAAAGACTAAAAATACATATGCACAGCTAGCGACTAGCCACTAGCGACCCACCAGCGGACAGTGTTATTACAGCGATAAATCGCGGAAAAATTGTGCAGTATCTGTTTGTAAAAATCTTCTATCACTAACACTGGAAATTGACTTTGGTTACGAGGCAGGGAGCATTGAACGGCAGTCGCACAAAAACTTGCAGTTTGATGTGATTACGCGAACTCACCGAAATGGAACGATAAAGTTCAGCCCAGAATAAAGCGAAACCGTGAATTTTAGCGCACTCGAGCATTCTTAAATAATTCATTCATAAAAAGAAGCGAGCTGAAGTTACAGATGTAGCGTTGATGCATCAGCTGATGATCATAATATCTATAGGTGTATATGAACACAATCTATCATGAAGGTAGTTCGGAATGAGTGTACACAGAGAACTGTGGGAAGTGTTTTTTTCATTACCTGATCCACAATGTGTTCATCAATGACACACTAAGTAATTCGAAATAATAATAAGACTATTGCGGCTTGGCTATTGATCAGAGAGTTGCGTTTCAGGTCTTGGCTGAGTAAAACTTCATTTTATATTTTTAAAAATTTAGCGGGCACACGAGTATTTATTTAAGATTTGATTGGTTTTCATTTTAACTCCAGAGCTGTCGTTGAATATTTGGCGAATTGAAAGTACGCAGCAAAACATACACATGTTTAGTCAGTATTGTAGCACACGTCTGATTTTCATCTTATTTATCACACCATCCTATGGACAGTGATTGAATTTTGATTCATAACAGCTACTCCGCAAGCAAACAAGTCTTCAGATTTTTTCATGAACGAGAAGTCTTGATAAATTTTGAAACACGAGTAACATCGTTATGCTCCGAAATAGCTGTGTTTTTTTCAAGATGAAAAAAACAACACACTTTATTATTGAATATATATTAGTAATTCTTTGGTTAGAATTTGAATTAAATCAATATAGGCAAGTGAATTTGAATTACATGTCGTGTTACAACTACGGAAAACGCTTTTGGCGTAGTATCTAATAACGCTACAGAAACCGGTAAGTCGACACAAAGAACAAACATTTTACCGTGCTATTTACAATCAAGTACCAACAGAAGCTTACTTTATAAACAATCAATATCGAAAAATAGCCTCTTTATAATAATGTGAACCCGGCTAAGCTGTCAAACAAAAAAGTGGCAGGATAAAGCCTTACAGCATTCGCGACCGGCCGAAAAAATTTTCGGTCAATAATAATCATTCGGACATTGGAATGCGACCACAATCGAAATTGCTGCTTTGAGTGGAAATTTTTTTGAGATTTTAATGCCAACGTAGAAAAACAATATCTTTTTTGGCTTGATTGTTTTTTAATCGGGAGTGCGGTCGGAAGTTGTGGGTGAACCGCAGAAAGCCGTTGAATTTGACACATCGCTCTAATAACATGGCGGATGCAAAGGGTAAAGAATAAACTATCAGAAGCAATAAAGCAGCGGTCGCCAACTAATAAGTTGTTGCAGTAACATGCACCAACCAATAAATTACTTTCTTATAATCAAACATGTGTTGTAACCACTCCACAAGAAAACAAATGTAGCTTTTATGATTCTTATTAAATATATTTTTGTACAGTTTTCTTACATGAACATGCCAATGGTCTGATAAATTTCGAATTGTGAGTTTTATGGTCCGTGAGGTCTGAAAGGTTGACGACCGCTGCACTCAAGTAATGATGATCAACTGATCAGTTGATATTGCACGTGATAAGCGAAACCGGTTCTGAATTATTTACTAAATGTGGAAAAAGTACACTACAAATTGGGTGGATGTTTTTTTTAAATCTAATGCCTTTCTACCAAAGTGTACATGTACCACTTTAATAGTAATTTATGAATCATTATTTTAATTAGGAATAATAAAATACTTTATTAAAAATAAGTTGCTTTTTATTTTTCTATCAAAATAGACGGTAAAGACAGTTGGGATGACATCCACGAACCTGTCTTGTGCATGATTAATACTCTAAAATCGAAAACAACTTATAAGTATTTTTGTACGTAATCAAATTGCTTAAAGATAGTGATACACAATCAAGTTTATGACTAAGCCCAAGAAGAAGTAGAATGATAGAAGGAATTCTAAGAAGTGACCGAAGAATTCTTAAAAAACCGGATCAGAGATTGTAAAAAAACACGTGATAGAAAGTTGCGAACCACAAAAAATACAATAACCCATGTTGACTGTGTTGGTGGAAATATATTGCATTTATGAAAATAAAAAATAATTTATAATATGTATGTATTGCACATTTCGGTAAATAATTAAGACTGGTTACGCTTAGCGTGTGAACCCTTTCAATTGATTTTAAAAAATAAAACACAATTCATTTGTACTACTTCCACATATTTACAATGATCAGGACCGGTTTCGCTCATCACGAGCATTATCAACTGATGAATGATGATAAGTTGATAATGCTCGTGATGAGCGAAACCGGTCCTGATCATTATAAATATGCGGAAGTAGTACAAATGAATTGTGTTTTATTTTTTAAAATATAATGTCTTTCCACCAAGAATTGACAGTTAACACCTTAAAACCTTTCAATTGACAAACAATTAATTAAACTAGCGGCTATTATCGTAATAACCAAAGAAAAGGTATATAAAACAGTACGATTATGAAATGGCTGTCATTTATCAAATAATTTAATTCTTAGTGACCTTAATAAACACTGTTAATTCGCTAAGCGAAACCGGTCCTGCTTTTATTCAATGTGGAATAAATAGATACTACAAAATGTATTTTATTTTCTAAAATAAAGTAACGCATATTTAGTATGGAAACAAAAAAATATAAAGAGTAAAGATTTTATCGTATGGAAGACATGGCGCAAAACGGAAAGTGATATTGTACACTATAATTATTAATTTGTTTCCGATATTACTCATCCTTCGTGAAAAAACGTTCGAGCAGAGTCGTTCATGTTATTGAAAGACATCGAAGAGAGAGATTCGCAAATTTAATTACTATAATATTGTAAAAAAAGAAAGAAAACAGGTTGTTGAGAGGGGGGAAGGGGGCATGACATTTTTTGAGGATGGTCAAAAATTTAAATATTTAATCGCCGGATGACTTGGGTCGGAATTCCGTTACATAGAAATTTTCAATGGTACATTGAATAAAACGTACACAATCTGATGTGTTTTGCTCACAAATATTTAATGACGAGAGTTTCCTGTACATATTATTATTATGTGTGAATTTGTCGAAACAACAACGTGACAAACGAGAACGCGGTAGTTATACGGAGATAACTATTAGGCGTAAGTGAACACAAAATGGCGAGATTTCAATTATTACAGCAGCGTAAAAACGATGATATTGTTTATAAAGAGTCATTTGTGTGAAGGGTGGATAAACTTTTGTAATATCGATATTCTATGCTATGTTTTTGCCTGTCTGTACTTATGACTCATTCTTATACATGTTACGCCGGATGTGTGAAATTACTAATTACATGAAATGGACAAAATTTTGCCTAATTCATGAAATACGGAAGCCCATTGCCTTTTTCTTGAATTACGCAAATTATCTGCCAAGCGCGTGAATTCGGCATTAATTTTTCTGCCTAGTTCATGAATTGAGCAAAATAGATAGTAGCGTTCCGGTGGTGGTTTTTGCAACTAAACCAAATGTCATTGATAATATAAAAATATAGATAGACGTAATTACTGTTTCTACTGTCATGTTGACAGTTTAAGAATTCCATACCCCGCCGAATTCTCGCACTCGGCAGATAATTTGCCTAATTAATGAAAGAGGCAATGGGCTTGCTTATTTCATGAATTAGACAAAAATTCTCCCATTTCATTAAATAAGCAATTTCACGCATTCGGCGTAACATAATATGTATTTCGATTTCAATAAAATGTTTCTCAACTTCCTGTAAGAACTAAACAAGATAGAAATTTTGATAACACTGTGGCCTTGAACTTGTTTGAGTATACGGTGTTAAGTATACGAGTAAATGAAAAAATAATTCATTCATAACACCTACCATGGTTTGAAACTGTACCCACAAGAAGTGTAAAAAAAAAGATAATTTTCCAAATGTGTCACAGAGGATAAAAGCTTCAGATATACCGCTTGAAAGACAAACTATTATTGGAAAGGTGTCAGACTTTAAGAAAGTTTTCAAATAAGAAGAAAAAAACGCAGCGAAATTTCCGCAGGGACGATTGAAGTGTTTGCAACTTGAAAAGATTTGATGAATCCGTGTATCACAATACAGTGGTTTCTTAAAAAGGTCTAAGTTTAGAATTTTGTGATAAGAGCATCAAACTTTGCCTTATCGGACAATGAATTGAAGTGCTATAATCATCGTTCATAAGTTTATCTTGAACACGCTTGATGTCGAAAACTAAATATATTTCCACGATTGGAGGTTAAAACGACGACAAATTTTATGACACTAGTACTTTCTATATTACTAGGCAAGCGTTGCAATGCCACTCAAAGAAAGAAAGGGTTTGTGTTTTAATTCTGTTTATTGAATTGCCTTTGGATTAGAGGTCTGCACGGGCTGAAATTTCATAACATTACCCGGTCCAAGCCCGTTATTTTCAGGCCCGGTCCGGTCCGAGCCTCAATATCACACTTGTTACCCGAACCCGATCCGAAGCCCAGATTTATTTTTCTCACCCCGAAAATTTTTTTAATATTTCATTTGTACTTTTCAAACAATAAATGTTATTGTTTCCATATTTCCAACGGTATTCATAAGATAACATGTGAATCAAATTATTTAGTTATGAATACTATTGCCTTATGGCTGACTCATGACCCGAACATAGTCTGGTACGTACACGAATAAATCAGAAGGTTTTTCCGAGATGTCGCTAGTTGCACGTATTTGATTCTTTTATTTAGATTTTTTTATTTTAGGTTTTAATTTTGTTTTCTTCAGAAACCTTCACGGGTGTGCGCACAACAACTCACCAAAGTTTGATCGAAATCAGATGAATGGTAAAAGAACGCACAGAGGACAAACAAACATTCATTTTTATGTATATAGATTTGATGTGGAAGCAAAACAGGACTAAAATATTAACTTCACGTAATCATGGACATAATAATGATTAATTATAATTTACTTTGCAGTGTATTTAATACGCAATTATATTATATAACAGAGAGAGACAGACGAGCCCAAGTAGAATCGAGCTGACTGAATAGGCGACGGAAAACCGAACATATCAATATTTTATAGAAAAAGAATTTGTAAAAAGTACTATTGAAATATTATTTAAAAAATATATTCGGTATAACAGCTTATAATAACCAAGACATCACTCGAGATCAACTCAGAGAAAAGACATGATGAACACCGATCCCTATGATCTCAAATATTAGATTGAAAAAATCTAAATGTGAAATAGACCTTGGTCTGGGTTCAAAGCCTATTTTAACCCAGAACCATCTGTTCCAGAACTCATCACAGATGCCAACTCATAAGATAATTTATTGTGCGTTAACAATCATAAAACTCTCATTCATTTATAATACATAATATTTATATATTATATAAAGTGGTCGAAAATATTTTAACAAAAATGAATAACTTTTTTACACCATACGAAGTGGAGTAATAAATTTTCGAATTATAATGACAGCTGAAATGAATTCCCACTAAATACCGATGAATCCATCGTAAATATCTTTATTTTATTCGGGCCGCCTCCGAAAATGGACGTTCAGTGACTGATTGATAATCAGTTTTCTTTAGAATATTCCTGAATTCGTATGCTACAAATTTGGAGTGGATATAGTTTTGGTGCAGTGGACAACGTATTTGGCTTCGGTTACGGTGCTCACGGGTTCGAATCCCAGTACGGACGGTTTCATAAATTGGTTTTTCAATAGATTTATGGATTTCTGTTTATAATGTCTAAAAATTCCATCCCACCCACCCGATCCTCAAACGGGACGCAGCGAGAACGATTAGCCAACCACTATTCCTACTCTCTTCGAAAAAAGAGAGCTTGAGCAACTGAGTAACAGGCAGTTCTTGAAGAAAATCTTACATTGGTATTTCATATACTCCATTGGGAGTGGACATGGAAAAAAATTTGAATGTGTAACAAGCCCGGGTTTATCAAATTATTATGATTATCTGAGTCATTGTCATGATATTCTCAGGCGTCAAGCGGTCTGACGGTGAATAAGCCGAATCTAAGCCAGAAAATAATTCCTTCTCTCCCGAGTGTCTTATTTATTTTTTATTTTCCATCGTCTCGCAGTGGTGAGTCATTCGCTGATTGGCCGGTCGGCTGGCTGGCAGCGGCGACGCGTGACGAGTGAAAAGAGACAATTACAATATTTTCACCGGTATATATTTAATTGCCACGCTACACCTTTGACACATATTCGCTTAGCACGTAACCCTTGGAGTCAACGTCCATTTTTTCCGCAAGTTTCTTTAATTACCTGTAATCCAGATTACCGGGTGCTCAACTTCGTTCGTTTCGATTGCGGTGTTCACGGGTGCGATTCCCAGTACGGACAGTTTCATAAATTGGTTTTTCAAAGTGTACAAAAGCATACTTAGATATCTAAATTCCCTACTGCCCATCTGATCCTTAAAACAGGGCGCAGCGAGAACTATTAGATAACCACTAGTTCTTTCGTAGTCCAATCCTTACTTTCTACGAAAAAAAAGAGTATCATGGTATCGTGGTGGTGTCAGTATACATGGTATCAAAATAATGTACAAACCTTTAGTAGAATACTTCACCGGTAGTTGAAGAAGACCTCTTAAAACCCGCTAAAGACGGTACGTCGCGAAAAGTTCTCGCTTCCTTATATTCAATATGTGATAGTTATCCAGTGCATTCCGTTTATGCTTTACAATATTATTATTACTTTTACGGATTATCTTATACTTACGGCGGATAATAAAGGTACAAGTAAGGGAGGGGTATGTCGTAAGGATGATTCCGTAGATTATAGGGCGGATTATTCGCCCTTATATAATACTATAAGTCCAAGATTAAAGGGTGGCAATAAAGGTGGTTTAGACAGTTGCTTCTGATCCCTCAAAAACGACTGGATAGAGGCACCGTGATTTTACCCCATACAAATTAATTTCGGTGCAGCTTTATTTGCCAAAAAAATGGAACTCAACAGTGATCTATATCACATAACAATCTATAAAGAATATGATACTAAGTATATGCCTAGAACCTAGAATAATAACTATAGAATTATTGTACACTTCAGGTTTCCATTTGTTACTGAATTTAACGATTCATATATAGAATGTTACTGCAATCATCCATGAAAAATTAACAAAAAAATGCAATAAAAAACATGATCTGGTGTCTGGTCACGTAAATATGCTAAAAAAGTATTAATGCGTTTTCCTGGTACTTATTTTTCAGCGAGAGTGAAATATGTATAGATAATAATAAAACAATACGAGGAAGTTGTTTGGAAGCGAATTCCAGCCAGCGGCCATGACGAGTGTTCAAAATCATTTTAGAACAGAAAGCAGAATATAATCATACTTTCATTATTCTAAATGCATTTATGCATATTTTTGGTGTCGCAATCTTGGCAAATTGTAAAAATATCTAAAAGTTGTAAGTATATAATATTATTCTGCTCTGAAGATTTTTCATATAATCTAACCCAGGGTTGTCAAAAACGAGACCTTCGGTGCGCGGAATTCAACGCAGCCCGCCGATAAGTGTTGATTTTTATGCGCAAAACTAACAAATAAATAAAAATTTGAAACCAATCACATATTACGATTCTGACGATCTTGATATTGATAATTTTATTTGTTGTTTTAACCAAAGGATAATTTCTCCATTGTTTTTACCAAAATAATATTTTTTTGCTTTGCATTCAACAGTGAACTTTTCACATCACGAGGCATATAGCGAGTGATTGTATGGGTTAAGTGTTTTGTCCACTTAATGTCTTATTTTAAAAAATTTTACTATTCATAAAAAAAAAACAAATATAAATCGTTATTTTTTAAAGTTATATAATTTTTCTTACTGACGATTTTTTCACTGATTCACTGTATGACTCTACAATTAATTGTATTACTGTATTTATTATTCTGGATGCAGCTCTCGGATACATTTTAACTTTCAATGTGGTCCTGGACTACCTAATTTTGGACAGCCCTGTTCTAAAGCATTATGTTTTGAAATATTAGAACGAAAATATAACGCTTACTTAAACTATGGCCAAATTGTATTATATAATACACAACATCGTTCACATACTATTATTTGACACCTTTCATATTAACTTTTAATACTTAATCGATAAATTTAAAAAAAAATGTATACTTTCTTTTATTTCTCGTGTTGTGTAACTCGATGTGACACGTGTATCGCTTCTTCAAGTAACAGCCTCAGACGTCATGAAACGTAAAGATAATCTTTGTCGTGGGCAATATTTGCCTTATAAATTTTTTAATAAACGCAGTTGAAAATTACGGAGACGAGAGATTTGACAATAGGTATTTCAACTATTCGAATATAGGATAGTAAAACTGAAATTATTTGAATGTATTCGGATATTGGATTAGTTTTTGAAGTATGAAAATACGATTAAAATACTTAATAACATAACATTATATAAATACACATTCCAACACTGCTCAATTGTATTACAATATTTAAAATTTGCAGCTGCGTCGGATTACTACAACGATATTTCTTTAATTACAGAAAATACGGCATGTTTGAAGGGTTTTTTAGCCCCGAATCATTCGTCGAAATCAAGTATTATGATAAGATATTGAAAGCGCCCGAGTTGGGTGAAGGTAACAATAACCACCACCTTGGAGTATTCGGTATTGTTCTTGAAATCTGAAGAAATTATGATAAGATCTCTCGTCGATCTTGTCAAATATTTCACTAAAAATTACTACGAATACCATTCGAATAGTTGTCCAAATATTCGAATATCGAATCGTTAAAAAAGGACCGAATATTCGAGTTGGAATCTCTACTCGATAATCATCATCCAGCTTGTCTTTTAAGAAAACTTGATAACCCTCCACGGGCCGTCATGCCGCAGTAACCAGACTAATGTAAATATTAGAATACCTGTACCAATACAGGGATAAACTGGATTACAAAAAAGACTGATGACTAATTCGGATGGTAAATCATCGTCACATTTTAAACGTATCGACAATCCAACACCTACCAGTCTAGGTCGTGTTACTAGAGCACAACGGCGTAAGTTTCATAACTACGGACAACGTATCGTTTTTCTTACAATGTTTTCTATTTAAATATTAAAATTAGGTGTGCACATACAGTGTAAAATGATCACTTTGTACCAGAATGGCGTCACAGTTCCTCGAAATATATTTACAGGATGCGAGACATAAGAGACGATCATACTTTTAGACAGGTTTGAGAGCATATAATTTAATTTACATAATTATAAACAATTTGATTCAAATGTAATTATTACAATGCCCAAGGTCTTGCGGTGTATGCATCGCCATAATGAATTAATGCATAGGTATTTATTTCGGGTGACGCATCCGTTAGTTATGAGGCGTATAGTGCATCCAATAAGAATAGTACGCAAGCCAGTATGAAGATTATTTTGAATGATGCAGTGCAACTTCTAGTAACACCAGAGAATAAGAAGTATCTATTAACTTGATGGAAATATAATCGTTATTATAAAAGAAGATGTACTTGGACGTATCCTAGGCTTGTATACAATAAATTGGACATTAGGCTCACATAGATGAATCAAGAATCAGTACCGTAAAAATTTATAAAATTCTGCACCATATTTTACATGACTTCGCGGTCTGAGTGCCACATATTGGAGGAACAAGATGGAGAAACTTTAACGAAGCAGTCATGGCTTACCTTATGAAGATTATGATACGTCTTCATAACTCCGCCGAAGAGGGTGGTTAAGGTAAAGCGAAACAACGATGAATGAGGCAAAGAATAAATCTTTATTTATTTTGGCACGGTCAAAACATGTTAAAGAAGAAAGTAGAAATGGCAGTAGTAAACACAAGATACATACAAAAATTCAGAACGTCTTTAAAAATTAAATAAACAATCATTTCAAACACTAAAACAGTGGTCCAAAAGATAATAAATCTTTCAATACCTCGTTTATCCGAATAATATTTTTATGACATATGAATGCAATAATTTTTCAACTGTATTTTTCTACCGAGCGGAAGAAGATACTTCGGTATATAAGTGGGCGTGCTTTCTATTCGTCGAAGTGGAATCAGATTCGAGACTCAAGTGGCTAAAATGTCCACTTGAGCTTTTTAACTAGTAAAGTGCGTTTTATTGTCTCAGGTTTGCAGCCATTGCAAACTTGACAGTATATCATCGAGCTTATAGCACTATTTGATAAAAAAACAAACTATATAAATGAACGTCGCGTTCATTTATACAAGAGAATGAATTCAACCATTTAATTATTTGTAGTTTACTCCCTAGCAAAAAACTTGAACTAGTGCACTTATATAACATAATATAAACTACGTTTAAATTGACTTAAGTAGGTGTGTTAGGCTAAGTAAGCTGATATATTGCAGGTATATATATTTTCTTATTTGGTATATACAAGTGAAAATAGTTTTTTTCAATAGCCTTCCATAGAATTTTTTTAACATAGATCTGATTCTTGTAGAACTAAATACATTGCTATGTTTACCCTATTGTGTCACGAGGAAATGTCAATTCAATAATTTATAGAATATTTTTGATACGAATTTAAATAAATGAACTGCTCTAAAAGTCAGACAACTATCATGTTGGCAACGTCTCAGTTTATGTAGATAGTATGTATAAATAAAACTGTTTCTCCAACTGTCATTTGTATAGATGAATTACGACGGTGGTTTATTATTTTTCTACGCAAATTGCGTCTAATCAATAAAAAAACGAAAGGAAAATAAATATCGTTAAGTAGGTATGTGTAATATGTTGCCTGTTCTAATAATTTATGAGTTAAACAATTTTCAAGATTATCAGATTTAGTACAATGGTTATAATAGATTTCTCGAGGCACATTAAATATCTTCGCTGAAAAATAATAAAAAATATTAACATTTGAAAGGTTCTAAATATCTGATAAGTCACTGAATCGTAAATGGTATTGAATCAGCAGACATCATAAAATGTGATGATAATAATTTCATTTGACATGCACTAACTGCAGAATAAAGACCATGCATGCAGAACATTTTCTAGCATATCTAATAAGATGTGATTTATTTGTCAAAAAGCTTATTAAAAATTGTTTCAAGAATGACAGCAAACCTGAGAAAGCTTCAGTTATAATAAATAAACGTATTTTAATCTTGTGGTATTTTGCAAATCACATCTTTAATGACAAAGATAAGAATTACAAAGTTGTCGGCCATGTGTAGGTATATATTATGACGATTGACTGTATAATATATAAACCAAAATATTGAATAGCATATAATTTAAGACATCGACTGAGGGTGCTTGATGGAATTTCAATATCAATATTTGATATTGAATAGCATTCCGGTATAAGATACATCATATTTTCTGTGGGGAAACTGCGAAATAATTCAGTGTACGTAAAAGGAGTCATCGGTAATAGATGATTTGAATCGGGAAGTTCAAAAGGAACCAAAGTTTCGCTGTTTACACTGTTTTGTACACACCCACTTATTAATAAATTGGCAAAAGATATTCTTCTCATTAATAAATATTTTATATTATAAGTTATATTTTTCTTCATATTACGTGTATCTCAAAATTAAAGGGACGATAAGGAATCCTTCCCGAGTGACAAGAAAGTATGTAGGACAAGAAAATTGCAAAAATTAGCCTGCGGCGCTTCACTTCCTAAATTTGTAGACTATATGAATATACCTAACGAAGCAGAAAACGAGTATGCAAAATTTGATATAAATTAAGACTGATCTCATGTTTACTGAAATGCATATTCTATTTTAATTAATTACGGTTGATGGATAACATATTTTTTCCAATTAAGGGGCGGTAAGACCAGAAAAAAGGGTATCAGTTTATCAGCTTTTAATAGATTGAGAAGTCTTCTTCAATAAACGGAAAGGAAATTAATTGAGTAAATAGGCATGTGCATAACTATTTTTTTTAATAAATAACTTTTCCAGTTTCGGTCAGCTGTTGTTAAATTAAATTTGAAAAATAGTTTTTTTGTTATTACTCCAACAGATAGTTCTTTCATTATTTCTGATTACTTTTATTCTACCTATTATTATTAAACAATATTTTTACTGTGCCCGAGTTGAAGTATTCAGTAGAATACAAGTATAAAAAGGTGCACCTACTTAGTGGGCAAAATTTATTCTATACGGGAAATGCGTACTACATTCTAATAAAAAATTGTATTAAAGAGAATTTTAGCTATTGAACGTATTTTATTTAATAAAAACACATTGACCAAAAGCATAGGTATCAAGGAAATAAAATTTAGACTAGAATATTACGCCTTTATTATACTAGTGCATTTACAAATAGTGAACATGCATATTGTACAGGAATTTCCGACATAATGTAAGTAAACCATATTGGCATATCATATAACATAAATAATACTATTGTCTACATTGTACATAAATATTACATAGGAATTTGATCAATGCGATTGGATACATAATTGCAATGCAAATCTGACACAGCCGTTCAGGTTGGGTCACCTTTGTTTCGCCAATCGCACAGTAGTATGTATTTGTTTACACAAAGTTTGAAAGTTAATAATAATAAAAAAATACACATACCTCTTCCAATGAATTTATCGTCTGACGACATTGCGGCATACGAGACACAAACGTAGAAGTTGTGGGAGAATTGTAATCCTCCCTTGTCTCTTCGATAAATTCGCTTACACCTATAAGGCCCGGCATGTTGTGAATGGAAACACTGACACTTCACTGAGGTATAAACGATGACACTTCTACATTAGGATTAAGAATGGTTTCGTGAAATATTGGTATATACTTATTGAGATAACTTTTCACTTAACACGATATACGATTAATTTCACCACTTCTTTTTTATTTTTAGCATCGTGCACTGTATTTTTTGGCTCGATTGACCGAAGCAGACACAGCGAACAGTACCGACACAGTTATCGAACGATCTCTAACTGCTTTTGGCGTGATAGCTCGAAAGAATCGTGAAACGTATATTGTGAGGAAGCAGAAACTTATTCGGAATATTTTTAGTACACTGCCATCTATTGCCTTAACAGTTCTAGAATAGTTTATTGTAAAAAGCGCCATCTACGAATTTTAAAATAACCTTCTAGAAATTATTGAAAGTAAGAAAGCCTCAATTTAAATAAACAAAACACACCCCTGTAATGTATTTTGAAAAAATGTTGTTTTATAAAATATAGTGTAGTACGTAATAAAGTGTCTCTCAATAATAATAAAATTATTATCTTAACATAAATAGTCAAACAAGCAACTATTTTGAAGAATTGTGTCAATCATGTGACATGCGCACTACTTCGTAAAATGTCAGACATTACAAAAGGTACGTACCAAATGTCACTTGAAAGTGTATGTACTGTAATTCTGTTTAATTCTACTTCATAAATCAACAGATGTTTCTGTAAACGCATTACTTCTTTGCAGATTGCAGTCAAATATGGATGAGATTGTTTGATCATAGACCTTTCTTAAGTGGTGAAATAAAATTTATGTTAAGAGAGTTTGAGGTGAGTGCAATTTTCCTCAAACCTTTGATTCCCAAATCATGTCTTGATTTATTGGAAATAAAAAAAGTTTTCATCTAGATATGCTTTAGAACATACTTTTTTTCTGATTGAAAAATTACTGAATGCTGCTGAAAGCAATTCAATTCATTAAGATATTTAATCGCGGAATGGAAAAAAAATATGAAGCATTGGAATCAAAGAAACCGAAAATTTACACGAAATCTTCGAACAAACCATACACAAAATTTTTTAATAGGACAACGATACAGTTTCAAAATATTTCCTTGATTCCAATGTTTTAATATTTTGACAATTTCCAAACCGTAATTACATTGTTTTCAGCAGCATTAAGTAATTTTTCAGGCATACTACATTTACCATTTTAATGTAATGGCAAAAAGAATTTTGGTGTATATTTTTAACTGATTATTTTGAATTTCAGGAGAAAAGGTCAGACAGAGAAGTTACTAACTTATTTTCAGCATTAGAAAATGCTACGGAAATAAAAGATAATCAAGTTGAACGCATGAAAGACAATGCTGCATCTCAACTTCCAGAATTAGCAACACATGTAGAGAAAGCGCTGAGCGCTTACAAACTTATTGAAAGTCTTAAGGAAGAACTGTCAGAGGTTATATCCATTCACATATTATTTTTATGCATTGATAATTTATTATTATTTTCCACAGCAAATCACTAGGCGACTCACAGAATACTTTCAAATAATATCTGTTCGGCTTTATTCAAATAATTAATTTTTTTAAAGGATAAAACATTGGAAAGGAAAAGAGAAGTTCGTAAAAAAGAATGGACTCGGTTTTCTGAGGAAATGTCCGACACATACACCAGAATAGATAACGCATTTGAACAAAAAGAAGAAGAACTGAAAGACTTTTATGCTGATTTGGAACATAAGTTGAATATCACCACAAAATAGTCAATCACTCCTTTTATTAAGATTCATTTGGAAACCTGTAGAAATGGATATTAAGGGTTTTATTAGAGATGCAACTGTAAAAGTTGTACCGTCACAAAAATTGAAAGACTATCTCAGTGAACTGAAATATGAAAAAGGTATGCCCAAAACTGTTGCAAAGTTTAATAGAGAAAATGAGAATATGAAAGATTCTTCACACATTGATTCAGATGAGAAAAAAGTTAATTCTAGATCATTGTTGCAGCCGAAAGATTTTAAATTAATAAAAAAGCTTACTGAAAATATAAATAAAGAAACTGGTGTTGATGAAAAGGGGTGTAATGTAGATGAAGTTATCAAAAGATTGACAAAAAATAAAGCCTACACTGAAACAGCGGAGAACGAATTGCCAGAAGAATCGGTGAATGAAGAAAATCACGTCTTGGCTAATGGAGACTTTCTGTGTATCGCTGACCTAGAATGGCTTTCTTCACATTTAGAAGAAACTAGAAAAGACGGAGATTGTCATTATCTTCACGAACTCTTAGAAGGGTCCAATATTATTCTACCAGAAAATGAAACTATAAAACGTAACCCGGTGCTAGAGGCTAGATGTGTAAAATTACGCCGGGACCAAATGAACAGAGATTACAGAGCTATGACAAAAGGTGTGGATAATGTCCGTGTAAGGCAACCCGAGGAGACTATCGCATATCAAAGTAAGAAGAAATATTTTTTATTTTCATCAACAAATTTTCAAGTCTAATAACTTAATTCAACCAGTAACTCGTAGAGTTGCGTTCTTAATTCTCATTAATTTGTGCTAAGAATTATTTCGCAACGCAATCAATAACCATGTAAAAGTAGTAGACATCCATTTAACCAGGTGGGAAATAACCACTGTAACTGCAACATTAAAAAAATCTACGGCACAACGGTTTTTGCTTTTAAAATATGGAGTGCTTAACTAAATACCGATCCAAACAATATAATCACTCTGCTTAGCAGCATAATTCAGTTTTGATTGCAGTCGGAGGTAAGACAGTTACAAAGATTGCCCAACAAATAGTAGTTTTGACTGCAGGGACATATACCAATACACCATAATATATGCCTCAATTTCTTCTGAAAATCACTTGAATGGTAGAATAATATTGTATTTATAAATATAAAACAAAACTTATGACACTCCTATTGCACAGTTTTATAGCATGACTGCAACAAGAGTATTCATCAGTTGAAAATGATCTTATTTGAGCGAAATCGGTTTTGTTCTTACTATAACATTTCTTATCCTTAACTTGTATTTTTTTCATTGCAGTTAAAAACCTGAATAAACAACTGATAGCAGTGTTCCAGTTTATACTTTCGATTGCTGCCGGATTCCTATTTGGTTTTATTGGAGTGGAGCTGATGATAGGAAGACTCGACTTTGGTTTCCGCCTCCTTCTCGGAATAATGTGTGCTCTGATCATAGCTCTCGCTGAAATATATTTCCTAGCTAAAAAGTTGAACGAAGAAATGAATGTTCCAGAAACAGTACAGATAGGAGGGCCGCCCGTTTTTGCAAATTCTGCCAACAAAGAGAAACCTCATAATGATTAAAAATCATAGAATGTCCTTTATTTTAATGCTTTATTTTACTAAAGTTTGAGATTAAATGGTTTATAATACATAAATTCTTTACTTTTTTCCATAAATATTGTGCTAGGCATTTCTTTATTTTAACTGATAAAAATTAGAGGAATTTGTTGACAGCTATGATTCTTGTAGAACTAAATACTTTCATGTTTGTAGCTTATTATAATGGAGATTTCGATATTTCCTCAAGCGGTCTTATGCAGAATTTCAATAGCCTTTATTACTCATAAATTGAATGACTCAAAGAGATTAATAATTCCACGCTAATGTTGACAGGAAGGAAGACTTTAAAATTAGTGTGGTACCACTATGCAATTATTTTTAAATTTTTGCTTTATCTGCCCTGGAAATAAATGTGTGGTTAAGGTGTTGAAGGCATCCATATTCCTGCAATGTCTAAATTTCCCACCCACCCAACCGATCAGGGTATATCTAGAGTAATTAACTAACCACTGGACTACTAATAGTTGGTTTTCTACATGAACTGCTTGTTATTCAGTTACTCAACCTCTCTTTTTTGAACAGATTAGGGATAGAAGGATAGGGATAGAACAGAAATATTAAATTTGGATTATTGAGATTTTGTACACTTCCATGTATTTTGTCACTAACAACCCGGGTTTCGCCTTTCGGCATCTTCAGGCATTCGAGCACACGAATGGACTTGAACTGAGGCAAAACCCGGGTCGTTAGTGACAAAATACATGGAAGTGTACAAAATCTCAATAATCCAAATTTAATATTGAAATTCCATCAAGCACCCTCAGTCGATGTCTTAAATTACAGAAATATTAGTTAGCAAATTGCTCTCGCGACACCATGTTTTTAGGATCGGATTGGTGTAAGAGAATTTAGACATTACATACATGCATGCCATACAAATAAATTTATGAAATGTTTTAATTTGGATTCGAATTGGTGGAAACCGAAAATAACAACGCTGATGACTTGACTGCAGCCCTGGTATGTCTGGCATGCATCAATTCTTTTAAAAATTAGCCACATACACTGAACTCAGGAAGAAAAGTTTTAATGAAGAAATAAACTGAACATGAGGTGAAATATAATTATAAAATAAATATGTAGGTATTTTTAAGATTGAGTAATGTCTGAATATGTAATGGCAAATAAAACACAATTTTCAATGAACAAAGTGAAATGGTATAATTGTAAGGAACGAATTTATAAGCTCGAGAGAAAACTTTATTGGGGAGCATATTATCAGCGTAGATTATTATAGATATATCACATTTTATGTAAATAGCTTCATTTATATTACTACAAACTACACATATTAAAGGATTCGAATATTATTTAAATGAGTAAATAAACCTCTTATTCTTCAAGTCAGAGATTGTAAAAATAGAATATTTTCTGTTTGTATATCCTTACATTTAATATAATATCGCATATGAAGATACATAGTATATAAATTCCAAAATATTTATGTATACACAAAATTTGTTGACCACTATGTAGTTAAAATTTCAAATATTCCAGACAATCTTTCCATAATCTCTACACATAAATGTTGACAGATGTATCTCAGCAAAATTGTTTAAAAGTACAGGCAATGTAAATGCATCAAAGAGCAACTTTCACTTTCGTGCATAAGACATATCAACAGTTTACAATCAGGGCATGTTCTACATCATCAGCAAAAGCTAATGGTGATCTACTCCTGAATTAAGGCTTACCCAAACATTTATAGGGCTTTTGGGCACAATACAGTTCATACTATTAATGAGGTATACAACACACAAATGCTTAAAATCATCATATCAATTCAATCAGTTTAATAAAACTATCTCTCAGAACGACACATCACGACGTTCACTTAATGACAAGCAGCCACCTTTATCAGTCAACTGCATAAATCCAGCAAAAAATTCCAAATTAATCAAAACATTTGAGTATACTTTGGCATATCAATAACAATTAATCGAAAAGAGGCATGAGAAAATGTTTATGTATAAGTGCAATTGCACATTAATATATCTTTAACTATTAACCCGCGGGGACGGACACATTCATTTTTTTTTCTATAATAATCAAATGATATTAATCGTATTGATCCATACCTCTCGGTAGAAGCAGACATGTAGTTTTTTTCTCATTTACAGGAGACATTATTTTAACGTTTCAAGGTATTGTGGCTTTTTGACATGGCACTTGATGGAAAGTTTATTGTTTTTTACATAAATATTAATGTCATCTTAGATAGTAATTGGCATCACGATCCCAAAACTGACATCTGCTTCTGTCAAAGATGAATGGTTATAATTACATACTGGGATTTTAAACTGCCTGCTTAGTGGCATTAATTTGGAGATGCTGACAACATTAAGTTGTTTTTTTTTATATATATCGATGGTCTAATGTTATAATCCCGTAAGTGATTTTTTACAAATTTTACAGGCGACTAAAAAAACTGAATATTTACGTTAATATGTATACTAGACTTTTTTTTCCTTCTAAGTATTAAATGGATAGTATGTTAGGGTACTTTTAAATCATTAAAAAGTTAAAATGCTTTGTATTATTCTAAATAAACAAGATACGGTTTATAAAGTCATTTTCGTCAAAATATCATATACGGGTTTATAACATTAGGCCTTCGATATATGTATATATATATCTTTTGACATATTCGACAGATAATATAAAGAATTCTTTTACTATTGAAGGGACAAAAATTATTTTAAATAGCAAATTTTTCAGTTTTGGATAGCAGGATACTTATGGACCACTAATTTCCAGTGGTATAAGATAGAATGAAGTACTTGGGTGACAGTGACAACTGGAAGATCCAGTTGGTGTGCTAGTGTCGATCTAGTGATTATTTAAGACATCAACATCATTTCCATTGCTTAAATATCATAACTTTAAGGCTTTTTTTATGCCTTTAAGTTTTCTATTGACACAAAACATGCCATGTATTTTGGTTGTTAAAGATTACAATATTTTTATTCAGTACGGGAATCTAATTCCATTTCAACCACACCAATTCTGTCAAATCGTAATAAATTATTTGGACAACAATTATGAATACAAAAATTTGAGATAGAACAGAATCCTGCTTAACCACTGCTTCACAAAAATCCAAAAAAGAAAATGGATTTTTCGTTAGGTTGAAGCTCAAACAGACGACTCTTGTGTGAAAAATTGATTTAGAGAAATAAATATTTATCAAAAAAAATTTCCAATTTTTAAAATGTTGGTTTAATGGGGATCTTTTTTCACATCTAATATATCAATTAAGCATTAATCCATTCTATGTTATACATAAATAATTTATTTTGTAACAGTGTCAATTTATATGAATATACATTTAAACATGAATAACGACTGTATATCATAATATATTTTAAACATAATTATATAACAATTTAATTAGAACTTGGGCTAGACGAAAACTTCATATTTTTAAGTATAATATAGGAAATCTATTGAGGGTGAATGAAAACGTTCATATTTCAATACAGTGACATCTATCAATGAGAAAAATTATTAAATGATTTTTTGCACAAACATTCATATAATTTTAACAAAATCTGATTCTTTTCAATCAGCCTGATTACCCCGTGAATCAATTTCTGAAATCTATTAATATATTAAATGAGATAAATGCATTGAATAGATTCGAAGCTTGTCATAGTTACATTCAACAACAATAATAATGATTTAAAATCTTGAACAGATGAGACCAGTCTCAAAAACTATAATTAAATTGGGTACAACTTAAAAATAACAATGATAATTTTCCAGCTAATGTAAAAAAACACAATTAACATTGTTTGTAAATCGAATATTCTCAACCCACACACAATAATATTGTATATAAAGATATAATTTTATAAATATGTACAAAAACTGGTTAGTTACGTAAAAGTTTATGCAATACACGAAAAGTGTACAGCGTCTGTGTGTGCGTCAATACAATAAAATATAAAAATTACTTTAAATGGACTAAGGGTAACAGAATTAGGTCTGTGGCAAAGGAAACATAAAAAAATGTAAAATAAAAAACACAGATAATAAAATTTAAATGATATAAAAATTCCTAAACTTATGTGACAATAATAAAAAGCAATACAATACTACCAACATACAAAAATTATACAAATTTGTGAGAATGAATAGTAAAAATAACTTTAAAGTTAAGGTTTCCATATTGGGGATAATTTGATGGTGATGAGAAAATTAAAAATCGCATTCAAGAACAAAGATCATGATTTACACCGGAGAATTAAATCATACCAACGCGGTCAGTTTCTACGTTGTTTGTCTTCTCGAAGAACATGGCATCCTGAAAAAAATAATAAATTCTTTCAAAATATATACATTTAGGCATTGAAATTACATTAGAAATTCAATAACTCTAGTGGACCACTAAAAAATCATCATATTTGCTATGGCTAAGTAGACTATACATATAAACAATAAAGAAATGTCATATAATGTTTAACATAAAGAGGTCAATATGAAATAAAAATAAAACCAAAACAAGAACAAGGTTTTTTAACCCTTTGATTGGTGAGTTTCAAATACAAAAATATTTTTTATTATTGTTAAATACAAAGTAAAAATTAAATTCAGTTGACTACGTAAAATCTAAAACAATTAGGCTGCAAATGTTTTTGTATATGGGCAGAAAATTTCACCGGTCTATCAACCATCGGTCGGGAATCTAATCTAGAGGCAAGAAAGACTTACAATCAAGAAACAAGCTCCAAGAAGCACTGCCTTCATTCTGACATCTAAATCCATCGGGAAAGTAATGCCGAAATAGTCTGCATCAGTGAACATCTCTCTGAGCAACCCTGACCACTGTTTTGAAATTTTACCAACAACTGTTTCGCCATCCTTAGACAAGATCTAAAAAAAAACTAGAAGTTAATTTTCTGCATAAATTGGTTTATTATGTTGAAACATTTAACAAAATAATGATTAAGTTGATAGTTAAATCTTACTTACGCCAATACATTTCAAGCAATGAAATAATATTCAGAGGAGTTTACGATACATATATTTAATAGTGTTATATCCATTAGTGAAATTCATTACACTGATTTTGTTGTTGAAAAGATTTGCCACATCACATGTGGATGGAGATATTCTCAATCCCAACACTAGATTCTATAATAAATTCATTTGCCTTAGCAGTCCCTCCAACAATATAGCCATGATAATTTGTATGGATCTAAGTAATAAGTTTTTTTCCCTATTAAGCATGCCTGTTGCACGCTGAAAGGTTTTCTCATACAACGCTGTAGTGGGGGAGATAAAAAAATTATACTCATTAAAACGTTATGGAAGGCAATTATGAAATGAGCGGCTGCATATACACAGGACACAGATGCTGAATGATCAAGCCATGTGCTGTCCTAGACAAGAATCACCGGGCATAGACAAGCTGGTTACGTAGGTTCAATTTGCATATTGATAACTCACCTTAAATTCAATGTCTCCACAAAATCTAAATCTGCAAACTGGCCCTTTGATTGTAAGCACGACTTCCCCGTTTGCATTTTTGATCAAAAAGGTTGGGTTTAAAAGGGACCATTCCTGCTCTACAAAGCCGACAATGGTACCAGGCGGAGAGCTGATCTCCATTGACTGTAAACAGCATGGGAAGCAACAGGATTCACACGCCAGAGGTCGGTGCATGTTGATCACCTAAAAAAACAAATTATCGGAATGTATTCTTCACGTTCTATGTAAATGCATTTATTTTTAGATTATAACATTTATTCAGCTAACAATTTATCAGAAGCATGAAATTTAATTTTTAAGTCTACGTAATCTACTAAGCAACTATTTAATACGTACAAGAAATTTTGCAAACAACAAATATAAATATACAATTAAAATTGATAATGTTATTCCTCTTGTCGAGTAACTAGATGTGACACATGATGAGTATTTTAATTTTATTTTGAAAATGAATTTTAATTCCAGAAAAAAAGCACAAAAGATTTTAGTATCATCAATGCTGACAAAAAAAGTAGAATAAAAATATGCAACATATCTACTGAATGACTGATATAAGCATAATAAGAAAAAATTACACTGTATTTAATACAGGATTAATTAATAATCATTACTATGTTATTCCACTTGTTGTGTAACTAGGTGTGATATGTAATACTATGAGGAAACTACTTCAGAGTTATTGTTTTATCCATATTAGCTCTAAAATGAATTGACACAAAGAATTTAGTCTAAAGATACTTCTAAAAGAGGTGAAACCTGTGTCATTAGTTACACAACAAGTTGGAATAAAAAAGTTATCAAATTTAATTTTGTACAAAAAAAAACTGAAAATAACCCTGAATTTAATTCTATCAAGATTTTGTTATCTCGTAGATAGCTATCTCATATTTAATTTGGATTATTGAGATTTTGTACACTTCCATGTATTTTGTCACTAACGACCCGGGTTTCGCCTTTCGGCATCTTCAGGCATTCGAGCACACGGATGGACTCGAACTGAGATTTTTCCATCAAGCACCCTCAGTCGATGTCTTAAATTATATCTTAAATTATATCTCATATTTTGTAAAAACGTGAATACATACCAACCTATTGAATTATTAAACAAGTTATATTCATTTTAAACCCAGAAGAAGATTCATTTTCAATTTAATTCATTTAAGTGATCAATACTTTTGAAATTGTTAAAAAGCATATTTTAAAAACCATAAAATTTTAGTGAAACAAAGGACAGCTGTAAGTTATTGTTAATTGTCACATAAACATACAATTGTCTTGCAAATGAGTGATTAAATTCCAAGGCTCTTTGAAAAAACCTGTTTATGAAAATAGAAAAACACATTAAGTAAACAATGAATGAAATAAAGTCATCTCATGACAAAAGATAAAACATACTTGGTTCCGGTAATTGTCTAGAATTTTCATTTCAAACGGTCTCAGGGATCCGCAGCAATTTCGAGTAAAGCAATCATTATCCTCCACAGCATAATAAACCTTCTGGCCGATGCTGTTCTTCACGGTGAATTTGTTGTTGGTCTCAAAGCCGGTCAGCGCCTCCAGGATCTCCACCTTCTGATGCACGAGCAGCTGGTCAATCATAGAAAGGTATTCCAAGCCTGGCGGACAGTTGGTTAGTCCTTGCGGTATATTCATCCATCCACCTGAAAGCGAAAGTTCAGGAAATCAATAAAATCTCCACATAAATCAATTCATTCTTCACTTTGTTAACCCTTTGAGAAGAAATCATTTTCATTGTTTATTAAAATTACTTTTATTTTTATTAGAGTGGATTGCCTTTCTTTGTTTTGACAGTAATGGTGACTCTACTAGAAAGAATTCTAGTGCTGTTTAATGACTTTACTTCTGATATCGATATAAGCCAGCTTGGTTCCCCAAGTTTTCTTCCCGTTCTAACATCCTTGTTTCTTATTTTCATAATTTTGAAAGCTTTTAATTACATAAACAAGAATATTAACACGATGACTGCTGGACACATCATATTCACATACAAAATGATTCCATCAGCAGCCGATATTTTAAGAAAAAGAAGAGGTTTTCGCAAAAGCAATGAATAGTAGTAATTTTAATTACTATAATAAATGTAAAGTCTTAGGTACTATTTTAATTTCATTCTTCGATAATGGAGAATTTGACATTACACATACTAACAAAGTTATAGTAATCAACATGGTTAAGGAAATACATTTTTGATCCGTTTTAAAATTTTAAATATAACTAAAGACAGTGGTGCATTAAGTAAGCTAATAAAAATAAGTGAATAACTAATTATTTATTAATATTTCTGTATATTATTTTATTCAAACAAATTCTGACTAATTGTATACCAAACCAATTAGTGTGACAAAATTTAATTATTCTATGTGCTTCAAAAATCTTAAAAGAAACAAGCACACAATGTTGCCACTTTTACAAATTTGTATGCATAGCATGTGGAAACAGTTTGATAGTGACATTATTCCACAGGTGCGAGCGTTACTTCCTGATAAACGAATTCAATTGTTCTCAATAAAAAAATTACATCAGACCGAAGCCAATACAAACAAATTGCTCCATCAAAACTTTAAATGGTTAACTTTGTTCTAGACTCTAAACCAAATCTAAGAACCAAACGGAAATTGCAAAATTTCTTATTTAGACAGAATGACGACAAAATGGCAGTGCTGAAATTAATTCCATATATTTTCAAAATTCAGATAGATCAATGGTTAATTTTGACGAATTGAATTGATTATTCAAGGAATTGAATAAAAACAAGAGTTTAATGACATGATATATCTCAGATAGAAAATATATTTAACTCTGTACTTCATAGCCTCACAGAGCCAATCTATCTGGTGTTAAATTTTATGTATCATATAAATATCCATTATATAGTAAACATTGCAAATGCGTTATTGGTTTTTATAAGATAAATCAAATTTGCATTGATCGGGCTCTGTGAGTTTTCTTAACAGTGCATGAAATGCTTCCATCCTATGAATTTTGGATACGTATCAAAGGGTAAAGGTGTCCCTCAATGATGTTTCAACCCAACCTTCTCAAGGCCTTCATAAAATTAAGATGTAGCTTCAAAGTTGGTAACAAATAACCTGTCTTTATCTCTATGATATGCCGAGTAATTAACCAAAAAAGTGTCATTATAAAATATCTAATTAGTCTATATTCTTCATTTTAAGAGCAGACACAGTCTAAAGAAAAATCGTGGCACAATCTAATCTAAGAGTAAAAGGCTTAAATATTTGTAATTAAAAATCCTGCAATAAAATCTTATCAAAACAATTACGGTAAAAAACAGACCGTTTTTCTTCATCAGTTATAAGTTTGCTGTAGCCGTTGCTCCTTCCGGACAGTTTGAAGCTGAGAGACTTTCGGATACTTCGTCTGATACTCGGTACGGACAGCGTCTCAACATATTCACCATTAATTTTAGAATTGTTCACTCTGTTTCGGAAGAACTCTTTGAATGTTTTAACACCGAACGTTTTACTAAGCGGAGCGGTTACATTGTTATTCACTTTCGACTTTTTTTTATTATTATTGAGTTTATTGTCCATCATAACTTCGAAGAACGTTTGAGAGGTCATCACCGCAAGTAACACTTCCACGGATAGAACAAGACTCGGGTAGTATGCCCGGTCGACCGTATAATACTCTCGGAATGAATATTTAAGGTAGTCAATTGGATAAGTGATGTTTCAATCATATGAAATGCAGTACGACTTGATGGACTGAATGTTATTTTACACTGTTAACTCAACTACTTAATAGGAACGTTTTGAAGTCAAATTTAATGAGTCTGGTAATTACAGTTCCAGGGGAGATTAGGTCAGAGCGGCATTGTATATAGACAAATAATATTATTATCAAAAGACATAGAACAATGTTCCAACATGTGTTGTCACTGTGAAAATTTTCTCTCAGGAAAACTGACGCTCGAATGTTTATCAGACTTGAATAAATAATAAAATCTGTTTGTTTTATTACTCGTGATTAAATCAAAGTAAAATAAAGCCACATTTTTGAGAGATGACATACTGAATCAAAATAAATTCGTCAGATTCAAAGTAATTTTTTTCAAATAAAGCAAAAGTAAATTCAGTGGATTAAATTTTGGAACTGTGGGAAAGTAAAATCATATATCCACGATAAATCCCAAATATTCTGCAAAAACATTAATTTGAAAGAATACTTGAAGCAGGTGCATTTCCATGGTTATTATTATTAACCCTTCAAGCCCAGATAACAAGCACAGCACGCGGATCGGATCAACCACAGATGGACAGACACAGTTTTATCGTTGATTCACGCTAATGTTCAACGATTTCATTCAAATAAATTGAGTTCCATAAAGTTTAGATTGAAGTTTTAATTGTGAATACTTTTTGTTGTATTTTTTTAACCCAAAAAACTGTTGAATTTCCAAATTTTTTTTTCGAGAATTTTATTTGGAAGGATAGTAAAGTTTTGTAGTTTGACCAATTCTAATACCATAAAGAATTTTGTTTATAAAAGTTACATGTCTGGGTATTATTTAAAATGGTTAAATAAAATTTATTCGATTCTTTTTCTCATGTGTTCGGAGTGTTTTAGCACTACCATATAGCGCCGGTCTGAGTAATAATTTTAAATAAAAGACTTGACAATCACTGGTGTCATAATGCCCAGAATTACACCAGAAATATTTTTCAAAACACCCACACATTTGGTAAGAAGCAACTTGCGTGTTTTCTTTATTTTTATTGCAATGTTTTTATAATCGCTGTCAAAAATGCAGAAGATATTTTCTGGGTAAACAATAATTCAGAAAAATGATACACCGAATTCAATGAAGTTTCAGGCTGACAGTAAGAAAGTACATACATATCTAATAACATACTTTAAATACTTTATGTAATTATATTTATGACTACTTTATAGCCAAGGAAATATGATAATTTTATTGTGGTTTTGCAGCATAATACAAATAGAATGCATCTATTTTCTTTTTTTCAACAGTCATTGACTACACAAAATGAACACGGGTGTTAAGTGTTTGTTGTAAACCACACTGACAGATAAGTCTACACAAGCCTAAGTACAGCCAAAACCCCATCACACTTGTACAATATTAAAATGTCTTTAGAGACTTAAACAAGTTCCATTTTTTGGTAGTTCAAAAAGACAATTTGGTGAATAAATATTATTAAAAATGCATTTATCTTGTAATTGGTATTATCTTTAACTAATTATTTATTGAAGTATATGGCAGTAATGATAAGGTGATATTTATACAGAGAAATGAAGAAATATAATGACCAATAAATAACATTTTATTTTTTATTCCAAGAAGGAGTCATAACTTATCTGTTACGGGCGGTGCTATGTTCTTCACAGAAATATTTGATGTTACACAAGGCTGCTTGAGTCAAAATTAAAAGGGGTATTTTATAGCATAAAAAATTAAATGAAATTATTTTCTAAATCGCTTATTTTTATTAACTTCTAGTAAACAGCATCCAGTATAAATGTGCATTTATAGCATTTCTTAATGAAAAGTATGGAATAATACATGAAATGAAATTTATATTGTAAATTTTTTTTGGTACTGTATTTCTAAATTTTAACAGGCTAGTACAGTGACAAGGAACTTTTTTATGTTGGAAGTCCGTACTAAATCAGCACTAATTTTTAAAGGCCACGTTCAATTCAATTTCTAGTGGATGCACTTCATTTTGGAAAAATCTATTATTTTATATACTTTCTGACTTCTGATTAGTTTAAATTCTCATACAATTGCATCATATTAAGTTTTTTTTATAAGCAGTGGGTTGTCGATACATAATATTTTTGATGGGATGATTTGAAGTTTGTGAAATTATTGGTTGACCAATTAGTAGGAGATTTTTGGCAAGGTGGATCTCAAAGGCGCACTTCAACTGTTCCTACAGAAGACTGATTTGCAGAAAAGTTACATGTCCTGCATTCCTTGACTAAGAAAGACTGTGCAGTATGTTCAAATAGAAAAATTCCAGGTGGTAGATCGGAAACACGACTATTTTGCGAGACCTGCATCAATAAGCCAGGATTACATATAGGATATTGCTATGTGAAATACCACACAATGAAGAATTACAAATAATATCAAAATAATTGCAGTATATTCATTATAAATCTATTTTACGGAAATAACATCAAAACATTTTTTTTTTGTTTACATGATTGTCACCAATTGATGATTTGTATTGAAAATATGCTTTTCATCGAAAAACGTCTCGAGTGGGTAGTAGGCACATACGAAAAAAGACTGGAGTGGTAAAGGTTAATACATAAATCTACGATCGTAAAATAATTGTAAATGTTATTTTTACTTATTTATGTCAGGCTTGTAGTTGAGAAATCAACGTCAGTTATGGTGCTCACTGGTTCGAATCCAAGTACAGTTTTATAAATTGATTTTTCAATCTACTTATGGATTTGTGTTCGAAGGCATTCGTATCTATTCTATCCCACCTATCGGATTCTAAAAACGGAGAGTAGCGGTAGCCATCAGCTAACCACTATTCCTGCCCCAGCCCTGTCTCTTTGAAAAAAGAGTGGTTGAGCAACTGAGTAATAAGCAGTTCTTGTAGAACAAAAAAAAATCTGTTGAGATAAGCAGCATTAGGAGTCTATATTCTCCACATTGGGAATGGCCATGATCAAAAAAAATACAAAGCAAATATAATATTTCAATAAAAAGTGGGTTAATAGTTTTTGTGAATGCAAAATATGGATACCATTCCACTTCACCTATGCGGCAGCCATATAAAAACTTTAAAAAGAATAGTAAACGGAAAAAAATATTTTCTATGGATTCGGCGGTAACTTTGTGGAAGTTCATTTTTAATATAAAATTTAAATTGATAACTTAGTTATTCCACTTGGTTTATCACTAGATTAACCATATCGCAAGGTTATTTATTTCTAAGCTAAGCAATGATTCTAATTCTTACATCAAATAAAGGGTGGGGGTGGGAGTTATTCCATTCTACTGGACGTGCGGAGGAGGGTTAAAACATGAACACCGTTACACTATTTACAAATCAATTACTGGTACTTGGAAGTGAGAAACCCAAGGGAAATAAATTTAATAATGGTGAGCCGTCTGTTCTGTTTAAAATGTTATTTACTAATCCTCCATTACTGTTAATGATTTTATTGGTTTCTAGAAACTCTAAGCTATTCATTTTAATACGTTTTTTTATTTACACGATGGAGTACCTCTACGTTATTATTTTTGTTAAAATTATGATCATTTTCAATTAAATGATTCCCAAACTCTGAAAAATTATTACTTTTGAGACATCTCATATGTTCTTTAACTCCAATATTAAAGCTTCTCCCTGTCTGTCCTACATATGAAGCTTGACAGTCTTTACAAGAGAGGCGGTATATTCCACACTGTGACAATGATTCTATTCAATCATTATTGTTCAATAAGATTTTACCTAAATTGTTGACTGTATAAAAAGCTGTCTGCAAGTTATCCGGTAACAGTTTTGACATTTTTAATGATGTCTCTCCAAAATAAATGATTCTACGCCAGCTAAAAGTTTTAACATGTGTTTGGTCTTTATAGAGAAAATCTAGTATTAATTTATTTGATTGCTTTCGTTTTAATATATTATTAACTAAATCGTTGCTATAACAATTTGCTTTATGGTATTTAATTCTATTTTGATATAGACTAGTTAACATCCCCAGTTTATATGAGTTTCAGTCGATTATTGGTGGGATGTAGCTTTGTCTATGATTGAATTCTCAGACTTTCATTTTCAACGGATACCCCCTTGTAGGCCTTAGTCCATTATATCAAAGTTTTACTACTGTGTTTGCTCCACATTATCCCGGTTAAGATGAAGTCTACTGTATTTTATGAATAGCTGACAATAGAGGTATTTTATCAACCACTTCTAACTTCGCTTCAGTATCTTCGGTCTTGCAAGAGTCAAAATGATTCCATCTATAATAACGCTGGTTATTATTAAAATCGTATTAACATGATAACTATTTTCTCATTATAAATTTTATTCAATTAATTATTACCTGGAGGGCCTTGCTGCGGATGCATTCCCTGTGCTCCAGGTTGCTGCATTATTGGTTGTGGACTCCCGTAACCCGGGGGAACATACCCAGGAGGGACATACCCTCCTTGCGGTGGACCGTAGTTATATCCGGGAGCAGGAGGTGGCCCTTGTGGCCCGGGAGGTTGAGGTGGAAAGTTTCCTTGCGGATATGCCGGCGGAGCGTAGCTTTGTTGTGGGGCCGGCGGGTAACCTTGCGGGGGAGCAGCCGGATACGGCTGTTGCTGTGGAACCGGTGGGTAGCCTCCCGGCTGAGAGGGAAAATTGGGAGTGTACCCTCCAGGCGGGTACGGTGGATTCTGCGGTGTGGATCCTGAAAATTTTAAATGTTTAAAGTTACTTGTGTATAAGTAGATCATCTATTGAGTACCTACATGTATTAATAACAGTTATCTTACGAAAGTTTATTTGTAATCATTACAGAATGTTCACAAAACTAAACCATGAATAAAAATAAATATAAAAAGTGAATAAATAAAATTGGCAAATGTGCATTAATACTTTTTCGCATATTTATTTATATCATACTATGGATAATTTATCTGTTCAAAAGAAATAATAATTCTTATCATTTATGGTACATTCGAAAAAAAGGAAAATTTACGAAAATATTGTCTGTATCACTCAACATATTGCATTATCAAAGTATGTTAAGTAGTCATGATTTTATTTTGAATACAATTACTCATATCGACGGCTGAAAAGTTTAAATGAAATATTGTATGGAGCAATTTTCAATAGTATAAAGCGTTGAATTCATGTAACAATGGACGCTGGCGAAGTGGCAAATCAGCCGACATCTACGAAACAGACGGTGCAATGCTATGCAAACTCTCTCTGGTATTCTGAAGTAGATTGTGGTTTGCATGTGGTTTTTCTAATAATTAAGTAAATAATTATGCATTGATCAATTTTTCAAGTATCTTTGTGCGCACAAAAGGCCAATATAATAACAAATAGAAATTTCTATGTATATGAATGCAGCATGGTATTTTGAGGAAACTTTAAGTGTTGATTTATTTAAATGTGAGAAAGGTTATGAGATAACCTTTATCACGTTTTAATAGATCAGATGACATTCAGTTTTCTTCAATCATTGCTTAATTTAACATCACGATTAATTACATTATATCCTGCAAGAGTTCACTATCATAGTTTCACCCAGCACCTGCTAGCCTATCAACTGTTGATTCAGCTGACAACAGTGTTAATACTCAAAAATTAAACTTAATATGAAAATATCAGACAATTTTTCCTGCCACCGCCATTTCCAAGACTTTGTTTGGCAATAAAACTGCTGAATTAATTCTTAAAATCCAGGTTGTGGGAAACTCAGTTTTGTGGCTCAGCAGGGAAATGGTTAAGTATTGATACGTAATATTATTATATAGCAGAACTACCATATTTATTGCTTTATTTAATTGATAATGACTGTTTACCACATAACATAGCATTCTTTAATTTAATATTATTTACACAATAATGACCAATCAACAATCATTAACAGTATGACTATTTTTCTGTACATTAACTTACATATTTATCACATACATACAACTGCAATAGCATCAGATTACTAATACTAAACAATCACCTATATCAGCATTTTATGGCTAACAATATAATGTCTAGAACATTTCTTATCTCTAGTTATATTTACAAAGAAATATATGATAATGTAATATATAAAGTTACAGGTAGGGCTTTCAACTCGCTTTAAACCGAAACCGGTTTACCGCGTGTTTTGAAAAAAACCGAAACCCGGTTTATTTCAAACGGATAACCGCGTTTTTTAGTAATTTTTAAAATTCTTTTATTTATATGATATTTAAAATTCAACGCGTTTTAGAGGAAAAATACACATATTGTTGAATTCTGACCTCTGTTACAAAGAGGTCGAAATTACGTACAGAAATGATTTAATATGATAAGCAATTACACAAAGATTCTTAAACTATGTGTAATAAATACGGCACATGTTACACAATAGCTCTTATTGTAAATGTCAAAAATTATCCATATAAATCTTGAAGAAATCTTTGACTAGGACACTATTTGTAACATTAAAAACTAATAATTTTTAAGATTTATAACCTACAATTCGTTAAATATTTTCATGTCAATGTGTGCTAGTTATCTTCTTGATAATTCCTTTAATTGCTTATTGGAATAAAATTATATTCTTGATTTCGTCAAAAAAATCAACAATGCAATAAATGGCTGCTTTTAACTGATAATTTAAAAAATTAATCGTTTATATTCAACATTATACTAAAATACATTTGAAAAACATGGGGGCTATTTTTTTGATTCATCCAAATATTTTACCCAACTAACATGCATCTTGAGAAAGTTTTGTTTAAACTAATATTAAAAGAATTAGCAGTAGAAATTTGTGTACTAAAACCCAATTTTACTTCAAGATTTATTAGTCGGATGTTTCAGGTCATACAATATATTCATTGGCAAAACATATATGTTTTTGACAAAAGATACAGTGATAAAAAATATTACTTGTCATAAATAATAATAAACGGTTGAAGGGCAAGTTGGTATATCATTATTTTAATCCTACCCAGATGTTGTTTCAACCTTAGGACGCAAATTTAAATTTTTATTTTATACTTTTGTTTACATTTAGTCAAAACACCTCTTTGTCCTAAGCATAGATATTTACTCATACTTAGATTAAAAAAATAGCAATCGTTACTGTAAATTATAAATTTATGTAATCTGGTTTACGAACATTAGAACTCATTGTTAAATAATTGAGTGAAATTGATATAAATAGTTAACTACGAAAGGAATTTTAAAAAATAAAACACAATTCATTGGCACTACTTCCACATATTAATAATGATCAGGACCGGTTTCGCTCATCACGAGCATTATCAGTTCGAGCGGTCCTGATCATTATAAATATGTAGAAGTAGTACAAATGAATTGTGTTTTATTTTTTAAAATATAATGTCTTTCCACCAAGAATTGACAGTTAACACCTTAAAAATACGAAAGGAATATTCATTTTCTTACAAGATCAATTCGAAATTATTGAAAGTTTTCTCAGTAATCAGATACAAACATGGCGATTATTAGAACGTAGAAATTTGATAAGCCACTGATTTCTTATTTGAAATATTTGCTCAACAGAACCATCCCCAAAACTATCATAAAGTCTACTCAATTATATTTAAGTTAAGCTTCTATAGTTTCGTTGGCAAAAATTATCATAGGGAAACTTTACCCAAAAGATATAATTATAATTGATATAATACCGGAGTCATTAATATCGAGAAAAATACAATAAATTCATTGCGTAAGAGAATATCATTTTTTCTTATTGCTACTCCAAAATCACAATGAAACAAGTGGATTGATAAAAGATTTCAAAATGTTAGAATCACCTGGATATCGCATTTGAAATTGAAAATAAATTTTCCAGTATTATTTTATTAAATAGACAAATTTTCAAACTTTTGTTATAGTACAAGTTATGCTTGAGTTTTAAGCTTTCTAGTTTATTTTATTCAGTAACGACGTCTTTGCTAATTATATTATAAAACATACAGACATATTATTTATGTTCATATTATTATTGTATGTATATATAATATTATTTAAATTATTATTCATTTCACTTTGATTTTGATTCAATATTTTCGTCTGTTTCATTTTACTTGTGTTCCGTATGTATGTATATCTACATGTTTTGTATAAGATATAAGCTGCTATTGTTGTACTCTATTCTCTTTTAATCTTAGCACACACAAGAAGCGGTTTGAACCAAGTCACTTTTACCTGTTCAAAGAAAATCTGGTTTTAATGTTAAAATGTTGTATCCTTTAATAAATATTAGCCAAACCGACTACCCAATCCAATCAATTTAGCTAATATTAAACATAATCTTTTTTAATGTTGAAATGTATTTCGTACAAAGGATTATATTAATATTAGCTAAATTGATTGGATTTGGCTAATAAATATTTATTACGGGATATAATATTTCAACATTAAAACCAAATTTTCTTTGAACAGGTAAAAGTGACTTGGTTCAAACCGCTTCTTGTGTGTGCTAAGATTAAAAGAGAATAGAATACAACAATAGCAGCTCAAACCAATTCTTGTATGACGATTTACGTTTTTTCCAGTTTATGTGCTAATATCTTTTAATTGCATTCAAATATAACTCACATTTAATGAGTTTCATTATTAACTCCTTTTGTTTTTATTTTGTGTATAAAAGTTAAAAAAATTTTTTTTACTTTTACAATATGAGGTATTTTGGTTTAAACCAATTAGCCGGTTTTTTTGTACCGGTTAGTAAATATCTTCGGTTATTGGAAGCCCTAGTTACAGGTTCCTTGAAACTTTTGAAAATTAAATGGTATACACAAATTAAAACCTACTATCATTTTTATTATGAATAATATTTTTAAATTATGCCATAATTACTCTAGTTATCACAAATGGGAAATGGTTAATGAAGCAATATCAATTGATTTTAAATTTATAATTTTACCAGATGCAACTAAATTGAATCTTATTGGTCCACCATGCACGTGGGATAAAACCACCAGCTGATAGAAATCATACATTATATAAATTGATTCTGAAGTAAGATTGATTTTTTCGTAAAACTGTGAAATAAAAGCTAATTATACATCATATTATAGTCAATGACTAAACACATTATCTTTTGAAGGGAAATAATTTAATTATCTGAAATAATGAACGTCGCTTGATTGTGAATAAGAGTAGCAATATTTATATGTTGAAATTCAAAGTAAAATTATAATTTTCAAATGATATAAAAAAAAAATTTTGTATCCTCATATAAATTGAATTTTATTTCTTTCCAATCTTGCACAATAAAAATATGGAATACTTTAAAAAATAACTATCTAGAAAATATTTTTACAAGATAGCCTATGAAGCACATGGCATTTTTACGAATTACAGCCTAATAAGCCTTGGCATCAAAAAGGTTAACTACAGTAAATTCAATTAATTAATTATTAGATTTATAAATTTTTTGATTTACACTTAAGTCTTGCAACAATTTTTAAAAAAAGGTAAAGGAGGTTAATAGTGTCCGTCTGGAAGGTAAAAAGCTTTTGGTATTTAAAATAAAGGATTAGTCTTTCAACATTTATCTGCTTTATATTCACCATTATATGGAGAATATCCTCCTTGTTGAGCCATTCTGAAAAAAGAAAACCAATCGATATAAACAAATGCATTATTCGTATAAGTATTCAATAAAGCAGGCGGCAACTAAATCCTAATTATTTCTTCACAGTCAAACTTGGTATAAGAGCTGAATCAGGTGGGTTAACTTAAATGCTACCAATATCCTTAGCAATGAAACATTTTAACTGTCATTTTAATGTTCACTTTGTAACTTTTTTCTTTGTGCAACCATTATCCCACTATATAGATAATTATGTTTTTCGTCGAGTCCATGGACGAGTGGTTACAGTCGTTGGCTTCGGTCGTGGTACTCACAGGTTTGAATAACAGTACAGACAGTTTCGTAAATTGATTTTTCAATCAATTGATAGATTTATGTGATGCTGAAATTCTCTCCCACTTATCGGATCCTAAAAACTGGGCGCAGCGCGAGCGATTAACTAACGAGTAGTCCTGTTCTAGTCCTGTCCTTATTTCCCTACTCCTTACAAAAGGGAGGTTGACCAACTGAGTAAAAAGAAGTTCTCGTAGAAAAAGAATCTCTCGTTGAATCCAATTGAAGTCTATAAAACAAGTTCTGAGATAATCGCATTTAAAGCATTATTTTTTTTAAAGAACAATCTTGGCATACAAATCGTAAAATCAAAAGTTTTAAAGAAATTATATCTTATGACCATGCATTGTACCACTACATAGAGTGTTAAATTGCATACATTTATAACAGAAAATCATCAAAAACCGACATAATGCATTCTGTCAGTATATCCTCGATATGTTCATTGCAACTTAATTTGGTTGTATCTGACCGATTATTATTCGAGAAGGTGATGTATTTCATCACCCAAATGACCTAAATCCCCATTTATCCTTGAAAACCTAAAGTAATGTCAAAATCTGAAAACAAATATCTACCAACGGAATCCGCTAATTATTTTATTATGTATTTTATCGCTGTATTTGATGATGAAATGCGTAATACTTAGTGCAATAATCATTAACTAAAACATAACATATTCATTTACATTAATTTATCGAAATAAACTGAAATGCAATCGATTCTGATAAATAATAATAAACCGTTTACAATGTAAAAGGCGTGTGATTAATAATGTCATTTCAATGGAAATGAATATTTACCAGCACTTAATTTAAAATGATAATACATACAGCTGGTTTATATTACGAGATCTTTAACATAAAAACATACTTGCAATCACTAAAGGTGAAGATTATTTTTACTCTGGCTCAGACTCATCACTGACTAAGAGAAAGTTTCAGTTCTTTTGAGAATTCAGAAATAATACGAAGAATTCTTGATATCTAATTGAAAAATAAATGTTCATATAACAGGACAATGAGCTTACTTGTTTCCTTAGGTATATTCTGATCTCAAAAACCCAATAAACCGCGCCCATTCAAAACAAAAAGATATATTGGGTTTATTTTTAGATCTTAGCACACACTTCACTATGACTTCACTCCAATTCACTCCACCAGCGAAAAGTAGCTGTCACCAAGAAGTATACTTTTAATAACAGAGATGGCGTAAGCGTAAAAACAATAACGTTTCGATAGAAGCTGTATAAATTGAAAAAATATTTCGTAGTTGCCATAATTAATAATAAGAATAATGGAAAAAGCTTTAAAAAAAGCTAGATTACGGAAATTCATTTTCAAATTATAATTGATATCTTTGTTTTTTACTGGTTATGTAAACAGTAACTTGGTGTGAATGATGTTTTACCTGTTGAAAAATCATTGCTTTTTAACCTTATTAACCCCTGTGAAACGAAATTTCAAATATACACTTATATTTATGTATTTCTTGAAACAAATACTATTTTATGTATTTTATGCCGTTATGGGTACGCTCGAGGTATCCAGGGGGGTGGAGGAATTTTTTTTCATTCTGGGCGACAAATTTGTATAAATGTTTATTTGTGGTTGTATATTTGTGGTAATGTATTTATTTATTCATATTGTTATGTTTATATTATATCATAATTTGATGTAAACCTTATTGTTATGTGGAAAGGTTTGAATACACTAACGCAAAGAAATAAACGTACCTATCTCACCAGGTTTACAGATACGACTGAGTGCATCATCAACGACACTAGAGGTCTGCATGGGCCGAAATTTTATATCACCCGGTTCAAGCCCGACATCCTCAGGCCCGGCCCAACCCTAGCACGAGTCTCAATATCACACTTATTACTCGAACCCAACCCAAAGCCCAAATTTATATTTATATTTCTCGGCCCGAAAATACTCCGATTTTTTTCTACACAGAAATTCATTTTTACTTTTGAAACAATTTGATACATGGGAAAGGAAATATTTAAGTTATGAATAGTATTGCTTTATGGCTGACTCATGACCCGAACATGTTCTGAAATATTTCTTTGGAAATTGAATTCCTTACGCGGCCCCGACGCAAGCTCGAATCTGAACAGTCTTTATCCGCCTGAACCCGGCCCACGAGCCGGGCTGGGTAAAGGCCTGTGGGCCAAACCGGAACCCGTACAGACTTTTAATCGACATAATCACCCACTTGGACTTCAACAACGCCCCGCACCTCAAATATTAAAAATATTTTTTAAAAGGCTCCCAGATTTTAAAAAAAATCACAAGAGGGAGTTTGCGTGACTATTAAGATATACTTTTCAAAGGGGCACATGTTACCAATTCTAATTTAATGTTAGATTTCGGAAATTTAAATTTAAGAAATTACTTTTGGTTTCAAGTTTTAGAAAAAAATACAAACAGAAATAATATTAATTTTGTATTAGAAAATTTTTCTCTTATACGTCTAAAATATATTTCTTGGTACCTGTACATTTCTAATTCACAAACGTTTCTCGTGTTTGCTAAAGTACTAGAAAACCGATGGTTAATTATTTCATACATTAATTTAAGAATTGATACCCTTATCATAATAATTATTGTCAACGTTATATACCTACATAATATAACATGCTATTCAAATTCAACAATTCGGCATGTACACCTTGAGTGCCCAAAATGCGTTCATCTCCTAAAATCGTACAAAAACATGTGTTATTGTAATTTAACAGTTTACTTAATATGTATTTCTTATGTTCAGTAATAATCAATACTCATGTTACTTTTTTATTTATGAGATGACTAGAACGCATGGTTAGAAGGTTTTTACTAAGCTCTCTGCTTATTGATCACATTCACACTTTTAGTTTACGCTTGGAATACGATAACTCCTAGCTAATTTAAAAATGAAAACATGATAAAATAAAAAAAAATTTTGCTTGGTAGAAAGATTACATATGTTTTGGTTCTGGCTTAATTTGAAGGCGTCAATTTTACACTGTACAGAAACGACGTACGGACCTACCATAGACGATTATGAAATTTTTCAATAGACAAGCAAAATGGTGTTAGCCCTATTTACGGTTTTGAAACTAAAATAAGTAGTTATTTCATTATTATTTAAAAAGGAAAATATTCATATTATTACAGAAAGGTGATAAACTGTTTTTTTTAACTAAGCAAAGAAATGTGTCAAGCAAATATTTGTTAAGCCTAAAGGATTATGTTTGAAGGTTTTGATTTGTGTTTTATTTATTAAAACTAGAGGATCAGCTGGCAAATTTGCGATCATATTGTGATTGACGTTTTACAGCTACGATATACGATTTGAAAAGCGAGCTCTTATGTTTTAAAATGTACCCGTACAATTTTTGGTTGCAGCTGCTTTATTTCCAAAAATGAAAGTGACGCCCTTAAAATGGACCACAACCGTGTTTTTTTGCTGATTGTAATAATTGTGAAAGCTTTATGGAGATAAATAATATTTGGTATTACAAAATACCCAATCCATCAAATATTTTTTCAATTTGAAAACTGTTTAAGATCAAATCGAGAAGATAGGAGATTTATACTTTATTTAAAGAAAAACGAATAACCAAATATAGTTTATTAATATTATTTATATTTGATATTCCCGAAAATAGGTACCTAGGTAATCGAATCTATAAACATTACTTTATGAAGGCAGGTTTTACCAATTAAGCCCAATAGATTTAAAAATATTGTTAGAAAATTTGGCCTACATTCAAATTTTCTACAGGAAGTCATTTCTTAAATTTGCTATGATAACCATATGTTAATAATTTTATAAATATTACGTTTTATGGAAGTTGACTTCGCATATTGGAGTACTTTTTGTTTGTATTATGCAATTTCAAGCTTGTTTCGGTACAAACAATTTTAGTCATAAAACCAACTATAGTCTGACACTTGGGCATATTTCTAGAAGAATATAATTATTTTCAAGCTAAACATATTAATTATTTATAAAAATCATAATAATTCTGAAAATTCATAAAAAAATCACGCAAGAATACCAGCTACTTTGACTCTACAGTAGCGTTTGTTTTGATCTTTAGTTATAAATTTGAACGGTAGAGCTTTATTTGTTTCCGTCCAATAGTTAGTACTCGAATTTGCCTGCAGAGTGACGGTGTCTGTCAGATGGAGTGTTGTTGAGTACCATCGTTTGTTGAATTTCGAACCTCGCCAGTCGAGTAAAATGGCGATGCGAGTGAACAAGTAGTGTTGCGATGGCCGAAGTCAATCAAATCAGGCTTTGTTTTCTAGCCAGTGCATCACTCGTATGTATCGCGGACTGTATAAATGTTTTCAGTAAATTATTGCATTCTAATTGATGACGGTAGACTTAACCTATCAGTGTTTTTAAAGTTATAAAAATGCGCGATTTTAAAGTAGTCGTGCTGGGGTCGGGTGGGGTTGGAAAAAGTGCACTGACTGTTCAATTTGTGTCCGGTTGTTTCATGGAGAAATATGACCCGACGATCGAGGACTTTTACCGAAAAGAGATCGAAGTCGATAACTCTCCCTGCGTTTTGGAAATTCTCGACACCGCTGGCACGGAACAGTTCGCGTCAATGCGAGATCTCTACATCAAGAACGGCCAAGGTTTCGTGGTCGTATACTCGCTGACGAATCACCAGACTTTCCAAGACATCAAGCCGATGAAGGAGCTCATCACCAGAGTGAAGGGAAAGGAGAAAGTCCCGATCCTCCTGGTCGGTAACAAAGCCGACTTGGAGCACCAGCGAGAGGTGCCATCGCCCGAGGGGGCCGCCCAGGCTCTCATGTGGGGCTGCCCTTTCGTGGAGGCGTCGGCCAAAAGCCGCACCAACGTCAACGAGATGTTCGCCGAGATAGTGCGCGAAATGAACGTTAGCCCCGAAAAAGAAAAGAAGAGTTATTGTTGCTGTACGGTACTTTAATAGTCTGACGCGGAGGACGTTTTCCACCGGGAAGGCATATGGTCGTTCTCGTTCTGCAGGAGAAGGCCGGGGCCGCATCTTCGGTCCGGTCCATCGACGCCGCTGTCCGATCGTGGTGCTCTATCAGATATTTTCATACGTTTAGTGGTAATTTTTACCTTTCTACGACGCTTTTTACCTACTTCTTACTGTCATAAGAATATCAGAAAATCAAATTGTGTGTTTCCATCACTGATTGTCTTAATTAAATTTTCGATGATCAAATATTAGCTTTTATACTTTGTATTAACAAAATATTTAGTATCGCGTCCATCGCCCCGCCGTGGAAAGCGGGAACCGACTGCATAATAAAATATAATAATATCGGTGTACCAAAATATGAATTTGTATTGGTGTACCCTTTCGGAGTTTTTGACTCTCGAGTTAGCGCGATTCAAAACAACTAAATAACTGAGTATGATTTCAATGTATAGTAATTATTTTTTAAGATTTGTATATAATATTATGTAATCTCGTCGATGATAGTGTTTTAAATGGTCTGTACGTGTTTTTTTCGTTTTGTGGAACCGTCATTGTTGACGCGTGTGAATAATACAAAATCCTCAGGAGTGAATTTAATGACGACGTCAAGTCGATCAACGGTCGAATGAAAACGAACATGTGCTGAAAACTCTAAAGTTTTATATGTAATTTTGTTATAAATAAGCGTAACAAAAGCCATGTCGCAAGTTTGTATGTTGCGTGATTGTGTTAAAAAGTCTACCAGGATTTGTGATATATACGTATAATAAATATCTTTAATAAAAGTTTTAAGTGGGAGAGTAAATAACAAGTGAAGTTTTATTCCATGCATTCATTCATTACCCAGGTAATTTTATTCCTTTATTGTTTGTAGGTTGAACATACACCCTGACATACAACTAGACAAAACTAACATTCATTGAATATTTACACAACACAAAGCTACACGACTTACAAGAGAAAAACTTTAAATTACCATTAAAATAATTTTGTTTTGCAAAAAATCTGCAGTAATGAGTAATCTATAAATATTGAATAAATAAGTCATAAGGTATTTTAACTTTTATAATATAATGAATTGAAGTACTTATGAATTTGATTAAAATTATAGTGAAACAAGATTTAAAAATTTGTAAAAAAATGTAAATGATTTACCTTATACATAATATTAAAATTTCAAGGGTGTTCATAATTGCTAGTAATTTAACAGTATGCCTTTATTCCACACCTATGCCCTTTGTTTCTGAATGTTATTAAGATATAGTTTAAAAACGTATAGGTTACTATAAATTCTTTGGCATATCCAAGTTTTCAATAAAAGATTTTTCATGACAAAAGGTTTAATTATTTTAATTAGACATGTGCTGAATAACAATATGAGTAATTTAATTTACCTTTGTTCGTACTGCCATCCATTTACTTCTTTCTAAAACATACGGCATAATTTTCAAAGATTTCATTACTGTTGACAATCGAAACAGTCGTGTTATTTCACTTTTCGTTTATTGAGAAAACAATAATCAAAATCATTTGTTTTGTCATCGTGAATCAATTGCTAAGGAGCTTATCCATATTTACTTAAATCTGATTTCATAAGATAAAGATTCTCGACTGCATTCATAATATTACTGAAACCCATCCGTACTTGAACTTTACAGTTTTGGTTTTTTTAGATGCATATAATACGAAAGATATCAATTAAATATCTATTTTTTTTACATCAATTGGCTGTAATAATTGTTGACGCCAACTCATAGGACTGTGGACTATTTTTGTTTTTTTTTAATTAATTAACAAGTATGTATAATAAATATCAAGCGTAAGTAGCCATTGAACCCGACTAGGACAGCGCGAAGAATCCAAGGTCACATTTCAATGATATGTTAATTTGACTTATAATATGTAATTATTTTACTGTGTTATCTTCGATGAAGCGACTTTTATTTGATTTTTCTAACACTATATTTTTGCGTGTTTAATACGAATCGATAAGTTATTAAGGCTGAAAATACACATTAGTCATCACCAAAATGAAACGCATTCACGGTATTAGCTATAACGAAAAATATTGTGTGGTATTACTTGGGTATTCTACCTGTAGTAACAGTTTTATTTGTAATTTCTGAAACAGAACTCGATTTATATTATGTTAATCGTATTTTATGTCACGATGATATTTCGACTTTACAGTAGGTATTCAAAGATGAGTCTCCATACAAGTCAACTCACCCGTTTTATGGGCACGTTTATGTCCGGAATAACAGCAGTTTTATTGCCATCTGCGAAATAGATGGATGTCATATTTTAAATTAAGAACAGTCAGCCATTAAAATTCAATTCAAAATCTGAAGCTGTAACCGTCATCGAAGGATTACGAAAACATCGCAAATGATTGCGAGAACATCGGCTGCGTTCCATTACCCGATCAAGTTTTCCGAGCAATATTGAAAGACTGCTTAAAATTACTATTTTGATCCGTGGGCACGCAGTATTGGCGGATTTGCGCGGATCGTGTGCTCGGACTCTACGGTAGATTTTACAAGATTACACAAGACGCTATCGCATAACGAGGCGAGGAAGTGATGGGACGGCCCATTCGTAAAAGGAGCGCTGTGTGGGAAGCAGGGACACCGGTTCGCGTCCCCGCAAGTACCGACAGCCATTTTATCTCACAATCAGCAAGCCGAACGTTGCGAATAATCTGCGAGAACAGATTACGTGAACACAATAATATTTTGTATCTACATTTGAAACGAATCTTCTAATTTAAAATGAAAAAATTGATCGAAAAAAGTTCCTCTTATAATTTTAACCATAATAATAGCTGGAACACAATAACAGGGTTACATTTTTTGTTTAGCTGAAATATATTGTCAGCTTAGGAACAGCCGTCCTTACAGTTTATTCAGAAATGCTTATTTCAAATTTCTTTTGCCAAAGCAAACTTGTTTTCTTAATCGCAGAGTAATTAATAGAGGCATAAATCAAAGACAAAGTTACGTGTCTATTATTTGATATATATATATAATAGTTGTTAATAATAAGTACTTACGTAGTATAATAAAAAAAATATTAGTGGATTAAACTTGTAAGCCAACTTATGATTAGCACTATTATGCGTGGCTTTGTTTTTAGCATTTGAGCATATGAAATGTCTTATTAATTTTTCAAATTATAAATTCGAGTTGAAGGACCTGTCAGCTCTTATGCTGCATTTAATTTGATCGTATCTGAATAAACTGATTAAATTGGTGTGTCAGAATGTACGCGGGTAATATATTTTACGCACAGTGAAATAGCAATAATTTAAAGCTCATTATTTCTTATAATTTAAATTTCACGTTTATCAATGTTTAACTAAAATCAAGGACAACTCCTACAGTAAAATATAACATCGACGTTCATTTCGCTCAAATATTCAATAAGTAATCGTGGCTTGTTTTCTTGCGGATTGTGGTATAGATAAGATTTTATTTAGTGAATAGTTTTACTTTATACACATTTTTGGCAACAGCTATAGCTGTCTTCTGACTGTCGTCATATTAAAAAACATTTTGACATTGGCTGTCACAAATTCTGAGCAATTAAATACACACCGTCATTTCAACCTAAGTATTTTGTTTTGTGACAAATCAAAAGGTTACAATCATGGTTTTTATTGTATTCTTTAGTTGGCTTTTTCTGTTGACTGTCTTTTTAAATATGGTGGCAGTATTGATGCACGATGCTTTATTTAAAAAAAAAACACATAATTTTACCTACGGTTCGTGTAGACATGGCAACGTTGTTAACATGTCTTGATTTGAATGTCAAGTACAAACCTGCACGTGAAAGGAGAATTTAGATTGTACATTAAGTGCCTAGGTAATTTTTAGTGGAGCCGCTTAAAATGAGATGAATTGAATATAGTATAGAATGCGTTATATTAAACATATTTAACTCACGAAATGATTTTTCACGATCTAATGTCGGAGTGTTAGAATACTACGTCACTTATACAAAACGAATCCTCTTTTTCTTTTCGTGTACAGAAATTAATTTAGAATGTTGGAAAAGTAAGCGAGTTCTCTTCGTTCTTTTTTGCATCTGTTATTGAAACTAGATATTATCTAAATTGCAACTTTACTCGAACGATTTACGAGACATTCATATTTGATACAGAACTCGCGTCTATTTTTTGTGTTCAGTCATTTACTGTAGTCTTTCATAGTTGTAAAACACGTTTTCTACTGACCAAAATACTGTCTATACGTCAAAGATTTTTTTGCTGTAAATTTTACAGTTCGTCGGTTGATTGCATCTCGTAACAGAACGATTACTGTTACTCCATTGTTTAATTATTAATATTATCTTTTGTTTTGTACGTTGACACTGTAATAAGCGACTTTAAGTATGCATTCCAAGATACTTTCGCAATATTTCAGTATCTGTGTCATACAAATAAATGCATAGGTACGTAATAAATCAATGCATACATTTTATTGTTTGGTATCCAATTGATACAAAGATAGAGTTCACTTCTTCGATAATAATTCATAATTTTGTCATGGCCGAACCAATCTTCATATTTTTAAACACATCATTTTTTACTCTGCGAATAATGTACTTATTTTAACAGACACTATAATCTATATGAGTCGTTTACATATAAATTATATGAGTTTGAAGAATACTGATATGCTAATTATATGTATGTAGATATTAAAAAAACAAACTTAATCTTCTGATAGTTTCATTTTAAATTCTTTTATTTTTTTTTACGATGGTATGTAATAAAAAAACGGTTCTGCCTACATTCTTGAAGAGGAAAAACATTTTTCCGACAAAGTAAATTTGTTGTTTCAATGGATTTTGTATCTTCCGTTGGAATTTCTCGGAACAATAGCATCTATGTTGCAGTGGACCATTAGGCCTCGAGACTCGCGAGGCTGATTTAGTGGGAATTCCGATCATTTCGTTATAACTCTCCGAAATTCCATGAGCGTTATTCGTTTCCAAGAATGTTTTATGAATTGACGGAAATATCTCTGACGAATACGTGTCACGGTGTTATCTGATTTCTCCAATATCGCTTATGTGTGTTGTTTATTCAAATTTTCGGTATAAAGATTAGTATTTCGAAAAATAACTTCCTTAGAAAATATTTTATTTTATTTATTTTACCCTTTATGGAAGAATGACAGGCGACCGTAATACCACAGGTAAAATGTTGTTATTTTATTTTTCGATAGGTTCGAGATAATCCGGATGAGCCTAGGCGCCCTAGGCAGTCCAAGCAGGCGTTTATTATTTTACCAGAATGAAATTATTTTTAAAAAACTTTACACTCGTACACACTTAACACAGTTAACTAGCTACGCAATGAATTTTTTAAATTTTAAAACGTGAATGTTAAATACTTTTTTTAAACGCGTTTTATATTCTATACTGAGTCAATAAACTACCTACCAATGTTTGAAATGCTGAAATCATTTTTTACTTTTTCATTTAGTAATGTATTATTGTGAAATTTCATCATCATAATACCAATTTATTTATAATTAATTTTTGTTTTACCGTATTCATTGTTTATGTATGTCCATTTTGTATTTAAGGGAGTGAATATTGCGGTTGAAACTTTTACTTGATATCACTGAGAAATATTTTTGCATCTTGCCGGTTTTTCACGCTGCAGGCAACTGTTTAAAAATTGAATGAATGCTTGACCATACACCGACCCTTGTATTAAGAAGTAATTTATGTACAGATCGTCTATTCACCATGAATGCTGGATATAAAATCAAAGCTATTTTATTATGAATAGGTACGTCTCAATTTCTTTTGTCTTGATTAGTGCGCAATGAATGATGTCCGCTGAAACCGATTGACATACTAATACTAAATTTATCGTAGGTACTAGAATTTCGTTCTGGTGACGAATATATAAAGCATTCGATTTCTCAGATATATGAAATGTTATCCGTTGTTCTTCTTTATTTACGTATGATCTTAATAACCACGTTTTCTAAATTAATTACTTTCCCCGATTCGAAATGCGTGACAGCTCAAGTGTCGCTTTCTCACTAATTGCAAAATGCCGATTTCCGTTGAAACTAAAATCAACGGCTTTTCTCCCATCAAACATGTGGCCATTGTGATTACAGAGCTGTGCTAAAAAAATATGCAAATCCCACTAGCGAGATGCTCGACCGTGGAAATTAACATATTTTATACCACACAGTGACGTATGCGGAAAAATACTCGCATGTCCGTGACTAATATTCCACACGGGTTGTTTATTTTTCGGATTGAATTATAACTTGTAATATTAAATAAATTAACAAACAATTTATTTATTATTCGTTTGAAAAAAATATTTGCGGCTTTATCGTGGATAGCATTAAAAATTGCGGTTAGATTTTTATAAACATTTACAAAAAATTCCTCAGTAATGTAAATATTGTTACATAATATTAAAAATAATTACAGGATGAACAAATGATCACTTGGTTACTGTTACTATGAAGACGAATTTAAAAATTTCAGTTGCAATTTTAATTGTTAATACTAAACGTTAAAGAAACATACTCAAGAATATACTCTCAAAAATGATTCAGGGATTTCACCTACAAATTGTTGCTCACATATTCTTACTTAATTTTATGGAGGATGCGTTGCCTCTACATCACTGTTTCTTAACCGGTGGTCCGCGAAGATTTTTGGTTGAGGAAAAATTTTCTTAAATTTCAAGTAATAAAATATCGAGCATACGGTGTTGCGAAATTAATTGTTTTGAACAAAAAATCAATTGTATAAATATTAATTATTTTATTCCAATGTTGATGGTTTGCAAAAAAATTTTTGATTTTTTGGTGGAGCGCGGATGTAAAAAGGTTAAGAAAGAGTGCTCTAAATCTCTTTTTCTCACCCACGGCACACCTAAGCACTCGTAAATATTTCGCGGCACACTACAAGCCAAAATATGTAAATTTCATAAACAAAACTTACAATTTATTAATTTGTTTTTATTTGATGAATTCGAAATAGTGGCTAATATATTTTTTAATAAAAGACTACTGAACTCTAACCTTTTCAAAGTGATGGGATACTTAGTACATGTTTTTTTTTTGAAAATTACGAATTAAAACAAAAGCATTTGTAAAACTAAGCTTCACTACTAAAAATTGTTTAAGCTAAGTTGAATGGATAAAAGTTCTGTCAATTTTTTTGGTTGGCCAAATCCATAAAAAACTTTGTTTTCAATAATAGTCTCGTGTTCACATTCTGTGCGAAACAATAAAAAATGCATATTTAAGGCTTTTGATTTGACAATGATACATTCCTCAAGTGTTTGTAATAACGCCACTAGGAAATTTTTCGAAATCAATGCTTCCCAATATATGCAGCTATGTGAAATTTGTGCGGTAGGATTTTTTTCGTTTTCAATGAGAATAATTTAAATGGAGATCTTAGCAACCGAGTGGCTTTAATTTTTTCTTATATCAAAATTATTCGATTACTTGTCATTTTGAATGTACGGCACCGCGGCACTCCGGTTGCGGAGCATTACTCTAGATAGTCTAGATGCCAATGACTGGAATGAAGATATCTTTAAATATTCCATAGTTTAGCTTTAAAAGAATATTTACTAAAAATATTCAAAACTGGAGCAACCTACAACTCAATGCGGAAAGTCTGGGACTCACGTTTGTGCTCGGTCAGAACCAAGTGCCACGAATTCTACGCATGCATTCGGACAGTGCTGATTTACGGTTGCGAGTCATGACACCTCACAGCAGCAAAGCACAAAGTAACCGTATACTGTGCTTCCAAAACAGATGCTTGCGGTAAATACTTGTGGTCCAGTAGTTTGACTTTGTCTGGAACCTGTATGTAAGAAAGTGGACTGAAAGTCCCGTAGTACGTCCAAAATAAAAACAAAAACGACGATGCACCTGGTTTGACATATTGTGTTGCGGATGACCCAAGGGAGCCTGTTTCCTACCAATTCCGTCGCCCTGGAAGACCGCTGATAACCATTCACAGGGTGTAATCGCGGATTATTTTTTGAACGTTTTAATATTAAATGCCTATAATTAGCGTTGTTCTGTACGTGCGATAATTATAAAGTTAGTTCCAAAACCTTTGCATTCATTGTTTTTCTCACGCATTATACTTTTTCCTCCACAATTTCAATGCTCATGTTACAAGTATAGAAGGTTCAGAAGTCATTACCGATCCATGCGAATACAATAAGCACGTTTAAATATGTTATTTTATATTATGATGTAATTACAGGCATGCCTGGTTTTATGTGTGCTTAGTATTGATTGTCAGTTGGTATCTATGGAGCTTTGTAACGTTCACAAATAACAATAAAAATGAACATTCTTTGTGTTCAATCAATAATAGAGCCACGTTTTTAATTTAGTACATTACACGAATGTCCATTTGTGTACCACCGCTACATCATTCAATATAAAAACTAGTTATACTAAATAATTTGTCTTTGATCTTAGATATTTTAGTAATTTGAAAGTTTTGGCTAGAAAATCATATCAAGGGTCACTTGGCAGATCCATCCTGTACAGTAATTTTTATTAAATTTGTTCACCATATGGTACCAATTTATAAAATTTACTTCACTTGAAATAAAAACGTTAGTTGTGGTTATGATATCTTATCTATTAAATTGTGGTCTGATACATGCCATAATCTTACATTATTATCAGTAACACTTAATTATTTTCAAATTTGAAATGCATGGTATTGTGTGTTCAATTGATTCACATTAATTATTATCTCTATCAATCGCATTGCTAACTTGTATTATTACAAAGATTTAATTTAAGAATAGTCGGCCGCCGACTAGTCCAGAAACTCGAGTGGACTCGTGCGGCCGACGGTCAATGAAGTAGTATTGTCATCCGTCCGTGTGTGTAGTACGGTTTCTGTTCTAATATTACCATGTTGCCTGGGTTGCCATATGTATTGATTTGTTCCCTACATCATTATGAAATATTTTATATTGTTTTGCAATCAATGATAGAACCCTTATGTTTCTAGTGTCGCACAGAGTAAAATTCAAGATCAAATAAATAAATTGCTATGAAATTTCTATTGGAACCCTTTATTTAACCCTGCGAACACCATTGAAGACATGTTAATTTAAGTTAGTAAAGTCTATTCAGTTATCGAGATAAATCCGTTCATATCGTTTACATCTACTTAATAATAAAAAAAATTAAACTATTATTTAATTTATATTCATGTCTAATTCAAAAAAATACTGATACTATTGAGTCCACTGTATAAAGTGGAAATAATTTGAATATTGATTAAAGACACTCCATACAAATATAAATAAATACCGTAACCCTGAATAACTGTAACAATTCAAAACACATACTAAAGGGCTTGAAAGGAATACTTATTTCGATAATTTTCTTATATGAACCTATTATATACACTTTTAAGGTGTTAACTGTCAATTCTTGGTGGAAAGACATTATATTTAAAAAAAATAAAACACAATTTGTTTGTACTACTTCCACATATTTAATATGTGGAAGTAGTAGTATATGTGGAAGTAGTACAAACAAATTGTGTTTTATTTTTTTTAAATATTATATACACGCTACAATAAATTTACGAAAATGGCATCACGCTCACGCTCACATGCACTTCTGGATAACAGTGCGAGTGCAGTAGAGAAGATTATAATGTAAATGAATTTTATACATGGTAAAATCATTTTAACTTGGATCACAAGTATATTTAATATCCCAACCGCGAAGCAAAGTATAATATAATATAAAATATTATACATATTAAAAATACTTTTCAAAAATGTCTCTAGGATTCATGAAACATTCCTACTTTCGTATTGACCACAGTTATCCCGTCATTATTTTAGTTATAAAGGATGAATCAAATGAACATCAAGGACTCACCCTTTCGACTCGGTATTATATAATTCAGGAGTCCATATTAGAACATCTTTACTACGAGGTAGAAAATGGCACAGTATTTAGTTTTAATAGTGTTTTGTAATAAATTTAGCTGTGAAGATGTCGTGATTCTTAAATAGCGTCCCATATTACTTGCGACTCATGACTGACAAATACGTTATTGGAGTTATTTAACCTATATAATTATCAGCTATATTAATATTATTTTAAAAAATAAAACACAATTCATTTGTACTACTTCCACATATTTATAATGATCAGGACCGGTTTAGCTCATCACGAGCATTTATCATCAGTTGATAATGGTCGTGATGAACGAAACCGGTCCTGATCATTATAAATATGTGGAAGTAGTACAAATGAATTGTGTTTTATTTTTTAAAATATAATGTCTTTCCACCAAGAATTGACAGTTAACACCTTAAAAGTGATATAATAATGTTGTTAGGAATTGAGGATTATTACTATTGAATATTAAAAAACGAAAATTCAAGAAATAAACGAAAACGAAGAAATATAAATCTTTCATTTTTCATCAATCGCATGACAAAATCATTATATAATTATCATTAAAATTATACATATCTACATCTTTTTCTCAATTAAATTAAATTATATGTTTGTAAATTTCGTCTCTGTAGGTCCTACGTTTATTTGTAGTCTTGGATTTATTTTGTGTAAATATATTGAAGAGCCTATACAATAACACCTGTTCAATTGATGTGTCACGAATGTGTATTGACTATTATGAACCGCTAGCTGTTCAAATCTTTTAATCATTCATGTAAATATAATAAGTCTTTTATGACACTAAAATAATAATAATTAATTTCTTCTAGAACTTACGATACAGCAATAAAGAAATGTGTACTCTTTCTAAATAGTTAAGTGATTATATTATTTATTATTTTTTAAATTTTGGTCTAATTTAAAAATAGTATGCCATTCCCGATTGTAAAATTAAAATGATGTCAACATTTTATTGTGTAGACCTGTATTATCCAGCACCTTATCTAACCGGCTCTAAGGGTCCTACCAGCTCTTTTTTCTCTGTTATAAATCAGTTTTCTACATAAGTATGAATTATTAACGTTAAATACGAGAGGTTTTTCATTGAAAGTTTATTCATTGTAGATATCATCGATACCAAATTGTTATGCGACAATTTTATATAAGTTAACAATTTACTAAAAATCGCCACCTCATTTTAATGAAATGCAATAACATACATATTATATTACAGTAAAATTATGATTTCTCGTTTCTCTCTTCATAAGTAGTTAAATTTTAATATAATACACGCATTTCTACTTACTAAGAAGCCATTATTTTTGGCACTTATCTCGCATTGTAGTTTCGAATCCTACTTGCAAAATCGTCTATTTATTCCTAGTATGTGATTATGAATTTTTTTTCGATCTCAGACATTAATATATATATAATGGAAACATTTTTCTACACGCAACCTCTATTTGTCGATAATTTTCCATGCCGTTAATTGAACGTACTTTCCACGCCTTCCGTTTGCGCTCTCTAAAATTTTTTACAGTGTTGCTATATGAGAAAATCATAGGGAAATTTTATTTATAACTTTCTCACACCCTCAGTATATAGCCACACATTGAAATGTGATTTAAAACTCAACATAGAGAAGATGTATCTAAGTATTGTCACAATGATTACTTATTTCTGAACTTGGGCGCGACTACTAAATATAGATCTTCCAGAATTACTCGATAATTTATAATATATAACAGACATATACGTATCACCGCTTCAACAGTGATCAAGCGAAGATAAATAGCTTATTTTAAATTGTTATCATAAATCACTTTTGTCTTTATATTATGAATAATAATTTGTACTTTTATTTCTATTACAGATTATTAGCGATCATCAACAAAATGACGTGTATTGATTATATGTTGGATATTTAATAGATAAGTTTTATCATATCAGAGCGAATAATTGGCACTTAATTTCTTGAAGTTCTTGGCACCCGATCTTCGGATATTTTTAATTCGGGTACAATGATCTGATAATGTATCTCTTACATAATTATATTTGTTTAAAATAAGTCATTACTCAAAGTAAGTTCATTAGCGATACTAATTCAGAGCTGTTCTTGGTTCCATGTTTATTATATAACATCTTGTGAGAGTTTAGAATCTCAGTTTTCCGCGAATGTCTTGAAAACAGAATGGTCGATAATGAATTTTATCGAAATTATTTTTTAATTTTACATTTTTTGAAAATTTTAATTAAGATGTCTTACGGGTTATTTTTCCTTATTAACCTTGATGCACTTGGGGTACAATCTGATTCATGAAAATGATATTATGAAGCGTACAAGTCCTACTCTGTTATATCTTTAAGTTGAAATAAATACTGAACTAGCAATGGTAAGAATATCTACTGGTTAAATCTTGTATGATTTTGATGAGTTCATTTTATATCCAATGAGTAACAGTACTCAACTTAAGTAGCAATTAATGTTCTTATGCGATAGTGCTATGATAAAATAGATTACGCTAGTAGGGTTCAAAGTTCGCAGTAATTGTGATAAATTTTACTCTAAATAAATACTTAAGAATGCGGCTTACTCTCACGTCACTGACTTAGAGAAAATAATTAGACGTCAAGCTAATTAAAATTTATTTTCGTTAATTTGATGTCTAAAAATATATTTTCTCCAGTATCTATCTTATGAAAGAGGATGCCCACGTCAGTGACGCTGACGTAAGCTTAATCAATCAATAATGCTGTCAAAAATAATCACGATTTTAATCAATGACAATTAAATCCTTGAAAGTATATGCAATGATTTCTTTTAAAGAATTATTCAATTCCATAATTTCCATTATATTCTTATTTAAACAGACTAAAATTGTTTCTTTTAAAGAAATATTATAAAAGTTATTGTTTATATTTTGATAGACCAGGACTAATTTTGCTTAACCATATACAAACGACGAGTCAGTGTCTTAAACTAATTACAAATTCTTAAATATGTAAGTATTCTAACAAAATATGACATTGTCATTCCGTACAATATTGAACCGTCCGATTTGGTATGTGTTGAAAAGTATTTTTTTTGTTTAATTGTTCCTATGAAACACGAATGATATAATTTGTCCTATTACGGACTTCTTTACTCCCATAGCTTCCAAATAATATACGATAACAGCACAAAAGCTTGGTCACTTTCGTTGAAATTATGTATTTAGCAAACGAATGGTATGTGAATCATTAATAGTACATTTAGTATTATGAGGATTATGAAATCACATACAAATACATAATAATAAATAACCGATCTCCTTATGAAACAAAAACACTAATCCTGTTTATCAAATGTGTAAGAATAATTCTAAGTATAACTATTTATTTTCACGGTTCAGTAAATATTATTTCATAGTAAGTCATCATTAATTGTTTAAGTATAAACTCCCTTTAATGTTTATCACAGACTCAGGTATTTGTTGATTCTATTTACACATTCATAATAACATTTTCCTCTGAAATACGGTTGATAACCATTATCAATGCTCAACAGGCGAATTCCAACGAAATTTTGATGAGTTTACATTCATGAATAATCAGAACAAAAAGAAAAGCTTTTATGTACTGCTATCTATATAATTACATTACTAGATATTGTCGATTTAAATAGATAAGGATTTTATTTGATCAATGTCAAAATAGAAACGTGTATCCTGCTTTTATAATACCTATAATACTCAATAATTGCAGCACAAATATTTCTGGCTAAGACGTAATGGCGAAATAGAGATAAACTTTATTATAAATTGTTTTGGAACTAAATGAATTGCCTAAACATACACTGATTTGTTTATGACTTGTTCTAAGACTATTTATTCAGAATAATAGTCCAAATCCATTAAATATTTTATATCAGGCAATTGCATTATCTGAGCCTAAATAACCCGGATATTTTAGTGAAGGCCTACACTTTTTGAACATAAATAATGCTAATAAATACATTTCGTCTATGACAAAACAGTTTGTGACATATTTCCTTCTCCCCATAAGCCATACGTGGGCAACGTATCTAATAAATGTAATTTGTCTTATTTCTTACAGACAGATAACTGTAGGTGTTTGAAATTAAACAACAATCATCACAATTTATTGTTGGAAAGTCTATTGCAATTGAAATTTTGACAAAAAGTCGATCCTCTGCTTTTGTATTAAACATTTTTTTAAACTGAAAACTTGTGAACACGCTAGAGGCTATTTTCCAATGTTTTTTATGAGAATATTTATTATAATGGAGAAGCGGTCACTCCGTGAAATAAATTATTGATCTTTAATTGATGACCAACCCTTTTTCAATTCGCTTTTTTTTTTCCATGTCCGCTCCCAATGTGGAGCATATGGTCTCCTAATGGAGGTATCTTGACAGAATTTTTTCTACGAGAACTGCTTGTCACTCAGTTGCTCGACATCTCTTTTTTTTTTTGTTTTTTCGAAGAGAGTAGGGATAGAAGGATAGGGCTATGAAAGGACTAGTGGTTAGCTAATCGCTCTCGTTACACCCCGTGAGGATGGGATTGGTGGGAGGGAGGACTCAGCCTACGAACAGAAATCCATAAATCGATTGAAAGATCAATCTATGAAAACCGTCCGCACCGGGAATTGAACCCGAGACATCCGTAACCGTAGCCAGCGACGAAACCAACTGCGCCACGGACGCCGACAGACAATTCGCTTAATGCTACAAAATATCCAGTTATTTAATGTTATTAACGATAATGTGAATTAATACTAATATCTTTTTTCTTATGTAATAATTTATCGGTGACCTTTGTTGGTAATATCAGCGAGTGAGTTCCGTCATTTTGACACATAAATCGGTCTGTGTCAACTTGTTTGTCTCGTACCTCGCTTTTGACGTATTTTCCGTAATATTTTATTTTTAATAACGTGAATTCCGCCATATTTGCGGACACTTTTACTACCTTAGATTTATGCTTCGGCCTTGGGTTTCTTTTATAACACAGTATAAAGCCATTAAAATCAGTTTTTAATCCACCGCTTCAGTTGGTAAGCAAGCTAGTCAATATGAATATTCTCTGCAAATTATATTTAGTATATTGTTATTCCTTTGAAATCGTTTTCGAAACCAGGCTATTATGTCTTCCTTAATTCATCCGTACAAAGTAATAACGACCCGAATGCTAGAATCTCGGTTCTGAAAGTATAACATTGATAAGTAACGGTGTAAACTTATTTTTTGACAGACTCGATGCTAAAGGAGGGCACCAGAACCTTCAATAATAGACCACTATGAAAAAATATTTTACTTTCGTAGATATTTTTGTAAACATAATGTTTAAGCCTTCAATTTTATCAAAGTGAACGTTGTCATTAAATTTTGTATATCGGACGATATGTATTTTCCTTCTCCTTTTCAACTATAAAATATATTTTTAATGAGTAAAACAAAGGGAACATAATTAAAATAAAATACAGTTGATAAAGTTTATCAATTATTTTTATAAGTAGGGTAAGCAGATAACATGTTTTGGACTCTGGGTCTTGATCACTAGTAAAATGATGGTACCTGTTAATCAAAGGAAAGCCAGTTATTATTTATGTTATTGCACGGTAATGTGCCCGATTATTTCAAGACCTCCTAAAACCATTGCGTCGTTCATATGGTATACCTCGACATATCAATTCGAAATAACGGAATTGAAGATGGGTTGAATTCCATTATAATCAAATCTAGTAATCCATAAAAGTTTATATACATAAGTATAATATGTTACATATTCTTCACTTTTATGGTAACCGTCAATTCTTAGTGGAAAAGCATTGTATTAAAAAAAACGCAATTCGTTGTCTACTACTCACACATTTTATATTGATTAGGACCGGTTTCGTTCATCGCGAGCACAATCGTTTGATATCAGTTGATAATGTTGGCGATGAGCGAAACCTATCCTGATCATTATACAGAATGTGGTGGTAGTACAACACATATTATTTTTTTTAAATTACATATTTTTATTTAGAACTGCAAGCGACTTATCTTTACAGATATTGAATTTAACCTTGACAAAGAAAATAGATAATAGGAAGTTTCAAAGCGCAAGCTCTCGTGCAATCCATTTAATACGAAAAAGTTCAAATTGTTCACAAAACAGAAACTATGCAAATCATAAAATGAAAACATTCCAAAATGGTTAATACTTAGAATAATACTAATGTTGTCGTGGAAGGTCAATCGTCAAAGAATTCATTTTATTATAGAATCCTAAATAGTCAAAATTATATTATGATTCAAGGATATGCAATTTATTGTTCAGAATTAAATTTCGTTAGCTATTAATCTAAATTTGATTTAAAATTTAAAAAAAAATGGTTCTCTGAAACCACAACTGAAACAACAACATTCATAATATCTACTCATTCAAAACATATATTATCAGCTGATGTTTATACATATACACTTAGTTAATAATGTCAATACTTATATTATTTAAATCTACAGCGATTATCAATTTATCGAGAAGTACTCTGTAAAAACCGATGTATATAATATATATAAAAATAACTACGAACAGACAATAGATATGAGTTATTGTTAGTTGAAAGACGTTTTTTTTATCTTAAAATATATCTGACGATGGCTGAAAAATCATTCGATAAATTGATAATCGTTATGGAATTAAGTACGTTGTCATTTATCTAATTATATTCGAGTTCTACTAATTCAATCAACACATCAATCAATATACACACTCAACGATTGGACGAGCTTCTCAAGGAAAAAACAAGTATTGGCTACCAAAGATGATGAAAAAAATAATAAGATTGTAAGTATTGTGCAAATAAAAATGAAAAGCCTTCAAAAGGGTTCTAATTGACATATAAAGAAATGTATACATTCTCTTGGGAGAGCTGTATTATTCTACAATATCAAACCTATATATTCCGAGATAAAAAAAGTTTGTAGTATGTATCCCGTCCTATCGTAAAGTACATAAAGAACAGTTGGTTTCACACTGCTCATTCAATGCGTTCATTACAAAGCTGTAATATTTTCATTTTTACTTGTTAAATAAGTTTAAAAGTATCAGCTATATCAGCATATATAAATAATACAATATTTATTGACTAAAATCACAGAAAAAAACATAATCACAAAAAATATTCATGTTTTAATTCTGATTAGCTGACATTAAAAAAAAACATTTACAGTAAAGCTTCCCATAAACCTATTTAATTGGAAATTGTTGTCTTTTCAAGCTGAAGTGGTGGGTCTAGTAAAAACTTCTTATTTTTCTGATTGATTTTAATTTATGCTTAAAACAGATGTAATGGACACTTTTTATGATTTTCAAATTCGAAATAAGTATAATAACAATTGAAAGATTTCGAATGGCTGTAGATTGTAACAAGGATATGTGGAGTTGGAACCTTTTCAACCTTAGGTCACGAACTATCAATAATCTGCTTATATTATGCCTGCAAAGAGTGCAAAGTTTATAGAAGAAATACAGTTGGATTGTATATTCACCAGACAAGTGTCTGTAAATTTCGAACATCTAGATCAGCAAAGCATTCTATCTTCTGGAGCGTAATATTAGTTGCATTCACTACATTCTATTTAAATTTTATTTATATATAATGAAACATTTCATATTTGTTTTCGAAATGCATTCTTTTTGCTACAGGCCACGCTTTAAAAACAGCTGAATTATTATATCAATAATGTTTGTCATTAAATCAATTTCTAATAATTGATTCTTCATTACCAAAGACAAAGGAAACATTATCAACTAATATAATGTTAAAGTATTGTTAACAGCAATCCAGTTACTAGGTTAAATATACTACATTTAACTAATTTAAGTTGATTTAAAATAGTAAAGTGGAACTATTTCTCGTGTATATGCAAAAAAAAAAATGATAACTCTGCACAACACGGAAAAATATCACTTTGAAAATCTTTGCTTCGAATAGAAATTATAATCATTTTAACAAAACAAAAATATATCCCTATATTATATGCAGATAAAATTCGATCTTTCAATGATTATTTAGAATGATGAAAATTTAAATTTAGAATTTCCCATTCGGCTGTGTTGTCAATATTCAATCACGCGACCAACGTGGTGATTGGCTCATCCGTTTTGTTTTATGCACCGCTGGGCCGCGCTTGCTTGTTCGAAATTGATCCGCGGACCGCTTTCTGTTCCGCTCTCCGCGTTTTTAAGTCACACACTTAAGGTTTTCCAATACTTTTTTATTTTGCTTATCTTGTTTCCTGTAACTAAATTAGTCATTAATTTAGCATATAATGGAGAGCTGGTCGATATAACCTTTTTTAAGTTATGAGAAAGATAAAGATGGTTGGATGAAAGTTGTAATGTTATATTATATTACCAATAGCAGGCTTATTTATCCATGCTACGCTGGTCTGTCTTAATGATTTGAGTGAACTTCGCGATTTGTAATTTGGCATAAGTGCTGTGAATAAATGCTACTTAGTTGTAAGTTATATTCCTTCAATAACTCCTCGTTGTATAGCTTAATATACCCTGGTAGTTTTGTTCATACTAATAACACCGCACCATGTTCAATGAATTATTTAAAAATTTGGAACGCTTTTTGAATTTTCGCGTTCGATCCGCGGAACATTGTTTCATTTTGAATTCGTTCGAAAAGTTTTTCCAATGGAGTTGCGTTGGGTTGGTTGAATATAGAAGCCATTGTAACACCATTCCATTTTCAAATTGTCGCATATTTGATCGAAACAAAAAGTTACTCTTTTATAAAATTCCTTTCATTTTTCTGTTGAACTGTCAGATACGTTGTAAAAATGATTACCTACAGCAGTTCATTGTTCTGCTTTTCAACCGTTAGAGGTCGAAGTGACATTGATGGTTTTTTGTTGCTCTTGGATATCGGAATAAACTGTTTGGTTAGCTTTTTGAATCATGATTGAGCAAAAAATTGAATCTTGACACACAATTATTACGACAAAGACATATGGAAATCTTGAGTATACTTAAAAAACAGATGTTTTAAACATCAGCGCTTCCTAGCATGGTGTTCCGTGGAACCCTGGGGTAAAATTATCATGGGTTTTGGAAGTTTAAATACATTTTAACTTTATTCTGAGCTCAATATATATTTAATGGACGTTTAGTACATAATGTGTTCACTACTTAATGCAGTGACTTCCAAACTTTATGTTACTACTCCCTATATTTAAAAATATAATCCGCGTCCTTTAAATGGTTTAATATACCGCAAATTTTATATACGAAGCAATGAAAAATAAAAAGGTTAAATTAGAGTGCGCCTCCTAGTTTTGAAACCGCTAATTTAATGTAGTTTGATAAACGAACTGTAGAAAATATAATATAACGGTCAGTATTAAAACCAAGCAAAATCATCCCTCGCTCTACAAAATGGGGGTTTGGATCTCTCAACCAGCACATGTCAATCTTGATGTTCTACAACTGCCTAGCGCCCGTTCTGGATAACGATGCATCAAGCATACTCGTTGAGAGTTAATCTGTTCATCTCTTCGTCCAATGGAGTTTCTTAGATTCTTGTTGAGTAAATATGAGTAGCTATTAAATAACTTCTGATGCTGGCGAAAGAAAAAATCTTCCTGGGACATATGCTGATAGTCAAAAAAGATGAAGAGAACAACTTATTACTGGATAACAGCGGCACTTAATGACACAATTTGCGAACAAGAATATCAGGTTTGTATTTGTTGGCTTTGTTCAAACTAAATTACAATTCACATAAGAACATCAATGTAGGTCACTTTTAAGGTGCTAACTGTCAGTTCTTGATGGAAAAGCATTACACAAAAAAAATGTAGAAAGTTCAGGACCGGTTTCATTGATCCCTAGCATTATGAAACCAGTCCTGATCTTTTAAAAAAAATGCGTATATATTTTTTTAAATAAATATAGATATGTACTTTATCGTATTGTACTTATATTATTATAACATTGTACTGCCTCTAATAGTTAGCAATATTTTATATAATTGTACCTTGACAAATTAATGAAAAATAATAAAACTGCCGCTGTTCTAAAATTGTTTTGAAATTTTAATACCGGTTCAGTACATTTTTTTAAAATAACGTATACCTACGTAGCCGAAAAAAAGTTAAAGCGTGGCGAATAAATTAAGGCAACTCTTTACTTGCCGATGACAAAGTGACGTATTTGTTTTTATTAATCATTTATAATTGGTCTAAGTACTTCATAGCCACATTTAAATCCTCATTAAAAATTGAATTTGTGTAAGTTAAAAAGCAATAAAAATATTAATAGCTGTAATTGTATTCTTAACTATCATTATTTATTTAATAATGTGGATACTGGAGTTACCGAAAATCCGTTTTAACTAATAAAATCATTAAAACCTTTTGTTATCCATATGAGTTAACTATCAATATAGCCTATTACGTACAATAAAAATAATATTAATTAACGTATTGTTATTGATTTTTATTTGTAGCTATATCGTTCAAGGTAATACGTGGTCAATTATCGTAATCCAGTGATCTCTTGTAACTTGTAACGCAAAATGGTGTGCACGCACCACGATTCGATTCTATTATTAAATCGAAGTAATAAGAATTAAATACATTTTCTGAGTTAGGGCTGGCAGATTTATTGACATCCAAACCGGGACATTTAATTTAAATCGACTCCCCCCCCCTCCCATATATTATCAGAAATCGTATTTGATGAATTGCGTGCTGGACTATTTTTTAACTTTTTATTTTACACAGATTATTTAAATTTTACAAATGATTTTGTGATCAAATAAATTAAGAGATATAAACAAGAATTACAATATTAAGAGAATGAAGAAGAGTACACTTATACGAAAAAGTGCTTCATTATATAAATTAGTATTCTCGTCGTTTATTCCGTAGTATAGTCGTTTGTAGTAAGTGAAAGAATAATGTTCCCACGTTTTAAAGTGACCATTGATGACTACAGTATTACACAAGATTTCATTTATTTTTACATTTTTTTGCAACTCCGTAACTGCGAGGACTCGGTATTTGTGACACAAGCGAGTTTATCTAAAGCCGAGATTGTTGGCTGTCCCCGTCCAAAAGCTCCCTTCGAGACACCTGGCCAAGAGGCTCCAAACCGGGACAAATCCGGAATACCGGGACGGCTGGCAGCCCTATCTGAGGTACACCACGTAGTTATTGGTGAATTATAAGTAAACTTTATCTTAACAAGATTTCCTTGAAAAAATCATTGTTATACTACCAACGTCCTCTTTCTTTTATTGAGCATATTATAAACTGGTCGGATGTCCGTTTCTAACCAATAGGTAGGTTACTACTTATCATAACTACTGTTTTATTGATTTAGTTATTCATTTAGTATGATTGTCATTTATTACCCGTAGTTTGACTGTCAGCTTCTTCAGACATTGAATAACATGTATTCAGTGATTACTGGTTTTTATTTAAATAATATAATTATAGCACTTAATGTCGGCACTAATGTTCCCTCAAAAGCGAGAGATTCGGGGGAAAAAAGCCATAGGATGAGCAAGCCAAGCCAAAAAATACTCGGGATAATTTCAACTTTTATGCAAAAAATATGTAATTTTTTTGGTGTGTTCTTATTCTTAAAAAAACGGTTTATAGTGAGAGCGATTAGCTTACCACTAGTACTGTCCTAACTCTATCTAACCCTAGTGTCTTCGAAAAATAGAGGTTGAGCGATTGTAACAAGCAGTTCTGTTCTGATAACTCCATTAGGAGTCCATATGCTCCACATTGGTAGAGGATATGGTAAAAAATCAGTAGATAAATTTCATCAAAAACTAAATTTGGATTGTTTGTATTGGAGTGCGCTCCAACTCGAGGAGAGTGCGCGAGGGCTCTATGGCTTGGATGGAACACTGGTCAGTACCCTTTTTACTGGGAATAAATTCTTCAGTAACAAATCATTTTTATACTATTTAATTATAAATATAAAAACTAATTAAACACGCTCGTGTTTGCCGAATAGGCCCGGTTAATACGGCGACGTTTTCAATGGAAGGGTTTATAAACTTTTAACGTAAGTCTTAGTGATACTATTTTATATTTGATAAAAATAAGGATTATAAGTTCAGATCGTTTTTCTCAATTTTGCCATGCTCCAAGTGCTGAATTTATTATAAAAGCTTACAAATGGTTTAATTTAAGATATTGACCAAGGGTGCTTGATGGAATGAGATGGATTGCGGTCAGTGACGAAACTTATGGAAATATACACATTTTGAACGAATGATTGTTGAATTAAAAAGCGTATGTTTGAATTCCACTTGTTTTTTTAATATAAAAGGGAAATAATAGTAAATGTTCGTCTAGTTTTCACTTTCTTCTGTTGGACCGCACCCAAGCTGAGAGAAGTTGCGTAGCTGGCGTCGTATCTCGTAACTGTCATAGCAAGGTTTATCCTTCATTCCCGAGAGCGGAATGGAAATAATATAATGTAATACAACATTGAAAGCGTTACAGACGCCAGTTTGTCGACCAAATGATATAACCAGTTATTCTTATTGATTTTTATTGATGCGTGGGCGACGAATCATAAACGCTTTGATCTGCAGTCGACAACCATTCACACTTTGCTTCCGTGTATTGTGGGCCGAGACATGTCACTGAGACGACAGTCAACTTCTAAATAATCAGTTTACCCTTACAGCAAGGCACTTGACACCTTATCGAGAAAAGCTTAAAGCTTAAGTAGAAATGCAATATTCTATGATCTTCTGACATGGAATACATCAAAATTTACAATGCTGTACCAAATCCACAACGCATTAAAGTGGTAGAATATAGATTTAACGATGTATTCCGAGAATAGATTTAAAAACCACTACCGCTCACAGTGTGGAGCATACGGAGTACGGACTCCTGATGGAACGTTCTGGGATTCACACTCTTGACCGCGCAACCGCATGGATTTAATATTATATAGTCCCTTTAGGTTATTTCGTTATTTGTATCTAAACCTTGACAACTTATCAAATAGAGATCAACTAAAATTACTGAAATGTTCAAATTATTTATAAGCCAGCCTAAAGAATTTGTATTAAATACGCTAACAATCTTATTCTAAAATTTGGTAGCCTTGTACTCAATCTAAAAGTCAACGATAATTTCTTTATATAAATTATGTGTATTCGAAATATAAACACTTCAACAATCATCTGCTTCCTCGGCCATCTACTACAATACAAGAAATAGTGTCTTTAATAGCACATCACTAAACAATAATGGCGGCGGAGTCAATAAAGCCCGGAAGTCTTTGTGTAGTTAAGATAAATGTTTGTTGACTAATGATACTATTATAATTTAGGAAACCATTCTGCTTATACATGTCGTATTATCAGTATTGTTATTCTCCTAATCGATGTTGCCGAAATCGTAAACATCACATGTTGCGATTATCTTTTAGTTTCGGCTTTCACATTGTTAGAAAGTGTTCAAAGATGTTTAACATTAGCCATTTTGTCTATTTACTAGCTGATTATCTTTAAGATATTACGCTTCCAGCGTAAAGTTCCTCTTTGATTTATGATACAAAAGTTATTCTGCTCGAGGCGGTATTTGATTGACAGGAAATTTAGTGAGGATTGATTCTGAACAGTTATTTACTATGGTGGCATTGCTGATGCAGCGTTATCATTTTTAGTAAAGATAATCTCTAAGAATGGTATTATTGGCACTTTCATTATAGTCCTTAGTGTTGATATTAATTGTTCGCTACTATTTTTGCGTCAGTAAGTTTATTTGTTTCTAATTTCATTCAGATATTGTCAACATTGAAATGAACAGAAAAGTAAATCAATGTTGGATAAGGGTTTCCCAATGTACAGATTTCAACGAGAATGTTCGTAACTACAAGCTGTAATTCAGTTTCATGGTCCACAGTCTAGTTTCTTCGACCTCTCTAACTTCAAAATAAGAATTCAGAAGGAAGGCGGAAACAACGTAATCCTTTCTAGCTTATCATATTTCTCAGCTTGCATATCAATAGAATGTTGAATTACAAAAAAAGTATTATTTTTAGATTCTCGAGTAAGTCTTACAGGCTTGTCGAAGTTGGAATAGGATAGTCAACACCTACTACTCACTCAGTGACGAAACTATTCCCTTATTGGAACTTTGTATCATCAAAACTAAATATTTCATTTTATCGCTCGAATTCGGAAAAAGTGACATGGTCAAAAGAATTTTGTTTTATTGCGCTGGGTGGATATGAAGATTATCAAAAATGTATCTCGGTTGATTGATTATTCGAGGGCTACGCAGATACGTATTTAAGTTTTAAACCGTGAAAATATAGTACAGATCGTATTCTTTATTTCTTTAATAAACGTCATATTTAAAAATACGAAATGTACTTATTGTATCCAATACTGCTTTATCCCTGAAGTTTTAAAGCGGGCTCACTTGCATAGTCTGTCAGTTGATCGGTGCGTGGGTCTATCCCGCTTGCGTTACCCGTCCGAAACGAACCAAGCCCACAGATTTCGTCAAGCAGGCAAGCAAGCGAACAATATTTCGGTTGACCCATGCCTCTGCATCAGTAATGAGGAAGAAGAAACCTTGGGAATCGTGATTGCATCCATCGATTTCGTCATAACGGATTTCATCTTAATTTTAATTACAATATATAATATCTTCTTATAGAGGTATGATGTTAAAATATAATATTATTAATAAGTATATAATTTAATGTTTAAATTATTTTTAATGGAAACTTCAGATAAAATATGTAATAAAACAATGACAGAATCAACATTAATAAATAATTCGTCTTGAAACATATAGATTAGTCTATCAGAGCAAATGCCAAAATGATTTACTATAATGCATAGTAATAAATATTGTGGGAAGTGGGAATACGAAGAAAAAATAACCATAACAGTATATATATTCAATTTCAGCATGTAAATACTGCGTTATAAATATAATATTATATTTTGTGATACAGATAAAGCGAATTTTGTTAATAATCATTTCTTTTCTTAAAATACACACACAAATGTATCCCGAAATGATGGTTCATTTGACATCTTGAAAGATTTTTTTTAATTACTTATTTCAATACATAATCTATTTATCAAATTTATAAATTAACTCTCTTCCTTTCATACGCAGAATAAACGTAATTAAGTAAAGTATTTTAATATCCAAGCAATTTAAACTTCTAATAATAAACACCCACAAGATTTAAGTGACGAAATATCGCTTAGGCACAGAAGTAGGATGTCTGGTCCTCGAACTATTCAAACACACTAAATATAAAATACGAAACAATTTTAAATCACATTATATTTCTACTAATTGAATGAAACATATTTTATAACGGTGAGGCGTAAAATGCGCGGAAAATACGAATGCTTCCTAAACAGAAAGTATGTACATGTTTTTCTTAATTGATATTGATATACTTTAATATCTTGTTAGTTAAGTTTGTCCCTCAAATTATTTTTAACGCTTCGGGGCCCTCAAATGTAGAAACACTAACAGTTCAATACCGTGAATAAAAAGAAAAAATTCAAAGTTTTGGATAGGTGAGTTTTAATGTTATATTGAAATGGAGATATGTTTTTTTTTAATGTATCAATGAATGATACATTATAAAGCAATGACGGTGGTATTGAATTGAATTACAGGTACATACTCTGCTATACCTTTGAGGTATGTTCAACAATGCGTGGTGCGCTATTTGCTTGGGTGTGCTAAATTAAAACTCTCTAAACTCCATAATATATTAAATGCATCAATAGATATTTGTCGGCACGTTTCTTTATAGCTTAATCGACATTCTATAAATAACAGTTGCCCACGCTTCCTATTTTACATAAGTCTTACCAACAGTCAGGTGTGATTTCATATTCTTAAATGCTGCTTGTTGACAATTGGCTAAAAGCAATAATTTTTAAATATGGACATTTTAATCAATATGTGCCTTCGTTAGTGGAATTATTTGAAGGCGTAAAACAAGATGCTAGTAATTAAAGTTACCAGGGTTTACGCATATTAATGATATTACCAAACTTAAGGCGGGTAATACATATTGCGTAAAAATAAATTACTATGTAAATGTGCGGTCAATAAATGAAAATATTTGACTTGATTTAATGATGTACCGAGAACACACGTAAGAGTAATCATGCTATTAGAAAAGAGGTTTTAATGAGAAAAGTAAGGAGGTTGGTAGTGTTATTTCGAATATCGCCCGCTCATTTAATGCATGATGAGTAGAATTGAAATTTTATGTTTTTAATATTGTCGGTTATAACTTATAACACTGGTGATGGCATTGTCACCTGGTGTATACTTACAATAATTGTACTTAATAAAAAAACAAACTTTAATAATCGACGTTATTATTTTCTATTTTCTTTATATAAACATGATGTTATTAACATTGATATCTGCATTATCTTAAATATATTGATATTTGTTTCATTTACATAATGTTGTCATTTTAAAATGTGTTTTTATTTGTAATGCCTATGTATATATTATTTCAAAATAATTATTATAATAAACAATTTTCACCACAGAAAATTCGCTAGGGAATGTTTTGTTGCTGTTATAACACGTTCTTGCGAATATATACTTTAAAACATTTTTTACTCTGAAAGTAAAAATAATACGGTTTAATGTTTACAGTATAACGACCACGCTAATTGCATTAATCAATACGCAAAAAAACCTCGCATCACACAGCAGCGTATATTAATACATACATACCAAGCCATACCAATGCTTGGGAAGCTTTAATTGATAGTGAAAAAACGCAGAAACGCGGGATTGTTCGTTAATGTTCGGCTAAAATTTACGGAGGAAACTCGGAATGGTCGTTAAGGTCTTGAATTAAAATAATGCGTTACAATCCGTTACATGAAAGTGCATTACCTGTAACCTATACATTTATTTTAGCGATATTCATTTATATTTGGATGTATTATTTAATCTCGATTAGGTAGGATTCTTTTAAAACAATAATTATAATTGTTATCATTCCGTCATCAGCATTATAGAGTTTTATTATTTATTTATTGGTACTCATTATCTTGTTTTTTTGTTGCGTGAACGTTCGGAAGTAATAAATAATACATTATCAATGTGTCATAAACTCAGACCATTATCCTCAATATATGTTTAATGCTTTATTCAGCAATCGCTCAATTGATTGCGTTATAGAACATGGTCATGTGCCATGTAAATATATATGCAGTTCTTAATTTTCAATTTCGTACAAGATTTACTTGCTCAATCTGTAATCAAAATAGAAATGATCTTTCCGTAAAACAAGTATTTATACATTTGTATATCGTATAAAGTTTCAAAATAGAAATGATCTATCCATAAAACAAGTATGTACGCACTTGCATATCGTCAAAATTATTTAAGTATTGCCGTGAATGGATTTGCATTCGTCAACCTTCTAGTACCAGTTAAAAAACATCTCATACGTGAGTTTTGAATAACGAATATATAAATTCACCTCGATCGCTGTTTAAATTATAGGAATAGATATCTAAGAGCGATTAACAATGACTGTGGGTCAAAAGTGTCCGAAAAATATCGCAAAGCTAAGGCGAAAAACTGCAAAACCAAATTATTTAAATAACATAATACCGTCGCCCCAAAAACAAAAGAGCACTTGAAATATTTCAACGGCTTGGAATTATGAATGCAGTCTTTTCGTATTTTTTCTTTTTACGTGATATGCATAAGAACTTGCGTAAAAAAACCTATAAAATTATAATTGAAAAAAGGAAAAAACATAACTTGTGTATTTTTTAACTAATCTTCAATTCATATATAGCGAAATACATGACATCTAGAATCTAGACTACTTAAATATGACTTCGGTTTTTTTTGGGTTTGATTGTGTGCAATCATCTTTCTATTGAAAATGTTCAGTGAAACAGGAATTATTTCTGTGACTTAATAATTTATCAATATATTTATATTAACAACCTAAATTAATTTGATACTGTCAAAAACATATTTTATATATTACTCACATTTATTAACATCAACGTTGCTGTATATAATATGTAATCAATGGATTATCACAAAATAGCAGCTGAATTCAATGAAAAAATCGTTCTGCTAATGTGTTTTATTTTTGTCTGATTTTTGAGCGATTATTTATGAAAAACATCCGATGGATTTAAAACGTTTTGTTTAAAACAATCAAATACTACAAATGTTCTTTTCAAATACGTTTTTAATCGTCGGTAATTGTAGATTTTTGATTGATTCCCCTGTTATTATTTGCTTGGAAAGGGAATCTTGTGAATTATGTGCTGTGAAGTTTCGTACATTTTTTGTTGTAATTTGGCGGTCACGTTTTTGCAATTCAATGTCGTCATGCGTCATAAATATCTGATTCACACTGTATAAAGTAAAAAATAAACAGTGCTTGGTACGAATATAATCATCTGAAAAACCATATTCACGTTTTGGATATTATTATAACTCTATTTTTAACAGTATGTTTTTTACGAATACCTAGAGAACTGAAGAAAAAATTATCAATGGCTAATTAACATTCTCGGATAAATATATTTTTTTATTTGTAGGCGCAAATATTGATTTCACAAGCAACACGGTTCTTGATAGTATAAAATATTGTTATTTACTACATACACTACCATATTTGTGATATACTACTTCAAACGTTTTTTTTATTATAATATAAAATTAAATTATATATTGCTGTTCGGCAATTATAAGAGTGCGATGAATTGGAACGGATTTTTATTTGAATTTTTCTATTCGAAGCATAACTACGAATTATATTAAAGCTTTTTCCAGTGACATCATTTCAAACAATTCGTATGCACGATTTCTCAGATTATCATCTGTGACATAAAGTTTCCAATTTTCAAGAATGTCATAATTCTCATTTTGGCCTCGTGTAAGCTGAAAGAAATTTGAGACCGTTTCTAAATTTAATATTCCAGATGGAATGTATTAGTTCCCCATCGGCCGAAAAACTATTGTAATTTTTCAAATAATTTTTATTTATTATCTAAGCAATAAATAACACTTCCGTTTTGGAATAAATATTGTATGTTCAATATTAAAACGATGCTGTAGATTGTTAAATATGTAAATAGTACCCTGAGGCTATTTGAGATGATTCCGTCTATAGCGTTAACAGGACCAATAGCTTTATTTTTTATATAATACAGACACCATAAAAACAAAGATAAATTTATATTACATAATAAGTCGATGATTGTTCTGGCTGCCGAATCTGTTTGCTTATTTTCCAATCTTATATTATTACACCACTCGGTGTTTATTTTTGCTCCGTCTACATATAAAATTGGGCAGCTAACCTTGCAAATAATGAGAACTGCCATTGAAAAAAATTCTTTATTCACGAAGGCAATACTATAATATTAGTGTTAGATTTTTTTAATAAATCACAGATTGTATTATCTATTTAGAATTCCATATCGATACCGAACAATTACTCTTTGTTTGCCTATAATCGACAGGTATTTTATAACTTTAGTATTTTACTTGTTACGCAAAACTGAACGCAAAGATTTGATCATGTACAATTATTAATTGTCCACGCGAATGACTCGCGCGAGAAAAATTGTCCACACGGAAAGAGATAATTACTCACGTGGACTATTTATCTCGTAGATTATCTGGCGATCAGTTTTCCGTGTGTGCAATTGATCTAGCGATCAATTTTTTGTTCGCTTCTTTGAGAAGCAAACATCCTCGTAATGAATCGTTGGAACACATAAATCTTAGATATGTGTTGATCGATTAACTATAATTGAACGTAATCAAATCATACTGGATGAGTTGTTTTAAATGTCCTGGGCTTAAATTTGAAAAATACGTTCACCTTTATTTAAGAAAACAGTTTGAGAATTAAAAAATCTTTCAGTACACATAATTTCAGTATTTAAAATAGTTTAATTAAGATGATGTAAACATAATACAATTTTTGTTTGAATTGTGTATAGGCGGTCTTAGTTTTGATGTCTGATGTTATCCTCGAAGAAACCGCAACACGTGAAAATGTCATTTATTTCAACATTATGAAGTTAGGGTGTTTAAATGTAACATTAATTCTACAGATATTGTATCAGAACCAATCTTGATGAAGAATTTCAATCATCTTATAATGCAGTGCTCCGTAACCGGTGTGCCGCGAGACGATGATAGATGAGACGGCGCTATGCGTCCAAAAACATTAACTTGCAGACAATCTACAAAATGTGAACGAAGAAATAAGCAATGTCATATAATATTATACTTTTTACTGAAATCACCAAAAGTCGATAAGCTCAGGAGACGTATATAAATATTTTTTACATGAAGTTTAGCTTAGTTCATTTTTTTAGCTACAGCTCTTATCAATGTATTTTTAGAATCTGTAATTTTTAAAAATACGTATTTTTGTGATTATTTTTTTTTCTTTCGTAAATCAAATCAAACGTGTTATATCACCTCAAAAAGGTCAAGAAGCACCTAACTAGATGTGAAGGGGTTTGATGGGCTATAATTTAAAAACATGCAAGCTATTTTAAATTCATGAAATAAAAAAAACCGTAAATGAAATATTTGTTCTTGTGGTGTGCCAGGAAATTTTACGCAGTGCTTGGGTGTGCTGTGGCTTTAATTAATGAGCCGAACCGCCTCTTTACTTGTGAATTGATGTAACAGAAATATGAGCATGCAATTTTGAATTATAACCACATTACGTTTGACATTCACTCTCCTCGGCACAATTACGGCGTCGAAAATTAACAATCAGTAATGAAAATAAAAATTGAATGCCGTTTCAAAACGAGAAGTGTTTATAATATTATATATTATTAATAAAAAACGTACAATGTGTTGGGAGAAAGTTTGGCTTCGTGTTTGGCAACTGAATGGGAAAATGACGAAAGACCTGGGAAACGACCTCTTCCAACTACAATAGAGTATCATAGATTGCGATTTAAGTTTAGTGTTCTGAGCACTTCATTTGTCTAAAACAAATACACTTCAAATATTTAAAAACAAGCTGTTTTTACAAAGAATTCCAGCTTACTTGACTTTTTGTTATGTTTAATCATTAACTGTTTTTAAAATATATTAATTAGAAGAAAATAATTGATTATTTCATAAAATTAAATCATTTTACATTCATTATCTAAGTTAATTATTCATCTCACGTAGCAAATGAATAAATGGAAGCGTACACAATATTAATTTAACAGTAGTTATTTAGGACTATAATTAATCATTTATTTATTTATCCAGTACCTCTAAATTTGAAAAGTTTTGTGCAGTGGGCTCAATATAAAATGAAGAAGACGTGCATCACAACGATGGATACCAGGTGAATGAAATTCATGAAAAGCCACCAATGTGACTCTGAAGGCTGTCAGAAGATGGAGAATGGAAGTAGCTGGTTGGGACATTTGTTGTGCCCTGTGGGAGTCATGAGCGTCAGTTAGGAAGAAAATTGGCAAGTATTAACAATAATTGATATTTTTTGTTCTTTATAATGATAATACTGCCATGCTTAATATCACTAAAGAAAACAGAGATAGTGAATGGTCCAGTGGGTAAAGATTTCCTTTCCTAACACGTGACATAAAAATAAATTCAAGGATATACCATCTTAAGACACACAATAGAAAATTATTTACATGAAATAAGCATTGGTACTTTCCTGTTTGGAAGTATCTAGAAGGCGATGGCCCAGTTAATGGACGAATCACGTTCTTAAAAAAGGCCTCGCTTCCCCCGCAACTAAAACTACTTGTACTAATATATATATTTTTTGAATTTTGTACTACACGCTAATGTAGATATTATTATACATAGCATTGGATGCTAATTTAACTTTCATCGATTTACACCCGCCAATTATCCTGGCAGTTAACGAAACTCGCCACACACAAGCTTATTGTTAGTGGACAAATACTTCTCACTCTACTAACTAACTACAACTAATCGTTACAAAAGTATGCAATCGAAATCCATTAGTACACATTTGTAATGATTTACAATAAAATTATTACACTACATTCAACACATCTCCAGGTATATTAGTGTGAGTAAGCCAATGTCCGTTAGTTGGCATCACATTGAGAATATAAAATACATATGATATCATCTAAGTGAAAGAACCGAATCAACTGATATAGTTGATAGCATTTTCGGTATCACGCCATCGTCAGAATTATCAGTGACTTAAATTTTTTATTCAATGCATGGGTAATTAAAAGTTTACGATGCGTTGGTTTGTGTCTTTATTGTTTTCCATTTGCGTTAATTATGTAAAAAAAACTCACGCAAATGGGCCCCAAGAACAATGGCTTAATATTGTTTTCTTTGACCAACATTCACGCAGAGGTCGTAACTGAAAAATGGCGGATTTAAATTCAACTCCCCAAGTTTGTTAATCATAAAATTGCTTTCACGCGGTTGCAAGACGCGCGTGCTCTTTACGCAAGAAGATTTTTGATAACAAGCAATGAATCGTCTAAGAATGGAAGCGTACTTCCATTGTTGAGAAGTAATCTAGTTTGTAATAATGTAATTGTATATTCTGACAGATTGATGTTTTATTTAAGTCGTCATTGAACATCTGCTTATAATGCAGAAATGTAATGAAATAATCAGAAATGCCTTGTGCTTATAAATCATTGTTATCGGATTTCTCGCTAAGATTTATTTGATTTTAGCGTTGTAAAAGGGTAATATATTATATAGATTGGACAATAATTTCGCAATCCATTAATTTAATTGTAATTACGTAGCACATATAAAACGAACGCTGCTCTATATTATGTCTGTAGTTAATTCTTCACAGATTGTCACTAATTGATCTAGATGTTTTCTTAGTCTCTATAATTTTGTTATACCTACTTACCACTTTTGGGTGATAAAACAATAACAATGGTGAATGAAATGGGCTAAAGGGGGCAACGATTTTCCTCGTAATGGCCATTAATCAAGCTATGAGTTACATAGAACATTCATTAAAAATACATTTTCAAAAAAAGACAAAAAAAAAAACAAATTAAAAGCTTAGGTTTCTTCACAAAAAATGATTGATCTGTGTTATGTGTCGTACATGTTATAAACTGGTTTGTTTCATTCTGGCAAACAATGTTTTCAGTTTGATTATTCCCATAGATTCATAGATAACACCTTTGCACGCTATATTCGTGCATTTCCCGCTGTTTTTTTAAATCATGAATGAAGATTAACAGGATATATAATATAGTTGGATAAAATAATTCATAAGAAATAACTCAATTTAATACATTTGACTAAACCGTCTCCAGCAATAATAATTGATATTATTGTCTGAATCTTATCACGCAAAACGCGAGGTTATTATTTAATACTATTTGTTCAGATACAAAATCGTGAGATTAGTTTTGACAAGAACATAAAAAGATCTTAAAATGCAATATTTAAAGAAAGATTTACTCACACTAGCAAAATTGTATTGAATTCTGCATGAAAGTAATATTAAAAACGAATGTGTACATGCACATACCTATTATGTACAATTTCAATTGTCTGTTTCACGCCATATTACCATTAATAATTTTGCAAGCATTAGTTTTGCTTGACAATAAAAAATAATCGTGTTTTCGACATGTGCTGTAAAATAAATTATAATGTTGTGTGACTGATTGAGTACATACATAATTGTCTGCTAATAAATACTATGAAGATATTTAAAATAATGGCATTCTAATAATAACATACCTACCCATTGGAGATACGCATTTAGGTAGATAATAATCTATGCCACGTTGTCAATTATTGTCTATGTTGGAAATGATAAACGTATCAATAATAATGATGGCCGCAGAGATAGCCTACCCCAATCACCTCCAATTGAACGGGATTCATTCAATTGTTTTATTAGCGATCATACATACTTTTGATTTGTCGACATTGGACTGGTCAGAAATGAGAAATGCGGTTTCATCGTTAAAATATTAACGTGGTTGAATTCCAAAATGGCGAGCTGTCAAACTTGTTTGCCGCCTTTTTAATAGCAATTGATTTATTTGTCAGCTGGCATTGCAATTCCACATTTCGATCGACTGAGAGATTGCAGATATTCCGCTTAGAATTCTATTGATTGTTTAGATTTTGTTTTCTGGGTCAACTAGATTTTATCTGTCTGCTAACAACGAAATGTCAAGAAATACGTGTATGGAATAGTATTATTTTAAAATTTCTTAGTTTTTGAGATGATATTAACATTTACATAAAAAAAATATCAAGTCATATGATTAATAATGAAACATAAATGACGAATATTGTGTTTTTTATTCAGCGATGTGCGCATCTATTTTATCTATGTAAGATGGTTATCATATTACTACTAACTACTTAGTAATATAAAAATAAATATCATTTATTAGGGTTTATAACGGTTAAATTGGTTTGCCAAATGTTCATATATTGATTATAATGGAAAGCGAAAGCAGACAAATTGTTCGGCAATCAACAATCAGGTTGTACGTGATTTTATGCTCTGTTGGTTTGTATGGACTTTGATGCTATAATTCTTGCGGATGGCGTAACAATCAATCAACTCACTGCCAACAGTATTGGACGTGATAAGAGAATTCGTTTTTTACCATTTCCTTAATGTTGCAAACAATATATTTTTCGAGTACACATCTTTATTTTATCCGATGAAATTTGTTTACGTGAATTTAGACCATCAATTACTATCCAGATTTATTTAAATTTCAAATTAGTCTTACATATATATATATAATCGTATATTAATATAGTATTTTTAATCGTGATTCCATTGTTATTATATTGTTTCAAATTTCCGATAGTCTTTAGTCATAAGGTCAAGTCATTCTTGATAATGCAATAGTTTTTATGTCACAACAATTTGAAATACACAATTCTTTAATATAATGAATATTTTAACGACAGATAACTACACTTTCATTAAAGCTCTCTTACTAGTAAATTTCTAAGCCGCGCGCGTAGTTAACTAACGTATTTTTGGGCGCTCGTGTGAAAAACTTCATTCAGTTTCACAGAGCTCAATAAAAACCAGGAAAGTACCCCGAGATAAACGTTGTCATGTTTGGTTCGCACTGTTATGGAAGCTATGTATCCACCATTCAACGGATGTGCACATCATCAAATCCATCCTTGGCAGCCCGAGGACATTACAGAGGAAGAGGAAACTCGTGGCAGGAAGGAAAAAGGAAATCCTCGACAAAAACGGCAATCGAGACGCGATGCAGACCCATAATATTGTATATTTTTCGTATAATATAGAGAATCCATATTGGGGATTTTGTGTTGAGTCATCGACGCCTTCTTCCAACTATAATGGTGCAATAAATTTACTTATTATCAATAGAATTATAAATTAAAATTTGACATACAAAGATAGATACGTTAAAAATAAAAACAAAAGATACGCAAGCATGTTTAGTAACACGAAAAAAATTTAAATACATAGCGTCATTTTCCCGGTGGTATAATAATTTTATATTCCTTTGTATAAATACGTTTTGAGACGATGTTTTCATCTAACAGTAATATTCATTTGAATTTTATTTGTTATATGGTACTATAATTGACATAATTTTATTTCTGTTGCCATTTTTTATATGTATGTTTTTTAATCAATATTTGAATATAGCATTGGTATGTGTAGCCAAGCGATAAGACCTGCCCTTAGCAATCATATAGTTACGTACTAAATTTCTGAAAACTTTTGACAAGCTCAATAATTTTTTTTTGAGATCTTGGGCTAGAGTTTTTGTTATGTCTTTCTCATCAAGTTGATCTCGAGTGACTTTAAAGTCTTTTTTTAATATAATTACAACTTTCATCAGATAAAAAAGATATGTAGAAGACAATTGTTTGTATTTTCGATACATAATAATAAAATACTGTACATATAGTGGACAAAGCAGTTCTTTATTTTATCTAAAACAGTGATGCACAAACGCGACCCGTGGTCCAGCATGCGGTCCAAAATAACAAGTAATAAGCAGTAAAATGATGTAACTATTAAATTAAAAATAATAAAATGCATTATTTGTCTAGTATAGTATATCAGTATTCTCCAACACTTTTAACCTCTGCGGCCCGTGAAAGATTATAAAATGGATAAACTGGCCCTTCTTTCAAATAGGTTGTTCACCCCTGATCTAAAAGATGGAACAGGATTAGGCAAAGGGTCAGGGTAGCCTCTACTAACTTCTAACATTGTATAGTGTTTAGGCGCATATTAAGTCCGTTGATGATAATCCTGATATTCGCTGGACAAAAAATATTTGAACCTCCGCGTAGCGACATAAAAAGAAAAATGTAATTTAAACATTAAAAATACAATTTTTCAATAATTACGATACACTTGAAACTCAGTTTGAAATTTACTTAAAGATTGTAATTTTTGAAATATTAAGAAAGAATTTTGTAATTCAATTTTCTCTACATATTTTTTTAATTTCTCACAATTTACTAAAAATATCACCGCGAGCTACAGGTTGTCCGCTAGTGTCTGTTTGGCAAACGCTGATCTAGATTCTAGAGCCTGTGTTGGATGAATTCATAGCCCACGTAACAACGTGTCTATTGCGATTTTATTATTGGTGTTGTGAAATTAGATTACGTCTTCAAAAATTGATGTGTTTTATCTAACCTGTAACGACGTGTATCGGAATCCATAAAAGGAAAGTAAATGATTATATTTATTATTCATATTATGACTAATAGAATGACTGGTTTGAATTGCCGCCAAAAATACAGGAAAAGTCTATCACTTATTGTTGTTAAAACCTTGCGGTTTAATTCTCAATATTTTATTATTCATAAAGCGCTTACAGTTTGCAATTAAACTACTATGCACCCACCTACATTGCAATAACATTATTAAAATACATATTGGGAAGCGGTCGATCGAAATAATTTTGGATGACTGTCGGCCGTTCATCGATAGGCAGGTAGTATGTATTTGAATACAGTATATCAGTGGTCGTCAACCTTTGTATACCTACCGCCCATTTTTTAATATTTTTTATAATAAAATTTCATTACCGTCCACTCATATTGCAGTAATTCAATCGGATTTAAAAAAAACTTTATACTCTAGAAAGAGTACATTAGCGTATTAAAGAAATAGTGTGAATTGAAAAACAAGAACTTTATTATCATTTTTAAAATTATATTTAATGGTTAATTTCATGAGTGGCATTTCATGATACACTGTTTTTACGAACAAACAAGTCGAAAGTCAACCGTTAGGCCAGAACATGACAAATGTTTTGTTTTTTTCTGATAGGTATAAGCGAGAGGGGTAGTGAAAAGGACAAAAAACCCCACCCCTATGCACCCCTACCCTCGGCCATCGGCCATCGGGTTTCGGTAGCGAATTGTCTTCATGTAAACTAAGTCGCGAGTCAAGCTTAACAGATAGTTTCGATGAAAACAGACAAAAAAAAAACTAAATTACCTACCACCCACCATGAAAAATTTAACCACCTACTAGTGGGATGTACGGACCAGGTTGACGACCACTGCAATATATGAATAATATATTTTGTTAACCCCTTCATTACAAAGGGCATATAAAAGTGCTGATAAAATCAGATTTGATTGCGGAGAAATTGTTAATTGACTTCCGTTTTATTTCTTAAGTTTAAAAGAAAGTTGGGGAACCTGTGGCCTTCTAGGTCCTCAAGTGAAGTTTATTTCATTCAGTGTTTTACAATTTTATCTAATTGAAGTTTATCGAATACGGCCTTCCAACATGAAAAGGTTTACTACCTCTCTACTACACTCTGAGTTTGAAATTATTTCGTGACAGTATCTATTAATTACAGTAATGAGTACAAATTATTCATTGCATACAAATTATGAATCGAATGATGTCATAATTGCAAAGTTATTTTGAATTGTGTTATACGTATTGTTTTTCTATTCAAAATTAACAAATATTTCACAATAGATTTATCGATTTGCATTAAAAATATAGCTTCCTATGATACTTTCGACACAGGGCTGTGGAATCGATTCAAAATTAAAGCACGACTCAACCTTACACATTACACTCCAGCTCCAAAAAAGGAAACCTTCACACATCGTTCATCTTTCTTTTAAATCTTACTTAGTGAGAGAGAGAGATACATCGCTCTGGGTAGCATGGCGCTACGTGTAAAGCTGTGTTCCTACCTCTAGCGAATTATTGTAATGAACTCGAATACTTCGAATATGAAAGCATACAGTAAAAATATGATGTGCATAATTTTGACAACTATTGTAATCAAGTATTATTTCGATGGTTGGGTGGGGTGCACAATCACATTAGTCAAGTTTTTTTAAAATTCTCATTTTAAAGTATTCACCTACTTCACATGTATGACCAAACACAATAGTGAAATACTCTCAAAATTTGTGGTTAATGACATTGTTCATAAATAGTATTCTTCAAATATGTACGTTTCCTACTATATAGCACAAATTACATGTAGAAATCTGTATATTTGTATGTCTGTCTGTCACAACAACTCCTCCCAAAAGGCGTACATTAGCGACGTGAAATTTTCACATGTCATTCTGGCTGCAATTGTTAGTTCAACTCTCAACATTTAACTTTTAACCTAAAACTGAAAACGCGATATGTTTGACGTTTCAATGCGAGATGAAAAATGTAATAATAATAGTCGCCTAGCAACCGCTCAATACTAATATATTATGCAAGTGACAGTTGAGATAGTAACGTTATCGTAGATATTTTAGTTAAATATTGAGTTTCGTGTTTGTGATTTGGTAGAAAGTGAGTTTGGTAAATTCGTACAACTTGGTGTGCATCTGAAATAATCATCATCGAGAATTAGCGTATGACTTTGATCGTGTTTAACTTGTGGCGCTGCAGGAGCCATTATTAAATGCAGATCAACAAGCTGTCTAGAGAGAAGTTCTGCGGCGCCATAACAAGAGTGCAGGTGGCAAAATTGTCACTGCTGGTTTCAACTTTTAACATTATTATTAATTGGTGGACTAAATTTTGTGGGTGTAATAAAAGAGGTTGATGGTGATATTTTCAAATTTAAACCAAATTTCTACATTAGCTAGCCAATGTCTAAATTTAGTAACCTTATATAAGCGTTATCTATCTTGGGTGAAGCCGGGTAAAAAATACTAGTAACTACATAAGCCACACTTGTGTTTTTTGATACTCGACATATTTTTGTTTCTAGCAACGTTCTCTGACTTATGTAAAGTTTCTATTGCTAAATTTTGTGTTAAAAATAACCGAAAAACTTCACTAGATAGAAAAACTGTCTCCTGAAAATGTAAAATTGACTTATGTGATTGTTCCCCTCCCTCCACGCCCATCCATATATAGTTGTTCAAAATAAATTACCGATTAATTAAAATAATATACAATACAATAGGACCTAGACACGGCCGATATTTGACTCCGACTCCATTTAAACAGCCCTGGTATATTAGTGTATTTGTTTGTTCCGTAGCTCTACGGTTATCTCTGGATCCATCGACTTGACTAGTGTATCGAAACACATTATGAACAATGTGCATGAAATTACAGTATCAGTTTCAGCAACAAAAATAATATATTGCTATCTGCATAAAAGATCGAGATATGCATGCAAGTTAATATCCCGATATTTCTCGTTAAAGTGCATTCGCCGAGCAGTTAAATGGCAATATCGCAAATCGCGAATATTACAAAATGAATGGGTCTCAATGCCTGACTAACTTTTAATAACAAACTCCAAGCTATATCCGGTATTGAATAATGCTTGTGGAAGTCTGTTTAATTGTTGTTATCGATCGCTAGATGCTTCATTAAAGTACAGTTAATTGGATGAACAATCCCACTTCTTTTGTATCTTAAAATAGATTTTTTAAATGTTCCTTTGTCAATAAAAACCCCGTTATTTCGTTACTCCTATAGTTACCTGCCAAGCTGCTATGGTAACTGACAAATTTATGTTTTTTTACAATTGACTAAAATTCTGAGATTTATGTCTTAAACATTTAATATGTTAATAATATAGGTTTTTAATATGTCGAATCTCAAGTCAATGCGAGTAAAACCAATGTGCTCAGCAACAGTTTCTCTCCAGACCCAGACTAACCTCTGACGAGCGCGTGGCAAGACATCGAGAGAGTTGACGGCTTCAGGAACTTGGGGGTATACATCACGGCAGATGGCAATCCGCGTAAAGAGCTCGCATTCCGATTAGTGATAGCTGGACCAACCTTTGACTCATTGCGGAAAGTCTGGGACTCACGGTTGTACGTGGTCAGAACCAAGTGCCACTTATTCAACGCATGCATCCTGACGGTGTTGCTTTACGGTTGCGAGTCATGGCACCTCACCAAGGCACAGAGTAATCGTATATTGTGCTTTGAAAACAGATGTTTGCAGTGAATACTAGGGGTACGGTGGTTTGATTTTGTCAGGAACTTGGAGGTAAGAGAGCGGACGGATCAGCCTCTTATTAAGTCCAAAATAAAAAAGCGACAATGGACCTGGCTTGGACATGTGCTGCGGATGCCCCAGGGGAACCTGAATCCATGACCATCCATATGATGTATTCGGCGGAGCTACGGAACGCTGGGAAGACCTCGGAGAAAGCGAGGAGACTGGCGGGGGGCAGAGAAGCTTGGAGGAACCGCGTGATGGCGAATAGGGAGCGGATATGGTTTAAAAATATTTACTTTTATGTTGATAATGATTTTCCACAAAATAATCTCCGAATTAATAGTTATATCGATGACAGGTGTACTGAGTATTCATGATACTCCTTGCATTATCATTTTACTTTAAGTACGAAAAAACATTCCAAATAGATATAAGAACGCTTCTGAGTAACTGGGACTAAAATAATTCGTCGCAAATGCTCTACAAAAATTATAATAAATTTATACATATACTAGATTAACTTATTTCTGAAATAAATGTGATGTAATTATTATTCTTTTGTGGTCCCAACAGTATAAATATGCTAATTTAATACATATTTTTATGGTCGTAGACGTACAGGTCCATTAATTCTTGTTTTAATGACAGTTTGTTACATATCTAAACACTGCTGATAAGAAAAGTAAAAATGATAACCTTATCGAGAGATAATCATTATTGTTGAAAAAATTTCTTTAACTTTGTTTTTGCTCTTCTGAAAAAATTGTCTGTTTTTCACTTATACTCATACGTCCGCCTATCATAGGCATATTATAGATAATGTGAAGATAATATGCAACAGTCAACAAATCATGTAACATTAATCTAAGTAAATAAAAGTTTTATAATACATTTATTTTCAGAAATACTAAATGGGACAGGTGATACTGACAAACCCCTACCGTTGATTATTTTCTAGTACGTTCTATAACTGAGGGATCAGAATCAATAAGTCCGATAAAGATATTTTTACGATAAGTTTAGTCGGCGATTGTCAAGAGCAATGACTACTTTATTTTCACCTGCTTGTCTAACTGTAGTCACAATAACAACTACACTTAATTAGGCAATAAATGTGTCTTCCTCAATAAATTAAACTGACATCATCCATTAATTATGTATACAGGCTCAATAGATATTTTTGTATTGTTAGTGTAAGTCCCGTAGGAAACGTGTCATTTATATAAACAGATATTTATTATACAAAGTTTCAAATTTATCAGCTCAGAAGTCGGCGTCCTGGAATATTATCATTTTGAGAATGTCATTTTTACACATTCCTGTTATATTTGAATATGCTTATGGGAATATTATATCAAGTTACTTTAACTATTGACTTTTGACTGTAATAAATATTAGAAAGATTTCTTATCATCAGTCGCAACAAATGATTGGCTCATTTACTTCAGACAAATGAAAATTTCTTCGTGCGCATTATAATCATTGCTTTAAATCAGCTGTTAGTAACAAATTGCCAAAACTTCTATTCATCATTCATAACTGTCGCCTGAAAAATATTCAAAGAATCGTTACTCATTGTTTAAAGAAATTAGTTACGTATTACATAATATATCACAACCGCATGAAATTCTTTCACGAAATTGTTGGTAATATGCCAATAGATGTCAAATTTATGTTCACTCTCATACCTACACAAGTAAGCAAAAATATATTGAGTAAGTAATTCTAGAGAAATTTGCACGTCTTTTGAATAAACAATTATCATTATATTGACATATTTTGAATCATTTAATAATGTTACGTAAAGAGGTGATACGAGTTCTGGTGAACTGGTAATGACAAAGAATTCGTTATGATTTATTGATGCCGTCATGCTGTTAAAGAAGGAAACCACGTTATCTCCATTATTATGCACAGTAATCTATAATAAAATTACTCTTATAATTTTTTTTTATTTTTTAAAATATAATGTCTTTCCACCAAGAATTGACAGTTAACACCTTAAAAGTTACTCGTATAATGTAAAGGAAGTACAATATTTTCTTGTTTAGGTAATTAAGAATCATATGCGGGATAGAGTCTTCTACCACAAACCGAGTGGAATGTTGAGGATAAACATTAACAAACAGGGCCGCATTAAAAATTTTAAAGGTCTTTCGTTAATACGTACTGGGTTTCCAAAACTAGCAACATTTTAAAACGCATTTCAAATTTTTGCTTTTTCTTCATTAAGCGTTAAAACCATTACATTTAACATTTTAGACTGTATTGACATTAGAACAAGTGAACGTAATCGAAGCCAAAGATCTTCCGTAAATAATTTGTAATTCGTAGCTAAATGAAAATAACCTTTAGCCTTGGCTATTCGTTTCAGAAATTTACCAAGATAATATTTCGAAGTAATTCGAACGTTTGAAAATTTATTGGCCTTCCAATTTCTAGAAGTGTCTAAATTTGTAAAACGTTTTTAACGAGGTTTTGCATATATTCGTAAATTTTTTCAAATTGATCCCACCTATCTGGTTTATCTAATCTCTGGTTGTTCATGAAAATATATTTAGGGTGGGATCTGATATATTTGTGTTAATATTACGCCAGACACCGCATTTTTGTGTTCCTTTGTTATATTAATTTGAGATAAGTTATTTTTTAGAATTTGACACGAAAGCAGCTACTTCGTCTGTTTCAAGATTTAAAAAAGAATTTTTTATTTGTTGTCAAGTCAGGAGTCTTAGGCTATGACCGCTGTAGCCTTATGCCGATTGCGACTTTGTGCACAATGGAGGTTTTGAGGACTAATACAACATTTTTGATTTCCATGGTAGACTCCGCTGGGTTGTTTTAGATCAGGTTTTCCCAAACGTTTTCTGTGATGACACACTTCGAAAATCCTGACATTTTACTTTAAGACATTGTTCATTTTGTTGCGTAGGTTATATCAATATGAATTAAAATATGTTTGAATTTTTGGCAGCCGTAGCAACATATAAAATCATTCCAGGTTTTCGCGGGACATTGCTTGGTAAACGCTGTCTTAGATTGTTCGATTGGCTTGAATCTCTGCCGGTTACACTTTTGTTGACGACTCTGTCTGCATACTGTGTTTTTTTCTTTATCACCATACGATAACAAAATAATAATTATATGGAGCCTGAGCAGTGGGTTCTCCGTTTCCTGGTCAATTTAATTATAGGGTGGCTATAAACGTCTATATATCTCGCATGTTGTATATATTCTACCTGAGTAATAAAAGATTATGCCAAATGAAGTTTTTGAATGGGGAACACCTTTAAAAACTCTTCTTGCAAATACTGATTATGAGTTTTCAATTCTTATTTAATTGATTTTCTACTTTATCGCCATATGAGGATACAATATTAACAGTTGATGGAATTGACATGAAAACATATGTTCGGCGGATATTATCACATTGTTTATTGAATGATAATCGTTTTGTGTGTATGACGTCAAACAGCGGCTTGAACTGATAGTTGGAATTATCGATAGCACTATCAAAGATAACAGTGTCTGATCAATATGGCAGAGTAAATATATTGGGGCTCACTGCCTATTATATTAGGCAGGGTAGCCATTTGTTTTCACTACTTTATAAGTTATAATAGATTCACAACTAGGAGCGCCAACTATAATATTCGAATATATTCGGCCATTTTTAAAAAAATCTATATTCGAATATTTGGGCAACTCTTCGAATCGTATTATTTATAATGTTGCATGAAATATTTTACAAAATCGACGAAAGATCACAGCACAATTTCTCCAGATTTCAAGAACAATAATGAATACCCCAGGTAGTGGTTTTTTTTGCCTACATCAAACTCGGGTGCTTTCAATATCTTATCTTAATACATGTGTTTGACGAATGACTTTGGGCTAAGAAACCCATTAAACATGCCTTAATTTCAGTAATTGAAGAAATACCGTTGTAGTGATCCGATGCAGCTGCTAATTTTAAATATTGTAATAAAATGGAATGTGTATTTATATAATTGTATGGTATTAGTTATTCAAATCGAATTTTTAATATTATTTACATAGTTCAGAAACTATTCGAATATTTTCAGTTTTACTATTAGATATTCGAATAGTTGATAATGACGAATAGTTGGTATCCTTATTCACTACCACTTGACAAAGAAATCTGAAATAAAGATTCCTCTATCCGCTAAAACTTATTCCTCGTATTATGTATATTAGTTGATTATGTAATATTTGTTTTCTATGTGTCAAAAAAATATTTGATGTTCATGCATGATAAGGCAGTTTAGACGAATTTAGTATAGGTATCTGTTTTTTTTTTAAAGGGAGTTTGATATATAATATCTTTTATACTAAAATACCTAGGTGAAACGAACTCTATTTAAAAGAGTTACAAAGGTTATATTTTTTGTATCAAGCTGTTAAGATCGTAAATTTAACACTAGAATCAACGACTGTATTATCTTGTTATTTTGAAATTTTATTAATCATTTCGTCAATCTTCTAAATCAAAAGTTAGACTATGGTCATATTATTGCAACGAGTGTATTAAATAAATAAATGATATTAACATGGATATTTAATTATATCCATTTTTGTTATTTATTAATCGGTGTGGTAATTATTATTCTTTATAAGCTGTCGTCAGGGTTGTCAGATTTCTGATTTTGGTGTGGCATTTGAGTAGCATTTGTTGCAAGGGGCGGGTGTCATAGGGTTCACGCTAGGTTTAAACATATATTTTGATTGAATCTGTAAAATATTTTTTAAAATATAATTGGTTATTTTATTGTTTTTTGATGTGTGAATTTTTAAATGCATGTATTTAGCTTAATTTTATAATAAACTAACGAGTACTCGGCATGAAAAAAGAAAGTGTTTTTTTTTTAAATTCAGTTTATTGCTTAAGTTAAGTGCTTTTAGATCTGCAATATTTTTATATTTTCCCGTCTGTTGCGTACAGAAATAAATTAGAAGGTTTTCCGACGCGTGAGCAGGCCACATACGGCTGTCCAGTGTGTGAAAAATCATGGATTTTCCTAATTTAGAACCCATATTTGTAACGATTGTCTCTATGCTTTGTTGATGGCCATTGCAAATGCGAGTCCCACCGGAAACTGCAGACGTTTGAATTCGACTGACATATTTGTCGGAAATTTAAAAAAAAATTCTATTTAAGTCCGGGAATTGGAATTTAACAATTAACACCGCTTGTTATGTCACACACGAACTGAAATGTTGCTGTTTCTACCTATTTACCTTTTATTTCAGAAACCTGAGGGTGTGAGCACAACAACTCACCAAAGTTTCATCGTAATCGGATGAATAGTATAGGAACGCATACAGAACGAACAAACAAACATACATACATTTTTATTTATATAGAACTGTCATAGTCAATAACGTATCAGATAATTTTTATTTTTTTATATAAAATACATTCCATTAATAACAATTTTAACTATCCATATTTAATATTGCAAACGAAGACAAATCGCCTAATAGTTAATCGTACCTCTAAACAACGATATTTGAAAAATGTATTTTTAGTTTTTTTAGTTTCGAGATTTGCAGTGGAGTCTGACTTAAAATTTATATATTGGGATATTGCTGCAAATCAAAATGTCAACCCTGGCTGAAATGCGAAGATTCTGCAGACTTCTGATGGCCGGTTGCTAATGGGTTATGGAATGGCTAATGGTTTATGGTTAATAGCTCACAGGCCACCGACTCGTGTTATAATAAATTGCACTTCGTCTTCAAGGTTGCCGTAACACGTGTAAGTACTTCATCTTTGCTTACATACATAATATCCCTGCATGCTCGAGAATATATTGAACTTACAGAATTTTACTTGCTCACGACGATTGCTACCAATTCGCCATTTTCAATTAATAAAACTACAGTTAAAAATCTAATGACTTTATCTAGTTTACCATTCTGGTTAATTATATGTGTATTATTTTGCATGTATAAATAAAGGTTCATAATTATTTGGTCAGTAATTAATTCCATAAATGGTCAGTTAATAATTATGTTTGGTCAGTAAATAGTTCCCAAATAGTCAGGTAAAACAGTTTTTACTTTCTCCTGAACAATTTAAATTTTGAGGGTTACCTTAATTGGCCAAAACACCGATGAATTGTGATCTTTTTGTTAGATGCACTTTTCTGTTATATTTACGGAAATATAATATTTATTCCACATGACAGCATGTCGACTGTGTTCATCTAACGACGTCACAACCGCTTTTATTCAATATTGTATATTGCAATCCAACCTTCGCAGCACAAATAAATGCAATTCACTCCATTCTTTCAATGGGGAATGGATATTCTTTGTGAGACCATGTGATTGCAAAATAAATGTTGATGATTGATGGATGAATCACTGCAAATACGGTATAGATGGTCTATAGATAATCGTGTATTCTATAAATCTATGATAATTTTCATACTGTGAAATATTGAAATACTTATTTATTCTTGCAAAACTTTAGTGCTCGTGATGGGGGGAAATGATAAAACGTAACTAGTGGCCTATATTTTTTGTGTTTATCTTTTGGAATTCGTATACCGTTGTTTTGACTCGATCTGAAAAAAAGTTAAATATTCACTGAAAGTCAAATAAACTGACTATACCAAAAAAAATTGCTTTTAACAAATAGATTCTACGAATCCACCAAGAAAAGTCAATTCCATCGACATTAATTGAGTCGCTTAGTCGCTAAACACGCTCCCGAAGGTTTATAGAGTTTTGAGTAAATCTCGAAAATCTGTTATTGGTAGAATGATAATTTTAAGTATAATTTTAAGTTATTTTGTGTCGTTCGGCGCATAAGAAAAAGTGTTATATTCTTTTACACTGTCGTTTTCACGGAGCTCTTCGTCCGTGTAAATCAAGTATAGAGATCGTGTAAAAAAACGACATTGTTAATGTCGGAAAAATTTTAAATTTCGAACAGAGGCGAAGTGGGAATAAATTTCAGACTTACAACTGGAAAAATTGATAGAGCACATACGTACATTAAAAACTTAGTTTATTGAAAAATCGCCAGAAGCGTGTTGAGCGGCTCAACGACTCAATTAATAGTTGACACCTAAAAATGCATGATTTAACATATTTTGTTTACTAACATTATAGTAAATTTGTGTTAGAATAAAAATGAAAAAGTATTCACTTCTACAAAATGTATTTGTTGGTTAATAGCTATTTCGGTATCACGCCATCGTCAGAACTATAGCTATAGACTAAATAATAAATTTTGTGGAACGGAACACTTTGATGCTTGTATCCTATTATAAAGGAGTTTTACCAAGTAAATCCCAATTAAATCAGTAAGGGAGTGTCTTTAAAGCTAACAGAAACAAAATGAGGCTAGGTTGGGTTAGGTTACGTTGAATTGAAAAACCGTTTTTTCCCGTAATTACATTTAAGTGTACATTGTACATTTCAATGTACAGATTAATTATCTATTTCACATGCGAACAAATTAATCTCAACGAGAAAGTTTTCTGATAATATGTGCAATATGTATGATCGTATAATTTTACTTTTATGAAGTGAGATTAATTATTCTGAAGTGCACACTTTTCATTTTTAGGACACACAAATTAACAAGTGAGAACGTGTTTTGTTGTGTGCAATGTTATTCAATTTAAAAAAATATTTTATATGCGGGATAAATTTATGTAAAGTGAAAGGAACTATTTTCGTGCAGTTATTTTATTGTTGAAACTATTTTATGAAAGTGAGGATCGAAACAAAATTGCAATTAGTAACCGCTCTAAATATATGTTTTGTAATGGATTCCATAGTTTAAGATATTCACATAGCTGAATGCAGGTGTACCTATTCTGTCGTTCTACTCGTGACTATAGCTCATCTCTCCTATCTACTAAACACTGAGTCAAAGATTTTCATCATCCCAGCGCAGTGAGATCTTGGAAGCCTTTTGTGCTTACTAAGTAAGTACCATTGGATTAAGTGCACAGTCCAACGACGATCCTGTTTTTTCTAACATTCATTTTTTATTGATTTAAATTTTTGTATTTGGTACTTTATCATTATTTATTTGTGATTTGAATTTCGCCACACCAGGTATTTATTAAATTATTACGATTCATTTCATATCGTAGCTGTTCTGGAAGAAAACACTAAATCTAAAAAATGACATATTGAATTAGTTATACCAAAATGTTTCTTATTTCAAACTCTACTGTATGGAAGAACACATTTATTTTTATAAATTACACTTTTACTTAAAAACTGTTTTGTACCAACAAACTAAATGAAAAAGGTATTGCATTTCAAGTATTTGAAAACCTTCAAATTTCAATTACTCAAAACTAGTATATTTCTCTAAGTGTCTTCTTCCGAAACAACGAAATATCATGTTAATTATATGAAAAGCGCTGTTTGTTAATTTAAAAAAATTCTAAAGCTGGAACTGTATTATTATAAAAAATTGTAAAATTACTCACAAATTTGTTTTATTTTTATAAAGAAATTAAGTAACTGGAATCATTTTTATCGTCAAGCGACTTATGAAGAAATTAAATATCTACCCTCTATTAGAATCATTCAGTAAAGCAAATTATTCATATGCTAAACAATTTCATTTGATTTACTTTTGTAATTGAACCATAAAGTTGTTTTAAATATTCGTTAGTTCAACTGAATTCTTTAAATTTGACTGACAAACATAAAAGTAATAGAAACGAAAATAAGACAATTTCATTGTAAAAAGAATCCATAAAACTTAGATAATCGTTCCTTAAAATCCGCAATATTTCATTTAATTCGTAATAAAAATGAAATGTGTATATCTTAAGTAAGCAAGATTTTGATCACACGCATTAAGCTTACAATGAACAAATAAATATTAATATAAGTTATTGAAATTCCCATTGATAATAACATTAATAACAATGGCAGTAAAAGAGAGCAAGTACACTATTATTAGTCTTTTGTCTCACTGAAACATTAAACTTCTAAGAACAAAACAATTTATTTTTGCATTAACTACATACCAAAATTGCTCTAAATGGTTCATACTGTTAATGATAAAGTTAGCTGTTTTAAAAATACTTCCAAACAAAATGATATTTTAATATAATATATTTACTAGGTACAAATATTGATGTGTTTGATTTGCTTTGCTTTACTGAACGTTGTACAATATTCTCGTGGTAGTGTAAATTGTCTTAAAAAAGAAAAGAAATAATTTTTATGTTAAATAGAGACAAGATAATTATGCATTTGGAGTGATTTTTTTTATCGTGCACCGCTTTGCAAGTGCATTCGTTTTACTTACGCCTTAAGCGAAACTTGTAGTGTGATCACGCGAAGATGTCAGGAGTATTGAATCGACGTATGCAAGGCTTACAGCGCAACATCATAACAAAATTACTCAAGAAATACCTTATTGGAATCAATGATGACCATTGACCGTGTTGGCTGATATCAAACGTTGTTAAGTCCACGTAATGTCAAACGCGGTTTTATCATATCTTGGAATATGAATGAACGCAATATGTGAGATATTGTAAAATGATCGAATTTAATATACATGACGAATATATAAAAGATCTGAAGATATTCCTTTGGTGCAACATTTAAAATGTATATATTTTTATTTTTGACTTGTGAGTGAAGTGATATAGATACGTATACATAGGATAAAAATAGTGTAACTGCTGGAAGCGATTTCATGTGTAAACAGAAGATTTATATTGATTTGAAGTATACCATCCAGTGGCGTGCGATCCATACATGCGGGAGATGCTCCGCATGCCTTACAATTCGGATAATAAAAGGTTTTTTTTCTCATCTTTGTAAAACTGTTAATTTATAATTTTACGTAATTATCAGACAAAACTACTTTACTACACTAAATTCAGAAAGTGTGCGCGTCCTGATTAGCATTTAGCTGCATTCTATTTAGCCGTGACCGCTCGATAAACGTACGGCCTCTGACGAAATTTGTTCGAAATTTCGCATGCATGCGCTAAAAAGTTTGCTTTACCTGCGCATGCGCAGTCATGAAAAATCTGATTTGCGCTATGGATCGCGCATGACAGTTAGTATGCGGATGCATGCGCTTGGATTTTAGCATATCACCGTTAGTATTGTGAGGATTGTTAGATAAATCGTGTTTCATTTGTCGCTACCCTAAACATGGATTAACAGCAAAGAAAAGAAAGGGGTTTTAATAATACATTAGCGGAATATTATATATTGAATATTAGAAACTAGAGGATTTGAAATTAAGGTGTAAAACTCGTGAGAAAAATAAAATTGAATTTCAAAAACAAGATAAATTTTGCATATTTTCCTCTCTCACAGCATGCCTTGCATCATAAATCACCGCACGCCACCGATACCATCATATATATTATGCAGTTTTGGATACTCTATTCAACTCATATAAAACGTAATTTTTGTTAATATGTGGACTTCAATATCAATCAACACGACTGTCCCCTCGGAACATGAATTGGAAAATTACTCGTATTTACTATTTGAAACAGCTAATTGCCGGTCTTTGAAAGGAAATAAGAAATCATTGCAATTTATTATGTCAAAGCAAATTTAATTTCAATATAAGTCGAAAAATCTTTCTTTTTATTTGGTCTAGCAAAAATGACGAGCCCTACTAAGCGATGGCAACACAAAGTAAATATATAAGTGCCCTGTTGAAGAAATAAATTTGGTCTACAGATATCTGGAGTGCGATGTATATGAAGCGGGATATGGATTTGGATAGTTATATTTGTAAAAATATCTCTAAGAAAAATATTTTCTTTGTTTATATCAACTAATATAATAACACATTTCAGATTGGCTGTTGTACGAAGGCGGAGTGATATTTTTAATGAAAACAACTCAGATACACATTTTTTGGATCAAGTAAAAACACATAATATAGGTAGTCCTCGACTTACGACTTACACTATTGCCAAAGATTGATGCATACAGGAAGAAAGATCAGAAATAGCATTTTCAAGTTTGGATATTTATTTAAATAAATATACATAATGCTGGTCAATGGTACATATTGTGTATAATTGGCGTGCGGTCGGTTTATCTCTATCTCACAACCTAACTTGTGTATTAGCAAGTAGGATACAAGAGCATACGCCCGCATTCCCTTGTATCACTAATCTTGTATTGAATCAGAAAGGAATTTCAAACGCAATTCTTGCAGGCATAACCTTATTTCATCCACTTGCATTATAAAGCTAATTTTAATTTTCAGCGCAATTCTTGCAACCAACCGTTATTCCAACTACTTGTTTTACTAACCAAATAATAAAATTGTCTTCACAAGGTTATTTTCTGTGTTTTATTTGTTAAAAACGGAGGATTGGCAGGCCATTTTGCAATAATATCGTGTCGTTTGAGAGTTACAATACAAGATTTGAAAAGCGCGCTCTGATGTGTTAAAATGTCGTATCATTGTTGGTTGCAGCTGCTTTATTTTCACAAATGAAAGTTTAATTTAAATATTTTGTATGGAATTGGACTTACGACCGATTCGACATACGACCAAAGTTCAGGAACGTATCTCGGTCGTAAGTCGAGGACAACCTGTACTGTAAGTAAACTTAAAGTTTGCCATATGTTCCCAGTCAATCATATAAGACACTCTAAGTGAATATAGTTAATTTGGGTCTAGAAAGTGTAACAAAATCTATTGAATTACAACTACGACAGATGACGAAAGATGTTTAAAATCAACAGAATGGATAAATAATTGATGAATGTTTAATCAGTACAATTGATGAGTGCCATAAAATTAGCTTTCATATCTTTTTTTTGAAATTATGTAAACATATGTAATTATTTCATTTCCCTTCCAGTTGTTACTAGGCACCATTATCTAACGTGTCACCTGTCAATTAGTGAACATTACCCAGTGGTTCTGTTTTTAATTTTATTATTATCTTTATGATTGATTGACAGTCCCTGCATTTATCTCAAGTGGAGTAAGAACAGCAAACAGCTACTGGCGCTGCGGCACAATTTCTCGTCTTCTTTCATCCATTTCATACACATACGAACATTTTATAAACTATTTATTTATAATTTATTAAAACAATTATGTTACATCTGATACACCAATACCATGTATCAAACAACACATACGTTAATATAAAAACATCCATATCTGACTGCAACGCACGAAAAAAAACACAAAAAAATTCAATTACAAATTTAACGAAAGCTGGTTGAAAAGGTTTTTCAGAGATTACTCTGCACTACTTTATAGGTTAAGATAAGGGAGGAAAGGATGACAACAACTTTACAGAGAGTCATGTTTTTGGATAAAAATTCAATACAAACGTTCATTCGTGAACTTGAGTGTCTTGGTATGTAAACCTTACCACTCGGTGATTGATGGTTATATATATTTTTTAAATATTTGCAAGAATTTTGCCTCGCAATACTTCTTGTATTCTCTTCAATTATTAATTAAAATATTCATTTATTTAGGAAAAATGTTGAATCCAGTGTTACGAGAGAGGTATAAATCTGCCATAGACAGTATATTGATGAAATAATTCAGTTTGAAAGGACGTGGCAGCGCTTGTGCGGGGTGGAGGATGAATTGCAAATGCTCACACAGAACAGTGAATTGGAGGAGGTATATCGATTAATATGGTATTAATATAAAAATAAATTATTGTTGGTTAAGGGATATTGCTTCTGTACAAAAAAATATTTGAAAAAGTCGTAAATATTTGACTTAAAAAAATATTAAGTTATTTAAAAGGCTGAAGGCAAACCAGGAATGTACATAAAATTACCAAATTTTCTTGTTAATTCTTGTCCTTTCGTGATTTAAACTGAATTGAAAAACATTCTTTCATTTTTTATTCCTGTTTTTATTGCATTTTGTTTTCCCAAGAAGGGGATGTTTTGAAATTTAAAATAGCAACGATACATAGCAGGATTTAAAAAATTAAAACTGAAATTCCTTTAGGGATTTCTGGAGGGCGCGCTTGACTTTCCGGGTGCACACTTATTTTTGTTTATAGATTATTAAAATTAATATTAACGTTAATAGCTGAGTAATTATTCATTTGTCGTGAAACGAAATGTGACACAAGAAGAATTATAAAGTTAACTATTTTCATGTTTCAAATTGGAAGTGAATTGTGTAAAACCACCGAATTCATTGAAAAGATAGCTAATATTGTATTATATTTATAAAAATTCAGCTAAGATATCAAAAGTCATAATATTATTGTTCATTCAAATAAAATATGTTATATGGACAATCAAAGAAAACTATTCTTCGATTGTTTGTGATTGGCAGCTAATTTTTCGATGAAAATAAAATACAGAACGCCTTGACCGAACTATGATGGCACATTTGTGTAACGTAATGCCACAGGTTGTAGATTCCCTCTCGCATTATTATTTACAGAAGACGGCCTCATATGGCATGATGGGAGTGGCTGGTTGATGTGCGCCAACTATTTTTCTTTATGCATTATTTATTCCACATCTTCGTTACTAATTATATCAACAAAGATTTTCGCATTTAATATGACATATACTATTTTCTGACTACGATTGTATTTAATTATTATAATATATTATGATTAGAGCTGAGTTTCTTAATAAAATTAAGTAGCTGGGACCGTTTTGTATGTTGTGTAACAGAATGGAACTCTATTAATATATTTGGTGTAGCACAGAAAAAAATTCGGAAGATTCCCCTTTTTTAAGATCAAATATCTAATATAAAATTAAAGTCGATAACTTTGTTATTCCACTGGCTGTGTTACTAAATATCACAGGTGTCTTGCTTTCGTAACAGATATTATATTTGTAAGGGTTCCTACTTAAGTGTTATTATAATACTACTCAATATAATATTACTTTAAAACGCCTTAATTTCTTTAAACTTTTTCATCCCTTTCTACTCCTATTTAATTCTGAAAACGGGATGTAGGCATAGTGATTGTCTAACAATTAGTCCTCTCGTCACACAATTCTTCAATATTTTCCCTCTAAAGAGGTTCAGCAACTTAATCATAAGTTTTTAAAACATGATTTAAGTTTAAATAGATTATTTTAAAAATCCAGTGATGAAAAACTTCGTATTATTTTTTTTATTGCATTATTTGACAGATTATTGTAATAATGTTTCGGCCGATTCAAACGATAGATGCTGTTGGCGTATCGGCAAACACAATTAATTTTCATTGCTTTTTCTTTTTTATATAACACGATAGCGCATGCTTAAATGATCGGTCCCGTTCAGCTCTGCATCGGGTCATGAGTGAGAGTAGTAATTTCATATGTTTTATAAGTTGTTATTGCACTGTGGAACACGGGCGTGAATCAGAGGTATCTTGTACATAACGGATGGTGGGTGGTTTCATAATAAAAAATGATTTTCATTTTAACTTGACCAAATATTTACAACGTGCATTTTTAGTGATACGTAAATTTCGAAATAATTGCGCGCCATGTCCAAAGGCCATTCTTTTTTTTCATTCATTTATGTAAACGCTTTTTAAACATTTTCATATGAATTGATTTGGACTGGGTAAAAGTGGGTCGAAATCTAAATGGTACGCCGAATTAATTACAGTCGTATTGGTCAAGTTGACAAACAAATTTTTGTTGAAAAATTGAACACCAACTCACTCGTTACGCGTACAAAATATGTCACAATTATTGATTCAAAAACATGTAAGAAGTTTTTAACATTATCTACAATTCAAATAATGAAATTTTACGTTCTTTAATTAAAAAAAATGAGTAGTTTTTATGACTACATTTTTAACGGAGCAATCGGCAACATCTTCCACGAAAATTTTAAATAAAATAGTGATGGTAGAATATTATTACTGGGATAGTATTTGATTAATTATTTACAGTCCATTTATTATATAGGTATACTTGACAATTCTGGACAGTCTTACTCAGGGGTGTAAATAATTAAGCCCAAAGACGTAGAGATGGGGAATCGCACACTTACTTGGTATTATGCAATGAGAGAACAGCACGTCGATTAAAGAGAAATTTGTTTGTTTGGCTGGTGCTACAATACATTCATGGCCGACAATCCAGTCATCTCGGCTCTTTCTCTCCAGTCGTTTACATCCAGTCTCTGCACTGGTGATTTCCTCGGAGGCGGCCTAGGGGTGGAGAGCCTACTGGGGCTCCTTAGTATACCTTGTGGAGAGGGTACGATTCCTTGCATTAAACAAATGCCGTTGTCTGTCTTCTCGCTCTCAATATATCAACATTTTTTAAAATTTGATTGCTCGATGAGCCATTCAAAATGACAGACAATTTTGAAAACGTTGTAGGTTGTATCTCTATGTTTTCAATAAACATGTCGCGTTTTCAGTGAACATGTGTATTCTACGCCTTCGTATGACTAGCTTTGTAATTTACGAGGATTTTTTTTAACAAAAACCAAGTTAAGATGTCACTATTCACAAAAGTAATAAAGATATAATCTATTCGTCTTGCAACCATCAAAGAATCATAAAACTCATATACTGGATCTAAGTAAAGTGTTGTAAGTTGTAACCGCTTTGAGTGTTATGCTTTATGACTTATGGCGTTGTGACGCAACCGAAAAGTATGCCAATTCTTCCATAAGGATGTCAAACGAAACGACTCAAGTGTTGCAACAATGCAGTAAAATGCGAACACATTTCTTTTTTAAGCATGTTCTGTTTGGTGCGCGTTCGCAGTGTTGCCATAATAGTCTACTTTAACGCACCATAAACAATATGGAGATGCGTACGTTGTCTACTGTCCATCGACCAATCCTGTTCTTGTATGATGTTCACTAAAAATGTGAACAGGTAGTTAATATACTTTACTAAACAGATATCTTCAAGCCTAAAATTGTTACGAGTAGTTTTATTACTGTACGATAAAAATATCTCATGGCGGCTGGTGACTGTAGTAATGTTGTGTCTTATTTTACTAGTCCATCCTTCAATTCTCGGAAATCATAAAATGTGTTCGTGTAAAATTCCTGTACTGGATTAACTAGTTTGATTTTGACCTAAACTAAATTTAAATATTATGTATGGTATGGGACGGCTGCCTTTATTTCCAGTTGACTAAGTCGGGCCAGCCCGGTAAACATTTTTACTGCCTAAGCATTGCATCGTCTTAAAAATAAGACACGTACAATGAATTAACTGCAAGGAATTCCCAGGAATAAAAGTACAGTGGGTGGTTCACATGAAGTGGTCGGTTGAAGAGAGCGATCTTTTTGCACTCCTTGCAACATAACTCACCTACTGAAAGTATTTTATTTATTATGGTGAATACTTGCGGACACAACCACCAGGATGCTAATCACGTTATATGAGACTCGCCCGAGATAAATGCTGAACGAGCAAAGCTGTTTGCTGTGTTACGTCCTCATACGGGCCCAATAGGCCACGCTGACTTGATCTCAAACAAGACTAACGTTGTGGCATTCGATAAATCTGCGACATTATATGGGGATCGGGATATTCTTGATACCTTTTTAGATTCAACGCGGAGCAGATCAAGCTCTACTGTCATGGCGAATTCTCAGTATACAGATATGCAGGATACTTTATATCACTTATTTTAAGTAACTAAGCAAGTCTCTTTTTTCTTTCTATTTTTTGTTTTCTTACGAACAGTAGTGCATAGTTTAAATATCGGTCCCGTGCAGCTCTCAATTGAGCAAAGAATATGAGGATTAATTCAATCAGTTTGTACATTATATTCTTGTGAACTACGTATTAGTGTTTTCAAATGTCATTGCAAATTGACAAGTAAATTTGACAATAATAATTAGTTTTCTTTATAAATATTTTCTTATCGCTAACTGTGAAAACACAGTACTAATTTATTGCCTATCCCTGCTCTGCATTCTTATTTAAAAACGGAGTTTGTTGGCAGACATGTTGCTACCACTTTCATTCGCCATAATACCAAGTAGTACGCCATCTACTAACAACGCAAATACGTTTCCCTTGTTCGATCTGTCATAAAATCAATCGATAAGTAATGGAGTATGTATACGATGGTTCCATGACGAAGCACAACAATTTATGAAAACAAAAAATTACAATTAACTCTAATATGCAATAACTATAATAAATATTGTACCGTTGTTTCGAATTGTCATTGTCTCTGATTTTGTACGGCAATGGCAGTGTGTATATTTTTATGTATTCATTATAAGTTATTCAAAAAAACGGTAACATATTTATTAAAGTTATGTAATTTATAAAAATAAAACAGTATAAGAAACGCTAATATACAATTAGAATGTGTTATTTAACACTAGTATTTGCGAATGACCATACTGTTTATTTCATATAATGCAAGGTACTTTTATTTTTAATATTTTAAAATTTGTTTGGAAAAAATATCTGATTCGCCAAAAATTTTGAAAGTAATACGAAAACTCGATGGGAAGTCACTCATGTCTATAATCATAAAAATAAATTGAAAAAATCTCTATTGCTGATTAAATTTGATATGATATCTTTGTTGATTTAGTGCATAATTTTGGGGGGTGGGCGATTTGGAATATTGGATTAATTTTAATAATTTAATAACCGGTAAACGAATCTTATGCAGTGATTGAACATATTATTTATTTCTTATATGTGCAATAAATAATAGATACGAGAAAAATATTATTTTCAAATTGTTCTGTTTTTTCATGTTTTGTTCTGTTTAGTCCAATTACCGTTTATGATTACTATGTGATAATATTTTGTTTCTAGAGGAACATAAAATCATGCATAGATTATAGATCCATCTATAATTATACGTTGTACTTCAATTATTACTAATCGCAAGCGTAACATGTCCGTTCTTAAATATTTTTCATAATGCTACGATGGGAAATGCCGTAAAGTATGAAATAAATATTTTTGATGTAATGAAAGTTCTTGTTAACATTCCATAGCTTAATCTTCATTTGGAATCTTAATTTTAAAATTACTCAACTCTAACTCGTGTACGTGGTAAATTTAGTTTATAATTTACATTGCACAGACAAGAAATTATAGCAAGTATTTTTGTGTATTCTCATCAGAAAAAAGGTTATAATTCTACATTTTACTAGTATTTTATATTTTCCAAATAAAATCGTAACCATTCATTTGATATTTAAGTACTACAAAATAGAAAAAATATTTCAGGAAAGATATCACAACAATTATAAAAGAATTGTTATTTTGTAATCGAGTTTTCACTTGAATGGTATCAACTGTCACTTTTTGGTGAAGAAATATTATATTTTATAAAATAAAACAAAACTTGTATGTAATAGACGTTCACAGTCGTGCAATATGATCATTACCGGATTTACTACGCGATTGATAACAATTTTCAACTGATAACAGTGTACAGTTTTTACCACAATGTAGAATAAACTATATGAATGGAATGAAAATATTGGCTGTCTACCTTTTTATAAAATTCAGACTAAATCAGATTCAATCAAACGATACAACTGGACCGATCATGCTCAATTGGTGCTCCAGAATAGCCTATATATATGCCTGGAACGTCCCAACTAATTTCCGTGTTTGTGGAATTCCTAAATGACCGCATAAACAATTTAATTAGCTGAGGAGCACCCAACATTATTGCAATAACCTTGTGAGAATGGTGATAGACAGAGAATCTTGGGGGTCTCGCGTGGTTGCCATATGCTGTTGTCTTTTGACCTTCTATAGAGCTGTTAGGCTCAATGATAGAAGCTGAAAACGTAAACTGCTTAAGTAAATTGATTTTAATTTTCCATTGATTATTTATTATCCGGATTAAAAAAAAACCACAATGTATCGATGATTCTTAGCAAGGATTAGTATTATTATGTAGAAAGCCCCTTTTGACATTTAATCATTTATTTTAACTTATAATTCTAATTTTTACACTCGCAAGTAAATTTTGCAACGGGGCGCTCCAATTTGGCATTGGAAAGAGGTCCAAAAACGCAATTTCTATTTTGACTTGGTATTAACTAGTTTTTTTAATAAATCCTGATTCTCACCCTTATTCTGGGAACTATACTGACGATTGCATTTATGACTGTAATTGAAGTTAGTACAAGCCGTATTTCAGTTGAAATTATTCCAAAATATTCGACAGTAAATTTTAATCGTATTTGTCAAAATCGATTTTATCCCATTTGTATTCCACTCGCCGTGGAACAATTCTGTCAAAATGTAAGTGTCTTCAATGCCAACCATATAATTATTATGAAGTCCCTCTTTGACGCGAAATTAAATCTATTTGGACGGTCTTTTCTTTAGTGACGTAATCTGTCTAATGGCGTTATCTTGTCTCAGTTGTTTTTTATGCATAGGTATTATAAAAACCCCTACCGTGGCTAATAAATGGCATTAAAAACGACACTTCTTCATAATGTTCTCTTCAAACTGGCGCCTGGAAATAAAGCGAGTCGGCCTTGTGAATTTATAATTCCGAAACATGTGTTTATAAGAACAGCCAAGATGGCCATTTTTTTACATTTAAATTACACGACCAGCAATTTCGGCATTGTTCGCATGAAATTTTGATGACACTGCTAGAAAATTTGCATACAAAATTGATATATTCTTTTGTTTGCTAATAACAGCCGGGCTTAATTTTATATTTTGAATATACGTTCATTTGGGGAGAATATTATAATAATAACAAACGATTAATTTCGCTTGCCTGGTTAAAAAATAAATTACTACTTATTTTAGTGGTTAGAGAGTTACATCTATTAAATCCATGATGTCTAAATGATATATATGATGAATATCATAGAAAATATAAGTCGATTTTCCGGAGCTGAATTTATAATCCACAAATACTTCGTAATAATAAAATAATAAGTAATATAGAAAATAATCACAAGTGATGATATACAAAATGTATAAATATATGTCAAAATATAGTTAATAGAAAATCTCTAAAAAATAAATATCAATTATTAAAAATATACCCATTTTTGAAACATTTATATTGAGCGGAGGAAATATAATATATTATAATAAATGCTCTTAAGAAAATTCAAGTTGGTAATTACTTCTTCGATAGGGTTGCCAATGCAAATAAATATACAATTTATTTATTTTTCTTATTTAATTAGAATTTTGTTTAGATGAATAATTCGACAGGTGAAAATTGTGCACGATATTTTCATGTCTGTTTACTTGGGAAATATTTAGCGTTATAAAACATTGAATACGACGTATTAAAGTCATACTGGTGTTTCTCAAGTGATCTGATTGTGACTATCGTTTCTACGATTTTTTTATGATCGAAATATTCAGCTCAAGTATGTAAATGTTTTGTAAACCATAATATCATCATTAATCGCAAGCAAACTCTTGTGATAATATTGAAAATAAATAAACATCCTGGGTTGGCTTTTAGATCAGTCTGGCTAAAAAGTGACACTACTATTAAGTCACTTGTTTGTGTGTGTATTGTGTACATACATTTGTGACCGTCTCGTGATAATTATTTGCCTTGTTACAATATTCAACCATGTTTCAGTTTCATTTATTGCCCAGTAAAATAATTACAGTTATCTTTTTTGGCATTCTGGTGGAGAGAAGACAACAACGAAAATGTATGATATGATACAATTATTTGGAATCCTTGAAAACTTCGTGATGCACATAAAAACGACGGGCACACTGTGCTGCAATGGCGATACGGCGAGATAAGAGAGGCCGGCCGGAAGTGAGCGCTCACCGCTGCGCGTTCACACTCGCGCGCACCGGAAACGTCAACACCAAATTTGAATTCCGAACGTTTTCCCGCTCGTGACATACATAGCTATATTTTTTTAATTAATTTTATGGACACGGGTACTTCTTTAACGCACTATTGTGACTTTTGATAAGAGTAATTAAAAAAAAGAAGTCTCGTTATTATCAACAGCAGCAAAGTATAAAATATTTTTAAAAAATATAGGAAAATATTTTTTCGATCATATCCACTCAGAATTTGTGACATATGTAATCTTGATGGATCACGTCAACATACGTTTTTTACGATAACTGGTTATTTGTCACAAATCACTCAGAGTTTTCAGAGAAAGGGAATATAAATAACACTATTGTTTATTTAATATAATGAAGTTCTACCTAATAAATGCCGATCCAATCGATGTAAAGAATAGTTTTAAAAATGCGGAATAAAAGACAGCCATAATGGTATGACGATATTGTTGGAAAATCAACGGTTGGTTAAATCTATTTAAATAAAATAAAGATGAATCTAATATAAGATTATCAATATTATAAAATATACTTAGCAATTGCAACAATGTAGTTTAATACAGAAAAAAACACGTAATAAAAATCACACACCAACCTGTGAGTGGTTACATTCAATAACTGAAATTTAAATTAGATTTTTTTATAATTTGTAGAAAAAAAAACTGAAACCAATATGTCATAATATTGAGATGGAATTAACATTCTATTAAAGAAAATACCTATTTTTTTGGTTATAAAAAAAATCGTCTTATAAACGAGGTGTAAACTAAAAATAATATTTTAGTGTTTCCCTTTCACATGACGTGGCATATTGATTTAATTGATTCGTATACTTTGAAATGAAATGTAATCAAATGAAAAAATAGCTTATACCTACTAGCGAGAATGATCCATTGGTTTTTTTTTTTAACTATATTCAATAGTTTATTAAAATTCCAGTTACGTGATACACAGTGTGAAGTTAGTTTCCGGTCAACCCATTCTTGGATTAAGTTTATAGATTCCATTGATAAAACATACTAGCGATTTCCAAACTTTTTTTTGTGAATTTCATTAACCCCACACGAAGCTGGATCAATTAAAAAGATGAATTAATTTTGATATTTTTTCGCGGAAAGAACTAGTTCTTATTTATTTGAAATTTGACGAAAATGCACACGTCGTTGAGCGAAACCGTAAAATTGTAGAATTTTACGGAAAAAAGTGTTTTATTTTTCTTAGTAGGTACATATAATGCCTTTGTATCAAAAAATTAACGTTGATACCCTTAAAGTGCGGAACATACTTTGGGAAACGTTAATATATAAACATTGTAAAAATCATAATATTTAGCACATTGGCCATTGGCCAAATCGAATTGGGCTATTGGTTAATTCGTTAAACGTATGTTTCAATATTAACCGTTCAAAATGTTCAACGAAAATCTATTTATAGGGCGTTCCAAGCAAAAAAACAGTTTATAAATAGACAATATGCTAGTATAAAGTGTTACATGAACGAAAACATTTTAATGATAAGTCACGGCGTGGCTATGAAGTGTATTTGGCGATAACGGGAACCCTGCTAACTCTTATCATTACCCGCCAACAATTTTGCCGGCCCATCCTACTTGTCTGCAACAAAACACACTTTCACTTCGCACGCGTAAAAGCCACCACACACCAAATGAAGTATGCTTCGTAGGCCAATACGTAAATTAGCAATATCACTTAATGTGTGGGGTGCTTTGTGGATAGAAGATTGAGAAGGATTGAAAACGACAGGACATGCAGAATCTATTTTTAATATTGTTGAATTACATTATAGTACGTAGAAAACAATTAGGAATTTCGTATAATCCAAATTCCACATTTTGTTATTAGGTATCGCTTAGTAAGAAAGCACTTGCAAGTGAATCGACGGAAATATAAGCAAAAGTCCCCAATTAAATCTATATTTAGTTTATTTTATATCGTAGTTGTTATGGAAGAAGACACTAACTGAAAAATACTAGTTTTGAGTAATTGAAATTGGAAAAACGTTTAAAATGCTATACCTTTTTCATTTAGTTTGTTTGTACAAAATTGTTTTTAGGTAAAAGTGTAATTTATAAAAATAGATGTTTTCTCACATACGGTAGAGTTCGAAATAAGGAACATTTTGGTATAATTAACTCAATATGTATTTTTTTCGATTTAGAGTGTTCTAAAAGAAAACATTTTATAATTCGTAAGTAACGTGTTAATAGACTAAGACTTTGTGTATTGCTTATGACTTTGCGTTGCATTTACTTGAAAGAGATTTATTATGTTAAAGTAAAAAAAAAAACAAATTTAGTAGAATATATATCAACTATATAGCTATACCATAATTTATGTGGAACTAAATACTACGCTATTGTTTACTTCGATAAAATTTAATTAGCAGAATTGAAAAAACAATTAGGGTACAATGTAAAGATTGCACATGGCTTATCGTGAGCTATCTTATTAGTTAGCATTCAAAAGGTGACACAATATAGTAGGTATTGCACACGTGAAATATCCGGTATATGTCAGAACTGACAGTTCGAAGAACTACGAAATACATAATATTATGAAGAAGTAGTGATTAACGAGGCTTACATTAGATACCGGGATTGAATTGTTTGAAATTGATGGATGCGACATTGCGATATAAATTGTATATTAAAAATGCGGGGACGTGTCGATAGTTTTCCAATAAAAAGTTAATAGGAAGAGTATATATTAAATTTGGATTTATTCATGTAGCTAAACTACCGAATCAGTAAGATTTTCCTTCTTCGTGCTGCTAACTTCGCAGCATACTTCGTCGCAGTAAAAAACACATAAACGCTCGCAGTTTCACACGAAAAAGTGATTCTGCAGATAAGATTATCACGGTTCCTTTGTTCGGTGAAAATCTTTTAGTTGTGGTGAACCTGAAACTGACAATCAAGTGACATTTCCGCTGTGATTCATTGTTGTTTGGATTAACGAAAAACCACAATAACACTTATTTTCTTTTCTTTACGTTTTTTTTAAACACCGCTACCACATCTGGAAAATGGATTATTTTTTAGTTTACACGAACCACGCGATATCTTAAAATATATATTTATATATTTAACATTAGCGTTTTGATATATTTTTGCTATTCCTTCTTTATATATTGGACAAATTATGGACTAGTAAAGGGGCATTTAAACGAAATTCTTACTGAAATCGTTGGCCATTTAGTAGTTCAACATATTTGTTCAGATAATTTAAGGATATACGAACAGGGCTGGGAATGATCAGATTTGATTCTGTGATAAATCAAAGCAAAAAAATTTTTTTTGTCCCAACACGAAACTTATATGTCTTCGTCGAATGATTTTGTTATTAGTTTGTGACCTACACGCACATATATTATTGTTGCAAGGACGTCTTTTTTGTTATCTTTTTTTCTGGCTATCAAATATATTCGATTTAGTTCTATAGCTCAGTGGTCGGCAACCATTATCTCACGAGCAACCAAAAGCCGAGCAAATGCAATGTCAAAAACTAGATGTGTTTTTACAATGAAATGATTTGAAATTAAATTAAAACATATTGTCCTTTATCATAAACTTTTCGGGGTGAACGGGTTATTGAAAATGTTGATGTCCACTCATAATAACTAATAAGATATAACAAAATGTAGCTGATGATTTACAGATCTCCTGGCTTCCACAGTGGAAAAGTTAACAGTATAAGCAATCTTAAAATACAGCAAAACCCTAAATTAGTGCCAGAATTTGGAATGCTAAAAGAAAACACTAGAATAAATAAGATGCTTAAAGAAAAGCTGTAAATAGTGTGTAGTTTATAATTCAAAATTAACAATTTGTATGTATAATGTCGATTTGGTAAGCCGAATTAACTATCAAAGGGCTGTTTTTCTAGCAATCAAACATTTATCTCATAAAATAAGGAAGGTACTAACGTAATATGCTTGTTTTTGTAACTAAATTGCGGCCTAATTCGTTTTTGCAGACCGCAATTTCGCACCACTTACACATGTATAATCTTTGTCCGATAAGCGAAAACGGATGGCTTTTTGAAGTGTACTGGTTGATAATGTGGGATTTCTTATCTCAAGGTTGATAAACTCAAAAGTTGTAAGTTTACAATATATTGTGAAATAAAAACAACAAATAAGGATACACAAGCAAACATAAGTATTGTCGAATAATGACTTTTCACTACCGTATTATTTACTACTCTTCTAAAGAAGAAATAAATATTATTCGTAAATAATCTATTCACAAAAAATATTTATTTTAATTTGATATAATGTTATGATATAATTGACAATCAAAAATGTGAATGAAGCCTGCATGTATCTTGTCCATTTTTTGACTGTCATGGAAGAATGTAATCCCAATAGATAAAAACACATCATCTTATAGAACTCTTTATCAAGAGAAAAAAAAGGGTGGTATCCAACTATCTCTTGATAAGTTAATAAAGAAAACACTAATACACATCGTTAACTTTATTATACACAATGATAAATAAATATTTTAAAATACACTTTTTGATGTTTTTTGACATTGCTTTACTTTCGAACATTCAACATTGGCACATATTTTAAGGAATCAATAACGTGCGAAAGTCGATGGCCGCTTGTATTTATGTAGCGTTATATATTTATGTTTGATATAAAACGATTCATTTTGTTTATATATTTTATATGTCTTTGAATATATTGTATGTAATTGATAACGCTTTGGCGGCTAATATTTTTACTAGAAATGTGATAAGCTGATTATTGGTATCATTGTCCCTATTATTATAGACTCTTAGAGTGAGAAAACTTATTTAGATATATTTAGTACCGCCATTATTAATATTTTCTAATGTAATCATTTACAACAACAATTTTTAGTTAGAATCGCTCGTGTGACTATACTTTTTCCAAATAATGCATTGTAATTGTCATCTTTTTATGGAGTGTATTTATATCAGTGTATCTACAACTAACGCTTTTAGAGTCATATATAAAATACAGGCTTAGCCCATGGTGTAATACAAGGGTGCCCAACCTTTTTTGCCTTAGGAGCTACTTTTCAATTCAAAATTTTCTCGGGATTGACTTCTAGTACGATTCTTATAGGAAATTTGATTTGAGGTTTTTCCTTTCTTCAAACTTAAAAATGTTTATTTTAAATGCAAAATATTATGCGATAAGTAGGTGTGTGCTTACAAAATAATTATAAAATTTAGTATTTTCGTATACTTTCAACATATTATTTATTATACATATTTTATTATATAATATTGATATATAACATATATTTCATTTTTGAGGGAGTAAAAAAAGAACAAAGTATTTTTTAAACCATATCCGCTCCCTATTCGGAGCATATGGCCGTCACGCGGTTCCTCCAAGCTTCTCTATCCCCCGCCAGTCTCCTCGCTTCCTCCCAGGTCATCCCAGCATCCCGTAGCTCCGCCGAATACATCCTATGGATGGTCATTAGCGGGTTTCCAGGGCGACGTGCAGTTTTTAATTAATTCAAATGTTACATTTGGCGAGATATTTGACAGTGTTTACCTATCGTTGGCAATCTGCAGATAATCTGATTGATAACCACTTGTTGCAAAGAGCATGCAGTCATCGAGGTAGATATTTGGATTTTATGTAATTCAAGTGAGAAAATGAAGATTCGCAAAACCGAGAACCGTTGTAAAAAAATGCCGTGACCATGGTCTTACTTTGACCATTCGTTAATCCCCTAAATTAGCAGATAAGCACGAGTCAAGTCGAGTCGAATAGTCCGACCGCCAGGATTTAATTTTTCGTCGTCAGCTGTAAATATATTTATATAAAATAATGTATATTTTTTCAAAATTCACCGAAGTTTTCGGGATCGACCAAATTTTGCTTTGGTATCGACCGGTTGCTGTAATAAATACAGGTGGGCTAGATAAAAAAATGACAGTCACAATTTTTTCATTTGTTGATGTTATTCTGGGCTTATTGAATTACAAATTACTATGTTTACTACAGTGTTTTGGTGACAATACAAAATTGGTCCCTTAAAGTGACGTCACATATTATACTTCATATCATATATCACACATATTACACACAATCCAGCTCACCTGTGTTTCTTACACCATGGGCTTAGTCCAGTTCTAAATTTTTTTAAGTGGGGCGAATAGCTTAACATTTATTTTGTTGCAGTAGTATTTTTGTTACTCAGAGGCTAATAGTCATATGTCCAAAAATAGTTAAGTTATAAATGTCACATTATTTGAAATTTTATGATCTATAAATGGGTAAATAAAACTTTGACGTATCCGGTTACCGAGGTACCTATTCAAAATCAGTCCTATGTCACGATGCATTTACGAGGTAAACAAACTATGTCCATTAAATCCTAAAACAATTCACGATTTCACCTGTAAATAAAACTCTCCAAGCCCCTCTTTTATCCAACTGCAAAAGAACGAGAAAAATAAGAGAACAACTATGCTTATTGATATAAAATAAAAACCGTGTTAGAAACACGTTTTTGCTTCTCCTGTAAAGTTGATAAAATGGACATATTTGGAACTATTAACCTCTCAGATACACATTTGCGAAGCTGGCTCGAATAAAATATCAACGCATTTACTTGAACGATTAATTAATAACACCATGTATGTAACTTTTTCTAGAAAAACTCTAAAGCACACCTTGGGGTACTACCTGGGGCACACGTGCCACAGTTTGGGAAACTGTCATGTATATTTTTTCATTTGTAACATCGCATTATCAGCAATGTTGAAATAATATATGACAAATCAATTTAGTTTTTATTTATTATACTCTGCTGATAGTCGATTTCGCTGAATGAGATAGGATAAAATGAAGACAATAAAAGATAATAAAAAACCGAAAAAATATATTCAAACGAAATTTTGAAGATGTCTCCTCCTTACATATAACATTTCGTAAAAATGTCTATCAAACAAATATCAAAGAATTTATGAAAACAAAACATCCAAATCTAATTTAAGATGAGAGGGTGCTTGATGGAATTTCATTTTCAAATTTGAATAGTCTAATGGTTTTACACTTCAATAAGCCTTGTTAGTTGAAGTTCACCCGTGCACTTAAATGCCTGAAGATGCGAAACCCGGGTCGATAGTATCAAAACTTATGGAAGTGTTAAAAATTTTAACAATTCAAATCCATATCTAAATTGCGTCGCTTTGTACGATGCAGATCAATATTTCGTTTATTGGTTAGGTTAGGTTAGTTTATCCGACAAATATGAAGAACGATGTTTTTTTAAAACCATGTCATCTCATAAAATGAGGCATCTTAACAGAAGTTTTTCCACGAAAACTAATTGTTACTCAGTTGCTCAACCTCTCTTTTTCGAAGAGAGTAGTGATTGAAGGATATGGCTAGGACAGGACTAGTGGTTAGCTAATCGCTCTCGCTACGCTCTGTTTTAGGATCGGATAGTTAGTGGGAGGCGGATTTATGACATGACAAACATCCATGCCTTCGATTAAAAAATCAATTTATAAAACTGTTCATACCGGGATTCGAGCCCGTGATATTCTTAACTGAAGTCAACGACGTTGACTACTACACCACGGACCCAGAATATGGTTTATATTTTATAGGATTGTCATCAGGTATTAAAATTGTTTTGCACATAAACGAAAGTGGTGTAAATATTTTCCCCAGAATATTATATTTGTAATGCAAGGTAGATCAAAAGATGTAGTTTATCGATGATATGAAAAATAGCATCAATTAGCTATTTAGTTACACACACTGAATAGTCAATTTCACATTGAAAAATTCTTTATGTAGCAATTACATAAAGCGCGATATAACACGATTTAAAAACAAATACTTGAAAAAATGAAAACGAAATCTTGGCAGCACTGGGTACATTAACGTGCGAGATACCTGCTCTGATGTACTCGCTTTTTTGTTCGAAAACGATCCGTAACTGTTAAATCGTAGGTACAGTTCGTTGATTGGGCTGGTGCTGAACCGGTCCGCGCCATGGCGTGGCTTCACACTCTCACACCGCGGGCGCATCACGTCAATTCAATACCAACAACAATCATACAATCAAAATGCCGTTTCTTAACCCACAGAGAAATGTGCAACGGACAAGAACCTACCATTTGGCAACTATGAACCTTTGTGAATCATAGAAATACCTAACCTAACTTCCATTATATTCTCTATATTTCTGAAATTACTAATCCTTATTTTCAATAATGACTCTTTTACACGTCGGATATTCATTAATCGTATGTATATATTAGGTATATCGGATTGTTCTTTGACCAATTAGTGTAACCCTGGAGAGAGTAAAACTATTTTTACCGAAAAATACATGTTAAGTTAAAATGCTCTCCTGTAAAATATCATATTTGCAAATACGGGATTGTACGCAGGGACTTTACATATACCGTATTTTCCGAAAATACGACATCCTCCAAAAATAAGCCCTAGTTAAAATAATGTGAAAAATGTAATTCGTTACAAAATGCTGTTGAGTTTAGTACCTTTAGCTGGCTTAATATTTCCGAGAATTGCACATTTTGGAACAAAAAATTTCGAGGAATACCTTGTTTACGTCTACAGTTCGTTGCAAGCAATGCACTCTCAGGTGCCGAAATTAATTCCTGGAATCTAGAGTGTAGAATTTACCTAAATGCACCTAAAATGTACATATGTTACCTAAATTAAAAGTAATTAATGTTAAATCCCTACATACAAATAAATATTAAACAAAAAAATATAAATCTACTTATTGCACTTGAAAAGCAAGCCCTCCCCCGATAATAAGCCATTGCACGTATTTTGGACCAAAAAAGAAAGTATGACAGTGTTTTATTTTCGGAAAAAGACGGTAATAGTGGCTTACATCAAATGGCCGGGTCAAAATTTTAAAAACTAAAACCGATGTAAAATTATGTTTCCTTTCAAAAAGTGGTATATTATTTTTTTAATTTACATCATTTGGCCGAGACCTGCTCTGTCGAATTTGAAATGAGATCCAATAATTAGCTCATTTTCGTATTTCTTGAGGGTTACATCAATTGGCCAAAATACCGTCGATATGTAGTACTGACTCGAAGATTGCTCGAACAATTATAAATTATAATAAATATATTTTGAATTAATTTTTTAAGCTAAGTAGATAGATATTGACGTGTAAATTACTAGTCAGATAGATAGAATTGTTTGCAACATGGCCGAATTACATAGCATTTTATAACTGGGAGAAAATCTCAATTTATAGAAGTTTTACAAGTACAAATTTTTTTCAGCAACCAGGTCTTGATTGTTGCTCCTAAAATATGTCTGGTAATAATTTGAATGCTTTTAACACTGATGTATTAAGGGCTGCTAATTCGCAGGGAGGTGGCGGATACATCCTTGAGTTTCCTACGAAGATCGGTATCGGTATGTAGATTCTACCCTCTAATACAGATAAAAAAGGCTTAAAATTAAATGCACTTTTGTTCGTATTATATTCACTTTCATAAAAATAGTTTTCACTTATAACAAATACATTCCACAAAAAACAAATACTTTCACTAAAAATAAATTGATCCCACATAATAAAATATATTTTAACACTGAAGAAATATATTACACGTATGAAAAAATATTTTCACATATATAAACTAGTTACACACTTTGAAATAGATAGTTGCACGAAGCTGTAATGAAATGTCACTCATTCTTTTACCCTATATTAGGCCGCCTATATTGTCTTTGCTTCACGCATTAGAATACATTACACAAACAAAACCAGACCAAGCCTAACATAACCTACTAAAACTTAACTCACTTTGTTAAAAGAATCCGTGACTAAGTGGAAACTATTACAATCAAAGTTTGAGTGTACTAAGTTAATACTATCTAATCCAAAGTGCAAACTATCGAAATAAAAGTTCAAGTGTACCAAGTCAATACTATCTAACACAAAGTGCCATTATTTATAACCCAATAAAAAACAATTGTGAAAAATCATTGTGAAGTAATTATATTTTGAATGTTGTAGTTAATACTGTTGGTAGAGTTATATGCTTTCCATTCTGCTCTTCAGGCCATAGACATAATATTTACAAAAGTTGGTTTTGGGTAAATCGGAAATTTTTTTCGTTTAACTGATTTTATTTTGTAGAATTGGTACTAAATCTCAGTAGAGTATAACAACACACTTATCGATATCAAAACGTAGGGTTTGAGCAATTTTACTTATAGCAGGATCTACGTATATGTTAAAACAAAAAAAGACACATTTTTTAAATCTTTAATCAACATGAAATCGGTTGGTAACAACATACATATTGAAATATCTAGATTCTAGAAACTTACAACTTACAACCAATCGGGTCGCCAGTCTGTATTTATCCAGACTAGCTAGATCAAGGTCTCTGTGACACGTTGCCAGACCTACTTGGCAAAGTTTCCGGACAATGAATACTTTAGTAACTCATTAAATCTAGTCCATATAGCATTTTTTTATACCAATACATACCTAAAAATAATTGTCTATTGGTAAAACAATACGACGTCCCCGTTTTACTTTTCAACCATGTCCGGTCTCAATGTGTAGCACATAGACACCTAATGGAGCATCTCAAGTTTAGTCAAGTCGCTCAACTCTTATTTTTTCGATGGGAGTATTGATAGAATGATTGATATAGGAAGAAGTTATACTTTTTATCATTTTACACTCACCGTTTTAAGAATCGGACCGGCGGTAGAGAGATAGATACTCAAACTTTAAACTTGATATAATTGCATATTTATAGTACATAGTTTTCAGTAGTAATGCATTTGCTGACAGCAGAATTGAAGCTATATAACCAATATACTACTAAAAATAAAAGGTTTAGATTTCGATTTTCGACTATGCTGTCTTGTTGGTAATTACAAATCGCTTCTACATTTCAGAGGGTGCAAGCAATCGGTTAACAAATTTTAATTTCGTGGGATTCGCTCCCTTCACTTTTTAATGTAATGCGATATATTCTGATACTTGTTGATCTTTATTAAGATAACAATTCTTTGCAGCGTAATGCTGTAGTCGTCCAGTGATTTTATATTCATCAAAAATCCGATTCAAAAATCGTCGAACAACAGATATTACATATCTGTTTGATATGAGCGACGAATCTGCATACATAATTTAGTATCTGGGTTTGACCGCTTTGATATATTGTAAAAATAAATTATAAAATGTAGATGCAATATAATAAGTCGTTGTACTTATTTCCAGCGTTGCCATTGTGTCAATGTTGCTCGCAACTTGCAATCAAGTCTACATTATAATAATATATCCATAAAATTTCAGATCAGCTTTCCTCTATATTTTTTTCAGGCTTACCACTAAATGGGTTAAATGGGGGAAGATGGTGTAAGTTGCAGCACGTAATTTCGTTTGCTTTTTTTAGTAAAAAGATCCATTTTGCACTTATAGAACAGAAAGCTTTGAAATATGCGAAATTGATGAAAGATATACTATTAAAATTTGTTTGAGGCGTGCAAAAAGTATGTAATTTAAGAATAAGAAATAGAAGAATATCTCCATACCAAATTTATTCAAGAATGCTCGTATTTACTTAACTCCCTTAAATTTTTATCGGGAAAAAGATATGTTAAATGCAAAGTTTGTATCACTGGTATACTCAGAAATATTCATTTGTATGCTTCTTAAAATGCATTCAGTTTTTATGTCGTGTTTTCTATCACAACTTTTTCTTCCCGTCGATTATATGAGACACCCGTTGCGAGAGCTTTACGACTTATCAATTCATCCTCATTATTTAGTGAACTCTGCTTTCTGTGTGTACGAATGTTTTAACGTATAAATTATTATTTTAGAAAATGTACTTTGTCTATTTTTAAAAAGTCTTTTCAACACGGTAAATTGTCTGGGAATGTTTTGTTGCTGTAATAATAATTTGTCTGTGTTGTCTCAAATAAATATAGAAATATTTATTTATCTAGAGAAAAATACATGTAAACACCAAACATGTCTGTTGTCTGATATTATTTTCAAATGATTTTATCTTGCTCTTGTCTGCGTCCGTGGCGCAGTTGTAGCGTCGCTGGCTACGGTTACGGATGTCTCGGGTTCATTTCCCGGTGCTGACGGTTTTCATATATAGACCTTTCAAATGATTTATGAATTTCTGTTCGTAGTCTGAGTCCTCCCTCCCACCCATTCCATCCTCACGGGGTGTAGCGAGAGCGATTAGCTAACCACTAGTCCTGTCCTAGCCCTATCCTCCTATCCCTATTCTCTTCGAAAAAAAGAGGGGTTGAGCAACTGATTAACAATCTGCTCTCGTAGAAAAATTCTGTTAAGATACCTCCATTAGGAGACCATATACTCCACATTGGGGGCGGACATGGTTTTTTTTTATTTTATCTTAAATATTAAGCAGTACAGGTAACAACTAGTCCCTCTTTCCCCTTGAAATTTAATACCCATATATTATTTTAAGTCTCACTTTTTAACGTGTTCGCTACGTTGTTATTTGTATTGTATATTATATCTAATTATGGTGAACAAATCGATTTATAGCCTTGACCAAAAATCATCATGATCATCGTTTGCACGATTGCCCCGGGCTATCATGAGGCAGTGGACTATCCATACTAATTAACTTCACGTGGAAATTTCGCCAAGTAGGTTTGGTACCTTTGTATTTTTCAAGCTACGTGTATTCAATCTTACCTATATTCATTCACATTACGTGTTTTGAGAGATTGTGCGGTACCTTGGAATTTTTTGAAAACCGTATCTGCTCTCATGTCCACACCGAAGAGAATACTTTAACAGTAGATATTTTAACGAAAACTGGTTGGAATACAATCGTTCAACCTTATTTTTCTGAGAAGGGTGAGGTTAGATTAGATTAAGTACTACGGATTGTCAGGTGATCCGTCTCGTGTATCATTTGACTTCATAAATGAATACAATATTACTTAATATGATGACGTTAAAAGCAAAAACGCCACTGTCCACAAAAAGTCGAAAATGACATATGAATCCACAAACATTCTCCATATTCTTGTGTGTGTATACAACATAACAGATCAATTTCAATATTCCTAGAAAACTGTGAAAGATGAATTTTTATAAAATGACTTTACATGCAAAATATATGCAACGATATTAATTACCGCAGTATTAGTTTTATTCGATTTCTCACCGTATGACTTTTTTGAACAGTGGCATTTTTGATTTAATCATCCGAAAATGACGATTTATTAATATATTTTAATTTCCTTAAAACAGGTGTCTGGAAACTTTTTAAAATTTTCTTTCACGACAACACTAATATTTGGTTTTTCCATACAATAGATGTTTGATTTCAATGGACGGTCAGATGCTGAAATGGAAAAAGACGAATTGAGAATATAGCATATGCTCATGTCTTTTATCTGAATTTACGTTTTCTTTTTGAAGCGTAACATTGCTTGGTTAAATAACTTGATGGTGTAGTACGAATAATGTTAGCCACAAATCAATGCATTTTTAATTGCGTTATGAAATGTGTGCACAGTAAGCGATCGCGACTTAATCATATTGTTAATCAAACAAAAAACAAGAGAAAAATAGTCACTTGGCTTTTGAGCTCATTTTGTCAGATACTCTTGTTAACTGGGTTACGATGGCCCTCAAACCGTAACAGTAAAGTTATCAGACGAAGTGGGTCCTTTTAATTTGGGACAGTCGTTTTAGAAGCCCATTTACCTGTCAGCCAAAATAATATATTTCCGAAGACATTTTGTCTGACAGTGCGATAAGATCTTCATAGAGTCACGGCTTGTTCCAGTTTGTTTGCTTTCTAGCTCAAATCTATCACTACATAACATGGAGGAACACAGAATTATTATTTCTGTACTAGATATTTCACCAACTCTGTTTCGAAAACTAATCATAACTTTTAAGAGTATTCTTTAAAGTTTGAAGGAGTACACAAAATTGACAAATCTGTCACAATCGTATGAATTCGAATACTTAGAATTTTTTGCTTTGTTCTTATAATATAATGATAGCGATATATTTTAAATATAAAAAGATTTTTTTTGCACTACTTCCCCACATGTTTATAATGATCAGAACCGGTTTCGCCCACCATGAGCATTATCAACTGATAAGAATACATTTTTTTCTTACCTTTACTTTCCTACTGAAACTTTTATGTGGAGTCCGCGAAGCTGACTCTTAGTTTCCTGGCTAAAGTCAGTCCTAGGGTGGGTACAGACTAAGTCTTTATATCCCTTTCCCGCATGTAAGCTAGCTAAGTATTGCTATCTAAAAAGATTCTGTCAGCTGAGAGCTTTTGTGTGTTGAAAATACTTTAAGAAAAACCCCTTACGAGAATGATTGTCTTTGAATCATTTAAAAAAGTTCAATTCTTTCAAAGAATTGCTCGTAATGTCGGCGTAAAACAGTTGGTTCATGAACTAAGACAAGAAATTACTGATTACCAAACAAATTATACATAAACCAAATAAAATATGTATGTTCTACCTATGTATGTATGTAATATAATGTGTATGTATAATTTGTTTGATAATCAGTAATTTCTTGTCTCAGTTCATGGACCAACTGTCTTATATACCTTAATTTTTAACACTCAATTATATATAAATAGGCCTGTTATGTTCGTATTTTTATCAGTTGATAATGCTCGCTTTGAGCGAAACCGGTCCTGATCACTATAATCATGAGGAAGTAGTATAGAAAAATTGTGTTTTATTTTTAAAATATAATGCCTTTCCACCAAGAATTGACAGTTAGCACCTTAAAAGTGAATAGCGATATATGTATTAAAGCGAGGAGATAGGTAAGGATAGGAAAAGAATTAGAAGGATACAATATTTATTGGTATTTCAAGCATTTATTTAAGACATTCATTACATTACACGGTTGGATCAAGAAGAGCTCGAAACCCAATTTAGATTGTTAATCGACTTGTGAATGTGTATCTAAAAGGATATAAGAATCAGTATGAATCTCTACACAGTTTCGATGAAAAGAAATCGAAAGGCATAGATGGGATTCCGTCGCTCTGGAAGGCCGCCGATGACTATCCAAAGGATGTATTCGGCGGACCTGTGAGGAAGTAAAGAGACTGGTGGGGGACAGAGAATCTTGGAGGAGCCGTGTGATGGCCATATATCCGAGTAGGGAGCGGATATGGTTTAAAAAAATAGATGTTTTACTCCTTTCCACTGACAATATCCGATCCTAAAAATGAAGAGACAAGAAAGGGATCAGCTACTAGTCTTTTCCTTAACCATCCTTATATCTTTTATATGAAAAACACGTTGAGAGACTGAATTGCAACTATTTATTGTTAAAAAGTTTCTAGTGACATACTCGACATGCTCCCTTAAGAGTTCATTTGCTGTTTTAATTTTCATTTTTCCAATGTAATATCAAATTGAATCTTCCTCTATTTGTGCCATATCGGCATTCGGATGTAGAAGATAATGCTATTCTTTCCCTATTATTTGCCGCCGATCTTAACAGAGATGGAGTGAGAAGGTCAAGTCAGTCTCAGATTCTTTAGAGAGTAAGTTCTTTTTTGCCATGGTCTCGCTTAGCGGAAATCTCCCCACAAGATGCAAATGATGATACTTGGGCATTGTGCTATGTGGCCAAATATTTTACAAAATAGAATAACTGTATCACAGTGGCGAGTATTGAATTATTTAAAAAAAAAATAGAAATTAGACTCAATCTGTGTGTTTATTTTGTTCAAAAGTTACTCATATTCAATATTCGTTGTCAAGTAAGTATATAATGAATGTTTACGTTAGAAAGATTCGTACCGGAAAATTGTAATAGATGTAATATTTACGTTTTATTAATATGCTTTCTTGTACAAAGAAATATGAGAAAGAAATAGAAGTTTTATACCCGCCATTCCATTTTTCATCTTGAACCATACGTTCCTACTATATCGACGTTCATTTGGACATGCAGTGGGGCTTAAATGATTTATAACCTGAAATAATGTGAAATATTTCATAGAAAAATGCAGTACTACATCTATCAAATTCTTTCGCTTTACAGGCGATACTAAAAAAGAAGTTCGTGAAATATTTCGAGAGTTCTCTGAAAACCTTACGCGTACTCACATTTGATAAATCTACTGAAAGTACAGAAAAATTCTTACTCAGTGGTGTACCAATGTTTCATGTTAAATTTTAAAAACAGGTGAAAGGTTTTGCATAATATTCTTGTATCTCTGCTAAACGTACAAATACCCTATTCTGAAGACATCTAAACATTTTTTAAATCAGACAATGTTTTATGTTTCTTCATAATTTGTGTTTAGGAGAGGAGATACATTGCAGTATTAATAGAATACCAGCAGCTCTCGCGAAAATGGGATATCATCTCATTCAAATGTTCATATGTTATTGTGCACACAGACAAACTGGAAACTGGACTTGGAGATCACCGTCATAATATAAAGAAAAACATTTGTAACTTTTAACTGAGTATATTTTTCGGGGGTCCTTATATATTATAACGTCACACTCTCCTAAAACAATAAGATTAATCTGTAAATAAGTAACTATTGGGCTCGTAGAAAATGAGATGCCATAACACCAAAATAGTATTAAGCTATTCTTAATTTAAAATAGATTAAAAATGCTATTTAATGTGGTGCTTTCTAAAATGTGACATAATATAGACGGTAAAATCAGAACATGATAAAACATACCATAACAAATCAGACCAGGAAATATTTTTTTTTTAGTTTTTGAAAATTAAGATCCTTTTAACGAGTTTCGGAATTACGGAATATATCTTTTAATTAAATTTATTATTTATAAAACCTGAAGTTGTTTTATTATATTAAATATTATGTATTTAAAACATGTATTTAATTCATAAAAAGATACGACAAAAACATTGTGTTTTATTTTTCGTCGTGTTTTTTGGTCACCCTTTTGATTTTGGGTGTGTTGTTTTATCATTGTTTTGATTTTTCATGTTCTGTTTTGTCACTAGACCAATATGGACCACCGCCAACTCTAAATTTCATTCAACGAGAGTTTTACGAAACATTAAAAAAATATTTATGATAAAAATTTTACTATTAAGTATAGGTTGTTTATAAAATAAAATGGATAATATTACATTGTGCAGTGTACGTGCTGGTTCCAATGAAGAAACAGCAGTGAACCTCCCGTCTAGAATAAGCTATATATGAAATGCTTGTACTGGACATCAAAGCTAGTTGGGAGGAAAAACTTTATACAGCAATCTTCGCCTTTCATTCACATATTCACAAAGAAAAATAAAAACCACAAGTTTTGAAACGTGACTATACTTGGACTAAGATGAATCGTCTTATTATATTGTAATAGTTCTATTGGGCTAGTAGACAGCTGAGTGCACACCTGCAGCGGTTTAATACTTCCATCTTCCATCGTTATCAATAATCAGTATACCGAGACTATCATAATTATTATAATACATGGATACCTAATAAATCCAGAGTAGTCGATCTTGAAACAACGTTTTCCAGATCCCAATTTTTTCGTGAATAATATATTCATCATTTTTATGGGGCCAGACAACGGGTCATCTTTATCAGAATATAATATAAGATTATTAACGTTGATAACTTTGTAATTACCTGGCTGTCTTACTAAATGTGACACGTGGCAAAGAGTCAAAACACGTGTCTCATTTGTTAACACAGCCAGCGGAATAACAATGTTATCAACTTTATTTAAAATTGAAACTTGAATCGTTCAAATTTGTTATAGAAATTCCATGAAGCAATTTTAATTTTATCAACTATTAAATTTGGATTATTGAGATTTTGTCACTAACGACCCGGGTTTCGCCTTTCGGCATCTTCAGGCATTCGAGCACACGAATGGACTCGAACTGAACTCGAATTCGTGTGCTCGAATGCCTGAAGATGCCGAAAGGCGAAACCCGGGTCGTTAGTGACAAAATACATGGAAGTGTACAAAATCTCAATAATCCAAATTTAATATTGAAATTCCATCAAGCACCCTCAGTCGATGTCTTAAATTTTATCAACTATATTTAATTTTAAAATTTTTTAAGGAGTATGTTGTGAAGCCAAATAACCTATGATAACTTGGAGTCTTTGGTTTCTGAATCTTTCAAAAAGTACTAACATTCCGATATTTCTGAATAAATGCGAGTTAGTTATAACGGATTCTTATGCATTTTTTATAGTTTATGTTATGTTAAATCATTTTTATTTTTGTTTTTCAATATACTTATACACCTGTATCTCAAAAGTTACAAATTACAGTTACGAAAAAAACATTAGTAAGTTGTCAAACAAGTCACATTTACAATGTGACGAAATATTTACTATGGATTTTTTTACATGTACACTCCCAATGTGGAGCATATGGCTTCTTAATGAAATTATCTCAACATAAGTTTTCTACGAGAACTGATTGTTACTCAGTTGCTCAACCTCTCTTTTTCGAAGGGAGTAGGGATATAAACGGTACTAGTAGTTACCTAACCGCTCCCGTTTTTAGGATCGGATGGGTGTGAGGGGAATTCTATCCATGCCTACGAAGAGAAATCCATAAATCGATTTATGAAGCTGTTCGTACCGGTACTTGAACTCGAAACATCCGTAACTGAAACCAACAACGTTGACTACTGTAACATGGACCCGACGATAGTTTACAGAGTGAATATTTATTTATTTTTATTTATTTTTTACTTATTTATTTTTTTCCCAGAAATAATAATTAAAATGTTTTTTCAATTTAATTTTGAATTTAATCTTAAAAAAACTGTTTTTTTCTCATATCAATGGCACCAATAGTAATACAAATTTACGACTTTCATTATTTATTAAGACGCATTAAAGTATTTGTGGATTATGAGAGGAAGATATTTTGAGCCAAAGAGCTTAAAGCCATGAGAACAAGTCGATTGCCAATAAAATGTAAGTCGCTCCCACGTCCATCTGGATTGTTAATTCCTTGTAAACGTATTCAAATTGCATTACGTAAACAAAAATAACTTATTTTACAAACATTTATATGACATCTTGTGTTTCGTTAAATTTTCATATCGTAGTATTACTTAATAATCATGCCGCTGAATAAACTCAAATATGTTATATTCCTTCTATACTTCTCGGTATTTTTTACAATGAATTTTCGTTGGAATCAATCCAGGACTATTTGTACGTTTTGCAACTCTATGCGATTGAAATTGAAGGAGTTTTGATAAAACTTCATTTGTCAAATTTATCAATATTTTACAAGGAACAAAAAATATTTAAATACTTTCATATTATTCATCAAAATATTGTTCTCATTATTGCATTAAACTATGCACGAATTAAGATTTATTCAGTATTTAAAAAATTGAGAAGGTTACATTTAACATACTTACTAAGAAATTACATAAAGTGGTGAGGCTTTTATCGATAAAATGGCGGTGACAAAAAGTGTTGTTTTGGTATGCGATTGGTATACTCTACGAAACTTAAATATTTAACTACTCTCACCAACACCATCTACTCCATCAGCGCCGTAAATGGGGTTGTATGTAGAAGCCTTTTTATTTTAAATATATTATAGCATCAAATACAAAATCGTAAAAGCGGTAAGTATCTAATTCAGATATTATGAGATTTTCAAAAAAAAAACAAGCTAGGCGGTGGGATTGTAAACCCTAATTTTTCTACATACAAAAATTAATCATATTAATTAAAAATTTGTAATCACATGGCTAATTTTTTGCGAAATTATATATCGATGGTATTTTGGCCAACTGATGTAACCCTCAAAAATATTAAAATGAGTTAATGGTTGGATCTCATTTTAAATACGACAGAGCAGGTCTCGGCCAAATGATTGAATGATGAATTAATTGATCACTTTTTGGAAGGGAAACATCATTTTACATTGGTTTTATGTTTAAAATTTCTGACCCAGCCACTTGATGTAAGCCACTATTATATCGACACTCCCTTCGTCTAATCCCGTATCTGCAAACATGAGAATTTATAAGTGCATTTCAAAGATTCATAACACAACTCACCATATATCAGTACCTAATTCCGATATCATGAGTTTTTCATAACAAAACAAACTATGTAGTGGTATTGGAATTTCTAATTTTACTACATACATTGGAAACATGACAAAAATTAATTATGTAAATTAAAACTGTAGTAATCACATGATTAATTTTTTGTGAAATTATATATGTTTTATTATGTAACGATTTTAATTCTACAATATCTAGAGTTTTGTTTAAGTCTGAGGTGACTGGTGACCCATGAAATCGTTAGATTAAAAATATACCGTGTTCACCAACTTAGTTGGCACATTTTTCGTGTATTTTGGGATCAACGTTTTATTTCGATTCTCCGGATGTCGTTACTCTTTCAGGTATTTATTTACGTGGGCAGCAAATAGTGTGAAGTGGCTTCCTAGGAATTGAAGCTGGTCTAGACTCGAGATAGACTATCACTAGACAAATAGAAGACGGATAACGTCAACTATATTTACCCTGCTACTGATTTCTGCATGCGTCACTGTCAAAAGAAACTGTTTTGGAAATGCCCCGAATTTTTCAGTTCTTGTTAGGTCACTTATACCATTATGATTGGGAATGTGTACTGATTCATAACACTGCTATGTGAAAGGTTTTTGCCGTTACTCTTCTTACCGATACTTTACTTAGTATGCACGACAAATACATTGCTGATATTAAAACATCCGGAACTGAGAGTTTTTCCCTGTAAGGATTAAATGTCCAGTCAGCTTTCGTCTTAAAGGATTGTGCGGATAAGGCTTAGAATTATCGGATATACAATTTCATATATTGATTTTTTTATCAAACTATAAATTTCCATGATGTTTTCATCCCTTTCCATTGACTTCATCGTTAAAATGTCACTTGGTATTAATTGGATAAATTTTGCAACTAGCGTCTAGTATAGGGCTGCTATAATTGTTGAGACGTCGATCGGAAAGTTTAGGAATTAAATGGAAATTAATAACTCGTACTAACAACAGATTTACAATTTTATTCTCAAACTATAATAGCCAGTCAGCGAGAATAAGACAATTAAAACAAACAAATAAATGTCACGAAAGGCGTGAAGCGAGCGCAGGGACGAGCATCCGATTAGCTCTGGCGACTCTTATCTGTAATTGGCACTTATCCTTGTGCTATACGCTTTCTCACATTGACTTGTTTTGCTTCAGTTGTTTTTGTCTGACTAGCTAGCTAGATATAGTACCGGGACATGGGGACACAGATTTATAAACCGGGATGGATGGTAGCCCTACTTTAGTAAGGTTCTGGCGGAGAAAAAATGAATATTCATGGCATTTACTATTCAGATAGTTCTTTGAATCTACATTTCTATTAAGCAGAATACCAAACAAATAAATCAGCAGATAATCGAAAGATGTCATCCATTTTCCCCATTAATCGGTATTGACTTATTGGAAGATTAACCGGTTGTGATAATCGGTCACTCCTGTTTCTTTACATTTTGTTTCAAGCCGTACGTGCTGTAGACATTTGGGTAACATACTAATTCATCATGTAAAAAATAGATATATTTTGGATTACACAAACTATGTCCACCAGTGTAATCTGTAAACGCAATATAAGAAATTTTCCATACATCATTGGTAAGCAGCGATTGTACAGTTATACGACAATGAAGAGTATCGGCCATAAGGCAAGGTCAATTAATAAGTAATCGGCAATATTCTAATCTTTGCAAACACTATAAAGGTACACATTTCGCACTCACTGTTTCATTTTTTATTACATTGTGGATTCAATAAGTTACGTGACATACTTCAACAAGAATTTATATATATAAATATGAAGTATTTCCACACAATCATAATAATTTATGACCATAACAATAGTAGATAGATCTCAAATTTGATATGCATAATGCAGTGCCCACAATAGCGGCGGGCGGTGGTTCGCGTGACCGCGTTCGCCCAGATTGCGCAGGTACCCGCCTCTCGTTAACAAGTGTATTGTTCCCGCTTGGGCGAGCGCGGCCTCACGACTTGTCGCGACGGCTATCTTGATCGTCCACCTTGATCTGGCGGCGCGAATCCAGATGTTAGAAAAATAAATGTTTCATTCCGACCACGACCGATTTCACGAGTGTGTATTTTTGAAGTTTTTATTGGACCAATTTTCGACCCGTTTCTATTCTATAAAAGTATTTTTTCATAAGGTACGTTAGTCCTTGGTGGAATGTCAAACAATTTTATTATATTTTTAATGATCAGGATATGTTCCGCATGCTTTTAAATGCGTTCAAATCTACTGTACTTTACATATTACATACTTAAAATACTACAATTGGATTTATGGATCCTTCCGAATGACGTAGAGTTAATAATAATGTTAGTAATTAGAGTTTGGTCAGCTTTAGTTGACAGATGGAAAAAAAGCAAGATCAGCAAACCTTATTGATAAAAAAATCATAATTTTGACCAATTGATGTAACCTTGAAAAAATATAAAAATGAGTTAATGATTGGATTTCATTGTAAAGACGATAGAGTAGGTCGCGTTCAAATGATGTAAATTAGAAAAATAAATTGACCACTTTTTGGAAGAGAAACATCATTTTACATCGGTTTTAGGTTTAAAAATTCTGACCCCCCCTCTACTTGATGTAAGCCACTGTTATATCGACACTCCCTACGGATAATCCCGTATCTGAAAACATGAGAATTTACAGGAGTGTATTTCAAAGATTGATAACGCAACTTACCATATAATGTTTTCGATAAAAACAGTTGTTATTCTGTCTGAACAATTTGAATTTTGAATTATTATTTTTCTTTCAAATAATTTAATATTTTGTCCAACTGTTGTTAACTAAGGTAAGGCATTCGATGCAGTTGTTGCAGAGGAAAATGTTGCATGATCTCCTATAAAAATAGAAGATAAATGAAATATATGTTATGTAGAAAACTGTCAAATATTAAAAAACAAATGTACACTTGTGGTTCAAATAATTATGCTCGATTCTATGGATACGCCATCGGCAAATAAATCCATAAATATATCGTTTAAAAAAATCAATTCTCAAGTAATATTAGTAATAAGTTGTACTAAATAGTGTCCCATTCCATGTCATATAAGTCACCACCAGTTAGTAAAATAGAGATAAATTAGTTTCCTTTATGATGAAAGTAATTAGTCTTTACTGTGATTGTAAATTATTAATTATTGTTTCATACAAATTTGCCACAGTGTAATAGGAAAATCTATATATTAGTATGCAAATTATTTTGGTCTACCTAATTGGAAAATTTCCCTAAATATAATTAAGTAAATGACGCAAACTGGATCTAGCTTATGCTATGTACACACATAGTAAAAAAATATAATTAATATAGTGCGAATAGTTTTAGGGATAGTTTAATGTAAATTTGGGAACGGTGCCACATTTTTGGCGTGTTGGTTTGAAAATATTCGTGACCGACCATATTATAAGTTGATTATGAACGCGGGTGGGTGTTCTGACGCATCAATGAGATATGGTGACCATACGATTTGTTCCTTGTCATTGCTTCACGCTATTTCTGAGCAAGTTCTTAATTTAGTTTTTGAAATTTTATAAAGGACGGAGTTGTTGATGAACAGAACCCTTACAGCGAGAGCCGTTTTCGCACGAATTTATTTTCAGTCAATTGATCTGTTAAAACGCTCACTATGTCTAAAAATAGATCAATTTCAAGATTAAAAAATAGACAATTATGTGAAATATATATTAGTTATCCCAAATACATCAAGAAGTAAACTAAACTCTAGCTACGAGACAAAGTATTGGACATGTAAACATGTACAGCGCGTTCATCAGGTTAAAGAGCAACATATTCGGCGTAGGTCTTCACTGACGTTTTCACTGGCGTTTTCACTTATACACCAGATACGTTGAGATTATTAATAGGTAATGTTTATCAAAACCAACTGACAACATCGGTTATTTACCAATCACGTTAGTATTTTTGTAGTTGATATGTTTTAATATTGTAAATTTATTTAATAGAGTATTTTCACTAGTAATGAAGCTTCAGTTCCAGAACATTGATAACATTATCACGAATAAGTGTCATAATAAAAATATAGCCAAGCTAGTTTTTGGTACTACAGGTCAGGACCGGCTTCACTTGACGCATTAATTAGACGGTATATTATCTTGAAAGTATTATTAAATAGTTAATATTAAAACTGTCAATAAATCTACACTATAACTATTTCCAATTTGGAGATACGTTTGGTCGACGTTTCATTACAAGAAGTATTAAAGTTATACCTTAGTTATGAAATTGGTAGATATTTCTAAATAGGCTTCGAAATTAATGGACAAAAAAGTCGTTCGATGTGGAAATATTTTAAAAAATATTCTAAATACTTGCTCATACAGCTGAGGAGTTTAGAGACCGATGATTTGATACAAGTTAAGCCACGCCCAACCGCGTCCTGAGTACACTGTCGTTATTCTTCTTTCAAAATATGGACTATATCGGGAGTTTATGTTTATACAACAGACTTTCGACGTTTTCAGACACCGTCTTATCCCCGCATTATCAAATTAAATCATGGACTGCAATATGACATATTATCTTATTTTGATTTCCGTGTTTCGTATTGATTGAAAATAATGGTCACCGTAAGATAAGGTCACTCCTAAATCTCAATGAACGGGCATGACTATTTTTAAAGTCCCACATTGGTCGCTTATTCAACACCAACTTTCGTCCGCACAGACACCGATTGACGCAACAATATCAATTTAAATATAAATAATAATGGGAGGGGGCAACTGTCTAATATATTTACATATCGCCAGCATAAGAATATAATAACACACGTGTCGAGTTACCTGGTGACAGGTATTCTTCGCGATGTCACGTAATGGACATGGCACTCTGTACATGATACCTGACATTGCCTATTATCTCTTTCATTTTAGCTCAAGTTCATAATATATAGTATTGGAATATTGTAAACTTACAATATTTAGTGACTACATAAAAACTGCAGAATATTCGTCGATATCTTGTATAAAATCTGATATCGGAATATGGTTACCACAGGAACATTCTGGGCCAAGATTCATTCATATGCCGATAACTGCTTTACTTTAAATATTAAACTGATAAAGCTAGCTTGACAATCTGTTTTTAGAATAGGGTCATCTCGCCAGTGATCGGCCAGTTAAGCGACAGGTGTACTTTCAAAAGGGATTTTGAGGCAATGAATCATAAATACATATTTTTTCGCTGTTATTCCATTAAACAGGGATTAAGTAATGTAATCAAGAATCTAAGAATAAAATAGTTAATATTTTACCAAGCTTAAAATAATCGAAATTTACAAAAAAATGCCAATTCTCCGAGTGGTCGGCCTTTCGTTACCCAGTGTTCGGCCATCACTATGAAACTTCATGAATATCGGGGACGGATTTACGCAGAGTAGACATAACAATAAAAAACATAATGATGCAAAGCATGACAATATAAAGTATATTTTGTTAGTGATCCCCATACAACATGAATTTGTCGAAACTTGTGAAGTAAAAATGTACTTTTTTTTAATTGCGTATTGCATCATATAGGTCATTATAGTGCAGATATATATTGGCAAGTGGCAAGACTACCTACACGATTTTAAAAAAAACTTGTTTTTTTAAATATATCCATTATTATTTAAGTTTTAAGTTCAAAAGGCCAACCACTGGCGACAGCTGACTTTATGAACACTCGCCCTAAGAAGTCATCAGAAAAACGACATATTTATTTAACATGTCGCGTTAATCTACAATTGCAGGAAATGGAATTGCCTGCTGTGAATTCTAGGCGAAATAAACGCATTATAAATGTATTATAATCATCATTTGTAGTGAAATTACATATCATAATATTGTATACTTCATAGTTTGATAGAACGTAGGAAGCATTCATACTAACTCCAATTTATTCACATATAGTAAAGAATCTACAGTAGTTTAATATAATGTTATTCTAGATTTAATTTGATCTGAAGGATGTACGATTAATTCAATTATAAGCCAAGGTTTCAATATTTGTATAAACAGTTTATTTTCGAAGATTACATATTGACATTTGTTGTACAGCTAAAGGAAAAATTTGAATCTTGAATATGTGAAGTGTTAGGGTGTGGACGCTTGGCCGAGAAATGGTGTAAATATGAGAGTTCAAATTCGCGCATCCGTTTCACAGTGTCGATAGAGCAGATTTTCGTAATATATATTAGACCGTGGCGCAGTTGGTAGCATCGCTGGCTACGATTACGGATGTCTCGGGTTCAATTCCCGGTGCGCCCGCACGGGGCGTAGCTGAAGCGATTAGATAACCACTAGTCCTATCATAGCCCTATCCTTCTATCCTTACTCTCTTCGAAGAAAAAGAGGTTGAGCAACTGAGTAACAAGCAGTTCTCATAGAAAAATTCTGTTAAGATGCCTCCATTAGGAGACCATATGCTCCACATTGGGAGCGGATATGGAAAAAAAAATATTGGAAAAATCAACAACTACATAACCATAAACTAAATAAGCCACAGGTTTTCAATTTTATTAAAGCTCGATCCCATTTTATAGTAGCTAAGTAGACCGCGACCCATTTTTCATAAAAATACACTTTTAATAGGGCGACGACAGCAAATTAAAAACAGATTTTTTTATTCTTTCCAATCTCAACATAAGTCAACGCCCCCTAATAATATAAAAAAATGTACTGGGTAATATGGAAAAGTAAAATTATATAAATGAATGTAATTATAAGAATTCTTTATTATTCCAGGTTTTTCTACAATTCGATTTCAAGATTGTTTGAAAAAGGTTCGAAACAAAAGATCAAAGACTAAGTATGACAGCGTCATGGAAATATTCGAATAAAAAATTTATCCGCTACTCAAAAGATCGTGAACCTTTTTCGAGTGTTTTCTTTTTCTTTATAATTTACACATGTAAACTGACCCCTGCACTGATAGGTTAAAAATGCAACCTATTTTCATAGAGAGGACGAGTAAGGAGTGTATTGTTGTCTTGCATAATGATTCATTTATATCATCGCTCTTAATAATGTCAAGATACAAATTCATATCTTTTAATAATGAGTCATTAATCTTACTGACTAGCCTGCAACGTTTAAAGCTGATTGTGAATCAGCGAATAGTCATCATTGTTTATTACATTATCTTTACCGGTTTCATTCAGGGGCTTCCATGATACAAATGAGGGATAATAGGGTCTCGACTCTTTTCGAGAATTCTCTGTCGTCGAGATACTTGGTATTTATTCGATTAAATCGTCTGTGATAAAAGAATACACATCCATTTAACTGAAAAACATTATATTTGTCTTAAGCGAACTTATTTGTAAGCAAAACGCTTACCTATTATAATCTATAAGTTATTAAGAAATCTCATTTTATTTGGGGAATTTATATTGAGAAAGTCGTTGGCTTCGATGACGGAAATCACTGGTTCAAGCCCTGGTACGGACAGCTTCGATTTATGCGTGTAGGCATGGATGTTTGTGGAGTTTAGAATTCCCTGCCATCCGTCCGATCCTAATCACTAATCCTGCCTAGCGCTATCCTTCTATCACTACTCTCTTTGACAAAGAGAAGTTGAGCAACTTAGCTATACTTCACACATTGACGTCCTGACACTGCTAATCGTGCTTGACAAATCTGGATACATATTATTATTTTCAATTCGCTACGTCCTTCTCGCCCTGAGCTATGAGTTAAATATGCGAATCTTTTAAGCTATTACTTTTATTTCCCAATTTTTATCTATAAAACCGAAACCATGACCAAACATTTTTTACTTAAAACTTGTTCAACGCGTCAGTCATCATGAGTAGCGAATTGCAAGAGCGTTGACTAGAGAGGTAGAGAGGTAGACATTTTCAGCAACGAACTCTATGCACTGTTTTTTTAGATAGTTTTTCTTATATGAATTTGTATTCTTTCTTCATAATTTAAAAAATTGTTTTGATATATGTACTGTCTTTATCATATTTGTCTAATGCATGGTACATTGGCGTCAGCGATGGTGCCATGTATTATCATTTTCATTTACAAATAAACAAATAATTATGTATAATTAAAATATGTGTGTGGCGAATGGTAACTCTGGGGTTGCGAAATGTGCCGCACCTAATCATACGTCGATAATCCAGCTGAATGTCACTATTGTAAGCTCGCAGTTGTTCCTGAGTTATGAGGTGTAGAAGGTAAAATCAGAATCTAAATTCCGGTTGATGATGTGTTGAAAAGCTAGTCTTATTTATATAATACTGAGCGCCACTGTCAAATTTGCTATGCATTGAGAACCTAGCGGTTATTTAAGGAACTCCGTTATCATGATAACGAAGAAAACAGACTAACTGATATTACGAGATGATCAAATTGCTACAGATACGTCAAGTATAATATCATATTGACTTCTTTACTTTTGTTCCGCCATTTCAAAGTTTTATGCATTGCAATGAAAGAGGCAGCAATACTATTTAATGAAATAGAGTTGCATTCATATTTTTTATTACGTACGCAGAAGAGGATTTAATTATTTTAATTATCATTATGAAAACAGTGGTGTACGCTTAATAATTTAAATTGCAATACCTTCAGATTTTTTAAAAATGTTTCGCAAAAGTTAATAGGTTGGAATAAATCATTTTTTTACAATCTCTCATTTGTCTGCGGCATCCGTTTTGACAAAGGAAATGAGATGTAGATAGTATAGATGTTACTGAAGATAGTTATTTAAGTTTTGCGTTTTATAAAAATTACACAATCGTTAAAAGAATAAAATTTTGCTAATTTATGTTTCGTTGAGATTAGAAAAAAACTAGAATACATTAATTATGTAAACTTTTATGTTTTATAGAGGACTTAACGATGTCTATAAAACATAATACAGCACAGTTTATAGATTTGTATACAAATGTTGTTCAAACCTTATAATGATGAGTAAAGTATATTAGTAAATAATAATTAGATGTTATTTTTAAAATGTAATGCATTTTCACCAAGTATTGACCGTTAACGCCTTAAAAATGAACTAGATGTTATAAAAATTCAATACTGAATATTTTCTTATTTATTCTTAAAAAAAAAATTAACTCTAATATGTTTAGGAATCTGAATCTAATGAATTAGCACAATAACTGTATTTTATTATTGGGGCTTTTCGCATTTGCATGTTGGAATAATATTTCAGAAGTCCATGCGTGGAAGAGTTCAGTCATGCATTCATTTATTCAATTTGAGGGCAACCTTGGTGAAACAAAAATTATTAAAAATTATTAAACATTAAAAAAAATTGTCTATATTATGACGTAGAGTAAATAATCTCTATATCTGGGCTCAATTTAGAAACAACTACTAACTGTAATCTTTACTTGGTAACAAATGAATTAATATTGTAAGGGCAATCTTAAATGTTAAACTTAACCTTCTTTTCCAGAAACTCGTTTACTGTAATATTCCTATCTGATATAAATTTATGGATCAGATCATTAAAAAAAACATACCTTTTTACACTGAACCTAATGTTTAAAGACGTAGAGAATAAAATAAGAAAACAATGCATGATGAAGGTTTGAAATTCATATATTATTTTTTTGGTTCTATTACCTCAATTTTAAGATAACCATCTCAATAACACCTATTCTATCTAACTCCTTAAAACCACATTTTGAAAGAGTGTGCGGATGACCAATATTATAATAACATTAAAAAGTTCCTTTTCCACCAGGGCCGCTAGGTGCAGTAAATCTTATATTATTTAATAAATAATCTATTTCACATTTCGATGGGAACAATTTTTCAAGATTTAAATGACATCTGTATTCTTATACAAATCTGTACTTAAACTATTTATTATACAACGACCCCCAATATGTAATCAAAATAATGTCAATATAGTGTTTGGTAAGTAAATTTATGATATCTGTCAATTATCAATTATAGGTAGTATGATTTTATAATACAAGACATCTCTTTTAAATGTAGTTTTTATTCTGTGAAATCTTACTGAGCGAGGAATAAATAATATGATTTGAAGATGCTGGCTTACAATGGAATATTTGCAATTTGATATGTAAGTCAACGATTATTTGGCGGCGTACTCCTGAGACACTCCCAGAAAAAAAATTGCGCTTATTGTTTCCAATGACATGCTTTTGATAAAAAGGGTACAGGGTCCGCTCTTTAGCGGTTATATAGTCCAGTAATTCCCAAACTGTGGGCCGAAAATTTTTCCAGTAGAGCTACAAGTTTTTGATTATGCATTTTTTATTTTACATGTACATATCGTCGTCTTAACTATCAAACTGCGTATCTACATTTCAGAAAATATAAATTTAATAACACAGCATTCCGGAGTAGAATGCAGGTGTATGTATAAAGTATAAGTATATTATGCAAATTTTTGCGGGCAGTGAAATGAAAAAGTTTGGGAAACACTGATATAGCCGACAATAAATAATTATTTCTAATAAAATTTTATATTCTCGGTAATACTTCCTACAGCGGCCCTGTTTGGCATGGTTAGTTTGTTCATAAGACGTATTACCTCACAATGAGGAGTGTGGTATTGGATTGCATTATCATCACGCCCCTTTCACCCGCGGCTCTGAGACAAAATACGATAATATCGCCTCTCGCTGTCATGTCGGCCACTCGGGTATTGAATAAATCACGATAGAGAAGACTGTATGGCTGAATGGGAAAGTTTGATGTATTTGATTGTGAAGTAAACATCCTCTCATTGTCATCAATTTGTACAACGATTCTAAGAAAATCAAACATTTTGGATTGGAATGTTACAGTTCTGATACCTACTTAAATACATGTCAGTGTAATTTCAAATATTGTTTTTTCCAAAAGTTAGGGTGACCGAGCTTACAACCGCAGTCGGACATCTATGATAACGAAAGGTTCCCGAAACAATAAGTGGTTAAAATTAATCTAAAATGTCACTCTAACTACGAAAGCTAACAAACTGTGCTTAATTACGAGAAGGTACTGAACACTCTTCGAGGATAATGTGTATTTAATGTAAACTTTCACACGAAGTTTTGGAATGACACAGGTTTGCATGTGTAATTTATTTGGTTAAATAAATTTAAATAAACAATAAAACATTTGTACAAATTTAAAAATGATTATATACATTATCACAATTATCATTTCTCTTTTTATTTTTTATTTTATTTTCGATAGATACGGTGGTAGCTTTGTGGAAGTTCATTTTTAATATAAATTTAAAGACGATAACTTTGTTATTCCACTGGCTGTGTTACAAAATGTTGCACGTATTTCGCATCCTTGAAGAGGCGAACGTTTAGTAACACAGCTAGTGAACTAACAAAGTTATCAACTTTATTTGTATACTTTTACAACTTACTGTAAAGACGTGTAGTTCAAGTATGCGAAAGTCATCGTCAGAATCATTTTCCGGCGAATTCTTTCCAGCTTCCAATCTTGTAAGAGTGAATAGCACAGATACTGTCGTACGGCGATAAGAGCTCAGCGTTTAATACTTTGTCGTTTGCTGTCTCAAACATTTATGTTAGACCTAAACTTGAAATTCATTATAATCATATACTTCGCGCTCTTCTTTTGCAGAGTTATTTATAAGTTTTATGCGGCTTAGTGAAAGAGATGAAACAATTTAATCACCACTTCATTATGAGTGTTTTTAATTATGATAATTCCTATAAAAATATGTACTAGTATGCGGCATTATTGGGAAGTAAGCCAAAAAATAAGATTATTTTTAGATACATTGTCATAGATTTAACAATGTTTCAAAAAATTTCATTTCAGTTTAAAATCATGATACACATCTTTCACGAACTTCGTCGTTATAAATCTAAAAGTTTTTTGACCCATCACTCCCTATCTGTCTACCTTTTTAAAACTATTTAGTATACAGGTACAATGGATTCTTTTTTGCAGATATTTTACTTTTAACAACATAAAAACAATTTATAAGAAAACACGTATTTTGTTTTTCTTTATGTATCCAAAATCTTTTCGCTCTAAGCTTACTTTGGTTTACATTTTTAATTTAATTAATTTAAAAAAAGACACAATTTTTCTCTTTATGACAATACTAAGATATTGTAATTATTTTGTAATATTTTTATATGCGTTTTAAAGCGAAACAACCTGTTTTAATGATATAATTCATTCGTTTTTTTAGTACGTGTTATTTCTAAACCGTGCAAAAAGAGAAACGTGCGTGTTCAATTTTGTTGAATAAACAGGTCCAATTTTCTATGAAAAAATAGATGTATGGTGTAACATATTTATCATTCAAAAATATAGAACATGGTTGGGTGTATTTTTTTTCATTACTCCATTAATTTTGAGTGTCTTCATCTTAAGGCTAGAAACACTGAAAGTCCGACACTTGTATTACTGGTTCACTGGCACAGTTTAATAGTCCAATTGAGCTATAATAAAATATCATACTTTGCAAGACATCGAGAGCGTGTCGCTTATTGACCGATTCGAAACGTGTTTCCTAATATCGAATCACAATAATAATTTTCAATGGTCGTTCTGTTTTAATTCACATCATAAATTTTTTACAATGACGTCAGTTTGCTTTCTCCGCGATGTTCCAGAAGAATCTCAATAGCACATTCTAAAATAGAGACGCTGATACTGTGCCCCAATACAAATACTGTATAATATTGTACCTACAAGATAATTAGCTATTATATAACATTTTGATTCCATCTTTGGCATGGGAACGTATATTAAAATACCTTCACATTTATAATTTGAATATCATCATTTATTTTTTCTCATGATAATAAGGAAATAACAGAATTATAGCAAATTACTACAAAAAATAATGCCCTTATATTTCATTACGATGTTTTTATTGTGTTAAGCTTATTATGGATCTTTCAAAACCGTTTGCTCTTCTACTCTCGAGAAACACAGTAATGAGTTCAATCAACTTCTATCTAGGGATTGCAATCCAGGGATCCTGCTTCTTGTTTCCTGAATTTTACAGTCTTTATGCCAGGATTTTTTGTATTCCAATTGTATTACAATACATTTAGTATTCAGAAATTTTACTTAATGAAATGCCACTAAAACAATGTGACATGTTGACACATTTTTAGTGTTCATATAATTTAACAAAAATACATGTAACATAATAGTCACCGTTACCGAATCATGCAAAACTGAGATTTTAGACAGCTGTTTTCCAAAACTTTGGAAAATTTGGGTGATTTAATTCGGCCCGTCAGATAAACTGATAGACGACTGCATTTGTGCGATAGCACTGGCGGAGGCAGGTCGACCCTCGACAAGGTTATGATCGGTCATGTCGGACTCTGTATTCGTACTACGACCATAATTTATAAGGAACAGTGGTCTGTTTTCATGGAGCGATCGTGATGAGTCTCGAGGGACTTACGATGGTTACGTTTTTTATTCTGTTTTGGGGATTTTGCACATTTACGTTGATTTTGCTGGCCATTAAGACACATTTTTGCTAGATACTTTGAGATAAATTTCTTTGATTGTCAATGTCTTGATGGCATTTTTGATTTCACTAAATTTGTGAATTTCATCGTGATTAAGTTCCCATTTTAGCATTTCAACAGTGGTTAAATTTATTATTTGCCTTATATTTCATGATATTTTTTGGTTAATTTCAGTAAATTTGTGTCTTTTAAAGTGGTTTTTGTTTTTATTTTAGCATTTCAACAGTGGTATTTTTTGGATTAATTTCGCTAATTTTGTGTCATTTATGACGGATTTTGATCATATTTTAGTATTTCAACAGTAGTTCAATTGTGTTATTTGCGATGCGATTGTGGCCATTACTTCGTCTAAAATAGCTTATTTAACTGGACTATATAATAGAAACTAAGCGATTGCTCTCTGACGTGTGGATTGTCGTGTCACCAGGTGTCTTGGTGTTCGCAGCTCCGCGAGTAATACATACAGTCTGCATGTATGTAGGTGTGACGTCACGCTTCGTCGGCCCCAGGTAAAAATAACGTTTCATTTGGGTCATAGTCACGCGTAACACTGAAATAATTACGATTAGCTCACATACTAGTTACAATGTTCACCTGAAACTGGTATGCTTTCGATCATAGATAATATATACACCTCACTGCTACTTATCCATACCAAAACGTTTACCAAATGCAAATGCCAAGTCTATTTTATTCGCTACTTAGTTGTACTTGTTTTATTGCAGTGTTTTATACATGTAACTCTTTGACAGCCAACCGATTTGCTTTTAACCCTAATAATACCCTAGAACTGATAGATCGGTCAACAATACCCTGAGTACGATACGATATTTCGGCTCTTCAAAACGCCCTATAATTTTTCAAATTTTAAATGCATTTTGACTATAAAAGTTGTCTTTTTTGTATATTCATGTTTAATTATAATATTGTTGTAGAAATTAAATAAATAAAAAGCATTTTTACTGCAATAACAGGGATCATGGTGGATCCTTCCTCAGACACTTTTATTTTTTGTAAATACACAGTTCATTGTATAATAATGTTCAGATAAAAATGTGGTTGGTGAATACATTAAATATCATAATATATGTCCGAAAAAAAACCGTTGTTATTATCCGTCTGTTTATATTCCATATGCAAGTAACAGTATTTTATAAACAAAGAATAAATCAATAATAATATTTCTCAATAAAATTAAAAAGAAATTACAGAAATCATGTTTTTTTTTATTAATTCCTTAATTAAAAAAAGATATTTCCTAGGGTATTTTTGAACAATATAAGAAATATTCAGTGAAGAATCCTTTTAAATGGATAATATTCATGATTTCCTGGTAAACATTATTTAAAATAATAACGAATGCTATCTTTGTATCAATTGGAATCCCCATCGAACCAATTTCTCTAGTGCGTATATTATTAGTTAATTGATTGAAATCTTTACTGTACTTTTTTATATTTTGTGATATATTTATTTTAAAGATGATATTCTTCAACAGACCAAACATGTATCACAAATAGTAACGAAGAAACGACGTCTGCTTTTGAAGCAACTTTATTCATATAACTCATATCGTTGTGAAATTTATGATACAAAAATCAGATCGATATATTCACAAGAAATAGTCTAAATTGTGGTATGCAATCTTTATTTTATATAATCACTAATTAAAATTATTGTAGTTATTTATAATACAGCAAAATATGTCATGCTTTAAATCTGTTGGAAACAACCATTAAAATATAAAACACTCTAGGAGTGTTCAAATATTTTTCTGTCGATTTCTCACTCTCCCCTATAATGTAAATGTGCTAAGCAGGGTAATCAATATACAGTTAGCTACGAAATTATCAGCATGCTTGTTTGCGAATTGAAACTATAATTTTATTTTGTTTTTTGATTCATTCATTATAGTGAAAGGTGAAAGTATAGTATTTGGACAATATCAATATTCTAAGGAATTATGTTTATACGTATCAACAAATGTGAAAGAATTAAATTATTTTCTGTAGATTCTACTTATTGATAATTATGATGCATATACGAACACAAAGCTCTAGAGAAGTGAAACGTTTTGCTTCGTTAAATAATTTAATATGCTACTACGAAATACAGCATAGTTTTTTTGTAACTTTCTTCTACATTGTGTTAATATATTATTATAAATAGCCAAATGTGGAATAATGCTCTGATGGCAATTATGTTTCTTCTACTCGCGTTGCAATTTAAAGAAATTGTTTTGACATACATTTCTAGGTATAATGTAAGAGATTGCTTTTACAAGATATCGATTTGTATACATGCTTCGGAAAATTCATTGTCACGTGTTATTTCCTATTCAGTATCACTTAATAAATTAGTAATTGCTTTTGACTACTTTTCTCTTTCATTGGTTCTTGGCGTAGGTATTGGTTGATAGGAAGAAATTGTCTATTCCTTAGTGTAGATAATAAGCTAATTATGTCATTTTAAATTCAATGCTTTAAACGGGATATATATGACGAATAAATAAGAAGCGAAGGAACAGATTCAATTTGAAAAAAATACTAATAAAGTAATCTTATGCTTAATTAAATTAACTTTTTTCCATTTACCATGTGCGCTTTTGATGTCGAGCATATGGAATCCCAGTGGAGTTTTTTAATACTATATGAAGCGATGAAAATCAAAATCCAATAAGTACACATTTTGTCAAAATCCAACAAAAAGTAATGACAAATAACTTGAAAAACCTGACAAAAGCATACGAAAAAAAATGTTTAAAGTTTTTTTAATTTAAGACATCGACTGAGGGTGCTTGATGGAATTTCAATATCAAACAATATTCAATACAAAATCTTACCTCGTAAATAATATTTGTCGCATTTGTATCTTCTATATAAACGTTAGACACTGTTTACTGTCTCTCAGTTCGAGTCCATTCGTGTGCTCGAATGCCTGAAGATGCCGAAAGGCGAAACCCGGGTCGTTAGTGACAAAATACATGGAAGTGTACAAAATCTCAATAATCCAAATTTGAGTTTAAAGTTTTAATTATATGCAGAAGAAGATAAGTTTAATAATTAAAATCAAATGCCGATATTTCCAATTTTATTTCGGTCATATTTATTGGTATTAACGTTTGACTGGCTATTAATAATATGCATTTAATCTGAAATACAGCACGATAGAAAAATAAGCTTTCGCTAAAACTAACCATGTTGCGCGAAACACAAAATCTTCGTTTAAATATCGATTTTTGATTTTAAACGCTTCATATGCTTTAATAGTGTACAGAACAGCAAATTATTTGATCTCGCTAGTATTCAAAAATTATGTTATGTGGCATTGAAACATTAATTGCATTACTATTTTTTTACCGTATTGTAATGAAGTACCTAGTAGGAAGTAAATGTAGATTCAATCAAAACTAAATGTTTCAACGAACTGTTTGAAAGCCGATTGCTTTTCGCTTCTGTTTTCTTGGATTGGCAAAGTAGGGACGACTGACATCATCATCATTGGATTTATATTCATGTATCATGTATATTGACAATCGAGAGCACCGTTTGAACAGCGATAAGGGAGACATTTTCGGCATATTAAGTTAAGTACAGAACATTGATAAGTAGGTTCTTATGGGTATTTTAATGTATAAAAAAGGTTTATCCTTCACCCCTAGATGATACAGTAAGGTTTTGAAAACTGCTTAATCCAAGTAAAACAATAAGTAGAACAAAGATGGGGGATGTTTGTAGTGTGAGATGTCACATAGTGGCGTAAAACGATTATATAGAGTGACTAGAAGTACGGTGTCAATACTCATTTAAAATGTGTTTTTTTTTTAACTGAATTGGATATGTAATGGGGATACCTTGGGAGAGCCTGAATCACTCCTGTCTCTTCTATCAAACGGATGGATTCCATCGTCCTGGAAGGCTGCTGATGATCTTACGAGCTATGGGACTCTGATATGAATTAAACTGTATATATTATATTATAATAACATTTATCAGTCTATTTTTATTTCCAGTCTGCAATATAAAAATAAATCATTAAATAAATTAGAATAAACTTTGGTCACAAGACGATCAAGGCAAGATATATTATAGTAAAAATATCGAATAAAGTTATAAAATTTACATTAATTATGTTCAACTATGCAATAGTTTGATAATGGGAAATGGGCATTGAACTAAATATTATTCATTTTCAGGGTTTATGGGGAATGAGTAATATTAAGTAGTGCTGCAGATAATAATAATTTTAATAATATAAATATGTTGGTTGTAGTTGCAGCGCGGCGATGGGCGGCGGTGCGTGGGTGCCGTCGACTGCATTCGCCGATTTATCGCAACGGGTTCAAGATTCTCGTCCTGACTGCGCCTGCGAACTCTGCTAGGGGTGGCCTACGCCGTTTGTATTATTTCGATAAAAGATATAAAACTAAATACATACAACCTTGTATTATTCAGACTCCACCACGCGCTTGATAACGTTCATTTGTCATCTTATTTCTGACACATTAAAACTTTATATTGCAAATATTTTCCTTTTCTTTTAAAAGCTTTAATTCAATTAAAAATAAATAATTGTTATTATTACTATCGAAAATACACTAAGATACCTACCGTCGTTGTTGAACTGTGTTGCTTATTAATGTAAACTCAGTTCTGTGCGCCAGAATCTTCAGGGCTTTAAGATGAATGAAATGCAAATCCTGGATTGTCTGTGACAAAAATTAAGCAAACGTATCTGTAAACTGTTGATATATGAGTACATTGGTATCAAAGACGGACATAAGCCATTTATGAAAATGTACAGCAGAGGTGATTTTTCATTTTACATGTATTCCACACTTCATCAAGCCCGGCAGCCATGACACTTTAAAGTAAATTTTAGCTCTGTGATTGGTCAATGTGTGGACGATGTATCAATGTATGGATCAAAAATAGGTGGACATACGTCCACTGATTTCGCTAAAATGGATGTTTAGTGTCCGTTTTTGAAACTATTTACGAACTTTAAACTCAAAAATCTACATAAAAATGTTGTATTCTGATAGTTTTAATGAGTTTTTGAAAAGATCATCACTTGCATTACCACAAACAATAAAAACATGACTTTTTAGGGATGTGGCGTTTATCCAACTTTGTTACCAAGGTACTCATATATCCAATATTAAGGAATTGTTTTTGTTTTAGAGAGAAATGTAAAAGAATAAATATGACATGATGCTAAAATATCTACCATCAATCATTGAAGGTTTAATTAGGTCCAGAGCTATTTTATTATTACAAAAATTAAGGTAGGAGAATTCTGACAGTGAATTCCGGGATGTCGGAAAAGCTATAAACTATAATGTTCGTGGAATAATTACATGCAGCACTTTGCGTTAATAAAATGGAATTTTTCTGTCAAATAAATTAGTTAAAACAATAATATTGTACAATTAAATGTTGTGTCGCATCCTTGTTTTCCAGTTCCACGAACTGAATATGTGAATCAAGCCCACAATGTACAAGATATATAAAAATATCCGCTCATTATGAATGAGGCATACATTTTTTAATAGGAAAGGAACCACATGTGAATGAGTAGAAGGTTCAAAAGTGTTTCTTAATGTGGCGTTTCCACTTGGAAAGTAGACTCAAAGGTCAATTCAGTCGTAAAGTCATTAGAACATAAGTAGAATGTTGTTTTTTAAATGATTGGTGATGTATAGTAGCTTGTACAATATTCCACATAATAGTCTAACAATAACTACATAATATTTTAGTGAAACTTTCTTCATAAATAAAAACAATTTGCTTGCTCAATGGGACTTGGGACGTTATAATGTTATCGTTGATTTTTGTGTAGTTGCGAGGGTTCCTTAACTTGAGGGCACAAAACAAATGCGCTCATGACAATTGCACAGATATACACACATACAGTTATATTAGTCTTCTATACATTTATATTATATTCATATGTAATTTAAATATGGACAGATTTTAAAAATACATTTCATATTCAATTATACGTTTTATTTTGTGCGTAATTGTCACAATGATCATTAATTTGTATTGTGCTCTTACGTGTGGTTCTCTGGTTGTGAAATGACATGACAAAAGTCTGTCTATTTTTATTTACAATACTGTGACGCAGGAGCAGTAATTGAGTGCCTCTGATCAAACGAATCGTAATGTCAAAGAACTTGTTCTTTCAATCAGTAATCATAATACGATTTTGAACTTTAAAAAAAGGTCACCCACCTCGTTTTACTACAAGTCCAATAAATGGACATTTGTATGCAAACAAAATGTTGACGATAATAATTTGTTATTTCAATACGAGACAAGGCAATAATACTCACAATTATTGTTGCTTGTATTTGAGATAAGTCATCCTTATTATAATTAAAATTTTACTTTATTACTACAAATTATAAATCTATATACGGTTTGTTATTTATGCCGGAATCAATTAGTATTTCTAGATTTATATATTATTTGTTTCAGTGAGTAAATACAAAACAACAATAGGGTCGTTTCGCCAGTGCTCAGCCTGTTAAGCGACAGGTGTACTTTCAAAAGGAATTTTGAGTCGATGAATGATAAATACATATTTTTTTCGTTGTTATTCCATTAAACAGGGATTAAGAAATGTAACCAACTTAAAATAAAATAGTTAATATTGTACCAAGCATAAAATAATAGAAGTTTACAAAAAAAATGCCAATTGTCCCAATGGTCGGCCTTTCGTTTCCCAGTGTCCGGCCATCACTATGAAAGTTCATGAATATCGCGAAATAGTCTACTGATAGTAGACAGAACAATAAAAAACATAATGTGAGAAGACCCGAATTGAAGAGAGGCGAAGGCTGGTTATCGACGTCCTGGAAGGGCTGGGATCTCAAACAAACACCGTTTCAAATCCAGTACAACACTTATTTATTTTTAATCAAAGATGGAGTGGTTTAAAATACATAAAAAATTTTCATAACACACAAAATTGGATCTACATTTACATTTACTTAACAACTGAATTTGCTTTAAGTTATAATGCAAGTTATAATACAAACGATTTTAAATTAAGTCCAATTTCAAAACAAACACAAACAATCCTCAACGTCAACGGTGCCGGCCACGCTAAAAGTCACATTTTTTCAAATTTTAAATCACTGGTACCAATACATATTATAAGATATATTTTTAGTAAGTATGCGCAAGCAATCACTGTTGTGTGTGAACGCTTTTTATAAGTGGCATGTAAAAATAATTATATTTAAGATTACTAACAAACTACATAACTATTTTCACAATTTGCTCGCAGTATTTTGTTTAAGAAATTGTTAAAATATCACATTCAAAACACATAAATAAATATGCTATACAAACGGTTATCGACTTGTATTGTTTTTGAAATGTTCTTTTTTCAAATCCAGTTACTTTTTCAAATAGCTGTCAACATAAAAACTTGTTCCAAAATATGCATAGAATCGTCTGAATAGATTCTATAGACATATCGAATGTTCAATACAAAGAAAATAAAATACAATATCCGAAAACTACATACAGCTCGGGGGCACACTAGAATCTTGGCTGTACAAGCGAAACTTTTTTGATTACCAAATAGGTTTTTTTGTACAGTTTTCTGATACAATAGGCTTAATAACTGTTCATCAATCACTCCTTGAACACAAACTAGTATTGTTGTCTTATTGGCAACACTGTAATGATTTTATAATTCGAACAGGTATGTATTAATCCTTCTACGGATTTTAATGATGTGTTGATGAGTTGAATGACGTTACTCCAATACATACAATCGTTCGCGATGAATCAAACAATAAATTTAAAATTCATAGTTACCATGCGCGTAAAAAATGGTCTTAAATGATAAAATATAAAACCATATGACCGGGAACAATTCGTTCAAAAATATTTATATTATTTTTGCTGTATTGATTTTATGTACTTGTTCAAGGTCATCATGGCACCATGATCGAATAAACAAGTGAGTACCGCGCAGTTCTGTATGAGAGAAGAACAAAAAACTTAATAATTGCACATAATTTTATTGCGTCATGGAAAGGGGCTGTCAAATAAAAGATTGCACTTGACTCGCTGATAGACTCAAATAAGAGGGCGTCCATGTATAACGTCACAATCTAGGAGATGGGTGTCTGATAGAATGTAATGTGACGTTTAAGGAGGGGGGGATTTAAAAGTTAACCAAAACGTGTGACGTCATATATCCACGGCCCCTAAGGTATTTTCAGTTTCTTGAAAAAGCATCGGTGAAGTTTATTTGAAACCGGGATATACCATGAAATATACCTAGAAAACTTAATTTTAGTTGTCATTAGTGACTTAAGATTATTTTAAAACTAATTCAATAAGTCAATATATTTCTTAACTCAATTAAAACAGTAAATAGTAAAATAGAGCTTATATTCTCTAAAACTTTTTGAGTTATTACTGCTTTGAAATCGGCCGTAGAGATTTGGATGTATTTGAGAAAACCTTAAAAACCCATTACCATTTCCTTTGAGCACTTTTTACTGGGCGTACATAAAGAAGTGAGAGGTTAAATAAATTTGCGCAGTAATACTTTGGATAGCATTTAAATCAGATGAAATCTGTCGACGAATTGTCAAAGTTTCAAATAAATTGTTGCCAGATGCTAGTAGTAAAAGTTTACTGTCTTCAAAACGATAAACCCAAAATCAAGACATTACTCATTCAGTGAAAGCAAAACGATATCATCCACAACGGATCAATACCACCTATCTGCACAGGCGTTGAATTCTACAGATCAACTAAAACAATATTTATTCACAAACTTTTAATGTTAAAAAACAAGTCATACACCTAGATATTAATACAGTAAAGCATACATTCTTTCATGTACGTTTTGTTACTATTTCAAATATTTCCATCTTAAATAGAACATTTATCTGTTATAGCTGTAAAATATCATCCGAAATAGATAGAAGGTATTCAACTTTAACCAACGATAAAACATAAAATAAGCAAAAGCAACAATTCGCACATACTTTTTATTTGAAGATTGATGGTTTTGTTAATTTAATATTATATAGACGTAACTTTTCATGTCAGTAACAAAGCGCAAGTGTTTCTGGGCCCTCCCAGCGCCGCAGGCTAAAGATTCAATATTGATTATAGCTTTCGGTGTTTATATCTAAGGTATTTAAATAAATGAATAAAAAATTAACACGTTAGAACGTTTTAGATAGTCTAAATAATTGAACAAAATAAAAATAATATTTATAAAACTACGAAACACATTATCCAAAAACACAGCATTTCAGAGAAAAGTTCTACTACCCAAGGGGCGGTGGAGCGTCAACACACTTTGACTGCCCCAGGTCCGGCGAGGTGATAAGGATGATTCACAGGTTTCTTCGTCCTCTATTAAAACTCACCCGTCAGTTTACTTTCTCTTTAATTGCAGTTAGTTTATACTAATAAATTCACCGAAAGCAGTAACAGATTCAAAGACAGTTTAAAATACACAATTTCAATTTAAAAACGCAGCAAGTGGTTTTACGATAGGGTCGCCTTTTCGAACTAAGCCGCGGGGTGGGGCTGACAAGCTCTGTGTGTTATACGGGAAGCATAAAGTGTGGTAAAAAGTGCAAAGTTATGCAACGTATACTCTACTATCAGAACTGAAGAATTCTGGTACGACATGTGAGGAAGGAAAGCGATTGGTGGGTGGCAGGGAATCTCGGGGGTGCTGCGCGGTTGCCAGACGAAGAAGAAGTATACTTCAAAATGAGTCCAGCAAAAATTGTCCTGCATTCGATTAGGCAAAAAAATTTTTAGCTTACCTTTGGTCTAGTCTATCTATTTGGTAGCGGGATAATTAAAATAGGTAATTGAATTCCAAGAATAACTTTGTAAGAGTTCCTCTAGAACTTTGTTATGCGTCAATTTGCGATAGTCGATTTCTATGCTATGACCAAAACCGTATAAGAATTTAGAAATAATAAACAAGCTATCAACTTTCTTACTTAAAATTATATTACGAAGTTTGACTCAATCGCAGTTTATTTTATGGGATAAATTAGGTTGTAGTTCTAGTTAATGGTTTTTATAATGGCTTGAGATGACGTGATTCATCGATATATACATATTGGTTTCTTAATTAAGTATTTTATTCCAGGGAGTACTGGTTTCTTATTACTCAAGGACATTTAATCGATGCATGTTGCAAATGGTAATACTCACGAACTGAATTTAAATACATGATATGCGAATCTAATATGAGATGATTCGAAACAGTTAGATTTATTGTTATTAAATGAACAAATAATTTCACTGAAAGAAATTGGAATATGTCTCCATATGTTAATGCATTATATGTTCCACAGCACAGTTTTTTTTATTTCATTTTTATTTTTGCGACACCTTTCACTCGAATATCACAGTGATTGCTTCTACCCTATACTAATACATCAGGTTCATAAATACGAAAGGAATGTTACGAACAAGAATTCGAACTGTTTGACAAACTGAATTTTTCGTATGTTTTTTTTAATCATATCCGCTACCTATCGGAGTATATGGCCATCACTCGGATCCTCCAAGATTCTCTGTCCTCCGCCAATCATCTTGCTTCCTCCCCGGTCATCCCACCGTCCCGTAGCTTCGCCGAGTACATCCTATGGATCGTCATCAGTGGCCTACCAGGGCGACGGAATCCAGACAGGCAGGATTCAGACTCCTCTGGGGCATCCGCATTACATGCCCAAACCAGGTCCATCGCCGCTTTTTTATTTTGGATGTTATAAGGAGCTTGCTGTCCTCGTTGCAAGCATTTGTTATTGATGCACAGTATACGGTTATCCTGTGCTTTAGTAATATACCATGACTCGCAACCGTAAAGCAGCACAGTCAGAATGCATGCGTTGGTGGCACTGGTTTCGTATGTTCCTTCAATGTAAAACTTGTAGATGTAAAATAAAATTTTAAATTTTGTTTTTCCAATGATTGCGTTACTAGCTATGACACACGTTTCGCCTCAACGACAAACATCGTCAGACTAACTCTATCTTAGGATTTTTATATATTACGTAGAAATTGATTATAATTCCTGAACTATAAATGAACAAATGAAAGGTGGGACAAACACAAATAACTAATATTGCAATTAAAACTGTTATTGTTTTATAATTTAAGACATCGACTGAGGGTGCTTGATAGAATTTCAATATCAAATTTGGATTATTGAGATTTTGTACACTTCCATGTATTTTGTCACTGGTCGTTGGTGACAAAATACATGGAAGTGTACAAATCTCAATAATCCAAATTTGTTATTGTTTTATTCTTATTGTTTGAGTTTTATCTTATATAAGTTAAGAATTTGCATTGGCAACTAATTACTTGGTCAGTATCTAATTCAATTAACGGTCAGTAAATATTAAAGAAAAGGTCAGTAACAAATGGTAAGTAAATATTAAAGATTAGAGGAAGGTTAGGTTAGGTTAGGTTATAAAATAATAAATCTGATTTAGGTTATATATTTGCGAATTTAATTAAACAATTTTGAGTGGTAAACAATTAAGCTGTTTTAAAATTGTATATTAAGAAATGTTTATTTTATTTTTGATTTCAATAAACATGCACCAATTGCCAAGTGAATAAAGTTTTGGTTAGGTTTAATTTTATAACTGACCATTTTATATAAATTACTGACCCTTTATTTTATTAACTGACCACGTGTATACTGACCATTTATCGAATTAATTACTAACCTTTTTGATTAATTACGGACCCAATAAATACAGGCCATTTGAATCAATGACTACTTTATAACTAAAAAGCTATTGATATGATTAGTTTGAAGATGTTTATCAATTTAGTTTTATATTAAATATAAATTTCGTATCCATGGAAAATATTAAAACATTTTAGCCTCTGAATGAGTTAGTTTAATACCCTACATAGTAAATAAACTTTATACTATACGGTAAGTATAAAATTATACAGTGTCTTGTCAATGTTAATATATATCAGTAATATTAAACTAAAATTATAATACCGTACCATACATGCACATTACAAAGTAAATAGGTACGTCCGGTGAAATTTCACCATTAATACTCATAAAAACGAAAATTTACTGCCTCAGGTTCGACTACCTCATGCTGTTAATGTGCCTAGTCATATTCTGGCCGCCCAGCGTCACCTGAATTATGTAAAAAATGTATATATTAGTTAGATTATATAAAAGTAGTATCTTCACGCGGCTAAACATTAACCAATATAGTTGTTTCTAGTAGTATTTGAACACCGAAGCAAGGTGGACTTTCGTCAGGGTTTCAAACCCTAGAGAGTTCACTTTGGTACATATTTTTGTAAACCGATGTATGAATTTTTATTCAAAGGCATTGTGTTATTTTTTTATCCTTTTCCATCCACTCTTTTTATAATGAAAACGGTAAAAAACGATCAGCTGACTACTTATCTTACCCTTGACCTATTCTTACTCTCTTCGTAAAAATATAGAGAGTAACAAGCACTTCTGGAGTCCATATACTAAATATTGGGAGCGGCCATGGTTAAGAAGTAAAAAGCCTTCGAACAAAAATCCATAATTCGATTGAAAAATCAATTTATGAAACACTCCATACTGGGATTCCAGCCAGTGAGCATCGTAACCAAAGACTTCGACCACTCGGCTAAGCGCCCGGTGGTAACATACTTGGTTTGGTAAGTTGTCTGATAGCTTTTATAATTTTTTCGGAAACTACATAATATACAAAAAATTTTCGAAAAGTTGTTCAAATTTTTAACATATCTTTTTTCTCCGCTTATATTTGAAAATTAATTTATACAATAATCCGAAGAATGACTTGTAGATCAGGCTTACTTTTTTATTCCTTTTACGCAGAGCAGTATATCACTTTGAAATACGCAGGGATTATAAAAAAAAGCCTTATAAAAGGAAATATGTTAAAGATATATTTTTTTTTAAATTCGGGTAGCCCCGCCGCGAAAGAATTAAGGATTTAATATGGATAATGGAAAGATAAAGTATTTTTGCTTTTCTCTTTATTAAAAATACATCAGGGGCTTGTAAGGGAGCAGGTGTTGTAAAAGAGGGATTATATAAATAGGTTTTCTTTTAAAAATATATGGATAGAGCAATCCATCATGCAACGGGTGGAGAGCAAACAAGCGACCCCCAAAAATCTATTATTAAAAACGGACGGACAAAGTTTACTCACTTTTACTCAAAATATATGCAATTATTTTCTGAAACTGCATTTCAAATCTGCAGCTTTTCATTATAATAACACATTATTCTATACCGCTCAGCAAAAGCCTATACAATGAAATTGAAAAATTATACAAATTAACTGAAATAAAAGCAATTTTATTTCAGCCAATTTGTATTATTTTTGCAAAGTTACAATATTTTTTTATTTTAAGAAATTAAAATTTTTGATTTAAGGTATTCCAGGCGCTTGAAAAATTAAACATTTTGGTATAAATAAACCAAAACGCAACGTTTTCTACTTAACGTAGTATTTGAGTATATATAACTAGTTAAATCAAAAATTGATAATTAATAGCTTTAGTAAAAGTATTAGAATTATGCATGCACGTAAATCATATTATTTTAAATTGGTGTACTCACGTTAAAAATCAAATGTTTGTATCAATTACTTCCTGGAATATTATTGTAACGCTAAAACCGCAACACAATAGACATTTTAATTGCATTTATAATTGAAATGATTACATAGTATCAAAACAGAAACCTGTCAAATGAAATTAATTAACCATTGATTAAATAAACAAAACAATTCTGCGTTACGTAATTATATGCCATTTAGAATTAGATTTAAAATATATTGTGTAGTTCGAATGTAGCCAGTTGAATATGTTCGTGATATGGACGGAACAAGGCCTAGTCATTATATAAAATTATGTAAATAGTACAAAAAATGTGTTTTTCATTTTTAAAAATAATGTGACTTTCCACGAAGAATTGACAGTTACATTCAAAGTGAAGTTTCAGTCTGTAGATGCTTATCAAACAGGCACAATTAGTAACACAACCAGTGTAATAACGGAGTTATCAATATTAGTTTTATATTGGTCAGGTCTGTGGTTGAATGGTCAACGTCATTGATTTCGGTTACAGTGTTCACGGGTTCAAATTTCAGTGTGAACAGTTTCATAAATTGATTTTTCAATCGATTTATCAATTTCTCTTCGAAAGCATAGATGTCTATGTAATGTTCCCTCCTGCGCATCGAATCACAAAAACGCGGCGTAGCGAGAGCGGTTAGCTAACCACTAGTTCTGTCCTAGCACTATAATTTTATTTCTCTTCGGAAGATAAAGTTGAATAGCTGAGTAACAAGCAATTTGCGTAAAAAAACATCTGCTAAGAAAAAAATCATTAGAAGTTCATTTGGTCAACATTGGGGGCGGAAATGGTTAAAATAATTAAATATATCGCCGTCGTACTGGTAGAACTTGGTAAGTAATAAATTGACAATTTTACCTCGTATTTTAAGTAACATAGATAATTATAATATCAAAATATAGACGGATTTATGTCAATCTAATATTAATCAAGTTATCGATCAACAGACAGACAATTGCTTGCCTAGATATCTAAATTAATATACTTACTGATAATTTGGATTATTGAGATTTTGTACACTTCCATGTATTTTGTCACTAACGACCCGGGTTTCGCCTTTCGGCATCTTCAGGCATTCGAGCACACGGATGGACTCGTTAGTGACAAAATACATGGAAGTGTACAAAATCTCAATAATCCAAATTTGATATTGAAATTCCATCAAGCACCCTCAGTCGATGTCTTAAATTACTTAAATTATACTTACTGATAAAATAAATAGCTCTGTTTTTGCAAACTGGTATAATTTATGCACCTACTAAGTTATTCCAGACTAATAATTGATATCCAAGAATTTTATTGTGTACTTATCTAGTTTCCGTCAATTTTGTTACTTACCAACTTCTGCCAGTACGGTTACGATATCCAAAGCAAATACACACATTAAAAATAAAATTGTCTGTCAAATGATTGAAATGATCTTTGTAACATTCAAAGCATAAATTAAGCGATGATCAGTGAAGTTAAGCATAAAAAATGTGATAGAAAGAAAAATTGTTATCTTCAGGTAAGTTCTGATATATGAAGCTCGTGACATTATCAGCATAGACAACTATAATGGAAAACGCGATTAAAGAAAAAATAATAATGTCAAAGGCACGAGTTTGAATCCGAACTGAATCAGCTGCGTCTATGCCATAGTATTTTTTTCATTGAAAAGTCACGTTGTTCTCCATTTTACGTCACAAATGATAATTTTCATTTGGATGAATCACGGAAACAACTCGTTTTGAAAGTTTTCCCATTAAAAGTTTTTTGAATTGGCGGAACTTCGATCCATTGAAATTGCACAATTGTATCGCATGAAAAAATGTGTTGTTCATATTTAAATTTTCCTGTCGCTGTGGCCGAATGGTAACATTTTTTCTTCGTTCTTATCTCTTCTTCAGCTTCATTACTTTAAATTTCAGTTTGAATTTATATCCATCGGTGAGTTTTTTTTAACTAATCCTACACTGCCTATTCAAATGTGGGGCGTATACAAATTAATAATAACTATTCTTCATGGCTTTCTTTCCACATAATTTCTGAATGTAATGCGTAGTGGATCAATTTTATTCAAAATTATCGGTATACGCAACATGCACAAGCGCATTGTGTCAACTATTTTTTTTACTCGTTTTGTGATATTTTTTTTTTGTATTTTACCGCGCTGAACAAAACTGCGATCTAGCGGCGTTAGGACAAAATAATTATTTGTATTATATATTGGCGAAAACGGATCAGCACAGTGTTAATAATGCTTTTATTAGAACTCGGTGCAATCTTTTATCGCATTTAGTTTTGATGATAAAATAAGTAAGTACAGCAATTTCAATTCGCATAGGCCATTTAGTGACAAACCACTAAACGGTAAACAGGATATATCATGTCATGGCTGATAAATGGAAATTACACTACAATGCAGCGTGGTCCACTTGCTAAATATAATAATTTATGAAAGAAATAGTGATGACACAATATAAATTGCAATGAGTTGGAAAACCCAAGAAGCTAAGTCAAATGATTCAGTTACACGCCCACTGAATTGAAGAGAAAAAGAAAAAGGACGATTCAAGTAAAGTTTATATTTTATTGTAGGCCCGATGACTTCTGCACATAAGGCGAATTGCATAAACGTAAGATGCGCATAGCTACGATTGCGCACATGTACACATAGACAGTTGGGCACAAATTAAGTGAAATATGTTTGTCGTGTTCGCGGTGGAGTGGTCAATGTAGTTGGCTTAGTTTACGGATGTCCCGGGCTTGAGTCCCGGTATGAACAGTTTCTTAAATTGATTTTTCAATCGATTTATTGATTTCTGTTCGTTGGCATGAATGTTTGTGATGTTTAAATTCCCTCCCACCCATCCAACCTACAAATGGGGCGTAGCGAGAGCGCGCTACTTCTGTCTTAGACATATCCTTAAATAGAAAGAGAGGTTGAGCAACTGAATAAAAAGCAGTTCTCGTAGAAAAAATCTGTTAAGATACCTCCATTAGGAAGCCGTGGAGCATATATATTGGGAGCGGACATGGTAATAAAATAAAATGTATTTGAAGTAAATAATTTCAATGGAATACATTTTTTATATTTCTATATACATTGTTATTCGGCGGTTCGCGTACCACTCACTAGAGGTCTGCAAGAAAATTTTCAGTGCTCCATGGAGTTGTTCCAATAATGCCACGGATTGGAGCCACGAATGCATAAACTTACTTGGAACAGGCAGTGACAAATATCACACTAATTAATTTGCTGTAATTAAACACTGATAATTGCCATTTTATACTATTTATTTTATCTGACTATAATTAGTGGACCATTTTGTTCAAGAGGATGTCGACCGCTGTATAATCTATTATTATTTTTTAAAAAATCTGTTATTTAATGCATAGTTATCTATGTGCGGATTTTACATATTTCTTTAACGTGACTGAACGAATACCGTAGAAAACTGTGACGATAAAATATGAATTTAAACAATAGCACATAACAAGCACAATTTTTTGGGATTTAGTGAAAGTGTTATATTCGTACGAAAATTATCGTACCATTTTGATGGTTATGAAATTTCAGTCTGTGAAGTAGGGCGAAGAAAGTGTTAATTAATTTATGTTGATTATGCACATAATTTTAACACGATAATTCAATGAATTAATCAGTTGTGATGAATAAGCCGTGTTATTTCTAATATATCTATCTTGTCGTATGTCATTGGGTACACCTGCATTTATATGAGAATGCGAGGTGACGTTTACTAGAAATGTGACGTCTTTTATCGAGAACACGAACGCTGTCTCATAAAATGAAACACTTCCCAGCATAAAAGAAACTTTTATTTTATTTTGCTTACGTTGATGATTTATCGCGGAGTTTTATCGCATTAACCAGTCATTCGTAATCGGCTTAGGTGTATCCGTTTTAGCGTGATGCGTAAATTGCAATACACCAATTTCATTTCCCTACCATAAAATCGAGATATATACCGTTTTCATGACTAAAAATTTTGGTGTTTATGTTAATATTTTTTAAATTTGCGGTTAAGGTAAGTGTTAAGTTTTACGGTTTACATAATGTCTGTGGAAAGGAAAAATGACGTAACTCACACACAAAAATATTGTGTATAGCACAAGCAAAACGTTTATTCAATTGTATACATAGTAATAGGATAAAGTATTTGGTTCTACAAAATTCTGTAGAAAATTTTGTAGAACTAAATACGTTGTTATTTTATCCTATTATAATGGTTTTCTTCCAAGTAAATGCCAATTCAATCAATGAGGTATAATTCTTTTTACCTTTCTACAGTCGATTTATTATATATTTAAAAATAAAATAGTGTATTAGCACGTTTTGTGTGAGCTATACACAATATTTTTTGGTGTGCGTTACGTCCTTTTTCGTTTCCACAGTCGATAATATTATTGATTTTAACGATGCTGTGATAATAAATGTGACACGTGTTTCGCTTATTTAAGAAGCATCTTCAGACTAACGGAAGGTTAATTAAAGAAATTACCATTCGAAAACATTTAAAACGTTAGTATGTTATCAAATAAACATAAATCTGTTACTGCATCATTAAAAATGAATTTCCACAAAGTTACCGCCGAATCCATAATAAATATTAATTTCTTTACTTTAAAAATATAATATCTCATTTCGATGTACAAGACTGCACTGCCAGCTTATTTTTGACAATACCGTCGTTTTTCTGGAAGAAAGCATGACGTATTAAGTTAGTTATAACAAAATGTTCCTGATTTCGAAATCCATTGTAAAAAAGAACACAGTTGTTTGTCAACTATACTTTAACTTAAAAACAATTTTCTACACACAAACTAAATGAAATTGGTATAGCGTTTCAAGCATTTGAAAAACTTCAAAGTCCAGTAACTCTAAACTAGTATTTTTCTGTTAGTGTTTTCTTCCAGAACAAGGATGATATAATAGTTGACATAACATGTTCTTTCACTGAAAACTTAAATTGAAACCAACAGATTCTTTGAAAAATCTTTTATGTAATTTAGATTGACTTCCCTCACAGTGGGGTGAGTTAGCGAATATATATAAATGGCACACTCGTCTATTTCCCGGCAAAGTCGGCTTATGCCATTGCTTGCAATCCTGGAATTGAATTTGTAAAGTAACCCTGGAGTATTATCCTTTCTTGCGATAGAACTAATCGCTCATATAATACTATATTTTACATAACAGATAAATAATTATTTCGGAGAGATAATAAAATTTTTTGCACTCTTAATATCAATCAAAATTTATTTCAGTATTTGGAACATCTCGAAAAAATGTAAATTAAATTGCGGATTACGATGTGCTGATAAGGCGTTATCTGTGATTCTATTTATTTACCTGTCAGCATAATGTGGTTGATAACAGCTGTTATTATATTGTAGACTAAATAGCAACCAAATGCTTCCCAAAATGTGTTCCGCGTTCATAAAAAACAAGGTCGAAATAATTTTAGAGATACCGAAGAGTATTTTCTAAAAAAAACCATTTTCATGCCTATATCTATGTAAAATACTGAAGATTGAAAGTCAAGTGTATACGTAATTTGTGCATACATGAAAATCTTTAATACATTGCGTTTAATTAAACTCATTTATAATGCGCAAAGCCCCATATTTTTGTATCTTTTGTATCTACAGTAAAACCTCGTTTTAAAAGACTTTCAGATATTTCAGATCATTTGTTAAAATTTTATCAGTATCGCTAGAACTTGATCAAAGAGTTGCAACAGTTTTAATGTGTGCCGACCGATGATTCGAGGTGTGCTTTGCCATGGCCAGTTGTGTGATTAGTTTTTTTCCGTCATAATATCCTCTTTGACATAACTTTTAAAAATTAATAAGTTCAACATTAAATATTTTTTTGCTTGAGTCAAGCAATTTCGGCTAACGGCTTTAACGATCGAATTAGTTAAGTATATATTACATTATTGAATTATTGATCCCATGTCACCTGTAGAGAGAGCCTATTTTTGAGATTAGCACTCGTAATGTAACAAAATTATCATTTATCTAGTGGTAAAGGCTGTACCCTAGTGATGAGATGTGTTCAGCCCAGATCCCGACAGGGTCAATATCATGGGTTTTTTGATATATTTTATCCTTGAGTTGATTTCGAGTGACTAAAAAATGTTAAATTTGGGTTACTTTCATTTGAAAACATGCATCGAAACAAACGAAGACTCATATTCCAACTATTTTTAAAACGATACGTTGGCGAAAAATGTGTTTAGTTTGTATGTGCATACATATTTAAAATTGCTTAGATAGAGGTTTACTGATGAAAAGTTTTAAGAATCGCTGCGCCAAACGAATACATATTGACATAGCATTCATTGCATTCAGTGAAGACAATGCAATGTAGTCTGTTAAGGCTTGAGGCAAGGTCAAGTATATTAGCGCCTATTCTATTATATTTGAATACGCTGCAAATATAATGCGAGCCATTCAAATGTTCACTTCCTCTACTGATGAGCCTCCATAGCTATGTAAATAGATTGACAGAAGTAAGTCAACTGCTTCAGTACAATAATAATTTATATTATTACGAGACTGTATTGCATTGTTCACGTTCAGGAATAGAGTTAATCGCGTAAATTCTTTTTCTTCTAGGGCCAGCTCTTTTCTTTCTCAGCTATCCCCTTAATGTTGATATCAACCCAGTCATTCTGATTCTAGATTCAAGACATTTTTTTGTACCGGGACCGTGCTTAATCATCCCTTAAATGGTAACGTGCAGATGTTGATATTTACATCTAGTATGCTATTAAGCTTATTTGCAATTCCTTAATTATGTTATAATCAGTATCACATAAGATACGTGGTAAGAATTCAAGGTTAAAGTGTTTTAATTATGTATATATATATGAGTTTACAGTGGAAAAGTTCTTGACGTTAGTTATATTTTAAGCGAAATAAAAATGACACCAGTGGCTTAATTAGCGGTTGCATCATGCCTCAATGTAGTGTTTCAAGAACCGGTTGTGTCTGTGTGAACAAACGTTTTTATCATCCTCTCATTTTCAGTTGATTTGAATTGTAAAAAAATAATGTTATATATTTACATTTTGATAAAAAATCTATGAAAAATAGTGGCTCAGCCGAATAAGGACTAGTTCTCGTAAAATATTTCGATTGAGATGCTCCAAGAATCCTTATATTCCACATTGGGAACGCGCATAGTAAAAAAATTCAAATACCTATGCAATTTCTTCAAGTAACCATTAGAGAATTTCATACCGAAAGTGAGTGAAGATCGAAAATCTAAGATTATGTTGTGTTCGAGATAAATCAGAAAGCCATAATTTTAGTGTGAGAATTATTTTTTTCTAATTGTTCAAAATATTTAGTGATAAAAAAAGAAACAATTAATATACCATGAAGTTTAATTTTATGAATTATGGCAAGTGATACTTACTTGTCCTTGTCTGAAAATTGAGATTTCTTCACATTTAAAACTCATTTCCATAATATTTAATACTTTTCTTGATATTTTTTAACAGTAAGAAAGAGTTGCAATAAAAATTTTACGCTCACAATTTCCCGGAAATTGTCTTAAGCATAAAATAATCCTTTTCTCAGGATGTTTGAGGAAGTTTTATGGCCAAAAATATAATTTATGGCCCCACAAGCTTTCAAGAGATTCCCGCGATACATTTCCAAGGCGTAAGAAGTATTAGAGCACACGAAACAAAAGTCGGTAATATATTTTACATATATTACATATTTTCATGTGTTCACGTCGACTTTCTTAGTCACAGGTTTCTAGGAAAGGCTTGATTTTACGTATGTCATTCGTATGGTATATTATTTTGTATAGCTTGTTTTTATGTCATATTTACTGCAAAAGTGAGATTAAGTTAAGATTTACAAAGTATAATGATTGTGTTATACGAATGCAGAGCAATTTCTGATAATCCAAGAACGGTTGCGATTACACAGTTGTGTATGTCGAATGCTTACATTCTTATTTTTCTTCATTATTTAAAAGTTAAAAAATGATTTATATCAGACATAATCGCCGACGTACTAGATGAGAAAATATATAGTAGATATCAATGCACAAGATTTCAGATGCTATATAGAAAAAATCAATACTAAATTTATCGCTCGCTAAGCAGATCTCTGGTCATATATTTATATCAGCGATTGTTTTGTGGTTCCGCTGTCTAATGTTTTGCATTTTTTAATTTTCGCTGTGTACTTGTTTTTATTCTCGCTATACAGTGACAGACTCATTCTTCATTGTCATGAATAATTAGTTGCAGTGGTATAATTAGTTTGTCTGTTTTCGTGATATTTATTATTTTATTTAACATGCGTTCAAACCCTTTTCCTTTAAATATTTTCAGAACATGAAATAACTTTGGCTTGGGAAATTTTATTAAATATGCTTAGGTTTCGTGACTAGACTAAATCACAGATAAAGGTATACATAGCTTCTTCCTTGTCAAAACCGTACTGTGTGGTATAATTGCCCCCATACTACTCGAAGTGCCCCTTTTGATGCAAATCAGTAACTAGTTGACTGGAAACTCGATACATATCTCTTGTGATACAGCAATATCATCAGCACTAGCTTGAGGCCGAAGATAAATGAGTGTCATTTAAAGTATGTTGTAAAACCAATGTATGATAAGAGACGGTATCAAGAGAAGGAGAAGACATTTGCTTGCATACAACTTAAGGCGTAAAAGCATGGTGTACTGCCGGCTTCAGTTACGACTACTATACTTAGTAAAATACATTTTTTATTCGGTAAGTCTCGCTTTTATTTCCACCTTCATTTCGCGTGTTTACCGAGGAAAGAGTTTCGGTCGGTGCTTGTTTTCACAGCTTGGCAAATAATAACGCCCCTAAGGTTTCTTATCAGGGGTGTCATTTAGCATTACAACCGCTCCATTAATGATGAGGAAATTATTTCTATTCTAGAAAAGATAGGATTTTTGTTCGTTCAGGTGATATTAAATATTTATAATCTAGGTTACCTTTTCACAAATGATTAAGTTTGTTTGTAAATTTATGAGGGTTAATTTGATTAATTTTTGTTTGATAATCGTCATGTTTTGTGTGAAATTCGAATGCAATTATGAATCTTTAATATATATATATATTTGGTATTACAGCTAACAGATAAATGCGTCAGATATTTCGAACCTAGATCAACTTAAATGAGAATTTTTGTCATTCGAGTCATTCGAGATCATCTCGAGGAGAAAAGATATCACAAACACACATGTCCAATACCTCGAATTCAAATTGAAAAATCTTAATTTGACTTTGGCTCTTATGGTGACTTACACTATTTTATGTAAATAAAAAAAACTAAAAGAAATCTCTAGTAAACTAAAATTTAATAGGAGAGAGGAAGCATGGAATAATTTTATTGCAAAGGCTTAATCGAAAAGTTTCGAAACATCACTTATTTTTTTCTAGTTCGTGTTTTACGGGGGCAGTAAAAACAATATATTTTTCTGTGTCAACAGAAATTCCAAAATGTTTTAATAACATATCTTACAAAATTCTGATAATTTTGATGCCTTGTCATTGCGAGTTCAAGGATTAAAAATGTTTTTCAAATAACTTAAAAATAAGATTTTATTTGTATGAAAACCGCGACAGATTTTGGATACGTACAACGTTGTCGTAATTAACGATAGTTTTTTGTGCAGAAGATATTTTAATTTACAAAAATTACATTTTATTATTAAATCCACCCCTGTTCATTTAATAACCTGTTTTCCAGAATTGCCGATATCTTTCGCAGACTTAACGTAAAATTCACATTTCAACTTTAAAGTTCGTGCAAGTCCTCTGAGCTTTCAGTAAACAATGCAGTTTGTTAGCTTTTTCAATTTTCTTTTAAGGTTCAAGTTATATTTGCAGAGCTCATTCTCGTTTGCTAAGAAGGGCATTAAATGAAAGCTAGATAATAATATACGTATTTTATAATACAGAAAGGCTGCGTGATATTTTCGTTTCATTATCACGGATTGTAGTATATAATATTGTAATAATATAATTCCATAAACTCTAAAAGTTATGGGAATGTTCTCTAGAAAAATTTAATTTTCGTCGTGGCGCGAAAATTGTAGAATACAGAAGAATAAGAAGCAATTGCAATAGCTTCTGTATTGTCAAATAAAAACATCGCTGTTTTGTATTCAATCTTTTTTAATAATTTCTAATAAACAAAATCGTTACGCTAAATCTGAAAATTACTTTAGGTAACAATATCTAGCTGATTTGGATTATTGAGATTTTGTACACTTCCATGTATTTTGTCACTAACGACCCGGGTTTCGCCTTTCGGCATCTTCATGCATTCGAGCACGTCAGTTCGAGTCCATTCGTGTGCTCGAATGCCTGAAGATGCCGAAAGGCGAAACCCGGGTCGTTAGTGACAAAATACATGGAAGTGTACAAAATCTCAATAATCCAAATTTGATATTGAAATTCCCACCCAAATTCAAGCACCCTCAGTCGATGTCTTAAATAATATCTAGCTGATTTTAAAAGTTAGTAGTGCCTTCTCTCACAAAGAACTTCTCTGGGCATATGTTTCATATTTTTTTATTTCAACACAGGATGCCAATCAGTGGGTCGTTTTTTATTCAACAGCTAATTGAGCTAATTAAGCATTGACAATAAAGCATATTATTTTTTAATCAGCTAACTTACAACACGATTCTAATACCAACCTTCAAAAAGGATACCTTATTCTCTTAACTCAGTTTCACTAATCATTACCAGACCGGATGTTTTCCTGGATTCACTAATTGACAGACATGTCAATTTAGTTTTTTTTCCGCAAAATATACGTTTATATTTTTACTTACCTTCTGGAGTGTATCAGTTTCGTCAAAATAATGGCGAAAAACTATGGAATTTCAAGGGGTTTGCTTTAATTTCATTTCCTGTTCAATGTATGTATATAAAAACACGTTTATGTGAAACAAATACACACTATAAAAGTCTCTCAAGCTTCGAATTGTGTTATAAAATATTTTCAAATTACAACTCACGAAAAGATCTTGGTGGTGAAAAGTAAAATCCAACATTTACAATGCTGTTATTCTGAGTGTTAATGAATATTGTATAATTATTTTATGTATACTAAAATAATTTGTATGAATACACCTCTTCATATAAATGCCACGAGGTCCGGCATGTTGTATCGTTATTTAAAACGGTTTCGTACACTAAAATGGTTGGAGAAACTTCCATGATAGATACTAGCCATTCATTATCGTAAGAGTAATCATCATTCAGTTATAATGTACTTGTCGATAGCTCACAGCTAGTGAATGAGTCTTTAATGTGTTCATAGCGTAACAAGGATGTCCTTCACTAAACGTGTTCAATTGAGTATTGAGTCATCCAATTGCGGCCAATGGACAATGACGCTGTTAACTACTAAATGGTCGCCATTTCTTCAAAATAACATGTCTGGCAGTAATGCGAATTGATAATGTGACCTTATCATGACAGGCTGTCATCAATCTTCAACTGCTACTATCAATATTTTTCTCTGTGTTGTGTTAATTTATTTTAAATATAAGTTCCAACTAGGTACTTTAAAAACTTATTATTTGTCGCTTATCGCTATCTGAAAGCAACAGTAAGATAAATTAAAAATACTGGTTTCGAGATACTTAATTGAATTTTAAGGTTTGTTTCATACTTTTAAAATACCTAGTTATATTTTTAATTAGTTTCTTTTTCGGGTTATGATAGAGAGATAGAAGATATTGGTAAGATTTTTTGTATCTAGTTATTCCACAGACATGATTTTTTGACGTTGCAGGGCAATTTCAATTAATGTAACAATGAGATTTTACTTTTAAATGGGGCATTATATGATAAATGTCATTGTTTCATTATGTAGGCTTTGCTTTCAGTAATCGATTGGTGTAAGTACTTATCTCAAATTGCCTTTTTTCATTTAATCTCACTGTTGCTTTCAGGTAACGGGTAAGTGTGTTTTATTTTCAATTATAATGATATTAATTATAAACACTGTACTTTACGACGTTCTTAATAATAGTTATCGTTTCTTCTGTACAGGTTGACAAATATTATATGTTACGTTACCTTAACTTTTTTTATTGTTTGATCCCTCCCTTTTTACAATCTAGAGCTCTCCACAAGGCGCCCTGAATCCTACATTACCCTCGATATCTAGGCGATGGTTGGATAGAATCAAGAGGGTTGCAGAGAGGCTGGGTGTGAACGACCGTAGAGTGCATAGTGCAGAGAGAGAGAGTGCATGGAAAACGGTTGGGCAGTCTGTTACACATTTAAAATGGATCGTATAGGTATATCACGGGAAAAAATACAGTTTTCGAATTCATTAAAAATCTAAATTATTATGATTTGTTGATAATTATATTTATATTTGATATATCATCATAAGAGACCCGTATTTTGAGCATATAATGGAATATGACTGTCCAAGCGACCTCGCAGTTTCTAAGGAAACTTTTCAATATATATTTCCCACAAGTGATTTCTTTGTTAATTCTAACAACTAAGTTTCTGTCATAACAAGTAGGATGAATAATGTAAACTGCCAGCAGCCATGAAGGAAGACGTGTGAAACATTATCTAGTGTTTATGCAAAGTCTGAATGACGTTTCGCTTGTCAATTAGTCAAATTAGTGTATGGAAGTGACTACTTTGCAATAATTCTCGCCAGCATGCCGAGCGCATTAGCAACATTGCAGTGCAAACATTGTAATATATTATTTACGCCGATTTATAAATAGTATTATGTATTCAATACCAAAACCATATTTTTATCTGTAAAGGTAGGTTGTGCTATAGTATAATAAAATATTCAAGTAATAAACCTTCCTGCTGTTAATATATTTCATTTAATTATTTTCAAAATGATTACGAGAACAAAATTCAACCTAGTTTCTTATCCACATTTCAGTGATTTCTTTGAATGTCTGCTCCCAGTGTGCAGATTTTGTACAGAGATATTAAGATGCTAGAGAATGAGTAAAAACTGATACTGGAACATCTCAACTAAAGTTGTTTTTACGAGTTGTACGTCAGTCGTTCAACTTCTACCTTGGGAGATGGTAAGGATATAAGAATGGAGTTATTCAATACATAAAAATATGTAGTTAACTTATCACTCTCTCTGTCTCGTGTTCAGGGTGGAATAAAAGATGCAAATTTTAATACAAATAGGTATATACATCGATTGAACAATCAAAGTATGAAAGCTTCCATTCCAGAATTGGAGCCCGTGACATTATGATATTAAATTAGTTTTCTGTCATGTCCATGCCTAAAATCACATTCTATGTTATGTCAACTCTCACCTGCAAATTATTTGAAAAAATATACGCTTATACGTAATAGAATTCGATTCGAGAAAGCAAATTTGTAGGTCGTTTAAATTTTGAGAAACGAATTAATTACACAGGTTATTCGCGAATCTATTTAGCATATTTCTCTAGACATGAATGAAGCAATCGGAATTTTATCGATTGGTGATTCAGAACATGAATGTGATTCCCCGTTGGTTATTTCGCATTATGTTGTGTGACGAGATTATGATAGAAATATTTGGAAACAAATCATAGTATTCGGGGCATTACGCATGCAATTTTTAAGAAAAGAAAGATTTTTGTGTGACTACTTATATGACAAACTTAATTAAAAAATAATGTTGTTTTAGCGGGCGACCGCCGTAGTACAACGATCATGAAAATACATACAGTTCTTGAAAAGTTATGGAGATTCCTCGATTTATACATAGATTGGATTCCGGTTAATGGAGACTTCCGTACATGTGTTTATTAGCACCTGACCTGTACCAAATTAGCGAGATGTTTCGTAGAAAAACAAATAACAAGGAATTGAAGTTGGGTACGCCCTTATGTTATATTGCTCAGTGATGTCTCAATTAAATAGAAACAAATAGGTTTTTCATTTAGTAAAAATAATCTTAGTCGTTTTTCAATATTTCGCTCTACTTTTGCCACCCCAATCACTCATTAAGGACGTGAAGATCATAATAATTTTAAAGCATGTGATTGCTTTATGGAGACTTTTTAAAGAAACGAAATGATTTGTACTTATATTTCACATAGTAAAACTGTTGTATGAAGTAATCCTAGTATATATAGTCGGTGTATTACTCCATATCTTAAACTCCTGGACGAGACCGACTGGATAAAGGGAGGGAAGGGAGCCCGAGACAGACATGCTTCGATGATGGTGGTGAAGTCGTTCATAAACCTAAATGAATCGTAGCGCTTGACAAAGACCTTTTTTCTGTAAGATTATGCTCAATTATTAAAGTGACTTAATTGCAATAATTCTACCGCTCTATTTATCCTGGGCAACGAGGTTCAGAACAGCGAGTAGTCCTTGAAATATTTAAGTTTATCACACCACCCTGATTGAAACCCTTGGTTTTTCAATGTAAGTTATGTAAGTAAATTACTCGATGATTCATCATTTTATACTTACCGATAATAATTACTATACATTCATAGGAATCGGTAATTTACTGGAACTTGGTTTCTATTTCGGCAATCGGTGATAATAATTCCAGTTACTAGATATTTGTTATATTATGTGAATTGCAAACATATTAAGCTTCAGGCGTGAACAGTAAGATTTAACAATTGTCAGCAACGTGCAGTATCTCATGTACGACTTGTCAACAAGTGTGGACTCAAATGTAATCTAATCGAACAGCTCTTTTCTCGACTCGTTCATAAGTTACCTAAAAGTTTATGGCAAGTTATTAACAGGTTATTATTTACTATTTAACTATCACACCAGGGGCACAGTTTAAGAAATCGATATGGAAATCGTATGCAAGACTGTCGGTAATTCTGATGGCAAAGATTATCCATCAATTAAAATTCTTTAACCGATTTTTCCTTTTTATTTATCAGTCGGATCTGTCGGCCCCGTCGGTCATGCCGACTTGGTTGCATCTCTGACAAATTACAAGGCATTTAAAGAGTTTACGGCGTCTTATGGAAAGCGATTGAACGCAATTCCTTAACACATTAAACCCCTTGTTTTACCTTTTCTTTTTTTTAACACTTATTTTAAACATAACCTACTGCACACTAGAGTGCATGCAACCAAGTCTTGAGGAATTTCTCCTCGGACATTCCTGGCAAACATTTGAAACATAACGTTGTTTTCGGAATACACTCTGTAAGAGTGTGAAGCCGTAGTGGGTGGTGGTGGGTCCAACGTTGAGTACCCTAGGGCATTTAAAAAAACCGATTTTTCCTTCTGATTATACAGACTCGTATGGAAAGAATGTATTTTTTAAATATGTATGAGAATCTAGGCCAACCTTTTTAATCATTTTCGCTTCCAATTTGAGAATCTCAACAGAAGTTGTTCTACGAGAACTACTTGTTATTCAGTTACTCCACCTTTCCAGGGAGGGTAAACCATTTCCATGGGAAAAGCATATTGAATGTGGATGTTTTTTTACGTCATTAATCCTTTTTTTATGTATAGTATATTTTAGGAATGTGCCAGGAAACGGCAAAACATTTTTGTTTTTATGGCATACCATTTTGACCATAGATATTGTAGTTGAATGGTTCATACTAGTTGTTTTCAACTGAGCTTTAGCTCAGTTATTATATAAGCTATTATCAGGGTGTTTCATTAGTCCATTTTAATAATTGAAGGTGTAGTATGAATCAATTAATATACCATGAATGTATGTATGCCAGTGCTGCATAATGCACAACATATTTGAAAGATGGATCAGTTTATCCATTTTCTAATTTTTCCCAGGCCACAGAGGTGTCGGAAAATTAATTATTTATATTATACTAGTCGAGATATGCGTTTTAAAAAATGAAATGTTTGCTGATGAAGTACTTGTTATTTTGGGCAGTAAGCGGTCCATGGGCCGTGGTTTGCGCATTACTGATGTGGACGAAAAAAAAACTTTCGGAAGAAGTAAAAGCGATGAGTCTTTGATTTGTTTATCATTTAAAACCCAAATTAAGTATAATTGGCAGATACTTTTAATGTGATTAACATGACAGTGTGGAATCAAGTATTTTTCATTAACAAATAGGTATATCTGGTTTTTTAATTTCATTTTAAATGTATGTAGTAATAATGTGGCAAGTGTTTGTACAACAATTCGGACTTCAGCATCTGCTAATTAGTATTGTCAGCAGAGAAGCTGAGTCACGCTTGTTCAACTAGTGTAGGGATGGGCAACCGATGACTCACGGGCCAGTTTTATGATTATTTAAATATTGGAAACTCAGACATGCCCTCTGGACACACAATGTCACTTAAATATACTGTTTAATTTTTTCAAGTGATATGTAATTAACTTAGTCACGGAATGGTAACGCAAACATTTTTTTTTTGTATAGCGCTTGATATTAAAAATATTGATTGATTGCCGTTTTAGGACGATCTAAAAATCTATTAGCTGATCAGAATGATCAGAATGGTAATAAAATCTATATATTAATTATTTATAAGTACACATTTAGTAACCTACCTATGTTTTGAATTGAGATATCAAATTATAGTTTAAGATCTTCTTCGGGAATGGGTTTTACAAATAAACTTTTAATAGTGTCAGAAAACCAAAATTGCCCATCGCATACTAATTACAGCTCATTGTAAATCATTAAACATATCCAATTACAATTACGCGCTCTAATATCATAACCCATAATCTCCGTCTATGCATGTTTTTGACAAATCAAGAAATTTCATGCTACAATTACAAATAGAAAAGAGTGTGGAGCAAATGGCCTTGTAATGGAGGTATCTCAAGAGAACTTTACTACGAGAACTGCTTGTTACTCAGGTGCTCAACCTCTCTTTTCGAAGTGAGTAGGGATAGAAGATAGGGCTAGGACAGAACTAGTGGTTACCTAATCGCTCTCGCTATACTCCGTTTTTAGGATCAGATGGGTGGAGGGAAATTTTAGATCCCAAAAATTCATACCTACGAACAGAAATTCATAAATCGATTGAAATAGCAATTCATAAAACTATCCGCACCGGCACTTGAACACGAGACATTCATAACCTTAGTCAATGAAGTTTACCACTACAACATCGAGCCAACTGGAAATTTTAATGAGTTTTAAAGCATAATTTTATTACTGACATGTAATAAAAAAAAATATCTAATATGCAGTTGTCGACCACTTAATCGGCTTGTTGATTCGGTTGAATAGTTTGCGCATGTGAGCGAAGCGTAAGTATACTTCATTCAAAGTTTGCCAAAACATTTTCGAAATTATATTTAAAAACCGGTGGCTTTCGAATATAATTATTTTGAGTAAGAAATAATGACGATAACCATATTGAAAAAAATGTGTGTTTGTTGACCACGTAGAAAATATTCTAGCTTTATAACATATTTCCTAGATTAATTGAATTGTACTAGACATTATTTATTCGAGAATGTAGTGGATTTTCCAAGCGAGGCTTAACATAGGTTTTAGCGATGACATACAACCTGGAAATGTTCAAAGTTGTAACTATAGAGATCATACAATCGTTTTAATTCGATTTTACTTCAATTGTATATATTGAACAATAATTTACTCATGGGTAGGTAGATCGGCGGCGTCCGTGGCGCAGTTGGTAGCGTCGCTGGCTACGGTTACCGATGTCTTGGGATCAATTCCCGGTGTGGACGGTTTCAATCGATTTATGGATTTCTGTTCGTAGTCTGAGTGTTTGTGATGTCTAACAACCCCTCTCCCACCCATCCGATCCTCACGGGGCGTAGCGAGAGCGATTAGCTAATCACTAGTCCTATCGTAGCCCTATCCTTCTATCCATACTCTCTTCGAAAAAAGAGAGGTTGAGCAATTGAGTAACAAGCAGTTCTCTTAGAAAAATGTTGTTAAGATACTTCCATTAGGAGACCATATTCTCTACATTGGGAGCGGACATGAAAAAAAGGTAGATGTTGACTTTATGACTCAAAAATTTTCTGCACGACTGCTTCAATCAATGCTGTTAAGGAACGTGTATGACGTCACACTGTGAAGTGGGGGGAGGTGGGGACTAAAATTAATTTAAAAAAAAATGATAGGAAAGGTTACAGAAAATGTGATGCTAAAAAGTTAACATAATATAAGCTCATTTTTCTAAATATATAATGTTAAATAAATTAAAAAACGTGGAGAAATTTGTTCATTGGGTAAAATATAATATTTTAAGAAGGTGGCGAAAGAGGGATTAAAATACGTTTTAAAATACATTTAATGGACGACCCCTATAAATACTTGCTGCAATGCATTTGGTATCGCATATGTATTTGTTTGCTGTTTGGACTGTCAATATAACACGCATACATAAATGTTTGGGAAACAATTGTTTGAGTTGTAAAAAAATCATTAAAAGATGTTTTTATCTGTTAGAATGAATCATATTAACACCGAATTTTAGATTATTTTACGTGTTGAAATTACTAATGATTGTGGTGAACGAATCTTTGAACAAATCATTTTCCTTTTTCGGAAGATCAAAAATTTTGCGAATTCTACACGTCAGAATGTGGGAAGAAATTCATGTCTAGTAAGATGACTTTTGTGGTTAACTTTATTCTTATTAAGGGTTAAAGCAGACATAATGTTCGCTGACCCAAATTATGACTGAAATTCTTATTTTAAGGGTAAAATAGTAGACGAAATAAATAAATTTTGTTGAAGAAGTGGCAATCCAAGCGACACAGTATCGAATTTGGGAAAAAACTTGCAACAAATACCCATTAGCATTCAATAATATATATATCTATAAAAAATGTTTGTTTGTCCTTTATGCGTTCCTTTAACATTCATCCGATTTCGATGAAACTTTGGTGAGTTGTTGTACGCACTCTCGTGAAGGTTTCGGAAGAAAAAAAAATAAAATCTAAAAAAAAAAAATGAAATATTTCGAAAAAAACCTTCTGATTTATTCGTGTACGCGCTAGATGGAAAATCAAAGAAATAATGTGTATCCAAAATCCAAAAGCACTTCTATAAACAGAATTAAGACACAAACCCTTTCTTTCTTTGAGTGGCATTGCAACGCATGCCTGGTACTCACTAGTGAAATATAAATAAGTATAAAATCAAAACATGCATAACGGTATCTTTGGTGGATTGAATATTTAGTCTAAGTTTTCAGTGTGTGTTGAAATCAATATTCGCGTATGAAAATCGACATCAGTGTTACGCCACATGAAACCGTTAGAATATATTATTTATTGCTAGCTAAAACAAAACAAAAAAACTAGCCTATAGAAGAGTTGACCATAATAATGAAATACATGAATAATAATGGGAGCATATTCTCTGAAATAATTTATCATATTGGATCATTTAACATGGGTTTATGAAACGGTAAATGTAAAAAAAACAGGTTATATAAACGATTGAATCTGATCTATCACCACGTGTATCGGATATTTTGTTCAAATAAGACTATTAAATTAACAGGCACAGTGAAACTTGTTTGATAGGAGAACGTTTAACAATTCTGTTAATACTAAATAGGTTTCAATTTATTCCTGACAAAATCCAATTAATCTCATATTATTACATTATTTTCACAATAAACAGTTGTCGTCAGTAATTTATAGCTTTATAAACAGTACAAAAATGGTGCTGCTATCAAATTGTACAACCCTTGTGTTGTAACTCGTAATATTAAAACGTGTAAACTTTCTAATAACTTGATGTATCATAACATCAAAAACACTGGTGAGGTAATTTTGAATACTTACTTTGTTTAACACGAAAAGATGTTTTGTCTCTTAATTTCATGTTCCAATGTAATTTTAAACGTACTTTTTTACTAAATGAAATCATTTTAAATAAGATTTGAATAAAACATTAATTTAGGTAAAAAAACGCACAAAAAATTGTATGATTGCAATGTTATCGTATAGAGATTTTAGGCGAATGCGAGAAGTCGATCAGCACATGTTTGGACGTGGCCCAGCGATTTAATCATATATTTTTGTGGTAGATATTACTCTAATCGACTGGATAAAATACAAAGATTATTGAATAGGTAATTTGAAGAATAGAAACACCGTACTACAAAGAAGTACAGTAACATTTTTTATAAATTATAAAACAACACAAGGACCACCCTACAGTTACGCCACTTGTAAAAACGTAATCTAGAAATGATGATTTATATAAAATGGTCATGGTTACATTCTACATGTTTTATTAATTTGACAAAAAAGGTAAAACAACATTCATTTAATTAGCAGTGATTATAGAGGTTCATGTTTATGCATTAGTTTATCCATCATACAAGATGGCGTAATATTAAAATATATATATATTAGTTTTTTTTATAGAACAGAAAAAAATGAAATAAATGAATACCTAATGATTATTTGTTTAATCTGTAAACGTATATTTATAATGAGTCGTTTTTGTATGTAAAAATATTTATCTAGGTAGAATTAATGAATTAATAATAATACCAAAAATCACAAAGGTATATTATATTATACATGAATATTATAATAAGGCCATCGGTATTTCGCTACATAATGAAATCGCCAAAAGGCAATAGAAATATGTACGTATTCACATATTATCATTATTAATTATTTATGAAATTATTTTTTTATTATCGCAAGAAATATTGGACTCTTGCTTTATCTAATCTTTTCATCTGCAGGTTATTTAAAAAAAAAATATTATATACAGTTTTTTATTATATTCCTAGCAATGAATTTTAGTACTGTCAATATAAATAAAAAATCAACAGATATTGCATAGTTGTCTTATTGAATATTTCATTTATATCCCTGACCAGCGGTCTCTATGCATTTTCATTAATCTCGTGATTTAATATAAAATAAAAATGGATTCAACTGAATTCGTATAAGAGAAAAGTGCATATGATTTATTTTTTCCTCATACTCACCTAATTATTCAGCTTTGCCGGGGATAGAAAGTGCTAACATTTAGACATTTGCGTTATTTTGGTGAAAAATGCATGGACGATACCATACCATGTAACACCTATAAAATATAGTCCATCAATAAATACTAATGTTAAATGTTGAAAATAGCATATTTGAGCTAGAAAATGCAGCCATAGCATGTGTACTTTTGACGTCGCTAGTCGCTACTGTTAACCGTTTGGGAGTTCTTGTGACAGACAACTTCAGTCAATTTTTAGCCAAATTTTTAACTGCATTCCCAAATTTACTCGTTTTACGGCATAAGAAATTGATCATCAATGAGTGTATTATTTATATAAAGAAAAAATGCTAAATAAAGTAGAACCCTGGTTCATCGTTTTTAAGGCACTTTCAAAAATAAAAATGAATGCGGAGAAATGATAAATGCGAGAACGATAGTTCGGGGCTCATAATATGTATTTAATTATTTAATTTATTGACTGACGACCCACTTCAAATTAATGACTGGTATTTGCTTTCGGTATTTAAAAATAATGTTAGTTCCCACCTTCTTGAGTTTTTAATTATGAGTATTACGTTTAAGATGTAAGAGTCATTTTTTTGTGTAAAGGAATTATATTTATAAAAACAAAACAGATTTTGTGTACTACTTCGACAATCTTATGAAATGGTCAGAATTAGTTTCATTCATCGCGAGAATTTTCAACTGATTTTATACCACTGTTTTAGACATAAAATGCAGATTGTTATTTCGACAAACTAAATATGTGATTATTATGTATTTTGGATTTTTGTTGTATAAGCACTCAGTTCTATAGGTAGGCATCAAACAACAAGGAAAATTAGATTTATAATAGTAGCACTGAGTCATTTTTGAAGAATGTACATGCAGTCATTACTTTGCAAATGCGTTATGAATTTTTGAAATGCTCTCCTGTAAAATATCAAGTTTGCAGATACGGGATTATACGCAGTGTCGATTTGGATGCTTGTCACAAGTGGCCGAACATTGGTTTATAACATCGTTTTTTTATTTACTTACGCTATATTCTGTATAAACAAATTATCATAGCAATTCTAATACTAGAGATATTTTCAAACTTTTTTATTATCAAATGTGGTCTGTAAACTTATTTAACTTGAGATTTTTTTTATCTAGTAGTTAATAATGAGCCGTGCTCGAGTGATGATGATAATGGACTAGCGTTAAGTGAAAATAATAAGCGATATAATTAATTAAGAATTGTTGCTGTAAATATTTGCGATGGTCCAGTGAACAAGAGCATCCGACGCGACGCTAAACTGACTCGCCTCACATTGGCTCAATCAAACCCGTCATCCGTTTAATTATGCATCCGTGTTTTTGAAAGCACAACTCGCTGTCCAGTGTACGCATCCCACAACATAAAGTGCGGCGGGATTGGAACCAACACTAATCTATAGAGAAATTCGTTGGAGTAGAGTGATATTTATTTAAAATTAATAATGTACCTTCCCTTACTCAGTGTTTCTTCAGTGGGTCTTATATTGCATTTTTGTGAGGCTTTTAATCATTTTCGTACAAAATATGATTAATTTACGTTTAGTTATTTTGGATATTTATGATGATTTTTAAAATGTGATAAAAATAAATGAATCAATATTTTTATAAAAGTAAAACACAATTTTAGGTGCTCATTCCCATATTTAAAACATGACCAGAAAAGTTTCTTTCAGTTAATGAGCATTATTATCTACCAACGAAAACCGGTCCCGATCATAGAAAGAAATTTGCGTTTTATAAATTATTGTATCTGTTTTTTTAATATAACCTTTTCTTGCGAAATATTGAGATTCAAAATCATTCACGTGAAAATTAACGTATTTGTAATAAGCAGTGAAGCACATTATAGCAGATTTCTCATTTGATGAGGTTAGTAAACAATGGCTTGTTTAACTTATTATTTTAAAAGATTGAGAATGGTTGATTGCTTTTCCATCGGAGAACTTTTTAAAATCTATTTTATTGTATTCTGAACTGGTCCGCGCATCATGTTTTTACCACGCTCAATCGAATAATATTTTATTTTGGTTTTTAATAACAAATGAGTATCCTTGATAGCGATTGATTGTGTCTTACGTGTGGTGCTTAACCACAAAGAAGCGAGCTGGGTTTCAGGTCACACTTTCATATGCAACTATATTATTACACAACGGATCCTGATAACGCTTTAAATCCAGGATGTGGAGCTCATAGTTTGTTAAAAGGTCTATGTCAACGTCAACCAGCGCCGATATCAACGGGGTGAACGCACTGGCTACAGAACTGATCGAGTTTTGTTGGTCTGTGGGTGGATGAAGTCGCGGTCGGTCGACCCCAATCTTTATCCTTGATTAACCCGTCTCGAAACACGCCCTCTAATGTCATGTTCACCTGATACCTCGATACGAACGTTTCAGCAGGAAAACATTCAGAAATTGCGAAAGACTGATGATTGTTTCATTATTGTAGGATACGACAGATTTTTCGAAGTGGATAAAGCAAACTAATTTTAATATAGCACGCTATTACTTGCTGAAGTTAAGTTTTGATTCCTAATTTAACCAATTTTCAATTTTTCTTTTAATCAATCTTATTTTTGTGACTACGATGATCCACAGCATGGGAGCTATTTTTTCGTATTTTTATTTAATAATAATAATTTAAATAAATTGAGTAGATTAAAAAACTTTGGTTTCAAACTAAAAAAATAATTTAAGGGATAGAATAATGAAACAAAAACAAAATTTTACAATTCACGACATGTTGCGAATCGAATGTCTTAGGACTTAGGACGTGCCAATCTACATTTGACAGGAATTAAGACTCGACTCCTTTTAGCAGCGCCATAAGCTTAAATTTGAAGATTTAGCGGATATCTAAACTAGGGCTGCCAGATGTCACAGTATTCCGGGATTTTCCCTAAAGAGTGCTTTCGAGACAGCCGAATGCTTGTAGTATTTGTACTAAATGTCCAAATGTGTATAGGTCGTATAATTTAAATTTAAGTGTCCCGGTTTAGACGTCAATAAATCTGGTAACCGTAATCTAAGCACATTTTATTCAGCTTGAATGGATATTTATTCTGTCGAACTTAAAATACGTACATTTTAGAGTCTGAGTAAGACATTTATTTAACAATAGGACTATAAGACTCAAAACTTAATACCATCGTCGTTTCACCCACAGATATTATCTATGCTCTTAAGTATTAACAAAACACTCCCTTTATTATTAAGTACGAAAGAGGATTTATCAAATTTTATCTTAAATATCTGTAAAAATAATATATGTAATAACATCGAGCCTAAAATACAGTACGAACATAATATTATAGTAAAGCTACATTATTTGATATATGAATTTCTTTTGGGTAGTACCAATAGTTTGATAGTATGCGAAACTTAACGAAACTGTTTGTGGAGGTTTAATATTATTTCAATAATTTGTTTTGAACTAGTCATTGTTGGATTATTGTATACACGTTTTGGTGAAATCACATAGGTCCTGACAGCTGTGTTGGCTCCCGAGCCCGGCCATGCAGAATGGGTTATAATATTGTTTATTCGTAATGAGTTTAGTCATTAAAATGAGGAAGCTTAACTATAATATTAGTAGGAATTAGTCCGACTACACTTTAGGAAATAGTGCCTAATATAATACATAGTTATGTATAAGAAATTTCCATTAGGTATGAAGAATTTTAAAGTCATTGGCGTAATTTGACTGTTGAATAAATTAGCAAATTTAGATAACCATCCGCAAAACAAGTAAAATAGCTTAAATGATGAATTTTATAATTATACGATAGTTTATTGCCTCTCCGAAACACACTCTTATTATATTACTTTTGAATATTTATAAATCTGAATGAATGCATGAATAAAAAATATTAAATTAAAAATAAAAATACATAATTTATATAAAATAAAATTCGTTTAAATTTCTAACATACATAACACAGATACAATCGTAAATGCAACGTTGTGTTTTTAGACAATATGAACTGTTATGAGAAATATTTTATGTCTTCTCCATCTTATGACTGCCTGATACATTATTTATAACAATCGTACTATAAATTTCGTCACAATGCAAATAGGAAATGGAATTTGTGTAATAAAACAAACATTGCTGATGTATCATAGAAATAACGCGTAGATTTCTTATGATCGCCTGATACTTTGTTTATGTTTATGTCAACATTAATCAAATATACTTTTAGATAAGCCATTCATTCTTATACAATGTCAATAATACTTATTGCGTGTGGTGAAAGCTATCTTTTATGTTATTAACCTTCTAATCCATTATAACGCCCTGATACATTAACCGCAGAGTGACCGATGGCTTTTTCCAGTAGAGAAATTTCTTAAATTGTTTTATTTTGGACCTCCAGTTTTTTGGAATATCTCTGTATGGAAGATTTCTTTTTAAATTTGATTGAAAGCAATATTTGATAATAATAATTTTAATCCATCTCTAATACATTTTTAACTATTAAATCATTCAAACTTTATAATGTAAGCAAGTAGTAAATACATATATTTATTTAGTACAGACTTCCTAGAAAATACGACCGGTGATGTTGATTTGGGAGCAATTCGTAGTCTTATCAATTAGTGATTATATTCATCTGAATTTACCTGAAATTCCATTGGCGTATCCATAAATATTTGAAAAAATGTAAATTATTGTATACCGTTTAAAATAAAAATTACGCTTATACACAATCATGTTGATATATTATTTGAACGGGTATCTTGTGGGTACCTAGTTGTTTCACGAATAATAATTAATATACAGTAATTTTAGTTTTTATATTACTAAAAATTGATTACGATTTGGATTCCAATCTAAAGATGTGTAGGGTTTTGACAAGCATACAAAAAAATATTATTTAATGAATGTCATAAACTTATAACGTGCATTTATAAAGGTGAGTTAATTTTAATAGAAGCGGGGCAAGAACCTGATATCTTTTCTCAAGATTCTTAAAGATAAGACCGATGATTGGTAATTATTGGTGATGTGAAATATGTACCGTATTTCGACATTATAAATTTATTGAAGGTTGGTCGCTTCGGCAATCTTCCTTTGCCATGCTTTTGGAGTAGGTTGGTATATTAATATTTGACCTTAGATATAAATTTAAAAAATCAAACATATAGTATATTAGAAATTTTACATCGTAAGTCGTAAGGGGTTCAGAAGTAATATCGGACGTCACTGTTTCACGCTTTTATTATCTCTAGACTCGACTAAAGGTGGAAGAGTTATTGAGTATATTGGAGATGCCGCTCATCATTAGACATGACTATTGGAAACTTCTTAGTCGAAAGGTAGTCTGATATACTTGTCAATGTTACTACTACACATAAACAGTACCTATAATTTTAACCATTCTAAGGTAGAAGGTCCTATTCACACAATTTAATCACTTCTTGATCGAGTCATATGAGCGAGTCAGTAAAATGTACAACATTAAAAAAATGTCCTAACTAGAAATATAATGTTTTCAATGCTTTCGTGAGGTGCATAAAAGATGAATACATAGAAAAACAACGTGCAATAATATCAACAGTGGTGCATACACTGCATACGTCCTCAATGTGGGAGAGAGTTCGAAGGTCTGAAAAAATGTAATTTATATTTTTCATGCCATTCAGAGTTATAATCGGATGTTGATTGCATTGGAATTTACTTGATACAAATATAGTTTAAAAAATATCAAAGTGTTAATTACCAACATTCCTACTCAACACATATATACTTTTTTCCTTGAGCAACGGCAATAAATTGTATTTCAATATGACTGAAGATAACATAGTGTTCATCTCTTCTGTGTTCGTATATATTTATATATTATATAGACATTTTTGACAATGATGGCGTGATGCCTTACCAGCTATCAAATATATGGCATGTTTTTTCTGAAACTAAATGGTATTTAATTTTTTCAAATTTTTTTGACATTTCAATATAAAATTGGACAATTAAAAATTAGATTTTGAAATTCCATCAAGCACTCTCAGTCGGTATCTTAAATTGAATTAAATTAAATGCCATTCGTTTACTTTCTTATGGCATTTAGTAAATATATTACTTTCATAGAAATTTATTGTATTATTTTATTCCTTATTTCTAAGAATACATATTTTTGTTGACTGCGAAAACAGGTTCGAGTCCTCTGATTCAATGAGTAGGAACACATGACTGTTCTCCCCACTCGTGAGCTCATTCACCTTCAAGGTATAATTTGTTCCCCTTAGAAGGCGAGATGTAAGTTTTGAATCTTTAAATATTATAAGCGAGTGGTACGATTAACTAAGAATACCTCCTTGCTTTTCCAGTCGAATTCCATCCCTTTTAAAATTTAGTATTTTTTGCCATATTTATATTGAGTGAGTAAGAATTACAGATTATTGATTGAATTGGTAGAACTCCATTATAATAGGATAAAATAACAAAATATTTAGTTATACAAAATTTTTATCCGGTAGTTGATGGCTACTTCGGCCTCGCGCCGTCGTCAGAACCATACTTAAACATACTTTTGCTTAGCTATATTTCCTATTAAAAGAGACAGACAATATCATGTCATCTCACGTATCCAAACATCGTAATGTTTATTTTATTAAATATTATTAAATATTTATTAAATATTTATTTTATTAAATAATTCATTGTACCAATTGTGTTTTTATAAAAAGAGCTTATGTGGTGTTATTAATTAGTCGTTAAAACAAATGCATCGAAATCTTACCGATTAGGCGTAATTATATGGGCTTCCTCGTCCTTCTATCTCTTTATAAAAAATAATAGCTTTATGAATACCACGTATTATATTATAGTATAGGGAAATGCCAGGTGCTTCGTTCATTTGAAAAGCAAACGTATACGCCAACCCTTTTCTCTTCGAAAAAGAGTGGTTGAACAACTGAGAGTGAATGTAACCAACTCTCGAAGAATTTCTTAACGGAAATTTCTGGCAAACATTTGAAACACGAATAACGTTACAGAATACACCCTGTAAGAAAAGTGAGAAGCCGTAGCGGGTGGTGGTGAGTACAACGTTGAGTACCATATAGAAATTTAAAAAAACTGAATTACAAGCAGTTGTCGTAGAGAACCGTCTGTTGAGATGAACTCTATTATGCTTCGCATTGGGAGCGAACATGGCTAAAAAAAGGAATGCTTTACATTGAATCGATTAATATTGCATTAATTATCCAATAAAATATATCGATGAGTTTGCTTTCAAAGCGTATGACATGACCACGAAACCACTTCGACAGAGTTTACTATAAAAGGTGTTAAGCACGGCTAGATAACTGAATATTTTTAACATACTAATAGAAATAGTTTTAGATATGTGGGTCATGGGCGTGTATTATCTATAATACTCCAGCTAAGTGTTTGTTACTTAGTGCATCGTCGCTGTCTCACTAATTACAACGCTGAATTTTACTTTTATTGCTCTAAAAAGCAATTGTTACAAAGAACTAAAAATCTATTAGCCTAAATACCTATATTTTGACACATTGACACTTTCGATAAGAATTTGACTGACATAACAAAGAATCTGACTGAAGTAAATATCCTTGTGATAAATTTAATTATCTTTTTCGTTTAAATTTATAAATTAATAAATATTCACATAATGCGGTTGCCAAATATAACAAATTATAAGTATGACAATGCTATAATTCTGCTAGAATTATAAGATTTGCTCAATCGCTATTTCGGTTGATTGGTTTGAAGTTTGAACGTTGTTCTGACGATGGCTAATAACTATCAACCAAATCCTATAATTATTCTTGTAGAACTAAAAACTCTCATATATTTTTTACCATTTCCGCTCTCAATGTGGAGCATATGGCCTCCTAATGGAGATATCTCAACAGAAGTTTTCTACGAGAACTGCTTGTTACTCAGTTGCTCAACCTCTCTTTTTCTAATAGAGTAGGGGTATAGGGATAGTGTTAGGTCGGAACTAGTGGTTAACTAATCGCTCTGGTACCCCCGTTTTTTAGGATCGGATGGGCGACGGGGAATTTTAGACATCACAAACATCCATACCTATGAACAAGGGAAAAGATATCGATTGAAAAATTAATTTATGAAACTGTCCGTACCGAGACTTGAACACGAGACATCCGTAGCCGTAGCCAACGAAGTTGACCACTGCAATACGGCCCAACGATATTTTATATTTTTATTTTACTATAATGGAAAATCCACCAAGTAAATGCCAATTCAGTCAATTCAAAGAAATATTATCTTTGTTTCGAAGAAACGGATATTGATGATACATGTTCATTAGAGATCTGCACGGGCCGAAATTTAGGAAAATTACCCGGTCCCCGTCATCTTCAGGCTCGGCCCGGTCCGAGTCCGAGGTTCAATATCACACTTGTTATCCGAACCCGACCCGAAGTCCAGATTAATTTTTTAAATTGATTTATACTTTTCGAATAACATATCTTTTTTTCCACATTTCCAGCGATATTCATGACACATGTGAAGTACATAAGTTTGATTATGAATAGTATTGCTTTATGGCTGACTCATGACCCGAACATAGACCGAAATATTTTTGTGAAAATTAAATTCCTTACCCGGGCCCGGTCCGAGCCTGAATGTAAATTTTCTTTATCCGCCCGATCACGGCCCAGACTCATAGAGGACCTATTTACTAATCAGAAAATATACTTTACAAATCCATCCCTTGGTTTGGACCATAGATTTTTATCGCATTCTATTTTACCGACGACCAATAACAATTAATTGAAGTTAGCACAACAAAATACATTGAGGTTTTCTTGATTCTAGGATATCTTGATTTTTTTTTATAGCTTTTTAAGGTGTATGGATCACTATTGGGGTATTCTATATTGGGTAATTGTAAGTTAATCGTTCTATATTTCTTGATACATTGAGATTGTCAAATAGAAGAATGATGGCGGGAGGACTGTTATTTAATTATTTCTGTAATAATGTGTTAATATATATTATATATGGTCTGGGTCCGTACTGGCAGATGTTGGTAAATAACAATATTGACTGATAGTACACAATAAGATTCTTGGATATCAATTAATTGTCTGGAATAACTCAGTATGTGCATTATTATATCAGTTTGGAAAAACACAGCAATTTATTGTATCAGTAAGTATATTAATGTAGATTTGTAGGCAAACAATTGTCAGTCTCTATTGATCCTTAACTTGGTTAGTGTAAGATTGATATAAATTCATCTATGTTTGATTTTATAATTTTATTTTATGTTACATAGGTAACATAAAATACCGTGGCTAAAGACTTTATCCTAAAAGTTAAAATTTTCATTTGCTGTTTACTCGGAACATTCAATGTGTTACTTAGCAACTTATGCCAGTACAGGGAAGATATATACATATAATAAAGGATGTTAAAATGTCACCATTAATTTATTTCTTTTAAGGTGTTAACCAGGGCAAGGTGTCGGCGTCCGTGGCTCAGTTGGTAGCGTCGCTGGCTACGGTCACGGATGTCTCGGGTTCAATTCCCGGTGCGGACGGTTTTCATAGATTGACCTTGCAATCGATTTATGGATTTCTGTTCGTAGACTGAGTCCTCCCTTCCACCCATCCCATCCTCACTGGGCGTAGCGAAAGCGATTAGCTAACCACTAGTCCTGTCCTAGCCCTATCCTTCTTCCCTACTCTCTTCGAAAAAAGAGAGGTTGAGTAACAAGGTTGAGTAACAAGCAGTTCTCGTAGAAAAATTCTGTTATGATACATCCATTAGGAGACCATATGCTCCACATTGGGAGCGGACATGGAAAAGAAAAAAAATGCGACTCCAACTCAGATCAGACTCCGACTCAGGTTTAGATTACGATAAAAAAAATGTCTAGTTTTGTCAGGCTGTCATGTGTAATTAGTTTTCAAATTAAACTCCAACCAACCGATCCGGCAAATAGCCAAATTTATATAAATATATATGTTATTAAATTTGAATTATTGAGATTTTGTACATTTCCATGTATTTTGTCACGAACGACCCGGGTTGAACAAATCTTATCGCTGTGTTTATTTTATTTTGTATATAATCGTTATAAACTGTCAGTTTGAGTTCACTCGTGTGCTCAAATGCCGGAAGATGCCGAAGGGCGAAACTCGGGTCGTACAAAATCTCAATAATTCAAATTTGATATTGAAATTCCATCAAGCACCCTCAGTCGATGTCTTAAATTATATATGTTATCGCAAGATGTTATAGGCATAAATAAAAAAAGTACATTAATTTACCCAAAAATGCATTTTATGCAAAAGTGAGCCAGAGTCGCCCGTTTTTTACGACTGCGACTCCGCAACCCTGGTTTTAACTGTTATTCTTGGTGGAAAGGCATATTTTAAAAATAGAACAATAAGTGTTTTGTACTATTTCCACATTTTTATAATGATTAGGACCTGTTTCGCTCATCACGAGCATTATTAAATGATGAAAAAATTAATTAATAATTAAATGAAAAAATCGATCGCTACATCAATCCAGTTGATCCACCCACGTGAAATGCAAATTACAACAAAAAAAATTATATGGAATTATTATAACCGTCAAAACTATACAACCTTTTGCCAAGCCATGAACTGTTTTTGGAAATCAATTAAAATTCACTTATGCTTGTAATATTCAAGCAGTGACCTCCATTATTTTGTATGTATGATGATTCATTTGTGATTGATTGATTGTTCTTAATTTAAGGCACACCTGCTTATTTGATAAATGATAACGGCCATGATAAAAACAAAACTTATCTCAAGTTGAATAATCATCAAACTTAATTGAAATGTGGCCAAGAAAACTTCTTGATAATAATATTTCTTTGTCCAGGTTTAAATTAAATTGGGTCAAACATACAATAGTATCAGTATATAACGCCATTATCCATTAACGCCAGCTAGGATAAATAATGTAATGAATTTAGATGAACGTCCTGATTGGGGATTTCATTTATGTAAATGGATGAATTTTGAATCGCTTAGATCGGCGGTCCATAACCTTTCAGAAACACTAAGCTCACAATTTTGAATCTCGCGGACCACTTACATGATTTTTTCTCAAAAAAATACAAACTTTTATAAAATAATGTTCATAAAAGTTATATTTTTTTTACTTGTTTAATTATAACAAATTAATTGGTGCGATAATAGTTGTTGATGCGTATTCAAAATAGGTTTAGGGATTTTTGACTCCTATTAGTTACAAGCAGTGCTGTAAGAAAATTTGCATTTTTACGAGTAGTCCTAGGAGTCCCAGTCTCTCCCAACAAATTGGATAGCGGTTGTACGAAGATCGTCTCTCAACTCCGCTTTTCATCGAATATAAAATATATTTGAAAAGGTTTCTTGTGAATTTATTCAGTGTTTCTTTACTATAAGCATTATGTAATTTACGATTCATCAAAAACCAACATATATGTATGTTAAGTAATAATTAAATCGTCACAATAAATTATATCGTACAGTCGTCATAATATATCTATTGAATGGCACGAAATGCGATGTGTTGCAGGGTAGATTTATTAGAATCGTAATTTATTGCAAAATACTCACTTTGAATTGTCGATTAATAACAATCATTGATTACGATTAGGTTTTTTAATTATACTCTTTAAAGTAAGTTAACAACTTTACTCCTAATATGAAGTTAAAATTGATAATTTATTTATTCTACTGGCTGTGTAACTAGATGTAACGCGTTTCATTTCTTTAAGAAGCATCTTCAGACTAACTATATCGAACCATAACTAACTATATCACCTCCAAACACTAGTAATTAATTTTATAATTTTACTATTATCGTTTTGGTCTTACCGCCTCCCCACGTCCAGTAGAAACAAACACACCCACTCCACTCCTCATTTTTAATTAAGATACTTCGTAAAGAAGCGAAACGCATTACATTTAGTAACACAGTCAGTGGAATAACTTAGTTATCAACTTTAATTTAATATTAAAAAACCAAAGTTACCGCCGAATCCATCTAAAATATTTTTATTCCTATTAACATTAAAGATATTACATTTAATAACCCACTATTTCACATTATTAAAATATGCTAGAATTCATCGTAATTATCCCAAAATATCGATTTCATGACTTCGTAGTAAATGTAACGGACCACTCATCTGCAAAAATATTTGCTGACGGGCCCTAGAGCATAGCTTGTAATTATAGGGGGCTTTGGTACTACTAAAATGTTCTCGGGGTCCACCAGTGGTCCATAGACCACTGATCGGTTGGTGACCGCTTGTGACCGGCGACGTTGGTGACCACTGGTTGGTGACCGCTGGCTTAGGTCAGACGTCATCAATGGTTGTCAATCTGGCTTTTGGGGTAAGCGTGTGCGACTCATCGTTAATATTAGTTGTGAAACTAAAACAAGCATATTTTCTGTATCATATGGGAATATTTATGTGAAAAATAGTTTGCAAAACTAACGATATGAACGATAAATTGAGAAGCCCAATAAAAACAGATGATTATTTGGACTAGGCCAGCGGCTCTCAACCTTTTTTGACTTACGCACCCCTTGTCTTTTTTGCTAAATTTTACCACTAATATAACAAAAAATTTTTTATTTTCTGTAGTTGTTGTTATTTCAAGTATGTAGTCACGGTGAATAGATAGCATTGCCACAAAATTCTGCTTCGTGAAGATTTGTAAAAAAGGGCTGATTTCTAACTACCTTCAACCGCATTTTCTTATTCTTTATTAGTGGCAGGGTGTACGAAGTTAAAATCAGCATAATCTTATTTTGCGCTGCGAAACGTTTAAAAAGTCACTTTCCTTGTTTTGGTAATTGTAACGTTTTGTTTGTAGATGGCGTCAGCAGGTTTCATAGTGCCATTTCAAAGCATTTTCCCACACGCCACACACTTGGTCTTAGGACAGTCTTCTTCTCTTGTGTACGAAATCCATATTTGATGCGTTCATCGTAGTATTTGATCTTTTTACCTCTCTGAAAAACAGAAGACTGCCTATATTTTCTATGGATTCGACGGTAACTTTGTGGAAGTTCATTTGTAATATTAAATTAAATTTGATAACTTAGTTATTCCACTTGGTTTATCACTAACGTGACGTCAAATTTAATTTTTTATTATTAGAATACTGACTTTTCAGCTCGTCCTACAGCACGTCAGCACGGGTTGGGAATCGCTGAGCTAGGAGATAGATATAATAGAATGCTGCTGTATTGAAATTATGAAAATTCATTACACCTATCATTAGATTAACTAGGTAGATTGTATTCAAATATGGACATTTAATTCTTCGCGTTTAATCGAGACATTTGTATGTCCCATAATGACAAATTGCTTCCGAAAATTACATCTTTACTGTCTGAGTGATGTTATTAATTATTGTGTATCTTCGTAACTTGATAATATTGAATTGCTTATTGCTTGAATATCATCTTTGTGAATAAATGAAATATTTATATTTTATTCGTCGTCATTAGCGTGCTAATAAAGGTGTGTGATTAATATTTATTTTTATCTTTATCAATAAACATAAATGAGTAAGCAATAAAAATTATTGAAATACCGTGTCAAATCAAACAGAACCGTGTTAATCGAGGGTGAGGAGTATTTCATTTAATAATCGGAGTAATAACAGAAATACTACTGACATTGGCTTATTAAAGGTCATGATACCGCTTTAGATATCATTGACCCGCAATAGTTACGTCATAATATCTATAAATGCGACGTAAAATGTATCAGGGTGGCAGAATTAATTCAGATATGAATACATTTATATTCAGTAAATTCGTAGGATGTTTTGTTGTTTTATTATGACCAGTGGGCAAGTGAGACATCACGTGGCATAGTATTATTAGTCACGATTCGCGATGCTGTTAAGTTGACTCATAACTAATAATTACATGTTATTATAGCGCTAGATATTACATTTTATAAGATAGTAAAGATTAGACCACGTCAAACTCAATATTTGATGTAAAGCCGATAAAAGAATTAAGAAGTATCAATGAGAAATTGTACGGAAACTGGACTTCATAAGACTACAGCTAGGGATTCCAGTCGGATTTTCGAATATTTGAATATACACTTGGACCTCCTATAACACGGTTGATGAAGTGTGACATATTTTTACACAACACACTTTATATAACATTTCCGCATTATTTTATAGAAAATGATCCTATAATGGAAATAAGTTTGAAGTTAAAGAGTGAATTACAACATATCTTGGCTCCTTAGCACGAAATACGTAAAGATTTATACGCTAAAAACAAACATTCGTTTATTACAGAATTTTTAAAGATTTTCTTTTTGGATTTAGGAGTTCTCCGATAATGTAAACTCACAACCGATCTCGAACCGAACCGAAAGAGAGTCTAACGTATAAAATTGTAAGTGATAGCGATGAAGAATGAATAATCTATTATATTTATGTTATCAATTATATTTACATTAGACAATATATTCATATTATATTAGACATTATATTCATAAAAATAAATTGATTGAATTGGTATTTACTTACTATAAACTATTATAGTAGGATAACAATTTTAAGGTTAAGCCGAAATAGCTAAGGGGTTAGGCCGAAATAGCTATCAATTTTGTAAAACTGAACACTTTGTTATTTTATCCTTTCATAAATATAAAACCTAATATTTTGTACTATTTTTACAATTTTTACAATCTTTAGAACTAGTCTCACTCATAGCGAGAATTTTCAACTGATCATCATTATCATTAGTACAAAAATTGGTTTTGAAAAATAAACCTAATTCATCTTTACAACTTAAAAAATTATAGTTTAAAGGAAATATCATACAATGTAATGTAGATTTACGCATGCGTTTTATACTATGGTTAATGTACACATTCATCAATAATGACAATAATAAATATTATATTATTGTGAATTAGAATGACTAAGGGTCAGGGAAGCGCAATCAGCCAGCCATAATAATTGGCGGTTAGACAGTAGACCGTCGGAAATTATTTCCTCGAATTTGGAAACGAGAATCGGATTCCAGTGAGGCATTTGAGTCACGAATCACGAATCTCTACTGACCGACTGATGAATATTATTATGAGTGAACACCAATGGCACTTACTAATGGTTTGTGACGCGTTTGCTCCACATTTTGTAAGCTAATGCTCTTGGCTCCGTACAATTTTATTAATTTGATAATAATTTATATAATTTAAGACATCGACTGAGGGTGCTTGATGGAATTTCAATATCAAATTTGGATTATTGAGATTTTGTACACTTCCATGTATTTTGTCACTAACGACCCGGGTTTCGCCTTTCGGCATCTTCAGGCATTCGAGCACACGAATGGACTCGAACTGACCCGAAACCCGGGTCGTTAGTGACAAAATACATGGAAGTGTACAAAATCTCAATAATCCAAATTTGATAATAATTGTTTATATATAAGTCTGATGGCTATTATTTCGTCCAATGTTACTAGTGGCATGGCCAGATTTTTCATAATCAATTAATACTAATTTACGAAGTGTCCTTCAACTGTTGAGCGAAGTATTAAAAGAACATTTAAAAAAAAGGTCTTGTAGCAGAGTAGATATCGCCGTTCTCCTCGGTTGTGTTGTCTGCAGGTTCCAATCCCAGTACGGACACATTTATAAATTGATTTTAAATCGATTTGTGTACAAAGGAATGGAGGTCTGTGATGTCTACATTACACGCGAGAGTGATTAGCTAACTATTAGCCCTGTCTTAGTCCCATTCTTCTATTTTTAGTGTGTCTTAAAAGCTTAGCGACTGAAAGACAATCAGTTTTCGTTAGGAGCGGACGTGACTGTAAGAACAAATACTTTGCATATAATTTTCAAATAATAAAAACTTAATAATCTTATGTCCATTCAAAAATAATCTTAGAAATGTATCAATACGAGGCTTATCTGTGCCGCCAAATTGCGATTATCCCAGTTACGCCACTGGAGTTTAACTATTTGAAATTGTGTTTAAAATCTCTATCTATTCTATCTACGCAAATTTTTAAATTGCACTTTTAAAGTTTTAACTGTCAATTCTCGGTTTAAAGGCATTAAATTTTAAAAATAATTTATTTTGTACAACTTCCACATTTTTATAATGATCAGTACCGGTTTCGCTCATCACAAGCATTATTATATATTATCAATTGATAATGATTTATGTTGCACATTAAAGTCAATTATACAGTAAACATTACAATTCTGTTATGTTTACTGTATAATGTTAATAAAACATTCATCTAACTTTATGCCATTTTTTTAAATTTAGGTATTTAATTTTACTTTCCATAAAGTAATGGGACATCATGTTTATTGTCATATAAAAAAAACCTTAATTTTGAAAAAGCCAAGAAGATTCTGTGCACATATACAGTTGAAAGCAATTACTGTTTTTAACATGGTCTTCCGCTGGACGATTGTTTATAACACGTGCACCACTAATGTACCGGGATATAAATAATTCCTGACTTCGATTATTGTAATGTTTAATATGAAAAAGATTTATGGTTTCCTATATCGACTCTTGACTCATCATCAGGTGGAGCATTTAACAGGTGTTTCAAAGGCCTATTACGGCTGTTAAAATGATCAGAGAACTTGATCAGTTAGATTCTTTTGTACTGGAGATATGCCTCTCTGATGATAAAACGGTTAACGTAGAAACGGTCAATGAGTCACGCTTTCGGACGGCCGAAGCTATAAATTGTTAAATGCTTAAAATGGAATTGAATAAATTAAATAAGTTTCAGGACATTGAACTTTGAGTGGCTGGATTACTTTTCAAAGAGTGAGGATTATAAATTGGATATAGGAAATAACGTTTTATCAATTCACATGAGAAAAACATATTTCTTCCGGTAAGGGAAAATAAATACACAAGCGTAATTTAATTTTTTTTTATATTTGCATAGTAAGATTAGTAAGTGAATGTTGAAATTATTTACATATGATTGCATAAATGCTATAAAAGTTTAAGTAAACCCGATTCTCTTTTTCATAATATAGGATCATACACGTTCGTATCCTGGATTCGCTCAAGAGGTTCGGAAGAAAAAAAATCATTGTGAAGCAAAAATTATTAACTAATTTAGCATTAATACGAGATCATTTGATAATCCTCGCGATGAGCTAAACCTGATTTATTTTGAAATATAATTTCTTTTCACCAAGAATTGACAGTGAACACCTTAATAGTGACTAAATGAAAATTTTAGCCTTAATATGTATTTCCGTTGCAAAGAGGGTGGTCGGACACCTCAAACTCCCACCCCTAAGCACCTGTATGTAATACATTCTTGGGACTTGGGAGCAACGTGTAATCAAGTGTTTAAGAAGATACATAGAGGAAAATTCCATATTTTCAAGCCAAATATTTTAATTTAATGAACTTACATGACTTTCTATAAAGAGTAAAATATTTTTACCAGATTTAAGGTTAAATAAACTGATTAATATACTGTCTTAGGTAATTTCATTTAAAAAAACATGTTAAAGGCGTCACGCACACTTAAATAATATAACCATGTCAATCATGTCATTATTATAGGATAGAAAAGAGATATGTAGTATTGGCGAATTATTTGAAATATTTCCATACAATTATGAGGAGGCTTGCTGAGGTATTTATTACATTATCCAAAGTTATAATGACGGTGGATGGTGTTTTATGATAAACAATATTATGTTCTCGACAATACGATCACCGATTGACGGAACAGTATGAAGCAGCCAAATAAATGCCATCTTAATAATAAAATTCATTTGTAATTATTTTGCAACATGATGATATAAAGCCGTATCATAAACACGATTGATTATGATAAGGATTAGTCTTTTTCATAATATATGATCAGACACGTCTCCAGGATTCGTTCAAGAAATAATGTAGCTTATTTAAAATCGTTCTCGCTACGCCCCGTTTTTAGGATCGAACGGATGGGAGTGATTTCTTATCTCATATGACATCTTATAATTATGCTCTTTAATTACAATATTAAAATTTCTACTTGTCTGTCCTATATAAGAAGCTTGACGGTCTTGACAGACTTGTGTCACATTTAGTAACACAGTTATCAACTTTAATTTTATATTACAAATTAATTTCTACAAAATCCGAAATCATGGAAAATAATGTAGCAGGTTAGATAGTGCATTTTTATTTTAGTTGAAAAGAATTGGAAGTAAAGTAATTATTAAAATTTATAAAAGGCAGTCTAAATGGTATAATTAACGTCTTCTAAAAAAATACGGCACCCCATGAGTGGCAATCAATAGTATAAAGTATAAATTAACATAAATATGTTGGATTTGACCTGTTCAAACAAATATTATCATATCTCTTACATTCAACCGTCATAATATATTTATCAAAAGGCGGTTAAAATATTATTCAATTCCTATTTTGTAAGATGACTTTGTTAAATAAATTCGAAGCTAAATAACAATAAAAAATACTATGAATGGATTCGCTGGCCCATCATGAATGGAGCCATTATCCGGTTAGTTAGCTTTCGGGCTTGAGGAAATTTCGCCGAAAGCTCAGACCGGAAGTTATCGTAAACCTGATCCCGAAACGTGGGGGTCCGTGACAAAAATAAGCGGGTTTCATACCCGTCACAATGCACGTCAGTAAACAGGGTCGGATGTAAGTAATTAATACTTTAAACGGTACACTTTACAGCGATCTTTTGTATCCGGGCGTGGCTTGTTAAGATAAAAAAAAATATTGTGAAGAAAAGTTTATACAACAATACAATATCTGCCGAATGGAAGTTATATAAGTTAACAATCTAAATAGTTTCTATATTGTTATGTGTCTTCTGAATGCGTAGAATATATTTATATCGTTTCATGAGTAATGCAGAAAATACAATTGCGTACATTGACAATTTTTTGTCGATTGTCTCGTTTTGCGACTTAGTTTGGCTGCATAATATTCAACATCCAATTCACTACACTGTTGCGTTAGGTAGAGTTATCATAACGACATTTTATGTTTGCGTAAGAAATAGGTTTAAAATGTTATTGAAATGAGTTACGATACGTTACTAACTATATTTACGTTCTTACGCAAGATTCTAAAACTTTTATTAGTGTTATAAATATGTCGGCGTCCGTGACGCAGTTGGTAGCGTCGTTGGGTACGGTTACGAATGTCTTGGGTTCAATTCGCGGTGCGGATGGTTTTCATAAATTGATCTTTCAATCGATTTACGGATTTCTGTTCGTAATCTGAGTGTTTGTGATGTCTAAAAAATTCTCAGTCAGTTCTCATAGAAAAATTCTGTTAAGATACCTCCATTAGGAGACCATATGCTCCAAATTGAGAGCGGAAATGGAATAAATAAATAAATATGTGGCATCGCAATAGAAGGGGTTCAAAGAAAATTAGTGGTCAATTAGTATGTTAACCATTATTTTTAAATTGGCTGGGGATAGAAAGATAGAATAAGGAATGCATTTGGGCGACCAGGACCAAGCTGATCGATCGAAAGGTATGAAAACATAGTCATTCAAATTAATAAATCGTTCTCCTTTGTTATATCTGATTCATTAATTTGTATTATACCTGTAAGGCTATTTTTAACTTGTAAGAATTGATTCTGTCTCTGTAATTTTTGTTTTTCAGATGTTAAAAATTTAATGGATAGCTACTCTGCTTTCTCCACATAAGATGGCTCTTTATTGTTAATATTAATTACATATTCAATATTTGATTGTTTTTAAATGGTTCACTAATTTTTTCTTATAATTTTCCAGATTTATTATTGCTTATTACATTAGTAATGTCATTAAAAAAAATTGCTCAGCTAAATGGACTTTTAATATAGCTATATTTGTGATTTCAGATTAGTATTTATTGATTTGTAAGAGGTCCATAACATTTTAATTGTAGACTCTTTTATTTGATTTATGTATAATTTGTTTGCTAATCAGTATTTTCTTGTCTTAGTTCATGAACCATCAGTTTTATATACCTTCATTTTTACAGTCAGTTTTATATAAATAGGCCTGTTATGTTTGTATTTTTATCAGTTGATAATGCTCGTGATGAGCGAAACCGGTCCTGATCATTATAAATATGTGGAAGTAGTACAAATGAATGGTGTTTTATTTAAAAAAAAAATCGTTTGTAATATGAACTATGAACATGCTGATTTGGGAGATAAGAACCATTAAATGTTGTGATTGGTGTTATAAAAGACACATAATGATTGTGCTCTAATTACCACATAATATGACATACACAGATTATCAATTAGTTGGATGATAGATGATTAAAGTGACGGTTACTTCTGTCGATAATCTTTCAGAAATTTGTTATTATTTATTGCGTTCGAGCGCTTAGAAACTTAAATGTTTAAACTTAACTTAACCTAAATATATTTTTCTTACTGTTTGCTGTTTGTAGTTCTGTGCCTCTGCGGTATATGCAACTGACACAGAGATTGGAAGGTCACGGGGTCAAGGGTCATAATTCGCAAGATGATTTTTTCCAGCATAATATTCTATGAATCCGGGTCGTGTATGTCAATGATGGTTTTTTCATTACCGTAATATTAATTGATGTCGAGTTATTTTATAATACGAATGATTTTATTCGCTGGAAATGTTGGCATGTATGTGTCTTTTGATCTCTCTCTGTTGAATGTTTTCAGATGCTATATCGCATCCATATTGTTCTACGTCGTCTGTGGAGCCAATCGATCGTGATCGTGGAGAATTTATCCATCGAACAATTTGTCGCGGGAACAATGATTAATCCCGAGAAAAATTATATCAAGACATTTCGTTGTGAAGGAAAATGAACGTGAGGACGATATATCTATATATTGTTATGGTCGTACTTTTATTATTTACCGTGCCAGTAGCCGAGTGTTCAATATAATTCTACGGACACTTATTTACTTTTACAAATATTTTTTCCTGTCCTTTTCTGTATAAGTCATGCAGTTCTAGTAGAACAACTTCTGTTGAGATAAGTTCCATCAGACTGAGTACATACGCTCCACATTGGGAAAGGATGTAGTAAAAAAAATGTTTTATTAGAAAACATACATTTACGTTTTTTTATAAATTCTCAGCTTTTAATAATTGTCTCCTATAAAATGATCGACAGATAACATCATCTATGAGAATTTTTAAGTCTAGCCATTTAGTAAATTTAACTTATGGTTCTGACATTGGTGTGACGATGTGAAGTCGAAATAGCTATCAACAAATTGATAGTATTCTTGTGGAACTAAATACATCGTTATTTTTACCTTATAACTTGCAGTGTCATAAACGTAAAGAAAACTGCGTAATTGGGTCAATCATACAGTGAAAACTGAAGGGCAGCTAAGAATTAGGTGGAAAGATATTATGTTGGCACCGCATTCTTGGCTATTGGTGATATCATAAACCATGGCGTTGGTGTAGTTACACGATTTGTCCAGGTATATCGATCTTCCAGTTGATTAGTCAGACAACTCCAAAAAATGAAATTGGATTTAAGTATGAAGTTATATATAAAATCTTGCGTTCTATGTGATTCAGTACTCAGATTACTGAAAAATGCCACCAAAAAATGTTAATTCAGATAACTTTCTAAAGAATTAGACAAAATGTTGATATTTCTGGGTCGGTTAAAGAATATTTTTAAATATATTTCTACTATCCTCGACTATCCTCGGAAAGTACATAATTGTTTATAAAATGGTACAAATCAATAATACTTGATGTATGATGACCATTTGAATATTGCTTTTCCCACTATCTCAATATTGGTTATTTGGAGATGTCCGAGTAATGAACTGGAAGTTTTTAGCCATCATTCTATTGAACACTTTTTCCATTCCAAATTACATGAACAGAGCACAGAAGAAATAATTATAAAATCCAAACAAAAACAAAATACAATATGTTTGTTGCCCTTGACTTATTCTTCAAAGTGCAACGAAGTTATGCTTGTAATTTCATTTCATTCGTTGAACGCCTGATTTGTCTTGAAGCGATTTAGATACAAACCCTGAACTTAACAATATTAACTAATCATCCTATTCATCTGCCATATTGTATTTTATCTATATAACATCTAAATGTTTTGTTTAATTATTTATTATCAGGATGGACTTTAAACTTCCGCAATTCACTAAAATATATGATCATTGTTTAACCATAAAACACAATACTGTATTTATGTAACCTGAATACGTCATTTTTATAAGTTTAAGATGCAGTGACGGATTACCCCCGAGTTGTGGAGGCCTCAAGAATAATTTATATACTTATTATAACTCACATTAATTCAGCTTTAAATATTTATTTTTATTTTAACAGGAATTCCTATAATATCGCAGCAATTGTTTTTGTTGAATTAATAACTAATGCAATGTTTTTTAATGTAAGGTTTCCCTTGAAAGACTTCGAAATTATTAATGAGATATTTGTGATTAGGAGTGATTACAAACAGAGTTTTTTATTAATATACGTTATATGAAAATCTCAAATAAAATTTTCAACACTTTTTTGTTATCTGAAAAAGGGGACCTCCATACTATATTGCACATGGGGTCTCCCAAGTGCTTAATCCGCCTCTCTTAGCGTGTATAATAGAATTGAAACTATGGTTTTTAAAATGGTAAATATAGCAGAAGTATTATTTTTAGTTACAAAAGAATTATATGATGCAATTGATAGTTATTTCGGCTTCACATCAGAATAATACCATACTACTCTTGTGTAACTAACTACGTCGCTATTTTTTACAATTGAGCATGTGGTCAAGACACAGAGATTTCAATATTCTCTGTTCTCTTTGACTCATTCCAAGTCATTTCCTTAGTTCCACCGAAAACATATTTATGTGACGATGCTTGTCAAACGAGCAAAACACAAAGTCGTTCATAGCATAACACAAACAGTGATAGTAAAAAATACTTCGTTTAATAAAGAAATTTACTGTTTTTAAATTAATGTTTCTTTAGAATACAATATTTTATTACATTAAATTTCACATTTGAAAGATACTGAATAATGCCGCTCACTGTGCCAGTCAAATTACAAAAAAAAAACTTTCAGACCAGATCGTTGTTAAAGCATGCAGAGTTTTGGTAATGGTAATATAATATCTTTTAAATAATGCTACTTTTTCTTTAACTCTTTCAGTGACATGTGTGCCTAAGTTTTATCTCACATGACATCAAATGATATAATTTAAAACTGATACATGACCTTAGATTGTGCACACTGTGCTCAGTAATTATATCTTACAGTTTTAGTTATGTTCATTGATGCGGAATTGTTAAAAAAAACTTGGGTTTGCCTAACCCTACACTTCAACTCTTATTTCAATAATTTAAATAGCTGAACTGATTTTATTTACGATCACTAATATTGTTGCCATGTAAATAAGCAGTCATAATTTCCCTACTGCGACGAAACAGGCAATTTTTTTAAAGCATTACAAATCGTTGGCCCAAATCTCAAATGTTCAAAATACCGTAAATCAAGAAGTTAGCAAAAATAAATAAATACGTCATATTGCTATTTAATATTTTCATACATAATGAGTTTTTAGTCTTATGATGAAAAATAAATAGTCTCATTCAAGATGGAAGAATAATTTCAACGAGAGAGATTTAAATTGGCAATAATAGTCAACATAACACAATAATTATTGAAATATTTGATACATTTGTAAACATGTTCCACAGACTATTATAATATAAACTAGTCGAGAGGTAAAGGTGTAAGACATTTCTACATAAATGTAAAAAAAATACAAGTATTTAAATACCCTTCTTAATTTTTCACCACCACCAATATAAGATTTTTGTTGGAGACTACAAAACGTAATGTAAGAAGGGTTTATAGTGTATTCAAATAAAGTGGGCAAAGAATTAGTCTATTTTTTAAGAGCAGTCGTTTCTTTGTTTACTTATCACTAAAAGGGAAATGATTACTTGTCACCTGGGCTGGTAGACAATGCGAGTATAATTGTAACTACTAATCACTTTCTAATTTGCCCAAAGGTATGTGAACCGACGAAAATAAAGTGTCATTGTTTGGAATTTGAGGCACGCACAGAACACACAGTCACCCGCTATGCTTTTTTTTATCTTTTTAATGATACCTTTGGAAATAATTTACTTTTTTTGTAAATTTTCAGTAATTGATATATATCGATTGGCTAGATCCATAATGATACAACTAGAAAATGGTAGTTTTGAGATATGGCCGATCAAAGTTTTGACTCATCTAAACTGACTCGTAAAAGGGGATGGCTTATTATTTGTATTACTTTTTATTCAAATAGGTGGTCAATAGTTTATAGTTTTAAGATTAAATATTGTTTCTTTATGGAATGCTACGATTCACAAAAATATATTTTCACAATACGATATTTCGTCATGTATATGGAACTGAGAAATTATGTAATTTTGCTCTTTTCCACATGCAAATATCTGCCTTTTGAGAGAAAACCTGTACATTTTACAAGCTGTAATTCTGTGGACCTGCAGAAGAGCGGTGTCCAAATATAATTGCTAACTTAACTCAAAACATCACATTTTTGACTTATCGTCCTATGGAACTGGGACATCGATGTATATAACATAAATTAGCTGAATAACCCTGCATTGAGATTCGCATAGTATATCTTGTTAACTCGTTGTTTGGGGTGAGAAGGATATAGCGAGTCACAGTTATGTAATCAGATTTGTCGCGTTAAGTTGTGTAAATTTCATTACGTTCAGGTTACGACATATTCGTCTTACAATGCAAATGAGCTTTAAAAAATACTATGTACAGTTGCACTAAAAAATATAAAACACGGTGAATAATTTCACTAAGTCAAGAATCATTTTAATTCTTTTTAAATAATTTACAGAAATTAATGTTTTTTCGTCGACGTAGAAGTATCATTGCGTAACCTGTGTGAATTTGAATTCAATGAATTTATTTAGTTTATCGACAGTAGCTATCAGTTTTATACCGTAAACTTTAATTGTTTTGTACTAAACCTCTTTGTACAATCCATCTCAGACTAGGCCGGTTGGGACAAATTTCCTTTGTCCAAAGTTTAGTTTCATATTGACTAAATCATATTATGAAAATGAGAGAAAATCATGTAAATGCTCTGCTGTTGTAGGCTTGTTGTTAGGACACCGTGTATTTTGACAAAAAAGGTTGAAATTTCGGCTTTATTTCGCGCGATGTCGCACATTAATTAAATTAAGATAAAATAAATATCGTAATGAATTTCGAAAGCTGAAATCCAAGGCACGTAAAAGTGAAATGTTTAATGAAGAATGTAAGACCCTTTGCTCGATTCGTGGAAGAAGGGTCTTCGTAATCTGATACAGCATGACAAGAAGAGAATTGATAATAATTAACTAAACTTATCGCCATAATTTTATTTCAAACGGGGACATTAACCCCTTTCTTTGCGTAGATCAAAGATATAATTTCTTTATTATTTGTCTCTCAAGCTGAAAATTAAGTGATCTGGGTATCCATTTCAGATGCGATGAAAATTATGCTGGTTTATAAAACAGAGGCACAGAATTTAAGTCACTGTATTAAAGCAACAGTACATAAAATAACACTACATTTGCGTTTGACTTTTACGATATTTTACTTAGCAATATCACTGTAATAATTTTAACTTCGATTTTTTTTTTGAATCCTTCGTAAGAATTCGTTTTTCAGAAAAATACTTCGCATTAGTATAGGTACATCGGGCATATCCTTCATTCACGAATGACTATTTTTCATTATTTTAACCGTCGATTTGTTGATATTTGTTATTAAGTTATTGAGTTTTTTTTATAATAAGTACTGAATATTTATATGCATTCAAATTTTATTGGAAGGTTAACATTACATTTCAGAGCTTCCTTCGGGGTCTGGAAAAATATGGCTTCGGACCCTTAACTGAAATATAGCATTGCAATTATATACAAATGAGTTAGTATTGCATAATTGATATCTAAGCGATGTATTCTACAGAATAAACGATATTATTTGTCAAATCGATTGATATAATTTCAGTATTTTGTTGGCTGCTTCTCAAATTTACTTTGAGTAATCTTTAAATTAACAATTACCACAGTAAACATACATCAATGAGCCAGTTCGATATTCATTCGGGTCGGTCAACGACGTAAACTTGCCATGAACACCCATTATGCTGCGTTTAATAATTCATAGTGCCAATATTGCTATGCCTCACGGAAGCCTTCAGATTTCTTCGATGTTTTCAGTAGTTTAGGTGCATATTGATTCATGCATTTCTGAACTAACTACTAAGATATTAATGCCATACAGTTGTTAATTACCTTAACGCGTGTCAGCAATTATTATCAACGATATTCCTAGCGACACACTGTAACAACCGACAACATACCAATTTTGCACTGTAAGATAAATTATGCATAAAGTAACAATATTAATAAGTAATAAGGGTCCTTACAAAGTTCGTTTCTTCCTCCTGCATTACGTCTGGTTCCTCTGATGTTTAATATGTTTGTATATAGATCCAATAATAAATTTAAGATTGTGCCATAGTATATATTTTCTCCAATAAAATACGCGGCACACACCAATATTGAGTCATACATAATTTGATTGTATTGGTCGTATACATTGTTTATTCAATACATTGAAATCGAAACCGTAAATCACACACACCTAAGGTATAAAGTAGTATGTTTCCCAAAAGTTGAGTCATAACATTAAATTTGAAAATAAATCGTTACGAAATATATTTACACTATCAATAGTAGATATGCATGGAATAACATCAATAAATTTTTCCCAAATTGTTTTCATAAGGTCTTGAGTGTCTTGAGTTGCACATTCTTTATCCGTGTCTTAAACTTTGGATAATCATCATTGAAGTATGACATAATAATATTATAAAATATGACCGTTGTTTTTTTAAGAAATATTATGCAAATGACTGTCATATATATATATCAGGCGCGTGCTGTGAATTTCTCTCTCTCTCTCTCTCTCGCTCAAGCACATGTAAATTGATGGGTGCAAGTGAGATATAAGGGCATGCTGGCGTTTGCTCTTCTATCCTACTTGCTTATACACAAATGAGGTTGTGTATGGAGATCAATAGCACGCCGATAATATATATATATTTGTTCATTATATGGCTTTAATCATTGCATTGAATTCGATTCAAGTTGACAGTTTAGCAAGAATTTTACGATTGTGAAAAAAATACTAAAATCAAATCGACCATCTTGGGGTGAAAAATGGGCTTAGAATGGACTACGGTTGTGTCGTCATAACAATATTGGAATAACAGCGTTCTGTTGAACGGTTAATACTTTCTATTCAGGTTATCTCAGTTGTTATAATACAAAAAAAATGGCTGACGAATTACAACTAATCACCGAAGAGCTGTTTGGTGTTCATGTAATTCTGATGGAGTGAATACGCAAAGAAAAAATAGAATTAGTTTAACCAGTCAATGTTATAATCAATGTTAGTATCAATCTCTTTCTCTAATAGTACATAGTTAAACTATTAACATAAATAATATCTCGCTCTTCTTCTGAAATGCGCGCTATGATTACCTCGAATACCGAATGATTCAGGTGGTATCAGCAGGTATAGAAACCAGGTTTATATTTATGACAATGGTTTTACAACCCCAGTAAACTTTTATACAAATTCTGTTTTTAAAAGTGTAACCATAACTTTCAAATAACGCTGTAATTTATCTTTACCTTAAAATATCATTATTGTCTGCCCTTCAAAAATAATTTGTAGGTGAGTAATAAATGAAAGGCAAATTAGTGTAAATAGGTTTCGATGTCATCAATTTTTTTAAATACACACTTACATGAATCACTATTTATTATCATTACTTCACTTCAAATAATACATATATTTTGTTTTGTTATAACAATATTACTTATTGAACTGAATTCAATAAATATAAATAAAGCTTTGCAGGTGTTAACAATCAATTCTTGGTGGCAAGGCATTATATCGACTGTGTTTTGGCCAATTGATGTTATCCTCAAAATTGAAATTGTTCAGAAGAGAGTAAAAACTGTTTTTATCAAAAACATTATATATGGTGAGTTGCGTTATGAATCTTTGTAATGCAGTCTCAATGTAAATTCTCATGTTTGCAGATACGGGATTAATTGTAGGGACTGTTGATATAACTTACTAACATCAAGTGGCCGGGTCAGAATTTTTAAAACTAAAACCAATGTAAAATGACTTAAATCTATATTTATAATTATAATTTAAAATAATTTTTCTTATTTACATCATTTGGTCGAGATCTGCTATCTTGTCTTTACAATGAGATCCAATCACTAACTCATTTTCGTATTTTTTGAGGATTACATCAATTGGCCAAGCAGCGTCGAATTATTATAGAAATTACATCATAGCATTCATTATCAACTGATGATAGCATGATCAGTTGATAATCGCGATGAGCGAAATCGGTCCTGGTCATTATAAACATTTGGAAGTAGTACAGAACAAATTGTGTTTTATAAAAAAAAAATATGTAATTGAATTCACCATTCACATTTTTTTTTTTCACTATCAGCCCTACTACATACCTACAACTGTGGATATGTAAGAGCTCTCTTTAGTGATCTAATGCCATTGTGTTTATATTTAAATTTTAAAAAGTTTAATATTGAAATGTTCAATGCTGATTTCTTAGTCTAATATTTAATTTGAGGTCCACGGTATGGGTGTGTGTGGTTGTCTTTTTCATAGTGTTGATCTCAGAAGGGCATTGCTTAATTTATTACTAAACAGCCCGTCTCGCGCCAACATAAGTCAATTCGTCGTGCACTGCGGAAAAATGCAGTAACGCGGGACCAGGTGTTAGCGTAATGCGACAATTTTCGCGTTAGTGCGGGACCGGGTGGCTGAGTCTTTAATATTCTAATTATATTTATTTTTTCTTATATTAATAATACGAGTTTTCACACGATTTTCATAGTTATTAGAGTTTGAATCTAAAGTAGTAAAAACCGCTGTCATTCTAAAATAACAATAGATTACCACTTGTTATATTTTAGAACTGGTAGATATCGGTGTTCTTAGAATTTCCTTATACTTGATTCAACACTTCAAATTTTTGACTTATTACACTTTGGGTTTTGATATAATATATAATTGTTGTATAAACCATTTGATCTAACCTTATTTTTAATAAATGCTTTATGTATATCAATAATAACACAAACTCTAAAGTGAATATAACGTTTCAATATAAACAAACAGTTTGGTATCATGTATTTCCTACCTGGATTTATATATCATTAATATTGATTTAGTTTCCCTCCATATTCTTGGTACAGTTTTATTAATTACATTCACACTTACATTTGAAATAATAACCATTCCACGTCCTTTAAGGATGGCTTAAGCATCTGGTTTCAAAAGTCGTTAACCCTTACAACACTAAATCACGAAAGTATATCAAATTAAATAAATAATATTTCGAATGGTGCTACCGATTAATAAGTTTAATTTGTTTTATAATTTATCGATGTACACCAATTTACGATGAAATAACTGTTGATAATAAAAAAAGAAAAAAAATACTCGCATAAACCAACGAGAAATGATTGCTAACGGTTGTAAAATTTTGATTTTTTTCTCTAATAATATTTGGATTATTAATATATATATGAGTATAAATTCTTCCTCTTCGACTATATTCGCTAAATATGTGGAGAATATGCCCACCACGTGACGCCTCGATGATTCCCTGACATCCGCCAATCACTTTGCTTTCTCCCATGACATGCCAGAGCCCCTCAACTCCGCCGAATAAATACATCCTATGGATAGTACCCAATGGTCTTCCAGGACGTCGGAATTCCACAGCTGGAAAAAGTATCCGACGCAAGCATATATTCTCGAAACATAGTATACGTCTTTGTTAGGTGCCATGATTCGTTACCACAAAGTAGCACAGTTAGACTGCAACAGAGTTGGACAAATTGCATTTGGTTTTAATCGTGTACATCTGTGTGTCCCAGACGGTCTAGATCGAGTTAAATGTGGCTCCGGCTATTCCTAATCGGATAGCGAACTCCTCCATGTTACCGTCTTCCGCGGTGTGTACTCCGAGATATCTGAAGCTGGCTCCTGATGATCTGTCCCACGCTAGTCAAGGTTCTATTAGAGTCATGACAGGCTTGGTTACACATCACATTGGTCGTACTTGCCCTTATTTTCAGACCAATACGACTCGAATTAATTCCTAACCTGTCAATAATAGTCTTCCCTATACTCTTGACAGATTTTTCGATTATGACAGCATCGTCGGCGTATTCAAGGTCACACAGCTTTAAAGCCGGGAGCGACAGTTACATCTGGATCGGGTGAGATTGACCTCCGAAGTATGAAATCAAAAATAATAATATAATAATAAAGAGGAACTGGGCAACAACACAACCCTTAACGATACATTACCTATTGACGTATTCGAGTCTAATGTTAAATAAACGGTCGTTATATCGATGATATTTAGTCACTCAAAATATCTTTTTTGGAGATCATAAGTATAAAAGGGTAGGTCTAGGAAAGGATTCGCAGATAGATAATAATTTTCATTACTCCTCGTTTTTAAAATCGAATGGGTTGGGAGGGAATGTAAAAGTAATAGAAATTTTGCAGTTGAATAAAAAACTTTAAATCAAGTTAAATAACATGACACACCGTGGTTTTTGTTAAGTATAAGTGTCATTAGTGTCCAGAACTGAAATCACCCAGCGGCAACAGCAATAATTCGCAGAATCAGCCCTTTCTCGTTACCATGCGTTCAATAGCCGCCGGGTACGCCCGCTGGACGAGTCCATTTTGACGGAAAGAGGTAGCTCCGACATTGCAGGGAGTTTTTTTAATTATTTGTAGACAGTCGATTACGATGCGCCGAGCCGGGCGAGTTGCGACGGAGGTAACGATGCGAGTTGTTTGTGTTTTGATTTACGTTGGACTTAATTTAAAATTGTTTGTCGAGCCATTTGTATTATAACTTAAAGTAAATTCAGTTGCTAAGTAAATGTAAATGTAGAATCAATTTTATGTGTTAGGATTTATATATTTGTGTAATGTAAACCACTGCATCTTTGATGGAAAAATAAATAAGTTTTGAACCGGATTTGAAATGGTGTTTGTCTGAGATCACAGCCCTTCCAGGACTCTGGATAATCAGCCGTTCGCCTCTCTTCGATCCGGGGTCTTCTCAAACAATTATCCGCAAGGACACCGCAAACGAAAAGGACAAACGAGCAAGAGCAATTGACCATTCGGATATAGGAACAAAATTTACACAGGTCTACATTATTTAAATATGTACAATATTATGGTTCGTTACAAGGATCAAAAAGGTGTGGTCACTACTGGGTTAAATGTTAAATTCAGTATAAAATGACTGTCCACCAAAATACTGCTATGCTATACGCTACTAAATGAAATTACCAGCTGCAGAACTGCAAGCTGTGGCGATAATATTTCATATCGCTCTTGTATTAAATTGCTGTTCCTGCATTCTGGCAGCCGGGTCCACTCAATGAGTCTTTACAAATGTAACCGTTGCACTTATCTAGCGACCGCTATTCAAATTATTGATTGCATCTAAATGGACTTCAGATTCAGAATAATATATTTTTTTAATTAAACATACATTCTTGGCTTTATCTATGTGGTTTGTTACTGAGCTGCTTTTAACAAGAATTCTGATTATAAATTAATATTGTTTACTACTTTATTCAACTCAACTTTGAATTTACAAACAGTTATATTGGGCGTAATCTTTGATACAGCATCATTACGTATTCAAACTATCGCCATGGGTGTCTCAGAAGTAATTACCCAAGCTTAAGTTGGTATGTACAGAGCTTGTCAAAACTTGACATAAATTTCGTGAGAAATAATTTATTTTTCAATCTTGATGTGCATACCTGTAATGTTATTTTAACTTGTAAGAATTGATTCTGTCTCTTTAATTTTTGTTTTTCAGATATAAAAATTTGATGGATGCTCATAGCTGGTCTGCTTTCTCCACTTATGATGGCTGTTTATTGTTATTACTAATAACATACTTAAAATGTGATTGTTTTTAAATGGTTCACTAATTTTTTCTTATAATTTTCCCAATCCACTATTTGCTGAAGCATTAGTCATTTCATTAATTTTTTTTGCTCAGCTAATGGACTTTTAATGCAGCTATATTTGTGATTTCAGATTAGTATTTATTGATTTATAAGAGGTCCATAACATTTTAATTGTAGACTATTTTATTTGATTTATGTATAATTTGTTTGCTAATCAGTAATTTCTTAGTTCATGAACCATCAGTTTTATATACCTTCATTTTTACAGTCAGTTTTAAATAAATAGGCCTGTTATGTTTGTATTTTTATCAGTTGATAATGCTCGTGATGAGCGAAACCGGTCCTGATAATTATAAATATGTGGAAGTAGTACAAATGAATTGTGTTTTATTTTTTTAAATATTATGCTTTAATAAGCATTTTATTTTACTGGTTAGATATTGGAAATAAAAAATTATTTTCAAAGGCTACACTATTTTTATGATCTTGAATGTTTTTGTAGTGTTTCTGATGGCATTAAATATGTTTTTTTATGTATTTTATTTGAAAATAATAATAAAACCAGCAATTATGTGTGTCAAGTATATAATATCATGAGCATTGGAGAAGTCACAGGCATAGTGTTATGAGTTTAGCACTGTCATTTGGAGTTGTTAGCTTCTTGCAATTATTATCATCAATCGCATTATGTGTCTACAGTCAATTTGAAATAAGGTATAGAATACTGTGCACAGGTCACTCCTACGACTGTATTACAATAAGGACTCTAATTTAATCGCAAAAGGTAACGAACTTAACAACTGTAATAAATCTTTAATTACCATGTGGCTGTATGTTGATAATTAGGGTTTGTAATCCCAGGATCTGGGATCCCGGTCAAATATACAATTCCGTGATTCCGGGATTAAATATAACGTGTACCTTGGTTTGGTAATATAGATGATTTTTTTATATTACCTTTATAATTAATATAAATGTATTGCGGTCTCCTTCCTTATCATACTTTGTCAACCGTTTTAAACCAATTTGAAATAGAGGACAAAGGCGGCTCGCTTCATAAATGGATGAAAGTTTGATATTTTAATAGATAATTAAAGGACATATTATCTTTTTGGATACCGTCTGCTAAATCCTTCCTTAAAAATGTAATAAATAAAATAAAATGTAGAACCATTTTATCACTGTTTTTTTTTGTAAATTACTCTGATTCCCAATAAATAAAAAAACCATTCCAATGCTCAAAACAAATATTAAATCATATGTACATTCCGGATGAAGTAATAATGGACACAAATTAAATTTTAAATATACAACTTAAAACATGTAATTACACTTAATAATCAATGCCGGAATTGAGATAATTTGAATCCCGAGATCCCTGGATCATAAAAAGGCCTGGAATTGGATGCCCTAGTGACAATATTAATTATATAGTAATTAATCGTTACTTGTGTTTCGCTGTTAAGCATACATTAAGCACTCACCTTTAGTAGAAAACCTTTACCTGTAATGACACGTTTCAAGTATAATAACATCCGTTTTCTATATTTTGAGACAGCTTTCTGAGAAACTAGTGGGAAAAAATCTGGTATTTTGAAGATAAGAAAAAAGATGCTGCAAGTTTTGTCAGTAGGCGGTGTTTATCAAAGTAGTCGTGCTGTTTGGGGAATTACAGGTAACGTTTAAGAATCGAAGGTCACGTAAACAAGGTATTCAAATACAGTTAACTAACGAACGACTGCTTACTCTTAACATTAGGGTAAAATGTATTATGGTAATTATCACTTATCTTTCATTTTTGACCAGTCACTAGATAACATTATTCGTACTTTTATTTTACGAACGAGTAAGGCCCTCTATGGACGTTGCAAAGAATTAATAAATGATATGCATAATACTTACATTATGTATTATTTAGTATTCGTCGTTTATGTCATATTAATAAAATGATTAATTTATACATATTTATAACAACTGGCAATGTTTTTCAGAGATATGATAACACATACAGGAGTGTCTTAGTAGGAATGGAGAAAAAGAAGCCAGATATTAGCATAATTCTACAATTATTGACTTCAAAGTAATTCATTGTTTTAGAAACATCAATATTCACTGTGCATTGTTAAGATTTCAATCATGTGTTACATTTTACTTTTGATTATTTTAGGATGAAATAAAATGCAACAGGTAATTAAAATGATTTTGTTTTATAGTTGTAAACATAACTCCATTATAATAAAGTAAAAATAGCTACACAAGAATTATAAGATAAAGGTGATAGGTATTTTGGCTTCACGTCATCGTCAGACCTATTCTGACTTATAGTTCTAACGATGATGTGAAGCCGAGATAGCTATTTTTATGTTGCTATGATTTTTGATTGAATGACTTTGATACGTCGTATGGCAAGCGACTAGATCATAGAAAAGTGGTCGACAACCTTTTGAGAGACTGGGTAAAAAAACTCAATTTTGAAAAAAATATTTGGTTAGTGGGTGAAAGTTTAAAACAAAATTTTTACTATATATGTATGTATGTAATACGTATGTGTAAATAAATACTAATTTATTTTGTGAAAACATACATATAATATAATATTTTTATTAGTGGTTAGCTAATTAATATACAGTTGACTTAAGTCAAACACAGGAATAAAGATTTTATGCTGTTAGTCTATTTCACAAAGTATCCTGGATACATTTCATTTGAGAAAATGTTTGTTCATAAGAATATATTAAACCATATGCTGATAATAGAGCAAATACAATTTTTTTAAGAATGAAAAAATTATGTGGTAATGACGTCCAGCATGATAATATCGCATTATGTGATCGTGTTCTGTGTTTTCAAGATACTGGCGAAGATCTTCAAATTTCTTGGCGGGTAACACAAAATGTTCTAGTGGGTAATTCAATTACTCGCGGGTAGTAAGCTGCTAACCACTGTCCTAAAACATACTATATTAAAATCGTAAATTTCGTGAAAAAAATTGCGTCAAATTTGTTCTTCGAGTCGAAAGATATAATGGAAAACTATATGTCATTTAAATAAAAAAAAAACCGAAAACCGTCATAACCTCGAATAGATATCATTGAAAATTGAAACGATTTTAATATAAACGATGTGAATTTATCTATAATGTTGTGATGGAATTGACCCCAGTGTCTCGCCCTCGAAAGTTCTAGCCACGGAGGCGTATGTACGTAATACCAGAATGTACATTAAGTCTGATTATTTCCTGTGACCTCAAGATCCATAAAAAATAAACTCTTTATTAAGATTACTTTTAATTCGTTGTTGCCTTATAAGTTTCGAGTGTGTACATTGTATGAACAATTTCTGTAGTACGTAGGAGTAAAAACCGGAATGCTATGTTAATAGTTATTATTCCACTGCGGTAAACATTTTCAAGATATGCAATACTTAATTGATAAATTATTTTGCAATTTGCTATGTACTTATGTACGTATCCACGTTTTACAGCCACACAAGTATGAAAAGTCACACTACACACACACAAACGATAGACAACCTGGAACGATAGACAACATTTAAAAAATCATTCTTTGCAAGTCTATTGTTTGTCGAATCAAATGCATCAATTGCAAAGAATGATTTTTTAAATGTTGTCTATCGTTCCAGACTACAGTCCAACCCGGACGTATCCCGTTACAAAGCAGCCTTAGGCGCCTTAAAATATTTGCCAGGATTCAATTAGGAGTAGTTTCCCAATACTTGGCTACTGTGCACCAGAGCATTAGTCGTCAACCTGGTCCGTGGCGCCCACTAGTGGGCGGTTAACGCTTAACATTAACGGTGGGTGGTGGGTAGTTCAGTTTTTTTTGTGTGTTTCTATCGAAACTATCTGTTAAACTTTACTCGCGGGAAGTAAAATTGAAGACAATTCACTACGCTAGCTCGACGGCCGAAGGTGAGGGTGCATAGAGACGGAGTCGTTTAGTCCATTTCTTTACCTTTCTAGCTTATACCTATCCAAACAAAAAAGTATTTGTCTTGTTCTGGCCTAGCGGTTGACTTTCGACTTGTTTGTTTGTAAACACAGTACCTACTTAGATTTGTGAGGGTAAACGTCACTCGTGAAATTGAATTTTTATAATGATAATAATGAAGTTCTTTTTTTTCAATTCACACCATTTCTTTAATATGTTATTAAATATACTCTTTCAACAGTATAAATAAAAAGTTTTTATTTTAAATTCTTCATTGTATTGAAATTATTGCATCCTTAAACTGGATCGAATTACTGCAATTTTGGTAAATTTTATTATAAATAATATTAAAAAATGGGCAGTAGGTATAAAAAGGTTGACAGCCACTGCACTAGAGCCTGCTGAAATAAAAAGTTTGATATTAGAAAGCTTTCATGTGTTGAGATCTCCTGGCTATCAGTTTGATGCCGCTAACTTATTGAATGCAATATAATGCCGCCTTGTTGCAATCAAGGTGGCATAGCCGCCTGTCCAATCGTATGTCGGACTCTGACTTGACTAATAATAAATTGAAATGATTACTAGCTTTTTTTCAATGGTAGATATTTGATAAAACAGGTACAGCTACGACTAGTAAAGCTTTTTTCTTGCACGATTAACAATCTCTACTATATAGCAGAAAATACATGCATATGTATGTATGTCTGTAACAAGAACTCCTCCCAAACGGTAACTAGTAGCGATGTCAAATTTGCACATGTCGTTCAGCAGCCATTTCTAGGTCAACTGTGTTATTTTTAACATTTAGCTTTTAACATTATTATTAATTGATGTACTATATTTTGTGGGTATTATATGGGGTACGGCCCACGGTGATATATTGAACTTTTAACGAATTAATAATTGATGGACTATATTTTATGGATATTACATGAGGTACGGTCGACTCTGATATTTTCAATTTTCAACATTAGCTTGCGCCAAAATAAAGCCATAATAACGCAAAAATCTAAATATTAGCGCACTCAGTCCCTGGCGAAGGTGTTTAATATATACTAGTTGTATATTGATAATGAATATTTACTAATTCATAATCAATGAATTAGTAAATACGTGAAGTATTATTTGACGTACTTACCTATAAAACAATTGACATTTTCATAAATGTTTATAATTCATGCGGTAAATATTAAAGTCGAATATACATTCATAAACATAACTAGCAATTATTGTTAACTTTTATTGAAAATCTCTTATACTAGTATGAACAGAACAAAACCAGTATATCATACGAGAAACCCGTACCCAGGTATAATTTCCTCATAAATTATGGTAGCCAAATTTATTCTTGCATAATTATTATATGAAATATTCTTAAATACACGCATGCAGCATAATTATGTAACATTGAAAAAAATACAGCACAATAAGAATATTATGTAGCCTCTTAGTATTATTGAGTATTTATTACCCGGATTCACCCGGGATAGATTCAATCTCATTATATATTCATGACGATATCACGCGCATTTTCTGCAAGATGTTTTCTAGAATACGGTAGCGCTTTTACCACGTTTGGTAGGTGTGCTACCCGGCTTCGTCTTCATTGTATTAAATTTCCAATCGCAGCCACAGAAAATAAAAATATTTGTGTCTACGTTATTATGGCGTTATGTAGGTGCTAGCTAGCGTTAAAAGTTGAAGATATCACCGTGGACCGTACCTCATTAACATCCACAAAATATGGTCCATCAATTAATAGTAATAGTTAAAATTAAAAGTAGCACAGTTGTCTTGGTAATGTGCAAATGTCACGTAGCTACTGTACGTCGTTTGAGAGAAGTACTTGTGACAGACAAATGGACATATACTAAGATAGTTTTTGTGTACCCAATAGTTTTAAAATTGTTTTCTCATTGTTAAATAATGGTCAAGAATTGCTTAAAAGCCGACTCCGATAAAAACTTTTCCTGGGCTCCGATTTTGATTCTAAGAATAAGCGTATGCTGAAGCACAGACGACGCAGAACAGCACAGCACAGAATTGGCAGGGCTGGGCAAACATGTAATGCGAGCGTATGCTGAGTAACGTAAGTGACACAGAATATACCGACAGTTGTCAGTCCCGCACGGATTGCTGAGGAGTAATCATCAAAATGAGATCAGAATCCGATTCTGATGATGAAATTAATGATTTGGTGTTGCTTTACCATTTATCATTTTCATTTTCGTGGCGAAATTAAAACGAACTCGTTCACACCTGCTCGCATGACGCAGGAATCTGTGCCAGCACTACAAGGAAGCACATCACAGGTCAGATACATGACTTCGACGCACATGCCTGCGTCGCAGCATACGGTTCTGTACTTTTGCATGCAATACCAAATCTGCACAGCCATGCCCTGCGCGGGACTGCGCCGCTGCGTCTCAGCACACGCTAAGCCAAAAAATTTAAAAAATCCGACAATATTACACAAATAAATATTTCAATAGTAAAGACAAATAAATATGACGTGTCCGCATAAATTTATTCAAACGTAATTTAATAAAGAAAAAAAAAATAGTTGGATTATTATTGATTGAATTGGCATGCATTTAGTAGAATTCTACTATAATAGGATAAAATATCAAAGTATTAAGAATACAAAATTTTATTTAGTATTTAGTTCTAAAAAAATAATTGTGTGGTTCTGACGATAGCGTTATACCGAAATAGCTATCAACTGCCTAATAAAATGTTGTAGAACCAAATACTTTATCCTATTAGTTGAATTATTCACATTTCTGACGATCCTTACTCTGCCTAAAATATGATAAATCACGACTCCGCGTCCCCGATTATTAAACCTTTGAGGTGTTTGCTTAGATCAGGGGTACAGAACCTTTGGTCTTTTGAGTGAATCAATTTTTGATTTCATTGCTCTCATTCATTTACAAAATTATGTCCATACATTTTCAATTATATTTATTTTAAGTTTTTAATTGCGGCCTTCCAACTTAAACAGTTTTCCCACCTCTGATTAAAATTATGTTTATTATTAAGCAGTGAAAGTCATTACATTAGCGTCTTCTACGTTTGATATTATTTAGAATTTGTTTTCAAATGTTTCATTGTTCACTCTAATTACTACATAATTTGGTTGTAGTCAGCTGCCAACTACATATTTTTAGTGACCAAGTATTATTTTGTTCTCAATATCAAATGTAATTCTATTCCTCGTTAAACCTAAGATTAATGAGCGATGAAATACTTACAAGGTGTTTCCCATACAATATAATGATAATAATTATTCACGCGTGCTGTAGTTTTATTGCGTTTTTGCTTGTAAATATTTAGCAACAAAATTTTTTCTTTCGACTATTGTGTTGTTAAAAACAATAACTAAGCTTGCTATGCATTCTGTTAATGTATAATATTCATGGTAATTATTATTGTATCTTAATTATGTAAAAAATAATTAGGGTGTTGTATAAGAAGTAGGCTATAATTATGTTTTTGAAGTTTTGCATAACATCTTTTTATCATAGTGAATGTTTTGTTGTCCGATTACACTTTAGGAAAAACTCCTTCTATATTGCAGCGGTCGCCAACCTTTCGGATTACACGTACCACAAAACTGACAATTTTGGATCCCGTACACCACTAACATGTTTAAAAAAAACGTTACACACATTCATAAAATAACGATCATAAAAATGATTTGTTATTATTAAATGGTAGTAAAGTTTATTTAATCATTAAATAAGTACTGCTATATTTAAGTAGCATGTCTTAAATAAGTTTATTGATTCTTGGCTAAAACTACGCTACTGCAAAAACTTCGCCAACCATTTTCTCACGGACCACCAGTTGGTAAACCGCTGCTATATTGGATGTGTCTTCAGAACAATTATAACCAAGAATGAGAGTATTAGCATCATAAACGGGATGCTATACAGCGGATAATAAATTGTATAGGTCTGATGTTACAACATTTGTAATTTTAATAGTAAGTCAAACACTTTTAATTGAAAATTTTAATTGATACACCTATTTACTCTGACGAAACAAATGCATATTAATTGTGTTCTAGGTAAGTGTTAAAGAGGTGATGAATCTGAGTATGTAATATATGAGAAGACCCCGGATCGAAGAGAGGCGAACGCTGGTTATCCAGAGTCCTGGAAAGGCTGTGATCTCAGACAAACACCATTTCAAATCCGGTTCAAAACTTATTTATTTTCCATCAAAGATGCAGTGGTTTACATTACACAAGTATATAATTCCTAACACATAAAATTGATTCTACGTTTACATTTACTTAGCAACTGAATTTACTTTAAGTTATAATACAAATGACACGACACACGATTTTAAATTAAGTCCAATGCAAATCAAAACAAACAATTCACATCTTCCCTTCCGCCGCGACCGAGGCCGCAGCTCGCCTGGCGCGACAGATCGTAATCAATTGTGTACAAATACAATTTAAAAAAATCCCTGCATCGTTGGAGCTACCCCTTTCCGTCAAAAATGGACTCGTCCAGCGGGCTTACCCGGCGGCTACTGAACGACTTGGTAACAAGTTTGGGCCGATTCTGCGAATTATTGCTGGTGCCACTGGGTGATTTCAGTTCTGGACACTAATGAAACTTATACTTTACAAAAACCTGGGTGTGTCATATACTTCTACAAATTTATGCGCGCAAAAATACGCGTCAGTACAGGTCTTTATAGTGTCCCTTTCCATACGCAAACAAGTCGGGAGTCATAATGGTTAAAAGGTTGCCAACCAACGCCCTGCGCAGTTCCATGTATTTCAATTTTTTTTTAAATTAACTAAGAGATACCTCGTATAAAATAAAACTTCCTATACAATGTTTTCATTTCGGTTTATATTGATAATGTTATCCGAATATTTTAATATTGATGGGATTTTAATTAGACAAAAATTTAATTACTGTCGCGAGGATTCGTGTGTGTCGTATTTTTACTGCAGTATAATTACAATGTAAAAAAAGAGTTTTTAATCATATTAATCGATATTTTATTCAAAGTGCTAACTTAATATAGTGATATATCCATAGAAGGTGTAAAATATTGCCATTATGTAATATTAGAGAAGAATGTATGCATATGTATTATACAAGCATAGTCAAAACATTAAGAAAAACAAAGAATCAAGATAACTCAACCGATCAAGCAAATTTATTGTCTATTTATTACCAACAAAGTTCATTATCTGATTTGTGACTGAATATATTAAAATACATAAAACGGATAGATTTGTGATTTAGCACAGTGCTCCCCAAACGGGGGTCCGTAAGTTTTTCGCGGGGGCCCGCGAAAATTTTCAGTAGAAATTACAAATATTTATTTATGAACATTTTTGCTTTATGACAAAAAACAGAGAATTGTTCTTTAGGAGAGAAGTACTTTTCTTAAGAATTTCAGTATTTTGGACATTCATCTATTGCAAAAGAAGCCTTGCTAATCCTAATTTATTTTGCGACTACATACCTATGTGAAACAGGATTTTCGTCATTACTTTTAATAACAAATAAGTACAGATCATGCCTTTACACGGAGAGTTTGGTCCCTTGCGGGTTAGCATTTTTGACATTTAACCAGATATTGATTTCTTGTGGAAAAACATAAAACCGCACCCATCTCACTAAAAGTATAGTTATTCTTAATTTATTTTTTAAAAATGTTTATAAGTGAGATAATATTTTTTGTGATTATATATATACATAACATGTAATAATTAACATCAGCTTTAAATTTTGTTACTACTAAAATATGTTTTTTTGCGGGGGTTAAAGGATTAATTTTTCAGATTTAGGGGTCCGTGGCATGGAAAAGTTTGGGAAGTACTGATTTAGCATATCACATGTGGGCGGTGTATAACAGCTAAAACTTTATTTAAAACAGTTAATGGCTCTCCTTTTAAGGAACACGGAACATTTGGAGTCATGGTCAGTAGTTTTATTGTAATTTTTATAATTAGCCGACTTATCAATTTTGTATTTTAAGCAGAACTGCGTCATAAGTCATAACATTATGATCGAGTGTATAATAATATATTGCTTGTCAATAAAGTATAGATATATTAATTATTATTCTAGTAGTGTCGACATATTTTATGATACTTTGTAAAATTTGGATATATTTATTGGTATTAAAAAGTATTTACAATCGACGGTAATATTTAAATTATTGTACAGATATAAAGTCGTAATTTTAATATATAATATATTTAACGACATACAATGAAGTGTAGTAAACTTTATACATATCGATTGTGAAAAGGAAAAAGGACGTAATCCACACACAAAAAATATTGATTGTAACCCAAACAAAACGGGTATTAAATTGTGTACATTGTGACAATATTTTGAAAAGACGTAGAGATAAGTCCTTTTGCCTTTCTACAGTCGATATATTATATATGTATTATAGTGTAATATCACGTTTTGTGTGAGTTAGACACAATATTTTTTGGTGTGGGTTACGTCTTTTTCCTTTCCACAGTCAATATTTATATATTATTTATTCTCATGTCCCTTCATGACATTTAGCATTTAGACTTTGAATGAAACATTTAAAAGCATGGTCTAAAAAAGGTTTTTTAAATTCCCTAGGGTATTCAACGTTGCGCCCCCCGCCACGGGCTACGGCTACACTTACAGGGTGTATTCCGCAGCGTAACAACGTTATGCGAGTTTGAAATGTTTGCTGGGAATGTCCGAGAAGAAATTAATCAAGATGGTTAATGTTTTTAGGAATGGTGTTCCAATCGCCTTCCTTAGAACGCCGTGAACTCTTTGGATGCTATGTAATTTGTCACAGATGAAACCAAGTTGGCATGACCGATGAGGCTGACAGATCCGAATGATAGTCGTATCGTATCGCAATTTTTACCGTTCATTGTGCATTTCTGGACGTTCCCAAAGGATGTGATCAGCACCCTGAATCGTATTGCCGCATTTACATAGTGGACTATCTATCATTTTTTGTGTATTCGTAATATCTTGGTATAATGACGTCAATTTTAGTATCACAAGTTTTTTCAGGCTTTGGATGCTATATAATTAAATATCCTTACATATTATAATATGTAAAATGCCTAATAAATAAATGTAATAACATGTACTATTTTTTGTTAGATTGTGACAAAATGTGGTGTTATCGGTTTTTTATTTTTGACGCCTCATGTACTTTATATTATTATGGTATATAATATTAAATCTATAAATATAAAAATAAATGTCTGTTTGTTGGTTTGTCCGGATCTTATAGGCTCCTAAACTACTCAACCGATCGCGACGAAACTTTCAGGAAGGACTTATTGTGATCATGCCGGGAAATATTATTTAAAATAAATGTTTGTTTGTCCTTTACGCGTTCCTTTACCATTCATACGATTTCGATGAAACTTCGGTGAGTTGTTGTGCACACACCCGTGAAGGGTTCTGAAGAAAAAAAATTGAAAATCTAAAATTGAAAAAAAGAATCAAATACGTACATACAGTGACATCTAGGAAAAACCTTCTGATTTATTCGTGTACGCATCAGACGAAAAACAAAAATATTGTGTTATGACAAGTGTGATATTGAAACTCGGGTTCGGGTCGGGCCAGACCTGAAGATGATGTGCTCGAACCGGGTAAGTCTATGAAATTTCGGCCTCTGCAGACCTCTAATCCAAAAGCAGTTCAATAAACAGAATTAAAACCCAAACCCTTTCTTTCTTTGAGTGGCATTGCAACGCATGCCGGGTACTCACTAGTAGCATATAAAAATGGAAAATGACAAGTTTGCTATTTTCTGTCAATTTAATTTGTCATGTCGTGTATCAGAATAAGATGATTATTACATTTATCGTTTATTTTAATTTTCTTTTGCTACCAGTTTTGCCGTAATTGAACGAATCGCATTGAGATATGCAAAAAGTCGCAGATGCTATTTTATACACACAGCACGCATATTGAAAGAATTTTAAATATCCGTACAACCATATAAGGAAACTGCACGATAAACTTTTTATTTATTGTAAATGCGTATTGAATTAGCATAAATGTATACAAAATAATTATGCTTGCACAATAATTAAATATTTCCAATCGTATTTCCATTTATATTTTTCTCATTCACAATGGGAAGTTCATTGATAAACTTATTTTTTTTTAAATAATATGTTTTTGTTACTTCTTATTTGTATAATGTGTATTTCGTCGTTGTTCTGGAGGAAGACACTAACTGAAAAATACTAGTTTTGAGTAATTGGACTTTGAAGTTTGTCAAATGTTTGAAATGCCATACTTTTTTCACTTTGGTTGTCTGTACAAAATTGTTTTCAAGTAAAAGTATAATTTATAAAAATAAGTTTGTTATTCCATACGTTAGAGTTTGAAATTAGAAACATTTTGGTATAACTAACTCAATATGTTATTTTTCGATTTCGTGTTTTCTCCCAGAACAGCGACGATATGTAACAAAACATTTACATTCAGCCAAAGGGCGCACTTGAGGATTTAGAAAACCGCAGGCTCTACACCTTGAATTATCTACTTGAACGATTGGCGTACGGTTGTAAGTCATTTCTAACAAAGTGCACGGCATAGGTCGGGTTTTCAAGATGAGTTGAATCCTCGCGTAGAATTTACTATGGCTTGTCTAAAGCTGACTGCTCATATGCTATTTTTTTAATTATTAGCAAGTGTATAAGTAATATACAGCTTTTTATCAAGGAAATATTAATTTGTGACTCTTATTGTAAATTAACAAACAATCGCTTTATCGTAACGTTTTTTAACTATTTTATTTATACGAACCATGGTAGAAAAAAGACAAATGTCTGTTACTAGGAATCAATGTTGGCACATCGTTATATTTCTCTCGTGAACATTCTGTTATAAGACATTGTATTTACGACTTATGCAAATTGACTTGACGTTCCAATACAACAGAAATTTGTATTTATTGAGTAATAAGCATATATATGAAGAGTCTCTTGGTACGATATTAAAATACTCGTATAACAGTGCGGACTTCCATATTGTCAGGAAATGGTGTCACGTTTTATGCAATCGATTTTTTTTATATCTCTCATACTTTTCGACGACCTTGCTATTTAAATAATGCATACAAACTATTACAAAAAAGTAGCAGAACAAAAATAAATCCCGTGTAGGCGTATGATCTCTTACGTCTATTTATATTCTGACACAGAGCCGAACTTGTAAGACCTATTATTGTTTATTATTTTTGGTGATCGTAAATATACACGTCGGGGAGTGGCGTATCAATCGGGTAATATCATGATAGTTTTTAACGTAATCAAACTTTTGGTGCCGATATTATAAAAGGTATTTTCTTCTGTGCACATGTTAAGCTGAAATTCCAACCGTGATCTGAGTAAATTCGATTATTAAAATTAGTAACATGTAATTAGATCAATGATATTATAAATATTTAATGGATTTATTATGATATTTGGCAAATTTTATTGAACAGTTTTTAAAATAAAAATTAAACCAAACGTCAAACAGGAAGTAACGCGATCATAGAAAACTATTACAGTCCATTAAATTAGCTTTGGAAGGATTGTGTCAGCGATGTATAATATTCTAACATAGAAAAAGTTTTTTCGAGAAAAGATATGATAAACAAATAAGTATTAGATTGATTGAAAATCAATTTATGAAACTGTCAGTCTTCCAGACCGTGCGCACCGTCACCTGAACGAGGTTGACCACTCGCCTAAGCGTCCGGAAAATGTTACGCAACTTTAACCCCAAACATCTGATGATTAAAAAATAGTATTCCTTAATTCATACCTGTCAAAATATACTGTGTACATGAATATATTGGCCACTTGTATGTTTGGAAACGTGTAGACAACAATTTGTTACCCAAGTGTAATTTGATTCTGATGACATTTTAGTATTTTTAAGAATGGCGGAAAATTGATTTTCTCGTTTTTTGTGCGTAGGGTTTCACGTGAAGAAATATATACGATGTGCAATTTCGCATATTGAAATATGTATAAATTTTATTGTTTGGGTTCATATGTTGATACTCAAAGAGATAGATGTCAATTTGTTTTGTCTCACACGTATTTTGTAACAAAGTAAAAGCAGTTGATATGACAAAATATCTGTGTTCCAATTTCCAATGTTATGTTCCTTTAACACGAAACCAAAAATGCTTCACATGAAAGAATACTAGATGCTGCTTCCTCGTCTAATTGTATTCTCTGTATTACGTTATGATATAAATGTCTATATTTATACCTAAATAAAAGGATACTAGATGGTTCATACATTTTGTGCAAAAAATGTTTTGTATATGTTAAGTGATTTTATTTAATGCTATGTTTTATTATCTGCTACACGTCCATAAAGCTTGTCGAATAATTGAATAGTTCACGTGGAAAAGGTTATAACTAACAAAATGATCTAAGTTTTCTCTTCAACGAAAATTCGTTTCACTGACGCTTACAGACAGTTTGAACTATAAAAAAATACTATTCATGGCATCACTGTCGCTGAAAGTTAAACCGTCAATAAAAAAACTCTCCAGTGAAACGATTTTCGAGTTGAAATGTTGACTTAGTTCATTATGTTGCTTAAAACCTTTACCAGTTTGTTGTCACATTCAATTATTGAACATTTGTATCGTAACTATTTGGTTACATTACCGCGTATTTATATTTATTGACTTCAATAATTGATATAATTTCATGTCCTGCAATTTCCACGTGAATTCCAAGTGCTGACCAGGTTGTATGAGGAAAGACTTCAATATATTGTATTAAGTGTGACAATGTAGAGTCTTATATCCAGGTTAAATAAGCTGACGTTTTACTGATAATAATTGATGGACGAATAATCATAACATATCTGTTTATGTGATTTTTTGAATAAGTTGTTTGAGAATTCCAGAGTGCTCACTTAATACAGAAGTTAATTTTCAAATTACTGAGCAAGGTATAAAAATGCTAATTATATTAAAAACTATTTATTTCATGGCGTGAATAATATCTTCTTCGATTTAACGGCGTTGTGTTTATTATTCATTCATTCAAATGTTTTCAAGAGTTCTCCAAGTACTGTGCCACTTTTCAAGTGTTTAATGTTTAAACTCATTAAATGATTTAACGATCATCCTCTACAACTTTCGTTGATAAAGCAACAAACTCAAACAGTTAAGAAAAAAAACAGTTATTTATGGCAAACGACGCTACTGTTCATTGTTTGTTTATTAGTTTGATGCTCAAATTTTGATTACTAAGTACTTACTTACTTTTAGAAATCTTTTAATTTTAAACAGATGAACAGTTCAAAAATTCATAAAAGCAGTTAAAACATTCGACTAGATTGGTCGTAGTTTAGGAAGAATTATTAAATTACAATTTTATTTCAATTCTCCAAATACATTTTCTAATAAAACAGATGCTGTCAACTCGTTGGCGTTTCGTACCGAACGCATCAATATTTATTATATTTATGCAACACATTTTAAACTATAAATAGTGAAATTATTTAAATTGTTTTTTGATAAACAGGACAGAACACAGCAGGAAAAGTGTATTGCTGATTAATTATTTTGAAGAGAAAAAGATCAAACGTTTTGTTAGAAGGATAGGATGACGTTAAGTGTTAAATACGAGGAGGAAAGTGATTTAGAATATTGTCTATGAATTCGGCGGCAACTTTGTAAAAATTCAATTTTAAAATAAAATTAAAATTGTTAACTTTGTTATTCCACTGGCTTTGTCACTAACAATGATTCTAATTCTTAAATTAAAAATAAAGGGATTACCTTAGAAATAAATAACCTTGTGATATAGTTAGTCTGAAGATGCTTCTTAAAGAGGCGAAACGCATCACGTTACTGACAAAACCAGTGAAATAACAAAGTCACCAATTTTAAGTGGTTTAGAATGTTTAAAAGAAAGGTTACTTAAAAAGAAGTCATAATTATATCTTCATTAAAATGAGTATTTTTCAGAATAAAACTAAAATATAAACGAATATTATTTGTGGTATCGATTTAGGATTAATAATGAAACTTCAATATAAAATTTGAATTGTTAAAATTGTGTACACTTTCGTAGTTTGTGTCTCTAATGACATTATTTTCGCCTTTCGTCGCACTGACAGATGGCGAACAGTTTTTATCGTACGTTGGTAAAAGAGAAGTATGAACATTTTATTAGATGAAACCCTGTTCGTTAGTGACACAAGTTATGGAGTTGTACACAATTTGAAGGATTTAAATTTAAAAACGTCTTAATCTAAGAATATGATATTAACATCACATGCACTTTTGGTTGTGATACAATATGGTTTGAATCTGAAAACGATACCTATTGCAAGAGATGGGAAATGAAAAATATCTTCAATTCAGATTTGGAATGATTTCAAGACAAATAATAATGCTTTTAAATCACCATTTAAAACCTTTGGAGTAGAAACGGTTCAAGCGTTTGATCTTATAAGATTGAATATTTTCCATTCGGGCGTACATCCGCCATCCTTACGAATTTTCCCGTGCCATATCAAGATACCACCCGGGAAAGGAAAACGTCAAAAAGAAGCAAGAACCCTTCGGCATTCCGCGGCTTCCTCAGGAAATTGTGTGGGCATATTCAGAACCACCCGAATAAAATTTACATTGTAGGTATATATTATATATACGTCGAAATTATTTACTTCGAAATTTATCAAATGTAATTTATGTGTCAGTGACGTTTATAATCAACAAATAATATAATATATAAAGTTCCCTGCTTGACAAAGAGCTTTACAATATCGTGTTACATAAAAATAAATCATTCTAATATTTATAGCAAAAGTGACTTAATCAAATTATTTTATTGTATGGCTCTTTGATTTTATGAAGCACAAGTCATCTGACAATTGCAATTTATGGTATTAATTCAATTGTCTTTTAGTTAGTCGGATTTCATTATCATAGGGAATGTCTTATAAAACTGAATACTTGGTGATTTTTGCCCTATTATTAATTGTTTTTTTTTTAAATAAAACACAATTTATTTTGAACTACTTCCACATTTTTATAATGGTAAGGACCGGTGTCGCTCATAACGAGCATTATCAGATATGTAATAAAAATGTGGAAGTAGCACAAAACAAATTAGGTTTTATTTTTAAAATATAACGCATATCCACCAAAAATTGATAGTTAACACCTTAAAAGTGATTAATTAATAGTGTTTAACTTATCATTGTTGTTATAAAACTACATATTTGTTACAAGGTAAAAGTGTAAAATTTATGTATGATAATGGGCTGCAGAAATGTAATAAAATTCTTTCAATAATTTATATATATTGGCTGATCCAAAAATTAGCGTTTGGTTTGCCAAGTTTGGTTAAGATTTCCAGATATAAGAGAATTATCAAAATCTAACATTTTCCCACAGATCTAAATAAAACACACAGTAATACAACAATTAAAAAATATATTGTTCGTTAATTTCATATTATTAATAATACAAACTTGAAATAGTCGACCATGTTTCAAACATTGATAACATTATTTAAACTTTGTACCAAGGATTAAAAATTACAGAGCATAAAAAAAATGTGGATAAAGAGACAGGGGGTAAAATATTCAAAAGCGTGTTTTGACTATTTTTAATTTTGACTAAAGATCTCATCTTCCCTAATTTAGTGAATCGAGTATCGTGTACAAAGAAGACGATGGAATTAGTAATAGGGATATAAAAAGCTTATTGGTTATCCAGGAATAAAGATAAGGGGTTAATGGTTGTTTTGTACTCCTTTTAGGCCTACAATGAAACTCTGGTCGTTAACCGGTTATAAAATAAGCCGTGTTTATACCGGTTATGTAATAAAAAAATCAATGGGTTTTTTTATCACACATGTATTATTAAGTAGCATACTTGCAAGTGTTGTGTTTTTATTGTATGGTCTACAAGTAACTGTATAAAGGGTTTTTGACCCTTTCTAATAAGACAGGTTTTCTTTGTATCTGATCGTCATAGTAATATGTTTGTAATCTAAAATAAAGAAATCAGAGAAGACTCAGTAAGTACAGACAGCTTATAATATAACATGTGATTGCAACCAATGAACGGATGCAGTGGCGGCCGGCGACAGAAATATCCTAATATGCGGGAGTGCAAAAAAAGATTCATCTATTTATGCAATGACCACCCTACGATTCGTGGATTTCGAAAAAAACCTTGATAACACAAAATTTAAAGTCTGATATTGATGGTAACAATTGTGTTTCTACACTTATCATCGCAAGAGCATTTTTTATGTCTTGAATCATGTACTTACTTCTGAAATTATTTGTGACAATGAAAAAATGACATCCTTCTTCATGTTAAGAAGCAACGCTTACTTTCGATTTCACTAAATACCTACTTATTCGTGAAAATTTGAAGTAAGGACAATGGCTTCATCGGTGACGCAAATATCTTCTCTGCTGTATTACATATTATATGGCAGTTAGTTCGTTTTTAAGTTTCAACTTGTCAATGAAATCGCATGCACAGGGTAAGTCATTTGTAGAAATCATTATGGAAGAATGGAAATTTTAGAGGAAGGGGTTTATAAAACCAAACCGGATACACAACTGAGCATTATGAAGTACCTATGCGAGCCCTGAAGAATACTCTAAGCTATATATCTTAAATATTCTACTTTAAATCCTTTAATGTAATATACGATCATAACTATAGTCATATGAAGAGTATCCTATAATTCAAAAGTTTACAGGGTAGGTATATATTATTATCATATAATGTGTAGTTTTAAAACATCACATGGAATGTGATAATGAATATTGTTGTTTGCGGTTTTTGTTGACAGGCCCTTTCCATTATACCAATACAAGCTACTGCAAGCTATTGCTCAGCAAATATCTTGCTTGTAATGCTTATTATTGTATTGCTTGTAATGGAATATATATAAATGGGGGTGCAGTGCACACTTTACTCCTTTATAAGAGCCGTCCGTGAACCGATGTATACATTTTTGTATCAAATACATATTCATTCAAAACTTCTATAACACGGAACCTATAACGATGTTATAGAAGTTTACATTTTGTTATATAATTTTTTACTTTTAAGGTGTTAACTGTCAATTCTTGGTGGAAAGACGTTATATTTTAAAAAATAAAACACAATTCATTTGTACTACTGCCACATATTTATAATGATCAGGACCGGTTTCGCTCATCACGAGCATTATCAACTGATAATGCTCGTGATGAGCGAAACCGGTCATTATCACTATAAATATGTGGAAGTGGTACAAATGAATTGTGTTTTATTTTTTAAAATATAATTTTTGGGTTAAGTTTTTTTGTCATCATTTTTCTATTGAACGACCAACCTTCACTATCTATTCTTCTACCACAGTACGTACAGAACTACTTCGTGCAATCGCTTTCTGTCTCATTAATTTTGGTAGATTCGTCTACTAGTCACTAGCTCTTCTTCAACATTTTTTGTTTGAAGTGTTTTTTAACAGTGTTATAAAAATATGTCACAATTCATCAACCGTGCTAGACAAGTACGAGTGTAATAATTATTACATTACACCAAAGGCGACACTATGTTTGTGCTTAAAATAAAATATCACAGTATAAATACTTAAGCTAAACTACAACATTCGCCAACGACCATACCACGTTGAAAGCACCGGTTCTCGTCCGATCACCGAAGTTAAGCAACATTGGGCGCGGATAGTACTTGGATGGGTGACCGCTTGGGAACACCGCGTGCCGTTGGCTTTTTTTATTGGACTTAAGAAAAATTTCTATTTGATTTTTTTTAAAAAAATATTGGTACCAGAATTTTAAACGTCTCAGATGCTTGGTATCGGTGATAAAAATATACAGTTTCATTAAATTTAACAAAGCGTGATTTGACAGTTCCCGACTCTTGAAAAATTTTATGCTCGGAATGTCTGATAAAAGAAAAAAACCGCAGTTAATTTATTGAATTGAAAAAAAAACAGTTTTAATATATTATAGGTGCTTCAAACATAAATCACTTCATTGCCATTGATTACCTGTATCAATTTTAAGTTATAATTTCGACACCACTTTTATGGATAGGTCATATTTCTCACACCAATATCCATAAAAATAATCCAATAATTTAGTTGAAATAAAAATATTTCGTTAAGTAACGTTAGATGTTCTGCTTTGAAAGGCCGGAAAAGAATCGATCATATTTCATAGAGCCGTTGTCGGGATAGTAAAAAGAAAAAGCAACAACTTTAGAAACATAATACCATTATTTCGTATCACGACTTCCGCTAAATATGCAACTGTGTTATATACAAAACCATCTGATATAAATAATTTATTATGGGCCGGATGCGTATGAAATTGAATTTTAAAAATTTGAACACTTCTGATGAGATGAATCAAATGTCGATTCATATGATCAGTATTAAAATGTGTAAGAACAGCACATTTTGACCTGTTTATCAATATTATGTTCCCCCGTTTGCTGATCGTGAAAATGGCTTTTATTCTGACTGTATCTTTCAATCATTATTTAACACTCTGAAAACAGAAGGTTGAGCCAATGACATACTATAGTATTACCAACATTACTTGGCCGCCGCCGTATTTGAAACTAGAATTGTCAGTCGAGAATAAATTACTCCAATTGCTATTTTATGCAAAATAAATACATACGTCTACTTTTAATAACCGTCGCTAAAATATCTGTTTTGGAATTTATTGAAATTTCAGTCCTGATTGAGTAAGGCAACATTAAATTGTTACATGTATACCACCATTAAATAAAATCATCACAGTGCATATAATATTACGAAGCGTGTCTGAGCATGGCTTGTGAGAACCAGTTTTGAATACTGAACTTCACCAAATCGATGGATAAGGCGTACATGTCATAAGTTTACAAATAAATGATAAGATTTGGCCCTGTTTACACGCACCGCTTTAGATATAGACTGGGAAGCCTTTGGTGAATGTTAGCTAGTGGTATCATCAATACTGGTCTAAGGCAATAAATAAATGATATTGGCTATGATCGAAACTAGATAGGTGAAGACGGTGAAGAGATTTAGTTACAGAAGGAAATGGGAATACACTACTATTAATATTCCATTTTAAAGCCAATCCCTAAATATGTTTAATAGTAAGTAATAGGTACAAGACCGGATAGTGTGAAAGTTTTATTTAAAAAATTATAATACTATCATAAAGTAATTATACATTCGGATTATTTAAGATTTAAAAACATTATACATCCATACAATTCAAAATTATCGACATATGAATCTTCTGTAGGTGAGACTTAATTTGAGTAAATCAGTGAAGAAATCAGTTAAAATAATAAGAGAAATGAATGCACTTGCACAAAATAATGCAATCAGAAAAATACCATCTGTTTTATACTTCTTGGTTTCAGACCCCCCGGACCGAAATTTATTACCGTATATTATTAAATTGAATCTATATATCATTGACAGTCCAATTGGAGATGCAACACTAACCTTCTCGTTTTCATGCTAAAAAAATCCCTTCGGATCTGATGCAGTCGCATTGCGTTACCGTGTGAGTTTTGTCATATAAACGCATTTATAAAACGAAATGACAATTTCAAAAAATGAGATATGGTTTTATGTAGTTTTAAGTAATCATTTTACGTCAATTTGTGTGTGTAAAACGTGAAATGCATATCAAACTATGCGAAATTATCTTAAGGTGCAAGAATCGAAATTCTTCACAGTAGAACAAGCTCGAGACGTGTTTCAGTGCCGTATGAAACAAAACAGTTGCATATGGTACGGTCATACATCTAGGATCGTTATTATACTATACAAATTGTTACTATACTATATTTAATATAACTACACTAAATGTTGTCTTTTTCGATGGTAAAATTAAAGAGGTTTTCAAATTATGATTAATTACACAAATAAGACGTAAACTAGTTTTACGTTTATTTAATTATATGTAGAACAATTTTATTTACAAACAAGATAATTTTTTTTTTTATATAACCTGTTTCACAGATAATTCGAAGGTTTAAAGGCCGAAATAACGCATTGTTACACCATGAGTACGAAAGGGTTAAGGATGTGGGCTTCGTGCACTTAATTGATGTGAATTTATATGGTCAATATCTAATTTTTTTTTTTTTGTCAGTAAACTGAAAACTTAAAATATAAGTAAAAAAGGTATTTAAAAATTTGATAGGTATGAATAATCAATATAATATTCAGGTGAGTAAACATGTGTCAGTTAGCATGGTCAGAACTAAGTGATACTTTAATGCATAATTTTTTTTAATGCATGCATTCTGATTGTGCTGTTTTACAGTTGTGAGTTATAGCATCTTGAGAAACTTCAGGATACTGAGATTTGAAAATAAAACTAGGGGTACAGTTTGACTTCATCGTACGGGTATTGGGATAGAGCGGATTAACCATCCGTTTAACGTTTAAAATGAAACGACGATGATTCGCATCACTTGCTTATGCCTGCCTTTTCTTTCAATCGGATGGATTCCGTCGCCTCTGAATGTCGCTGATGATCATCCTTAGGCTGAACATATGCTTTAAATTCAAAGCGGAAATGGCAAAGAAGAAATTGATAAATTATGCAATGGAATAATAAATATCTGCGAAAAAATACCTCCTTTTATTGATATACAAATATGTTAAAATTTTCACAAAGTGAATTTATGATTATTTCTTGGCAGATGTAATATGTATGGTTATTATAAAAATAATTTATATATAAGCCACATAAGTGAAGAGATTCACACTTTCAGTATGATAATGGATTATTATAAATTTGAAACTGTGGAAAGTTCACCTGGTTGAAAAGCCTTTCCATAATGCCAGATTAGACGGTAAGGAAGCCTTATAAATGCTTCATATTTCGCCTTAGTACTTAATCTTATTTCTTGTCTACGGAATCCTTTGTAATTTGATATTTATCCTTACAACCTGCATATTGGCGATCAATTGATTGAAAACTTAACCACTAGAACTGTATTATTAATACGTCATAATCAATCAAACAATCATTTTATGCTAAGAAACTAAATTGATAGAATATATCAATTTTAAAAATTATGTAAAAACAGGCAATCTAAATGAACAACAGGATGCTTTTCTGTTTGTAGGTGTTTTTGATATTATATTTGTATAATGATATGTACCCAGATGTTTTATTTAAAACATGTACCAACCGTTTTGATGTTTACCGTGCATTGTTAAGAGTTTTTTTTAAATCATAAAATTCAATGTAAACAAACTTTTCTTGGTTTGTTCGAGGATACGGATTCTCTACAATGACTCCTGAATCTTATTTTTAATTAAATACATTAATATAAGTAAAAGTAAGATAACTAGGTACCTACTGATTGTTGTAAAAACCCTCAATGATTTTTTAATCTCCTTTAAATGTCACATTTTACCACAAAATATTTCACCCGTCGATCTTAACTACTCATTTAAAAGTTTGTTCTCAAACATTCGCAAACAAAAAATGAGTTTATATTTTTTGACATCATTTCAACATCCCACCCCTCCAGCAATCGATTTATCAAAAAACGTAATTCATATTCAAATTTGAATTATTGAGATTTTGTACACTTTCATGTATTTTTTCACTAACGACCCGGGTTTCGCCTTGTGCATTTTCAGGCATTTGATCGCACAAATTGAAGTGTACAAAATCTCAATAATTCAAATTTGATATCGAAATTCCATCAAGCACCCTCAGTCGATGTCTTAAATTATGTAATTCATATTGTTGTTAAAAATCCCCACCCATGTAAGGAGTGAGGCATAGTATCGTCGCTTAATTCAGTACTTCCCAAACTGGGGTCCGCGAAAATTTCCAGTAGGAAGTACAGATGTTTATTTATGAAGGCTTTTTCTTTACGTCAAAAAACGAATGCCTTTTTCTTTATGAAGTAAATGAATTGAATCTTTCACTTCAGGGAAAAGAAAGCAAAATTTTGATGACGAATATGAATCTCCAGGCTTTCTAACAAAAGCTTACTTCGTGATCAAAAGGTATTATTGGTCAAGGATTCACGGGGTAGTTTTCATGTTCAAATGAGTTTCTCATAAAAATTAAAATATCACTCTCAATCTCAATAAAAAAAGTTATACTTGATCACATGGTCAAATCAATACTATTTTTCGAAAAATATTTTCCAAAATTGAATGAGGATCAAAAGTACAACTGGGTAAGAATGCCATTTGCTAAATCCTTGAGATCTTATCACATTACGTGGGTAGCTCGAGAAGAGTTGATCTATACCAGGTCAGACAATTTGCCTAAAGTGAAATTTAATGAAAAAAAGTATTTCAGTCTATTGCAAAAGAAGCCTTGGTAATCCTACTTGCTTTTGTGGTTACATGCCTACGTGAAACAGCATTTTCGTTACTAATTTAAAAAAAAAATGAGCACAGATCATGCCTTTCCACGTAGAATTTGGAAGAATCCTTGCGACATAGCATTTCTGACATTGATCCAGATATTGATTTTTGTGGAAAAACAACCGCATCCATCTCATTAAATTGTTTTTTAATTGTACAGTTGTTCTTATTTTATTTTTAAAAATTGTCTACAAGTAAGTTACTATTTTTGTGATAAAATATAAACATGTATGTATTAAAAATAATAATTGATCTCAAATAAAAATTTTGACGACTAAAATATGTTTTTTTGGGGTGGGCTGATTATTTTTTCAGATTTAGGGTGCCGTAGCATGAAAAAGTTTGGGAAGCACTGGCTTAATTAACAGTTATATTTTGTAATAAGGATCGTGTAAAAACTGTTCAATTTGATCTAATAAATTTAAAACTTTTATTAGTGTAGATAGAAGAACTGCCATTTTCATACAAAAGATTAGGTTAATATACTTTTTTTTAACTCAGCACTAGCCGTCACAAATATACTTTATTGCATTTGGGTATTTGAATCCAATTTCTACAGTGACAGATTGTTTGCTGACGAAATTTGAGTTTATTATCATAATGGAAGTCAAATAAGTTTATTTATGGTGACAAGTTTGTATTTTTATATTGGTGATCTTCTTTGCATCATTTCCAATTTTGAGTAAATAAATATTATGCAGTAGACGGCAATATTATTTCTTCACGAAAGCTAACGCCGATAATAATAAGAAAACAACAAATATCTCTTGGGGAGAGTTTGTTTATTTTATTGAGACAGATAAGAGTTCAGTGAGAAGAGACGAGTGCAGAGGGAGAAAGATTTGTTGACGGAAATCTACGAATGATAAGGCACGTGGCAAAGTGCAAGGAGGGCACACGAATTTGGCCATTATTGGCAATATCGTGAATGATTAAAATGTGGACGAATCTTTTTTAATCATACCAATTATTGACATCCTCGTGTCGATATGAGACATAATGTTTTATGGAATTTTTACTATTAGTTGTTATAATTAATATATTATATTTTATTTGATGTATGTATGTATAATACTGTTGTATTAAACTTATACGTACTAATAAGTGGAATGGAATGAGTATTAGATACTTGTTTTATTTATTCAACACATTATTACATTACATGATATTTTGATTTTATTTCAATGACCAGGACACATGATGTTTGCATGACGAGTGAGTGTTACTTATTGATAAGGAATATTTTTATTTATAAAAAATATGGTAGTAAATAATTATTTGAATGGATTTTAAGGCAAAAATGGTTACATATGTTTTCAAACCAAGAATATGGATACACTTATGTATGTTATGGAAAACGGAATTTTTTTTTGATCAATATTGAAGTATCGCCGAATGAATTGCCTAACCTATTACTTATATAATTGAAAAATCAATAATTAATCAAAAACAATCGCCTGAGTGAGACGTGTAAGGCGTTATAAATTGTGATATAATTTACCAAGTGAAAATGGCACATAAGACTAGCGCATCCTTGATGAAACGAAATTGGCATCTGTAGCAAGAAGATCGCCATTGTTTCCGTTTGGAGAAAGCCTATCTTTTGTCATGGAAAGTGTGTGAAAAGTGCGCTCATGGAGGCTTTGACATCACTCGCTCAGCAGGGAAGGGCTTAAAGAAAATGAGAAAACTTCAAAACAAATTGAACGAATTTTTATACCGTGAGTTATACGTGATAAAACACCACGTTTACTTTTAAAGCTAATGATTTCGTATGTTCGTAATATAATCCAATAAGGAATTTTCATCGCATAATAGCCAACACGTTTCCGGTATGTATATGTTTATATATTATTGTGTATGGTTTCTTATAAATATCAATATTATTATTCTGGACGATAATCTTAAATACAGTTACACGTGGTTCAGCCCCCTAAGGAGCATCGTCGTTTTACTGTGACTAAAATAAACATTTGTGTTCGCTATTTATAAAAATACCTAATTTTTCACTTCCAAAAAACTACTAATAAATTAAAAATCTGTATCAAAACGAAAGCCTAATAGTTTTCAAGGTATATAAATTAACTTATTAATTAACAACAGTTTCAAAACGTTATGTGATTATAGTCAATCAAAAAATTGTGTTTTTCTCTAAAATGATATTCAAGGACACTTTTTCATTTATGGAGTTAAAGTCTATTCTAGCTATTCCTTGACCGACACTGAATTGATATAAATAATGCGAAAAAACAAGTCACAAAAACCCTAGTTTTAGCTCATGCCTACCAAGCAACAGATGGTAAAAAAACTTCTCATCATCTATAATCATTATTGTATTGAATTTCATAAATTCTTCCTATTATACGTCGATTATAGTAATTCTGTAATAAATTAAAATTGACAACAGATGGGAGGGTTGCGTGTTTCATTGAACACTCGTGTAGGATGTGAATGTGAAAGTAATAAAAATGTTAAGTATGTACGTTTCAGCAATTATTTTTGGGTCAAAATAAATAAACATTTAAAAAAAAAAATTTTATACCGGTGATTCTCAAATTTATTATTTCGATGAACACTTCAATTTTAATACGATATGTATCAAGCGAAGATCAATTCATTTTGTGGGACAATTTATTTATAAAAGTTAGTAAAAAGATTAAACAAGGAATGGAAAATAAGAATCTTGACTGTTTGAAAGTTGCCGTTTTTCTTTGGTTCCACAATTTTTTCAGTTGTATATTGCTCCTCATATGAATGCAAATTATTACTTGTCGATATAACAGACTATTGACTAATGCTTTAGCAACACCTTGAGTTGAAATCTTTAATAATCTTATATAATAGCCCAGACCGTTCTGTAGCCGTCACACGTAAGATCACATGTAGTTATGAAATTTTCTCATGACGTAAGCGTTCGCGGTGCAACGCACACACATTTCCGACTTATTAGCTACTTTAGACATTCAGTATTTCAATTTCAATACCCTTATATATTACGGGTACGGTTATACTAGTGATTAAATAACAAACTCCATATCGATGGCGGAGATCGTTAAATAAATATAGGATTTTCACAAAATGTTGGATTCTGTATTATCACGAATTAAAACGGCTAAAATATTTAATAGAAAACCTTGGCCCACTAGCAAAATGCTAATGTAAATTATTGCGGTGATAACAATCTAAATTGAAAACTGAAGATGAATTAAATTTAAAATCCTACCGAAACGACAACACGAATAAAACTATGTAATTATGTTAAAGGTTTTGAAATGTATGTATTTTGTCAATTCTCACCGTTATTAAAACTATTGTTGGTATACAATATTTAATTGTTGACGTGGGAAAAATTAGAGATCACGTACTTCTGTTCTTGTACGAAAAGATGGCTGATAAAAATGTTGCTTTTTGATACCGATGTCAATAATAATTGATGTTTTAGGGTCAGTAAATGCTAAAATAATACAAATTAATTTCAAATCATTAAATATATATTTGTCATAATATATATTCATTGTAACACTACAATTATTATTAAAGTTACGATGGCCACACGAATGAGAAATTTTTGACATGACGTAAAATTTAAATATTTTTGTTGTGAATAAACCATAAACTATGAGTGAGTGTTGTACGTCAGCGTATTTTGAATTTACACGTGTATTTTCGCCCCTCACCCATAAGCCTTCGTGGCGCAATGGCAGCGCGTTCGGCTGTTAACCGAAAGGTTGGTGGTTCGAGCCCACCCGGGGGCGTTTATTTTTGCGTTTTTTTTAAAATCTAATTATTCGATTGAAATATTTCAAATATCATATTTTTTGGTTGCAAGCAAAAAACATTTTCATCGATTGTTAAACATTTAATGTACATACAATGCATGCTGTGTATTGGTATTTCTACCGAAAAAAAAACTGATTGTAATCAAATAATATTGTAAATTAAGATTTATTTTCACTACTTAGTTATTTAGAAAAGACTATTTTGTAGATGTTTACAATGAAAAATGCCCACACTATGATTATTATTTTTCGATAACAGAAAACGGTGGGAGGAATTTATCTTTAAAAAGCAGAGAGTATAAACAGAATGGAAATGTCAACATAATTATTATTGTATAAAACGGTTATCGTGGCGTTCATTGCAGTATATTTATGATTGTCGCTATGTTTACTAAATTAACCAAACATGCATGTGGGATTTGATTCTCTGTTACTTAAATTATAACTATTCTCTCTTTTATAAATGGGAATATGATGTGAATACTCTGCTGTAATTTTAAACTACTCATAATATAGGGTTGGCATGAATATTAAAATAATGCAATTTTATTCATATTTTCGCTGCACGTTGCGTTTTATATTATTTATTGGAGTTAAAGATAACTGTTGTGGGAGTCGTTTTTGAAGTTTTATTTTTTGTATGCATGCTTACACTGCGTAATATGAAATTTTGTGATCATAATTTATAAAAAATAATGATCATAATTTATAATAATATATTTATAATAATATTTATAAAAATTTACCTGTAAAAATATCCATAATCCTAAAAATAAACATAACACTGTCCAAACAAACGACGCAGGCCTAGAAATCGACTGGAGCACAACAGAGTGGCGAATCTTTATATATCAAAATGAATGTTTGTTTGATTGTCCCGTATGCGTTACTATACTATTCATCCGATTGCGATGAAATTTGAAGAGTTGTTGTGTGCACACCAGCGAAGGTTCTAAAAAAATCAAATAGGTACAAATAGCGACATTTCAGTTTGTGTGTGACATAATAAGTCGTGTTAATTGTTAAATTTCAATTGCCGGTCTTCAATGGAAAATTTAAAGGAGAAAATCTAATGTTGCCATGCATCCCAATGCTTCCGACGGATATGCCAGTCGAAATCAAAGTCTGCAGTTACCTGTGCGACTCGGATTTGCAATGACCATCAACAAAATACAGGGACAATTGTTACAACTGTGTGGAGTAAATTTGGAAAATCAATGCTTCTCTCATAGACAGCTGTATGTGGCCTGCTCACGCGCCGGAAAACCTCCTAATTTGTTCGTGTACGCACCAGACGGAAAAAAATATTGTATATTCAAAAGAACTTCAATAAACAGAATGAAAACACACTTTCTTTCTTACTTTCTGGATACGCGCTAGTAATGTAATAAATTACTTTATCCCGAGAAGTATTAATTTATAGAGATACGAGATTTACACTCAAGACATTTATATTACAATGTGACCAAATGTGATGATGTCTATATTTTTTTTAAGAATATTTTCAATGCTGAAAATGTTGATATATAATTTAAGACATCGACTGAGGGTGCTTGATGGAATTTCAATATCAAATTTGGATTATTGAGATTTTGTACACTTCCATGTATTTTGTCACTAACGACCCGGGTTTCGCCTTTCGGCATCTTCAGGCATTCGAGCACACGAATGGACTCGAACTGACAGACAGTAAACAGTGTCTAACGTTTATATAGAAGATACAAATACGACAAATATTTAATATAATTTAAGACATCGACTGAGGTTGCTTGATGGAATTTCAATATCAAATTTGGATTATTGAGATTTTGTACACTTCCATGTATTTTGTCACTAACGACCCGGGTTTCGCCTTTCGGCATCTTCAGACATTCGAGCACACGAATGGACTCGAACTGAGAGACAGTAAACAGTGTCTAACGTTTATATAGAAGATACAAATGCGACAAATATTATTTACGAGGTAAGATATTATACGTCTGAGAGCCACACTGATACCTGAGTTAAAATTTCGGGAATCTCCCTAATCCTTATTTTGTAAACACCATATTAACAGAGTGGCGAATTGCCGCTTTTCAACTTCTTTTAGAAAGACCAGTGATTTTACAATTATAATAGTATTGTGGGTTTTGACGGGATGTAATTCGACGAATGGGTAAATATATACAATCATTCCACATTTAGTGACATCTGTTAGGTGTTTCAACGTATCGGATATAATAGCGGAGAATTAGGAAGGTTCAGCTGCTCATTCAAAATCGGCAAGGAATTTAACTGGGCTCTATTAATTTCCAAAATTTCTTGATAAAATAATTTATGATCCCCCATGTTTTTATGCAACAGTTTAACCCCATCATCCGCATTAAACGTATGGTTCTCCATTAGCAAGTGATTTGCGAATGTCGAAGTTTCTTTTTTTAATCTAAAGGCAGCTAAATGTTCTGATACCCTTATATCTAATGTACGTGTGGTTTTACCCACATAGAAATGTTGGCAATCATTGCATTGTAATTTATAAATACCAGATTTGTTCTTAAAGTTTACTCTATCTTTATTGTTAATAAGTAATTTGCCTAGAGAGTTTTTGCAATAGAACGCCGGTCTAACAGCATAAAAACATGGGGGATCATAAATTATTTTATCAAGAAATTTTGGAAATTAATAGAGCCCAGTTAAATTCCTTGCCGATTTTGAATGAGCAGCTGAACCTTCCTAATTCTCCGCTATTATATCCGATACGTTGAAACACCTAACAGATGTCACTAAATGTGGAATGATTGTATATATTTACCCATTCGTCGAATTACATCCCGTCAAAACCCACAATACTATTATAATTGTAAAATCACTGGTATTTCTAAAAGAAGTTGAAAAGCGGCAATTCGCCACTCTGTTAATATGGTGTTTATAAAATAAGGATTAGGGAGATTCCCGAAATTTTAACTCAGGTATCAGTGTGGCTCTCAGACGTATAATGTCTTACCTCGTAAATAATATTTGTCGCATTTGTATCTTCTATATAAACGTTAGACACTGTTTACTGTCTCTCAGTTCGAGTCCATTCGTGTGCTCGAATGCCTGAAGATGCCGAAAGGCGAAACCCGGGTCGTTAGTGACAAAATACATGGAAGTGTACAAAATCTCAATAATCCAAAAACGACAAATATTATTTACGAGGTAAGATATTATACGTCTGAAAGCCACACTGATACCTGAGTTAAACTTTTCGAGAATTACTTTAATCTTTATTTTGTAAACAACCCATTAACAGAGTGGCAAATTGCCGCTTTCCAACTTCTTTTAGAAATACCAGTGATTTTATTTGTCGTATTTGTATCTTCTATATAAACGTTAGACACTGTTTACTGTCTGTCAGTTCGAGTCCATTCGTGTGCTCGAATGCCTGAAGATGCCGAAAGGCGAAACCCGGGTCGTTAGTGACAAAATACATGGTAGTGTACAAAATCTCAATAATCCAAAGCTGAAAATGTTGTTTTAAAAATAGTTAATATCTTCAATTATCATAGATATTTATCGAATTATTAACACTATATAATAAAAAAAATATAAATAGAGCGATAATGTTTAATTTATGAATTATTTGATGTTCCCTATGATTGTTAATTTAAATCGTCACATAATTTAAAACGATGAACTTCCTTTGAGGAGAAATTACAATTTGTTTTTCAGTTCAAATAGCAAGTGGGCTTATTACAAATAAAACGATAATTCAATTTCCTCAAACGATTCATGATTGAAATTTATCGACAATACTGTTCATAAAGTTCGTCTTATTTAATATGAGACGCAACTTATGAACATACCTACAAACGTTTACCCATAATCTGTATGTAACTAAACGGTTTTATTATTTTGCGTAGGATTCCAAAATAACATTGTACATATTTTTTATTCATCTTTTCGTAATCTAAAATTAACTGGTCAACGTAATAATTTTAATAAAATAAACACTGATAGTTATGTTGGATTGGAAGTAAAATTATTTTAATGTGAGTGTGTCGCAACAATACTCTTCACGGTTCAATACTTTTATTAATTAATATTGTTTACTGTCATTCCAGATAGAAGGACGTTGTAAGTTTCCAGCATGTTTTTTCCGTCGTATTATAATTTATTATAATGACTTAATAAAAATGCATTACTTGGAAGATAATAAAAACATCGACTATCAATAACATTTAATTGTATAAAAACGAATACAGTTTTCAATAAAATAAATGTGCCAGAAAGATTTATCCTATTCAAGAAGAACTTTTTCATTGTTCTTTTATTTTTGAAAGAATTGATTTATGTGTTTTATGATCAAATTTATCAACTATAATACAACCAACTATATCCCATACGATTTAATCCAGAAACTAAAAGTAATAAATGTAATAAAAATTAGCACTGCCATATTTATTATGTTGTTATGCCTAGGGCCTCCAATCACGGTCAATTAGGCAACCCCGTAATCCCAGGATTATCTAAAAGTCAATCCCAGCATTTCGGGATTGACTGTAAATACTAAAAAAATAATTCTTATTTCTAATTTAATACTTCCTCATTACCTACAATGTGTATCTCAGTTTGTTTAGATACATAATTATTACAAATATAATGTATTGTGGTCTCCCTCCTTCTCATATTTCGTAACTGCCGTAGACAGAAAATGATAATTTTGAAAACACATCTTATAAAAAAAACAATTTCATTTATAAATAAAGTTCGATTCTTAATAAATGAAAAAACCATTCCCATGCCCAAACAGATATAAAATCATATATTCTTTCCAATTGAAGGAATTATAGATACAAGTTTTATTTAAAAGATACAATTTAAAACATGACGTACCCAGGATTGAAAAAATTTGAATCCCGAAATCCCGGGATCACGAAAATGGTTCAAGAATGGATGCCCTAGTTATGCCACAACGCCGAGAAGAGTCGAAAAACTAATTTCCATACATATCACATCTTTTTTCAAAATTGGTCATCAAATTTCTATCAAAATTTATTGTAAATGTCTCAGTGTAATATTATATAATAATTTATTCATTTTTATTGTGATAAACTAAAAATACAAGCCTAACTCCAACTTCATTATTATAAGTGTTAACAGATCTAATGATTAGGTAAATTTACCGTGAATAATAATTAGGTAGGTAAGGTACAAGACAGGTAGTTCGCCATTATTCAATTTATTTCCCATGGAATTTCAACATCCAATCTATAGTAATTAATATGTAGAAAGTAGAGTTATGGTAATTAGTACTATTATTATATAATTTAAGACATCGACTGAGGGTGCTTGATGGAATTTCAATATCAAATTTGGATTATTGACAAAATAGTTAGTGACAAAATACATGGAAGTGTACAAAATCTCAATAATCCAAATTTGAGTACTATTATTGTTTCTGTCTAGTCCCCTCACCGCGGCAATAAAAGTAAGTTACCCCACCTCCTCATTTATTTTTTGTAATTTATAATTTCAGAATTCGAATCAATTTTCACCTTATAAATAACTACCCTTACGATACAGTTAGCTTGAAGATGCTTCGCAAAGAGGTGAAACTCGTGTCACAATTAGTAACGCAGACAGTGGAATGACAAAGTTATCAACTTTAATTTTATATTAAAAATTAATTTCTACAAGTCACCTTTCGCATCCATTGAAAATATTAGGTAATCATTACTTTTTTTTATATTTTTAAGTATTTTTTTTTGTCCTCCAGTTAGAGTTTGATTAGAAAAAACATAGACTAAACATTATTTATCTTAAGTTACTATGAATATACCGGGTGTAGAACTAAATGGATCGTCTTCAAGTGATTGATTCAATTAATTCAAATGTTATAGAATGCGAAATTAGTTTGTTTCCATTACAGGTCCCGAAAATCTGAATACGCACTATTTAAAAAGGACATGGTTGTTTGGCATAATGTTCAAAGAACTCAAAGCCATATTTTGTATGAGAAAAGGAAATATATTTTTATAGCAGTCATTATGGTTTTCAGGAAATAATTTGACATTGTATTCACTTCCATTAGTTGTACATGTTTTCATCATTAATTTCTGATGAATAAAAATATATTTTTTTAATGTTTTTATTGGTTCCTCCCTGCGCACTATGCTTCTGTCAGTAATTTATATGCTAAATCATGAAAAATGAATTAATATTCACTTATATTGTTTGCTACTTGTAATGAATTGCTTTGTATTATATTTATATTGAATCTTGACAAAATCGGACGCAACCGATATATTTTCCGGTCCCCAATTTTCCGCATTGGCCACAGCAATAAATTATTATCATAATGACATTTTTTGTAACGGCAACACAACTCGATCCGACGTTGAGGTCAAATCGTCAATCATGGTGGATAACCATTTGTCATATTTGGTCCGGAAAAAATCATTCCCGAAGCCGTGTTTGCTTCGTCGATTGCGTCCGCTGTCACAGGAATTTATTAAATTGCATATAATGGCCATTTTCGTCATGTGTTGTAATCAATCTTTAGTATTATTAGCACTGGCGGACTACAGGTTGCCAATATCCGAAATGGTATAATAACCTTTCTTTAGTAGATTTTTATAGGAATAAAAGAGGTCAAAAAAGGCATTTACCATATTTACCATATAAATCAAGTTACCAAATCATGAGGAGTTTTCCTCAAAAATTCCAAGAAAAATTTGTAACATCATTGATTTGTTACGCTGTGAAATAAACCTTGTTAAATGAAAGTAAAGGCGCAGCGGGAGGTGGAAGGTACAATGCTACATTGCAGGTGATTTTTCACGCATCGCTTTCGATATGTTAAACATATTGAAAACTGGTGGAAATAAATTGAAAATCATCCTAATCGAAAAACAAATCCCAAAAGTATATATTTATGAGGAATGGTTTTTAACCATTTCACCTGGGTAAAATAGGACCCAAGCATAGTTTTGTGTGGCTCTCGGGCTCTAAATACGTTTATTGAATTAACAATATAGTAGTAATACTGATAAAAGCGACGATGGACCTGGCTTGGGCGTCTGCTGCAGATGCTCGAGGGAAGCCTGATTCATGCCTGTCTGTTCTATGAACCGGATGGATTCCGTCACCCTGGAAGGCCGCTGATGACCATCCGTTGAATGTATTCGGGGTAGCTACGAAACGTCTGGATGACCTGGGAGGAAGCAAGAGGACTGCCAGAGAATCTAGGAGGTACGTGTGATGGCCATATGCTCCGAGTAGGGAGCGGACACGGTAAAAAATAAAATAACAGCGTCTTAATAAAACAATGTAATAACATCGAATAATGGTTTGTAGGACTAATTGGGTGGTGTATTTATGCACGTGCTCTTATTTATTTATTTTAAATAATAAAGTGTGAAATAGTGCCCTACTTTACCGAACACCATTTCTCGTTGTTCATACAAGTCATTGAAATATTTATTGCCAATTTGCCATAAAACCATAAGAATACATCGCCGGGGGCGCCTCTAGCGGAAGCGCGCTGAACAATGTTTATATTCCCGCCATCTTGCTCTCGCGGCGACCACGTTTTGAATACCAATAACACAAATTGACTTTTCGCCACCCGTCGCGCGCGCTTTTTCGAATGCCGATTCAATTCGAAAAGATTTCCAATCGAGATTTTTTCCCCGCATTTTCGCATTCGCTTTGCATCCATGAGTCCTTGCTATTTATTTATTTCGTGTATTCCCGCCCACTTTCGGAATAGAGTTATCGGGTAGAAGTGAACAGACCGGAAACGAGGGTTACTTCTACATGGATGGCATAGATAAAATGTGTGTTAGTGTGCTTTATTTATCATAAACAATATTCCAATGATGCAAGCTGAACAAGATAGAAAGATGGCGCACTACTCAATATTTACTGATCAATATTTCATCTAATTTATTAAATTAAAATATATCTTATACTTACATCTTTTAAGGATAAAATATAAAAATAAATAAATGCAATATGGTATTTTTATTATTTCATTTCTAGAAACAAACAATTTTTATTATATGAATGCGTTAACGTAAGTCTGAACACTTTCATGTATTTTGTCACTAACGACACGGGTTTCGCCTTTCGGCATCTTCAGGCATTCGAGCGCCCTCAGTCGATGCCTTAAATTATAAGTCTGAATTTTTTTGAACTTTTATCTCACAATATTATGGATCAAATGACATTAAGATGGAAATTCAACAGAAGGCATTTTATGATAACTTGTTGTAAGTCTGTAAACCTTAATATATGATATTACTCATTTCCGACTTCATAACTATTCACTTTCTTTCAGTAACTATTTTGGTTATGGTTTTTTGTAATTGAAGATGAAATCTTGAATGAGAATGTTTTCTTTTCTAACAATAAGATTTTGCTAAATATAAACCCATTTTCAAAACTTTAATTTTGTTTGTAATCGCATATCAAATATATATTTATTATCAAATATGAAAGATGCTGTAACTAAAAATTGTTATTAATTTGTGTTATGTTTTGAAATGTATATGCTTACATGGTGAAAGAACAGGGGTATATAAATGTATTACGAGAATATGTGTATTGCAAACTCTTTAAGCAGTGTAGACTTTTAATGGACTTGTTCACTTTTTTACCGTCTGAAAATTGCATCTTAAGAAGGCGAAACGGCACACAACTAGCAGAATAAACTGAGTTGGTTGCCAGGTATCATAATTAGTCAATCCATATTTAGCTATTTTGCAGAAACTCTGGCTTACCATCTACAGAAATAATTTAGCAAACTTGAACAAATCCAACATTATCCAATAAAAAACGCGATTTAGATATTCTTTTTTTATCAAATCTAGTCAAATCTAAATCGGCCAACCACATTCACCAACAATGTCATATGACCTAGGCTTAGTTCACTACTTGTAATGGGTGAGTAAAAACTTTATATCAAAGGTAAACAAATCCTCCAGATTTTGTTTTAAAAGTGCACAAATCCTTAATTTCATATCAGAAATAGTCAAATCCAAAATTAAATCATTTATAATACAAAAACTACTGAATATAAGTTCATTTTACGTGTAAATAATAAAACATGCTCGCATGAATAAAACTTCTATTAAAGTTGTATTAATTTATAAAACGTCGTTTCTATTTATCTCTTTTTCTATATAAATGGATTTGATCACTTTTGATACCAGACAACACATTTATCCTGAGAGTTTTCTTTCTAATAGATTGGTATCCATGCATAAATGTCTCACTGCTAACTCCATGCATACCAACTTTGGTATATAGATACGCTAGCAGGAGACGCCCGTCACCGGTGTTTATTTTTCCATTCCGTTTCCCGGCGTCGCGACGCTGCTCTGCTTTGAAAAGTGATTTATTTATTCGACGGCGTTTTCTTTTTTGCCATGGAAGTAATATTGAAATATTATTCGAGATGCAACGCTGGCAAAGTGTTTATGTCGTGTTTATGGTTATTATATTTGATGTGTTTTCTCTTTTTTTCCATTTATAGTTGCAATTCAGTACAAGAAATTCTTATTTATTTTGGCAGAAGTTATTAACTGATATCTGAGCATTTTTATTTTATAAGTCATCATTTCAGTTTTAATATTTGTAACATATATGAACACATAAACTTCGTAAATTCATATATGTTAAAATGAAATAGTTTAGCTCATATTTAATTTCATATTGGAAGTTCCAATAATTAATGAAAATAGGTCCAAAATAACATGAACTTTAGTAATAACAAAGATCATTTGATACTGATTGATTATAGTAATGAACGTTATTTTTTCACTTTTAAATTTTAATTTAGACAAATCATTTTATATTATTTCGACAGTCAGGCGTTAACGCTGAAAGATTTATTTTTCAGTTATAAATTAACTAATTGGTTTCATGGTAAATAGCACATTTTGGGCAAACATAAGCATAGCAGTTTTCTTTTATTAAGGCCTGTATTTATTGGGTCAGTAATTAATCAAAATGGTCAGAAACTAATTTTATAAATGGTCAGTAATCACGTGGTCAGTTAATAAAATAAACGGTCAGTAATTGTTTTTTGAATACATAAAATGGAATTACCTAACCTAAGCTAAAATATTTACTAGCCGTATGTCTACTTACCATTTTTATTTTTCTACTGACCGTTTTATGCATTTGTTACTGACCGATTCTTTAATATTTACTGCCCATTAATTGAATTAGAAGCCGACCAACCAATTAGTGGCTAACATCATGGTGTAAGAGTACAAGGTGAGCTGGATCGTTGTTTTTGTATTATATGTGACGTCACTTTGACGAACCAAATTTTTGTTGTCACCGAAACACCGTTGTAAACATAGTACATGTAATTGGATGAGTACTTAGTGACTTCAACAAATACAAAAATGGCGACTGTCACCTATTATCCAGCTCACCTTGTACTTCACCATGGGCTAAAATCATGTTCAATATTCAGTAAATAAAATTTATTTGAAATCGTGTTAAGCCAAAAAATAGTGTAAATCGACAAGAGAGAGATATATAGTTTATTCATGTAACTACAAATTGATGACGATATCTTTATACACCAATATTATTTTACTGTAAGCCGCTTCCAATAATATGAAATTTATTCTGTCTTGTATAAACCATTACTATTTGAGCAATAAACATCTATCTTTGCAATCTGCATTCGCACTTTGAATATTAAAAGCATATATTATATCAAAAAAAGGGTATCTAGAATCTGTCCATTGAGAAAAGTCGTAATGTTTGCTTTGAAATAAATACACAATCGACAGCATCTTTAAATGACAATGTCGAAAGAAAAACTGCAAAGAAATGGAAGTGAAAATTTTCACGATGCATAAAACAAAAACGTTTCTGAAACGTGACTGAAGTCTGTTCTTTTCAGTTGGATACAAAAATGCCAAGCTGGCAGTAATGGAAAATTCAAACCATGGACGTCTGAGAAAATCCTGTAAGGGGGTTAAGTAATTTTATTGACATTCACAACGCAATAACATGGGTATTTAATTAATCGGAATGTAAACGACAAGTGGTCAATGCTATTGGTTGCTTATCATTTTCAGTTGTAGGCTTCGAATCCTCGAACGGAAACTTTCATTTATGGATGTTTAAATCCTAAGGTATTGTTCAGCAACCGATCACTGGACTCAGTTATCGATTGTGCTGTTTATTCTTTATTAATTACAAATGGTTATAACAAGATGAATAAAATAATAATTTATTTTAAGTGCACAGTGACAAAGGATTTGATCGACAAACGAACGGGAAGTGTATATGTCCGGCTCTAAGCTCGCTCTGACTTAATTAAAGTACCGCATAATATATTTGTCAAATTGTTTATATTTCGAAGTGTTCCGGGTCACGCATAAGTGAGCGCGTAACCTATTAAATAGTATTACCTTTATGGATAAACATTCGATTTTGTTATTGCTAGAATGAGGTGATTGACTCTATTAAATTCATCTTTATAATATTTAGTGTAAGGCGGGGTACATAACAGTATGTATACGTTTACATCCAAAAACGAGGCGCATATAGAGATTAGTATATTACTTATCATATCCTAGGCTAATCCTTACCTAAGAATATAATGTATGTTTAAAAAAATTGACCGCTCCTAATGTGAAGTATATAGACTCTTAATGGAACATTTTAAGTAGTAGTTGTTATTCAGTCATTCATTACTCTTTGCCGAAGAATGTAAGGATACAAGGATCGGTTTCCTTCTTTCCAGTCGTTCACACCTAGGCACACTACATTCCTTTTAATGTTGTCTTCCCATCTCCATTATAAATATTGTTAATGTTTGAAAAGCAGTTCAAAATTTGCTCTTTCTTGTTACAAATAAACCATTTTTGACACATAAAAATTACTTAACAATCAATGTACTTCCACAATAAACTCCGATTAAAAAGAGTATTAAGCTTGTGTTACCGTATAAGTAAGTAGCGTGTTATTAAATTGAATATTTACTAATACGAAAGGATTTTCTCCAGGACGCTAATGGCTTGTATTGTACTTTATTACTTGGCACTGGCTTCCAAACGACAGCTATAACCTGAAATGACGAGCAATCCATGTTGCAAAGTAAATATATTTACTTTATCTTATGTCACAGGTGGATTTCATACATTATTTGAAAATAGCGTGTCATAAGGTTTTAATATAGATTTTAAGCAAAATCATAAAATGGAAAGACTTGTTTTGCTGCAAAATGATTTTTATTTTATTAGATTTAATTTTTCTACATTGTTGACAATTTGCTTATGAATGTAAGTTTTCATTGTGTTACAAATTAACTTGCTTCATTGTTTTTTTACTACATTTATTTAATGTTATATAAAATTCGATGGTACAGTAACACAAAAACTTACCTATAAAAATGTGTTGTTTGTTAGGCGGGCACAATTATTTGCGATTGTCTGTTTTATCGGCACCACAAAGACGTATCACCAAAAGGTCTATAGATATTGAAATACTCTTATGGATTGAATATAAAAAAAATGATAACAGAAACGTATCTGCTGGTAAATTTTGGTGTATATGCAGACCTTTCGACAGTCTAGAAAGACACAAAAGCGTATGTGTAAAATATTTAATTCTTTATCATATGTTCTAATTTTTCTAAATATCTATAAAACTTGTTTTCTTCTCTCATTAAAACTAGCCGATTTGTAGATACGTGCTTGTGTTATTAATCTATCGAATTGATCTCTGGTATACCAGTATACACTATAGTGTTATCTTGGCATATAATCTTAAACATGGTATAATTAAATAAAATATAACTTTTACTTACCAATTTAACTAAAAATATTTTAAGATAATTAAATACAATTTATTTATAATTTATATGGTAATCTATCAATTCGTTTCAACCTAACCAACAATATTTTTATACGCCATATCATTAGTTATAAATAATTTCATATACATGTCTCAGTTCTATGTTATTTCTCATCAGTGCTCGTGATGAACGAAACCGGTACTGGTTAAATTGTGGATTCAATCCAAACATTTTTTATTATTATTATAAACAAATAAAATATATCGAACGCAAGGGTGAAAAGTATATATTTCAATTTTTAATTTAAGTAATTTAGGATTACTTTCGATTTTCCTCAGCGACTGAATGTTTTTAATTTATGACTGAAGCCAAAGGCAACCAAGACTAACCTGGAAGCAGTAGATGTTTACTTAAAATTATGTATACCTGACTTGCACCGGCTATACTGAAAAGCGCTTATAAATTGGTAGTCTTCAATGAAAAAATAATTATTCCACTTACTTACTTGTTATGTTATTGTCATTATCACATAACAGTTGAAACAATTATGTATTTTTAAACCACTTCATACATTTTAGGATCATTATTATGATAAACACCTGTTTCCGTCTGTCGTTCAAATTTGGAGAAATAAAATAATTATATAGTAACTTTCACCCAAACTACAGCTGTCATTTTGTTGTGAATAACAGATGTTTTTGGTAATAAATACGATTGGAATTTGTTTTGTCGCTACAAGAAAATTTGAATAATTTTATCAATGACATACGTTACGTCTTTATAAAATCGAATCCTAAAATACATTAAACAGATACATATGTGATTTTATTGAATACAAATACTATACTGATACAAAATTAAAATAAAACAAGACTTGTACTGTTTGTCCGATTAGTGCAGGGATTCATTAAAGGTTATGGATTTTCAATCGTTTCAAAATTCCCGATGTCGATGACCTGAGAAATTTTACACGGTTCGTGTTTCACTGTTTTTTTTTTAAAAAAATTGAAAATAGAGCGTAAAGAAGACAGTTAGTCACACCGTCGCAATAATATCGAAAACATGTTTTTTGCACATTTTGCATAATCTAACAAGGTTAAAAATGAAGGGCAATGCTGTCAAAACCTATAACACGACTATCTTCCAATTGAATTAACATTAACAATAAAAAAACACACTAGAAAGATAAAATTATGATCCGGAGGCTTAACTTTATGAATAAATTGATTTTTAATTTGAAAGCCGTCTTCCATAGTGCGAATATTGATAACACGCAGTTGTAAATTTTTTTTTCCTACAACATCTATGTAAAAGGAGAGAAGAATTTACCTAACCAATTTAAATATTTTGTTTTTTCAGAATTTAGAATGCAACCTGGTTCTCACCTGATTATATCAATTTGATGTCGAGTTGTATAATATATACACGCTCAAATCTGATAATAGTCAAGAATCGAAACATTTCCTATGGAATGAACGGAACATTTCCACTGAAAGAGATACCACTTTCAATTTCTGCAGAAATAATTACGAGAACTTCCACGCATTGTGGATTTTGCTTCGTACAATACAAACATTTGAAAAGATTTTAATGGAAACATTTCTTGACATTATAAAAACGTAGGTAGGTAAGTTGATCGTCCAGTTCATTAATCGGACATCTCCAAATAACCTATATTGAGATAATGGTAAAATCAGTATTCAAATGGTCACCATTGATATTATTGCTTTGTAGACGAGCTTCATACATTTTATAAACAAGTGTACAACATAGGATAAAATGACAAAGTATTTAGTTACTACTTACTAAACTAAATACTTTGTTATTTTATCCTATTATGATGAAGTTCTACCAAGTAAATGCCAATTCAATCAATAAGTGTTTAACAATTAGGTATTTTTCGAGTATAGTCAGTAAAAGAATATATCATTCTACTGACGCAGAAATATTAACATTTTGTTTAATTCTTTAGAAGGTTATCTATACATATCAATATATTATACCTAAGCATTTTGGGTGATCTAATTACTGAATAGAAATCATAGGGCGGAAAATTGTACATAACTGTATATTTATTTTTTCTTTTTTTTTTGATTTTTCTGACTTCTGGAAGATCGAAGTGTTGATAAAACTTTTTTCTTTATATATTTGATACGAAGGTTGTCGATGAATGTACACCTTTATAAGTAATTGTTTCGCTTTATAACAGCTATAAGACATGTATTTTTTACAACAAAATTAAATTTAAATCGTGTAAATTTATACTGTCGTGAAAATATTACTATGCATAAACAAAAAACGTAATATATTTATTCTCAGAAATTGTATGGATATCACTCAATTTTCTATGTTCACTAATTTTTTTTTAATAATTTTGTGACACGTTGATCCGTGTATATCCACGAGCAAAAAGAAAATCTGGAAATAATTATTTATTTTGAAATTCTCTGTTGAACAAAAGATAAAGAACTCACTTTAATAAAATGATTAGAAAAAATTAGATTTGTTACTTTTTATTTTGTGTTAATAATTTAATACTGGAAATTAGTAATATACGATATTTGGATGAAAATAATATTGGTGATTAAATAACAATTTATTTTAATGAATTTTTCTAACATTTAATTATTCAAAGGGCATACACTGGTTTTAATTGAATTTTATAAATTATTCCTATTGGAGAAAGTAAATGCTTGTCGAAAAAAACATCGACTGCAAATTGAAAATGAACTGTTCAAAATCCATTAAGTTGTAATGGATTTGAAGAGATATGGGTTTTGGCATCGATTGATATTTCAGCCAAAGTCGAATTTAGTTAAGCCCTTCGGCAGTTTTTAAATTAATTCAAAGGCTCAGCGACATTAAATTACGGAGCGGCGATGTCAATGTACTATTTATGGCCCAGTGGTGTACCTGACAAAGGGGCGTCACTAATTTGCAATAAACATATTTTAGACAAAGAAGAGTTTTAAAATGTTTTCTGTTGTGGGTGGTAACAACATCATTTATATTATTGTCAAACTATATCGTAGTATAAGACAAAATTCACAGCAAAAATGCAATAATTGCAATAGCAATGATATAGTCAATCAATTCCATTTAAGCCAGGCAGCTCGGTGGATGGCTAACATATTTATTTATTCACGAGGATCCATCGGATAGGTATATTTAAAAGTTTGTTTGTTTAGAATTTCTTATTTACATAATGTTTCATTTACTTCATTAACTATTATTTATTTTAGTTGTACTTATTTTGTTTGTTGAAATCATATTAAATTTGTCACGGATAATAACGTTTCCGCAATAATTTATTATTATCTACATTCAATATGTATTTATGGTTTATACATAACCACATAGAAAACAGCACAGCATAATATTCACACAATAGAGTGGCATCGGCAGGGTGTCAATAGGCTACCGTGTCAGTCCAGTGGATGGTCTAAAGTCCTCAAAGTACCCGACCTGCACTTGGATTGAGTACACGTATTCTTGAGGACAATATGAGTGCCATTTTTTGTTCTGGTCAGTGTTATTGTGCGTTATTCAAATATGAATTGATGCAAAAGAAGGTGACTGATGATCATATATTTCAATGATCTCCTTTTAATGGGCGAATCATCACCAATCTTGGTCCGCTGAATCGACGTGTTACTGTACTTTTTTGATAATGGTGTATAGGATTTGTTTTAATATCAGTGGCGCCCAAATTTCAACAACCCACTAGCAGAGTACTTTTTCTCTGTAGAATAATAGCTAGCTGCCTGTCAAATCCAATTTAGTTTGGATTACACAGGTGAAGTGAAGCTTTTTATCAGGGTTTGGGTAATTCCATTGCTTTGTTAATTTAATTTTACCTTTTTGCTGCTTTTATTCAATTAATCATTTTCGGGTGATCGAGTTTATGTACGTGTCAGGTTGTATCGTATAGATGTCGCCCTTCGGCTGGATAAAGTTTCAAGCTTTATTGGTATTGTCATACATATAATCTGATTAAACACTATATGGAATCAGTAGCGTAACTTTAGTGTGCGTAAGCCCGTAAGAAATGACCGAGGCTTGATGATTGAAAGTTTTTACGTTGTATTTACTAAATTTATGATACATAATATACTGAATGTGATAAATAATGAATATATTTTAAAAAATAAAACACAATTTGTTTGTACTACTTCCACATATTTATAATGATCAGGACCGGTTTCGCTCATCACGAGCATTATCAACTGATGAGCGAAACCGGTCCTGATCATTATAAATATGTGGAAGTAGTACAAACAAATTGTGTTTTATTTTTTAAAATATAATGTCTTTCCACCAAGAATTGACAGTTAACACCTTAAAAGTAAATAATAAATATGTTAAAATGATGTAGAAATTATATATCTATATATTTACTAGAATTCAGATTTAATAGAATGAGTTTTTGCGATGTTTTGAACTTGCCTATCTCTTCGTGTTATTTACAAAGCAATCGTTCTGATAATCACTGACAACCATCATCAAAATAAAATGTTATTATTCTCAAAGCAATATAATGATTGTCGGCCACGTAGCGCAGTCTTTTAACATCGTTGGTTACGGTCACGGAAGTCCCGGTACAAACAGTTTCATATAATGATTTTTCAATCAATTTACAGATTCCTGTTTGTAAGCATGAATGAAAATGTCATCCCACCCATCCGATCTTAAAACGTGGCATAGAGAGAGAGTGATTAGTAGACCACTAGTCCTGCTCTAGCCCTATCCTTCTATCCATACTCTATTCATAAAACGATAAGTTGAGCAACTGAGTATCAAGCAGTCGTCGTAGAAAACTTCTGTTGAGCGGACGTGGAAAAAAACGCAAGATAGACAATTTTGTTACCAAGTATTTTTTTAACATTATAAAATACGGTGGTAATAGGATAGTGAAGCAAGCTAAGTAAAATTAAATGTGTCGAGATATTGACGTTCTAAATCTCAGTCAATTTTTTTTATAATGGATGCCGACATTACCAACACCTGTTTTAATAAAAAAAAATACAGGTAAATATAATTCGATTGTTTTTTTCTTTATGGTTTTATGATATCATTCAATGAAAACAATACTGAACGCATTTTATTATAAATATTTAACCGCAACCACCATTATGCAAATGTAAGACAGATCCTTTGTTCGTTGATTATAAAGTTTCCATCTTGTTGACGAATATTAAAATCCCTTCGACTTCGTAATAAGGTTCTCCAGCGACTTCCTTTGACTGTTCGATAGTGGAAAACTCGTTTAGTGGAACAAAGAAAGCTCTCCCCGGCAGACAAGTTCCATTAAGCGACTTCCGTTTCAACTTCGTCGAATGGTGATAGACTTTTAGGACTTAGTGGAAAATCTTGATTTAATATAGTGTCTTTATGGTCATTATAAAAGAATCAATATTCGTCTACTTTGTTGAAGGATGTTTCAAATTTATAGACATAATTTAATGATAATATAATTACATTTTGTCTAAGAATATTTCTTAAAAATGTATAGTTTAATAATATTTAGTAAAATGATTATTTTAAACATCACCGCCACTCAACTATTAAGCGATTTAATCCAAGGAAATAGTGAGTTAGTCAAAGAGAAGTTTCAGATCATTTCCGACAATATTTAAGAACAGAATGATATTCATTTTTGGTTGCAAAAGTATGTGTTTTCGTCCGTTTCTCTTATTTTCAGTATTTATTTCAACCGTAGGTGTTTAATGCAGTGATGTGCCGTCCATACATACGGTAGATGCTCCGCATGTCTTACAATTCGGAAATAAAAAGGCTTTTATTCCCATCTTTGTAAAACTGTTAAATTATAATTTTACGTAATTATCAAACAAAACTGCTTCAAAGTTCCACGTTTATACACTAAATTCAGAAAGTGTGCTCGTCCTGATTGGCATTTATCTGCGGTCTATTCGGCCGTGACCACTCGATGAACGTACGGTTTCTGATGAAATTTTGCGTTAAGAAGTTTGCTTTACCCGCGCATGCGCAGTAATGAAAAATCAGATTTGCGCTATGGATCGCGCGTGACAGTTAGTATGCGGATGCATGCGCTTGGATTTTAGCATCTCACCGTTAGTATTGTGATTCGGATTGTCAGAAAAATTGTGTTTTAATTGTCGCTAACCTCAGCATAGATTAACAGTAAAGAAAAGAAAGGCGATTTAATAATACATTAGCGGAATATTAAATATGGAATATTAGAGACCAGAGGAATTGAAATTAAGGTGTAAAAATAAAATTGATTTTCAGAAACAAGATAAATTTTGCATATTTTCCTCCCTCACAGCATACCTTGCATCATAAGTCATCGCACAGCACTGTTTAAAGGAGAACTGATTGTAAAAAAGCACCCATCCTCAATTTTCTAAGACAGTAAGGATACTATGGATACCTGTTAGCGTTACTAGCTCTTACGTTACGCTTTCGTGCATACGGTAATATAGGAAGGAACATTGCAGATTTCTTTGGATTTATTTCATTTGTTAATGGGAGCAATTTAACGAATGTGTATAAAGAAGCTTTTTTAATATATAATTCTCAATGAAAGCCTTTTTTGTCACTTCTATTAATTTTTTATATGATTGCTACTTGAGGAATTGTCCTTACGATTCTCCCGGGTTCAAATTCCAGTAGGGACGACTTCAAAAAATTATTTTCCAATCGATTAATGGATGTCTGTTCATAGATATGGATGTGTGTGATATCAACAAATTCCCTCACATCGATACAATACCTGAAAACGGGGCATAGGGAGAGCAATTAGCTAACAACTAGTCCTGTCCTAGTCCCATCCTTCTAAACCTACTCCCTTCGAAATAAAAAAAGGGTTCAGCAATTGAATAACCAAAAGTTTTTGTAGAAAAAATTTCGTTTAGGGAGCGTACATGCCTACATGGTAACAAAAAACCAATATGGTGCAATTAAACAGCAAGTTTTTAACTTTATAGGGATTTTTAGAGGGTAAATAGTCACGGATGTAATTTGAACAAAGCTTTTTATGGCAAGACGGTATACGCTTCTCTTCCAGGATTACTTAATTCGGTTTAAATGTATTAAATTAATTTACTATGTAATCTAACCAATACTGGGTATATCAATAATAGTTAGAACATGTCGTATTCATAAAATTATTTTTTAATTTACATTATCAGAATGTAGCAGGCAAATAAATTAAATTTTTAAACGTTCTTAAATAAATTAAAATATCGTAAAATTAAAATTCTGGTTGTAATGCACACTATAAATTGTCGACAAAGGGTACTAAGTTGACAATTTGTAAAGACACGCGTGTCAGATAGTTCGGCCAATGAACTTGTCGTTAAATGTGTTCAAATAATCAAATCTTACTTCCTGTTTTATATGAAATCGTTAATTATTTATCTTCATCGAGCTGCATAATTAGTTTATATAACTATCATAAAAAATACCATTACACATAACGTAGGAACGTGAAATATTATCTTACAAAGAACAGTAACATACACAATTAATTATATTAAATTTAATGATTCCTATTTTGTTCCGTAAAAATGAAATTAAAAATATATATTAACAAATTCTGCATGTCAGCAATTTTAATTTCATTGCCAGCATTTCCACTTCTGGCTGAAAATAAAACGTATGTTATCTAACATTCCGTCACATCTACAAAGAAGAAATAATGTCGAGCTCCATGGTCTGTACGACAGTGTGCGTGTTGTGAAATCAATCAAAAGTGCAAGTATTTTGAGGGGTTAATGTTTATTAATTTATTGACGAATTAATGCGCTTTTATATTATTAACGTTAAATGTTTCCGACGAAAGATTCGAAAGAAGTATGGCGCAATTGATAATTCTAACCATTGTAAAAATATCATATGGTTCGTTCATCTTTCACATAGATAAATCTGTGTGAAAAAGAAGAAGGCGTTGGGTCTAAAATTGGTACTTTTCAGGAGAGCCAAAACCAGATTTGCATTTGTATAAAAATTTGATGAAAAATGTAATGTTTAAACATGAATTTTACCAATTTAGTAGCATTGATTCGACTCTTCCTTCTTACATTATATTATGCATTGTAGTTGTATATTATGTATTGTAGTTATTTTTGAATATTTAACTCTCTTTTCAATTAACTCGACTTAACCCCTCTTCCATTTCGCACACAGAAATTAAAAATGCACGCGATATTAGATAGTCGGCTAAGCTATTTTTCTATACATTTAACAAACATATTTTTAGAACGCTTCTCCAGTAATCATTCATCTGAAACTGGATATGTCACATATCAAGAATGGGCTGACGATAAGTCAAAAAATCTGTATAATTTATTACAATACGACTGTAAATCCGAAAAAGATGTAAGAAAATTGTTTAAAAAAACCCTGGCCCGAGTTTTATGCGACAATGTCGTATGACGGAAGCCATTTTTTGTAACATATGACCATAATAAATTTTCCTACTGTTGAAATAGAAAATTTATGTCGCACGTTACAGTTACATGGAATAAAAAATGCCTCATCTTCTGAAGTAGATTGTAGCATATGCACGATCCATGTACCTGACAAACTTTTCATCATCATACGTATTCCATAATATCCGCCAGGCTTACTATTCACAAAAAATAAAAATTGCAGATTGTTTGCTATTCTATAATAGTAACTTGTTTTGATATTTTTATGAAACCAAATAATTTCATTGGGTTACTAATATTTTATATCATACTAAATATTAATTAGCCTGTTCTGAAGCGTTGTGCCATTCTTTTGGAGTTTAATTGAGATGTAATATTATATGACAGTGGAAACTATGTAGAGATAGCATTTAACATACTAATTATGAATTTCAACAGAAATTGTAGTAATTCAAATACTGGTCGTCAGTGATATTTGAAATAAAGTTATATTATAAACGAAATTGAAAACCAATTAAATAAATAATACAAATATTGAAATCAAAATACAAAGTTGGTCTATATTCTATATAGTTTAGTGGTCAGAGCTTTGCTCTAGTAACCTGATGATTCAAGGTTCTTGTTTTTTTCCCTCTTGCTCATGTGTTTTTTCTCTAAGTATTTTTTCCAAATGAATCATTTATTTCGGTTTGTGCCGGAATAGGTAGGAAGGTTAAAAAATATTGAATTATTTATGTAATCGTAGTTTTTAAATATTTTTTGCATGGTAGCAGAATAAATTTTAAATTTTAAAGTTTTCTGTCTGGAATACTAAGAAATAATATTTTACGTGGCACACCGACCGAACAAGAAAACTCTTTGACTGATTGTAAAGGAGAAAAAGTTATAAACAAAAAAGCTTTCACAGCATAAACAAAAGTGTTATTTCAGAGTTGTTTAGCGAATATACGGCGATGTAGACTTTTTCATTAGGAAACTTCTCTTTTCATTTGTGTTTCCATTCTTCAATTTTATTCGAGGGAAATTTTTTGAAACCGCTCCCATTTCTAGGAACTATTACATAAACGCCTTCTCGGAATCTCATTTATGTTTTAAAATAGTACGAACATTACCTTCAATCAATTTTATCATTACATCCATATTATATCAATTACAAAATCAAATGAAATGAAAATACTTATGACATTATCTGATGGCCAATTACGACATGCGACGATTTGACTGGATTTCAAGAACCATTTTGCTGCCATAACAGTCTTCAAATGTCTTTAATACCGGTGACACCTGAGCAATTCAATATAATGGTGAATGACATATTTCTTAGAAGAGTCTCGTGACACCAATATTAAATATATATCTTGGGGCTAGATCGAAGGAAGAGGTGGGAAATCGTATCATTTTGACAGGCTGAATTTATTTCAGGAAATTAATTATTTAGTTAGTAACTAATACAATAAATGGTCAGGTAATAATCATGTTTATTCAATAGGAAATTGCCAAATAAATAAATGTTGGGTTAGGTTCAATTAAAAAAATTACCGTTGTATATAAATTACTAACCGTTTATTTTATTGACTGATCACAGGTATACTGGCCATTTATTATTTCTTACTGACCAAAAATTGAAATAGTTACTGACCCAATAAATGCAGAAAATTAAATAAGACCCCATTCAAGAAATTTTAATTATCTTAACGACAAAATGAACTCATTATTTTGTAAATTAACGAATACAATGAAATGAGAATGTTTGATTCAGTCAAAAGGTCAAAAAAATATTGTCTAGGGTTTATTAAAGTAATAGCGATTTACTATTTCATAAAACTTCAATAATGATTTACCTATTTCAGTATTGTTATAGCTTTATACAAAATAATTAATTACATCTTGAGTCTTGTTTATTTTCTAAAACAACTAAAAATCGGACCCCAGATCCCCAAGGCAAGTATTTAATTATTGAAGTTCAGCTTAAGGTTTCTAAAGCGTGTCGTTTGTGAAATTTTATCATTAAACAGTAACATTGCTAAAATAAAAACACCAATCGAACGACATTTGGTCTTTCGTTTCTTCATAATAAATAATATTAACTCATAGTTGATGCTTGTAAAATGCGTTAAAAAATGAACGCACTTGCGTTTTCAGTGAAACGTGAATATCAGTCGACCACGTACTACTTTACTTGACGCACTTTTGCAGGGCGACGCAGTTTTTGTAACGTTCACCCACTGACGAAGACGTATTATTCCGTAACGACGTAGAACGGATTACTCGGTAACGCCGCTACTACGTGATCACGGCAAACTGAAATCCGTTAGGCACGTACTTCTCAACCTGTGAGAGGCGTTATGCTAATTTCACTATAACTTTATCGTGAATTTTGTTATAGACTCTTATTACATTTTGGATATTTTTACATTACTTTTTATACTAACGGCGATAATCGATCGTCGTATCGAACAAAATAAAAAAAAACAGAATCACCCAAGTGCCCTGAAGCAAAAATCATTCGTGAATGATTTTTGTTGAAGCGTTTTATTATAGTACTTTATCAACATGTGAAGTTTTTTTGAAATAAGAGTAGTTATTGCAAGATCTTTCAACGGATTTGCTCGAGTATGACATCTTCAACGAGTTTATTGACACCAACCACGGTTTAAAATTAGGGGATATGCACTATGATAAGTTGTCAAAAAAATCTATTTTGCCTATACGCTAAAGATAAAAAAACAGCTTACCCGTATTAAGGTATGTAAAGTAGAAAACAATTTGTTTTGTTCTCTTCCACATTTTTTTAAAGATCTGGACCTGTTCCGGTCATCGTCAGCATTACCAACTGATGACAAAGTACCTAAAGTACAAAACAAATTGCGATTTATTTTTATATGCCTTTCCACCAAGAATTGATTATAAGCACTTTAAAACTAAATACACAAGATTTTTGCACAGACCCAGAAAAATTATCAATTGTATCACAAATTATTGTGTAAGATTCAAGAACTGTATCTAAACTTAATTGTTAACTGTCAGAACGGTAGCGCAGTGGTTAACGTAGTTGACCACGGTTACGGATGTCTCGGGTTCAAGTCCCGGTGCGGACAGTTTCATAAATTGATCTTTCAATATATGTATGGATTTATTTTTGTAGTCATGAATGTATGTGATGTCTAAAACTACCTCCTACCCATCCGATCCTCTAAAACGGAGCGTAGCGAGAGCGATTAGCTAACCACTAGTCCTGTCCGGGCACTATCCTTCTGTCCCTACTCTCTTCGAAAAAAAGAGAGGTTGAGCAACTGAGTAACAAACAGTTCTCATAGAAAACTTCTGTTGAGATACTTCCATTAGACGGCCATATGCTCCACGTTGGGAGCGGACATGATAAAAAAATGTAAAAGAAATATACTTATTACTCAGTTGTTCAACCTCTTTTTTTCGAAGATAGTAGGGATAGAGGGATAGAGTTAGGACAGAACCATTGGTTAGTTAATAACTCTCGCTATGTCCCGTTTTTTTAGGATCGGATCGTTGGGAGGGAATTTTCGATATCACAAACATCCATACCATTGAGCAGACATCCATAAATCAATTTATGAAACTGTCCGTACTGGGATTCTAGCCCGAGAGCATCGTAACCGAAGCCAACATCGTTGATACTGCACCACGAACTCGGCAAAATATTATCAATTATGAAATAGTGTACCCTTAATGTTATAATTGGTCATAAATTAGCTATAGTTTAATGACTAAGGTAATCAATTGATGTATGTGGGCTCCTTATGCTTAGGAAGAGGTCAGATTGGTTTGTAAGTGTATAGAAAGTATTTTTTGTATTAATATAGAATTATTCTTTGAACAGTTTCCTATGAACAAAAAATAAATTATAGCAGTTTGAGAACCATCATAATGTCGTACCTTTTGTTTGGGTGTGTCGAAAGTCTTGTGCCATGACCGGAAATAATGACCCACTGGGTGAATATGCTTAACGTTATTGTTTTACTGTTTCGTTTTGTTTGTCTTTACTAAAAAAGATGACTGTTTTTATTCAAAAGAAAACACCAAGGTGATTTACTGATTGCTCAAGGTGCTAAACCTGTTCACACCGATAGTCATATTACTGTTATATACGCTAGTCTAATTATTTTATTAATTTAGTTCAGATTTGATACTTGATGAATTTAAAATCTGTGTTGTCAATTCACCTGTAGAAATTATTTAATTAGTATAATTTATATTTTAAAACGTTATGAAAAGTTGGACCACTTTAATTGGTTAATAACTTTCCTTAGAAAACAACTGAAAACCACATTTTTTAACGTTTGCATAGGTTAATTTAATATATTAATATATTAGTTCTGCATAACCCAAGCTCAATTAAGGGGTTAACTTCATTAGTAAATCTATATGAACTTTCAAATTACGAATATAATATGGACGTCTATGTATTAACCAAATAAATTCGATGACCAAATTCATTATAATCAATGCAAAAACAGTTTATTTTTAATATCCTAGATACTAGATGGAAGTTAGTAGTTTAGTGGAGCCAAAATTGAAAATAATGAACCTTTCTTTTTCTTACAGACAGAACTAGAGTTCCTAGACCTGTCGGTCTCGCTACGCCCAGTTTTAATTGTTTTTTTTCAAATTGGTAGGAGGTAACGTAAACATCAAAAAAATGCATGCATTTGAATAAAAATCCATACACCGATTTATAAATAAATTTACGAAAATGGGGACTCGAACTCATGGATACCGTAAGATGAACGCCCAAGAGCATTGACCAGAGCTTCCAATTCCGGGATCCCGATCAATCCCGGGGTCCCGGGATTCACTATAAATGTTCAAAAATAATTCATGTTTCACATTAAATGTTTACCTGATTAACTACAAAGTATATCACGGTTTATTTATGTACACACTTTTTTATAATATCTACTTAATTATACAGTGCGGTCTCACTCCTTGTAATTTCGTAACTACCGTAAACTGGAATAGATAATTTTGACAACAATACATTTGCATGATTTTATTAAAAAATCCATTTCAATTATTATTTGTAAATAAAATATAGAATACAAAAAATAAAGTCTGACTCTCAATAAATAAAAAAAAACTATACCCATTCCCAGAAACAAGATACAATCATAATATTCATTCCAATTCAAGCAATAATGGACGCAAATCTAATGTTTAATCCAGTTTGTTATCACTGTCAAAACAAATTCACCCATTTTGTAGATAATTTCGCGGACATTGAATCTTCCATTTATAGTAATAAGGAAGTTCGACTCGCTTTCCCATACCTAAGTTAATGAACTAAATTCCCGGCTAATGAAAATAAATTGAAATAAAACAAAAACAAAAAAGAGTTAACGAGTCGCTTCGCAAATGCGCGTAAGCGAAACCAATTGAATTCTACACGCTTCAGCAACAAAACTAACTATGTAAAAACTGACCCAAATTTACTTACTTACTTGAATAATTTAACAGTCTGATATCGCTGTGCTAAATACTGTTTTTGTAATGTATTAACATAATAAACAAAGTCAGAACCGCAGAAGGGCGTATATGGTTATAAGTTATATGTTTCAAATACACCCCGTGGGCATGGTGGAAGAAGTATAGGTGAGCTGGATAAAAAAATTACATTCACTATTTATGTATCTGCTCACGTCATTACGAGTTACTAATTAGAATTACAATTTACTATATCTTCTAGTGTTTTGGTGATAATAGAAATTTGGTACGTCAAAGTGACATCACATATTAAAAAAAAAAACAACCATACTTCTTACACCTTGCCTGGTGTGTAAAACTACAGAGAATATTACCACGCACAAAGTACTTTTACTGCATTTTTGGTTATAAAGACCTCTACATTATATTATATGAAACGGACGCTTCTAGCAGGGTTACTTGAGAATGACAGGATCCCACCTCCCAGGACAATCCTCAAGAAAATTTTATCTGTTTCTCGTTTATTTTCAAGTGCAGTTGGTTAGTTTACAATACAATGAAGTTATAATTATTTACAGCTTAGAAGTTAAGACACGTTATACAAAAACAAAATTAAAATGGCAATATAGCAATTGGCAAATAAACAATAGACCACCAGTCCAAACGGGTGGTGGACAAAACCAGAGATGTTACCGATGCGACGTACTAGCAGTTAATATGAGAGAGAAATTAAAAAATGGTCCCTTTTTTAAAAAGATTTTGACCGATGATTCGTATCTGACGTGACCGTATGCTTTTTCCTGGAGCGGTAGAAATATTTCAAACGGCCACCTAAAATGATTTTATTATTATCGAATATACTGCACGGATTAACACAAATTAAGTTAAATTAACAAATATTTGTTTGCCAATGCTTTTAAAAGATGAATTGATATAATTGAGGCGACTAAAGGCATGGTTTTGGGCACGCTGCAAAACTGACATGTGCCATACATTTTATACAGTAATATATTGAGAAAGAGTTTCACATTCAAATTCATGCAATGAAATGAAACATCTGTAATGTTATCTTGAGATTTTTTTGAATTTATAGTTGTATGTACATTGTGTTGCGTTACCATTTTGATTTCAGACCTCCACACAAACACACACCCACGTATGTATTTAAAATTAGCAATAACTTTATTTGGCAAAATGTGATATATAATGACGCACGTATTCCCTGACAGTTTCAACGTCCACTGCTATTTTGATATTACGCCATTGTAGGACCTGTTTTGTTATCTTCATAATGGCGTAATGTCGAAACATGCATCAACTATATAGTTACAATAATTCGTTAAATGGTTCTTGCAGGCTTAAACAAAAAATATTAATGTAAAGAGAGATTGAGCCACTGAATAGCAAATAGATATCGATTAATGTCTTTTGTTCAGATGCTCTAATAAAAGTCCATATACTCTACATAGCTGAAATGCTTGAAAATAATGTACAATTTTTTTTTTGTGATGATAAGATAATATTTTCATTGAATTAACATTCAAAATTTCTTTAATACAAATTTTTTCATACTTGCTTCAGCCCAATAAAGAACTGCCTGCGTAAATTGTAATGTTTAATTCATTGACGTAATTGATTTTGATAAGTCCAAGATTACAAAGTACATAAATTATGTAAGCATAACCATGAAAAAAGTAATTATTTTATTACGGTAAATTATAATTTCATGTTTGTTTGAATAATTTAAGTTTGTTCCAAATACAAGATGACAAAAAAAATAGTCGACCTTTTAAAACTAGGCAATTTATGTAATCTAACCACGTATATATAAGATGATATTTAAAGATTTTTAAATCAGTTCGGCTGTACATGAAGTAAATCAATGCGCACTTATCCAAGTAACGAAAAACAACTCTAGTTACATTATATGACGCGTCTAATATCAAACATGGGCAAGTCAGCTTAATTTTTTTAACTTTTAATTCGAAAATTTCTTTGAAGACGTTTTATGTTTTTTTTTCCAATCTTTAAAGTTTTTTTTTTTTTAAATAAAACACAATTTGTTTGTACTACTTCCACATATTTATAATGATCAGGACCGGTTTCGGTTATGTGGAAGTAGTACAAACAAATTGTGTTTTATTTTTTAAAATATAATGTCTTTCCACCAAGAATTGACAGTTAACACCTTAAAAGTAACTTTAAAGTTTTAAATACTCTATGTCACTCTATATCTATGTAACTAGTAACGTTTATGGTAATAAGTCTCCCTTTCCAATTCCAGTAGAAAGAACTAATCCCAGGCTACCCTTCATTTATAAGTTAATAATTATCAGTTTCGATCGTGGCGAGTATTATGAACTGATCAACTGAAACTTATAAACATGTGGAAGTAGTACAAACAAATTGTGTTTCATTTTTTAAATCATCATATTTACGATACTGCTATCAAAAAACAGTTTGTTTTTAAAAATAAGTTACTAAAATTTAATTTATAACTGATTAATAGTGGTGGTAAAGTTCTTTTGATAAATAACATTGCATGAAATAACAAAATTAATATTAGAGTATATACTTTTATGCATCGTTTGAAATAGGTGAACTTACCGGGAAGAATCATTTACCGTTAATTCGATATTTTCTATCGTTAAAACGTATTAGGTACTTGTGATAGAAGAATTATATTTTTTCACATTTTATAATTCTTTTGTCAATGGTTCAATTACCATAGTTTTTCATAATGTCCGTGAATAATATGATAAACAAAATCAGGTGTTTGTTGCATGAAAACTACAACCGTGAAGCTTAATAAAATCAGCTTCTTCGTGTTACCCAATCCCAACGAATTTAGTTAGATTAGTGATAAAAGAATTAATCTAAAATGCACTTCAAATGTAGAACATATTTACCTTCCAATTTGTGCACATTCATGTGCACGGAATAGATAAGATAAACACATCGAATGAATCAGAACAGAGATCAACAGGAAAACATTTTATTCTCATGGAAATAATCGTACGGAACAGTGTGAGCAAGTAAATAGCAAGCTTTGGAGCGTGACTTGGTGAATAATTTTGCTTCCAAATAATTGAGATATCACAGAAGTGGAGTGAAAATTGGCAATTTATCTTATGTACGGCAATTGCTCACTGGGGCAGCTTAAAAAGCTCGTTTTCACACAGTTTGTCGACTTGACAGAAGATTATTTCTTTTCACTAGCGTGTACACTAAAGTCTGCATTACTGTCCACACAACGCAATAGTATTGCCAGAAAGTCGTTTGACTATCGCAAAACCAGCTAAATTTAAAAAATACTATTTTTTATGTGTTAACCTATTCCGTGCTGAGACTACATTTAGCGTGACCATACATATATTCACTTTATACGCATAACACACATAGCGTGTCCAACGAAGTATATTAATAAAATAATTCAAAATGGCTGAGCATTTGTAATCCTGTTATTTTTTTACTTAACAGGTGGTTAGTATGTCGAAAGATTCGGTAACTTTCGGTTTTTTCGACCGTTTTGATTTTAGGGATGTAAAAAAATTCTTCATTTTTGCAGCAGTAGACAATTTTTAGTTTAATAATTTTCGCAGTGAATGGCTATGCAAGTAAGTAAAATTTGGTCAATTTATAAAACTTATTAGCTTTAAAATGTAGGTTAAAATTTAATCGTTTTCAATGCAATATTCGGGAAAGAAATTACATACCAAGCTGAAAACAATCACGTTCGGTCTGATGTGCACATTCCGTGACCTACTAGTTTCCATTCGAATGTTTTTCATTGATAGACAAATAATTATGCTTTCAGCATTATAAAAGAAAAATTTTAAGACAGATTTTCGCTCAAATTCAAATGAATGCGCTTTATACTAAATGGTGCATTACATTTTCTTAACCGCAAAGATGCTGATACCCAAATTACTTACAGAAAAATATTAATATTATGAAGATCAATAGTGTGTCGTTTTTTATGTTTTTTATAGAGTAATAGAATCTTTTTTTTTATATAATTCTTTGTATAAATAATAAATTCACTTGTCAGTGATGGCCGATGATCATTCCATACTACACCAATAAATTTCACTAATAATGTGCAATCAATATTGATAGATCGTTATAATAAACTGAGCAGGCCCGAATCGAAGAAAGGCGAATGGTCGGTTATCGACATCCTGGAAGGTCTGGGATCTCAAACAAACACCATTTCAAATCCAGTTAAACTCTTATTTATTTTCATCGAAGATGCAGTGGTTTAAAATACACAAAATAATTCTAACATATAAAATAGAGTCTACATTTACATTTACTTAACACATGAATTTACTTTTAAGTTATAATGCAAGTGACACGACAAACGATTTTAAATTAAGTTAAATTTCAAAACAAACACAATCCACAACGTCAAGGCTGGCAATCGACTCCCTCAAAAATCAGAAATCGGACTCCCGCACCGTCGGAGCCACCCTTTTCCGTCAAAAATGGACTCGTCCAGCGAACGTGTCCACCGGCGATTGGCCGAGCGCCCTTCACGACAAGAGTCCGGCCGATTTCTAAGAATCATTGTCATTAACGCTGTGCGTTTTCAGTTATGGACCCTAATAAAACTTAAACTTAACAAAAAATCAGGGTGTGTCAAAACACGTGATTTTCGTTGATTATTTCACAATAGGTAAGGTTATGTCGGTTACATGTTTAATCTCTAATATATTTGTATTATTGCAAAAATATATTAATATTCATTATTTTCCGACGACGAATGCTCGCCGTTTTGTCATATTGAAGAGTTATAATTTTATCCGTGCTATATGATGGGCAAAACAGCGATGGCTGAGCGGGCTCTGTCGCGGATCGAAGAACACGCGGTCAAGTGTTCAATGCTCGCTGCGGCTATAACGTGTTATACGCATTACACATTTCACGTTAATATATTATTTTATGTTTATATAATGGCAAAAGACGGATATTTTTCATTTACGATAAGCAAACTGAAATTATTTTAGGAGCAAATAAAGGAAAATATTATTTCATAATTTTGACGTCAAAGTCAAACTAATAGTTAATTGACAATTCACGAATTTCAGAATTTAACGTACTGAGAAATGTGTTTAATTAGAAATCTTAAATAATTCATGCATTTGTATTTATGTAAAATGTGTTTTGTCTTTTTAGGCTGATTAAAATTATAAACAAAGTAATTTATAAATTGATAAACAAATGACACTCAATGCATTCCATTCATTCAGTGATAACAAAATTATTCTTTATCAAAAGTTGTGACAGCCACATTTTCCTCATATAGTTTATTTCTTTTACGTATTAAGCATGATATATAATTGATTACATAAAAAATATATTTTAAATTATAATAATAATCACAGCCAATTGAGATTGCGGTAGTTGTCGAATACAACACAATAAATTTATTTAAGTAATGAAGTTACTACCTTAATCGTGAATTCGATAAGAGGTGCAACTTGCTTTTGCAAAGATCTTCGAGTGATTGAATGGTGAATTTTTTTCAAATGTTAAATCATAAACTCTTTTCAATTTTGCACAATTGCAATAAAAAAAACAGCCAAAATACCGGGATCCCGTTGCAGTAATAAAACCGGTATGGCAATTCTTACATTTAAATGATTGTCAACAATTCATCTATCCACTTCCCTCACTACTAAACTATATAAAAAATGTAAAAGTAAAGTGTATGCTTGTAATTCGGACGCATTAAAATAGTTTACTGTAAAAGTAAAACTGTTGAAGAGTTGCACATCGATACAACGTATTTTGAGACTCATTTTCAAAACAACAATAAGAAACACGAAACTTGGTTTTCGTGTTTTTCAAATCAAAGAAATTCGATATATATTAGTTAAGCATTTCCTACATATTTAATAACTCAATATAACTCTCTTGTATAGATGACATGAAAAAAATGTCTTTTTTATGTGTATTTTATATTTTAAAGAATTCAGGTGTAGGTATGAAAAGTGTTATTTACAAAAATTTCAAAGTCGATTAGACAATTTATTGAAGAATTATCAGTCCCTAGCATCTGTAATATATTTACATCATTAATATTAATTTTAAATTAGGAAGGATGTCGTAATATTCAATAACAAATAATTTTTTAGACTTATTGGTTATTTTTGACAGCGAGCATTTTGAACGAAAAACATTATTTTACCAAGGCCATTGATACTTTAAGCAATCACAAACCTACATAGTTTTTATATTATTAAATATATATTAATATAGAAATAAAGTAATTTGAGTTTGGCAATATTCAAGGTAGTTTAGTGGGAAGATCGGAAATGAGTAAATGTTCTAATCGTTTGTGTTTTTTTTTATTATTTAATTTCAAAGGTCTTTCATTTGTTATATTTTATCGATGACCTTGCGATAAAATAACAGTTAACGATGCTTTGTATTCAGAAAATTAGTTACTTACTTTAGGTATACTGGGCGAATGTTTTATACAAGTAATTTTAAACTTGAACTATATTAATCATAGTATCACAAATCTAGTTTACCGGCTCTAGTGCAGGGGTTTATTGTTATCTATTGTCTTATGTTACCAAACTCCCTTGGCGCACCCCTAATTTTATATAGTTTTATAAATATAGTTTTTGAAATGGTAAAGTATAAAATATTATTACTTAGTGAGAAAAGTTCTCAAGCTAAGTCACAAAAGATTAAGTCTGATTTCACGGTTGTAATACTGAGGGTGGGGAAATGTGTAAATTGTTTACTATCGCTGTATAATTCTTGATTACGAAACATTAAATGTAAACATCGATATAACGGACTTGAAGAAAAAAAATTGTATTTTTTTACGACCATTCTGCTATTGTTATATATGATTAAATTTAAGATTCACCGCTCGTAAGTGATTAGTACTTGATCATAGAGCTGTAGCAGTTTTAACGGGTCTCAGCTGATGATTTGACATTTGGTAAGACAAGAGCAGCCGTACAATCAATATACTCCCTTAAATTTGTGGTCATTGTTTTATCTTTAAAATATGCACATAGAAATAACAGTTTATTTCATGTTCAATCAAAAATTGGAAGTTTTGCAAAAGTTTTAGTCGAGAATTTGTCTCTTATACAAAAAATATGTGAAAAACGTACAATATTTTAAAACAAACTTTTAGTTAAACGCACATCCAGTCGTCGCATTAGACAGATTAGTCCGTTGTATCGAGGTTTTTATTGTATTTTCATTTGACACAAAAAGTCTAGGGCGGTTTCCATTCAAAGCTCGAAACACAATACATTGAATTTGACGACCACAATATTAAGCTTATCCTAAAGCTTCAAAGATCAAAGTTATCAGTAGGTACACCCATTTTTACCACATTTATTTCATCCTTAAAGCAGTATTAGGTAGGCATTCGTTTGGGTCACGTGTCGAAGTCCATCTAAGAGCTTTTATCGGAAGGCTTTGCGAAACGCAATAAGATTAGGGGATGGTCGTCCTCTTCGAAATCCCATGAGGGTTTAAACACCCCTTGTCCGAATGCGACAGGTTTCGGAGGATATTCTGCAATACCGTGAGATAAAGAGACACATCGTTGGTGGACCTTAAAAGGACATCAAAGCAGGTACTATTGACTAATAAGACTTTTATCATTAGGCAACAGGTATATTTAACTTATTTTTTGAAATCCATGTCAGTCAAATAATTCTCTATAATTGATTAATGATAAAAGAGAAAGAAACACTAATAACAACTGCATTTAATAAGCATGTCAGTCAATATTTTTTATTCCGCTGAATGTGTTACAACGTGACGCATTCGGTAAAATAACAAAGGTTATCAATTTTAATTTTGTATTAAAAATGAGTTTTCACAGTGTTGGTGACAAATACGTCAAAAATATGAAATACAGGTTTCTCGATCGATTAATTTTAGTGGTGTTGTTTGTTTTGACGTATGTAGAATTAATCGTTAATATTTTTACAGCCAATGAATGGAGCCGCAGCTTACAGGCAACGCTTTTGTTCTGATATACAAGTATGAATTTCCAGATGGAAATTGTTTTATTCAATTTAACATGAAATTTGAAGTATACGAGATATATATCTGCAAGTTTTTCACGGGTTACGTAGCATAACTCTCCGTTTTTCTAAAATCCAAAATGATTTGTTATTCTTGTATTATATGAATTAATGTAACCAATATTGTATAATACATTTATAATTTTTCAATCAATCCGGTGCAAATGCTGGTAATTCAAGCATCCCATCATAAAACGGAAGCACAAAGCGTGACTACGCGTCCACGGTGATTAAACATAAAAGACTCACTTAAATAAATACTATGAAAGTAATTTTCATTGTTTCATGGCCAGATATCTCTTTTCGAATTCATTTGACTACGATTGTCCTTTGAGACAGATAAATATGTAGACACAGCCGACCTGGGACCGGAAAGGACTCCACGTGTATCGTGCGGTTTGATGCAGCCAATCTCACGGGCTAATAGGCATCGTGAAGAGTCCCTTTGTTGTAAAAACGAAACTAAATTCCTTGACAGTGGCGATACAATTCATTCAAACATTCAACCATTTAAGACAATAATTTGTCTTAGTAAATTCTTATTACTAAATACCTACTTATTAAATATTTTGCAATGTATTTCCCAATTTTCAGAAGATTTACTCAATAAGCATTTGAGAAAAGTTAAGAAGAGATACCTGGAGTGAGGTTATGAATCTTAATGAATCTTAATTGACTTTGTGTCTGTTAATAGAGTAAAGATTGCAAATAAATAACATTGTAGTGATTGTAATTTTAAACTTTTTATGAAAAATGTTCTTTTCGATTTCTATGTGTGTATATTAAAATCGTTGTAAATTTTAATGACAATTTTTATATTATTTTTTTCAATAATCCTAATTGTGTAAGATCTATTTGAATTTTTATTTAAACGTATACTCATATTATTCATCTGACCCGTGAAGATTTTTTTAAAGAATCGGCATCATTTATCGTACAATATAGCAGGGGTCCCAACCAGTGGGAAAATCCCCCTAGGGGTAAATTTTAGAGTTACATGGAAGGAATTGCTACCGTTTATTAAATATGTTCAATATTACGCATATTTCAAATGCTGCATTTGAATTAGAGTTGTATTATCTTGGGAAAAGGAAATTATATTCTGAGCATTGATGAAAGAGGGAATGGATCAAAAAAGGTTGAGAACCCCTGAAATAGAAGAAAAAGATTATAGCTAATAGAAACACAGCGAGTATACATAAATCGGAATCTGAGGAATTGTAACAATAAAAAATATTTTCCCTTGGTAAATCTAGCCTAAACCTTGATCTGAAATAAGTCCAACAATTTTGTCTTAATAAGTTTATTTTTAGATCTTTGTAGGCTATAACCTTCTTTCAGGAAAGGGCTTGAATAATTATAGTCACTCACTGCTTTCCATATATGGAAAAGACATCAAAAATCTATGAATTATCAATGTCCTAATAAATTTTTAACATCGATGATATCGCAAGAAATTATGAAATTAAAAAGTGAATTTAAGTATAATATGATTATTAGTAACTATTTTAATACTAACTTAGAATTATTATGTAAACACTTATGCATTAGATTTCTACATTCTTAATATGATCGCCCACTCGCCTGTCGCTGGATTTGTAATTTTACTTTCATTCTCGTTTTAATGACTTGTCATGTCTAGGAAAAGAAAATAATTGTGATTAAGAGCGCTGTATTTTTCATATTTTGTAAAATATACGCCGGGAGGATGGCGCCAATTGCGACAAGCAATTATTTTAACAAACAGATTATTTATAATTTAAGACATCGACTGAGGGTGCTTGATGGAATTTCAATATCAAATTTGGATTATTGAGATTTTGTACACTTCCATGTATTTACATGGAAGTGTACAAAATCTCAATAATCCAAATTTGAAACAGATTATTATTTTAGCAAAATTTATTACATGTAATCACAGACACAATATAATTTTTGGCGATATATTAATCTACGCTGTGAGTTACAAATACTTGAATTATATTTTGGGTATTATATACAATGTTATGGAAGGCCCTGATGACCATTCATAGGATGTATTCGGCGGAGCTACGGGACGCTGGGATGACCTGGAAGGAAGCGAGGAGACTGGCGGGTGACAGAGGAGCTTGGAGGAACCGCGTGATGGCCATATGCTCCGAATAGGGAGCGGATATGGATAAAAAATAAACAATATTTTGTATAATTGCTGTTCTAAACATAAATAAACAAAACGAATCTTTCAGATATCGAGGATGTACTGACAGAACACATTAAGTCCGTTTTTAACGATTTTATATTTTAAATATAAAAGTGTGTATAATTTAACTCTCTACGTAAATACTTGTAGATTACAAGAAGTGATAGGATATAATGACTATAAAAAAAAAACAGTATTAAGTAATATTGTTATTTTGTTAGTCTGGCAAAAGCATGATATAACTTGACACCTGAACGTACTTGCGGGGTTCACAGGGTTCTTCCAGCGATTCAAGACCCGTCTACAGACTCTTCCTATTAATGCAAATTTAATATGTGATGTTTCTGCTAAATAAATTCATTATTGTGCATTACATTCATTATTATTAATAATTTACATAATTCACATCTTTTTGCAAATATGTATGTACCCTAGTATTTTTACCGTTCAAAAATAATTTGTCACATTTGTTTGTTTACGGTTAGCCATAAACAAAAAGCGTCCGACGTCTAGAGAAATGGTCACTTCGGACTCGGCGGGTCCGAGGGGCTGAGCGTTGTCGGCAAGGCCACAGCGGCTTGGGGTCGAAATTGTGACCCTATCGTAAAACAACTTGCCGCGTTTTTCAAATCTTGTTTTTGTATCTGTTACTGCCTTCCAGGAATGTATTATTATAAACTAACTGCAAATAAATAGAAATTTAACTGACGGGCGAGTTTTAATAGAAGAAGAAGGAACGAAAGACGTCTGTGGACGGGTTTTGAAGATGCCTGTCCGCCCCGTAAGTACGAGGCAGTGTCACATGACAGTCGAAATAAATAAGTTGGTAGCAATTTGTCGGGCGTTGGAGCCTTTTGCAAGCAGACCCTTAAAATAAATCCACAGAATACAGCAGAATGCAATTTATTTAATTATACATACATAAGGAGCGGAAACCAATGTTTTAACACCACAAATTCTGGGCACAAAAACAGATACTAATTTTATATTTGCATTATGGGTCACTGTACAGAGGCTATTGATTGCTTTCCCGTCTTCCATCATACATTAGATATCAAAATGTTTTTTAATATTTTATTTTTACATCATAATTTACCATTCAAGATGTGAAATTGAATTTATAATTTTTCTATAATACAGTTATGTAAAGTTTTAACGTGTGCTAAGGGGTCCATGAAAATAATAAGTTTGGGAACCACTGTTTTAGAGTAAATTTTGTCAATTGCAAATTTGTTTTTGCACATCGTATTTTTTGTAACGTGTATAATATATAATATATACAAAAAATATAATTTTATATCTTCAGCAACGCATTTCAATGTTATATTTAAAAAACATCAATGTCAGATAACAAATGGTAAAGTATTTACATATATTATGTACAAAAAATCTCGGTAGTAGAGGCGAGAACCTTAATTTAGATCTAGGGTAATCACTAATCATGATTACATAAGGTTCGACTGCAACCTAGATACCCTAAGTGGGGTCAGTATAAATAGTTTATCTACCTATTTTTCAGTAGAAAATCACCTGAATATTTAACTCTTTATGTCACTCTAATGAAAATGGATGTGGGGACTACATACTCGAAGTCGAACGTTAGCAAATTATTGACAACTTAGAAATAGCGCACTCCACTTTTGGGTCGACTTAAATATAAAAGTTAAGTGAAACACTTAATTTTATTGATATTGTTGGAATACAAGGTCTAATTATTTTTTTTAAAATAGCTATGGATTTGTTGTCGAAATTAAAATTATTCTCTATTAAGAGCGAAATTTATTTTAGTTGATTAGAATCTATATAAACTGCGATGAAGCCTAAATATCATATTCATTAAATGAAACGGTTTTTTAATAAATATATCAAATGGGAAAACTGTCTCGATCGAAATACATAATATTTGGCTTATATCTTTTTAAAAGCAAGTCCACCCGCAATGTGGACTGCTAATGGAGTTATCTTTAACTGTAACAGAAGTTTGAGCAACTGATTGTTAATGAGTTTCTCAACTTCACTTTTTCGAAAAGACAAAAAAATTAAAAGATACGATAGGACTAGTGGTTACCTAATCGCTCTCGTTACGCCCTGTTTTAACGATCGAATAGGTGGGAGGTGGGAGGGACCTACAACAGCATTACCACTCACCTAAGACGGTCAGCATTTACTATATTATTTATTACCTTTCTGAAATTCTTGGATGAGACTAATTTCTGCAGCAGAAATCGTTTTCATTAAAATGACGTTTAGAGTATGAATTATTGTATTAATTGATTTGAAAATAGACAATACACTTTAAACTGAAAATAAATTTGATAAATCTCCGACACTGTTAACTTGTTTATAATACGAGTTTTTATTGGCACCCAATTTTACAACTAGAAGGATAAAGACGTATGTATAAATAAACTAAAAATTATTACAATAATTCCGTAAAAACGATTTTTATATTTTACGGTTTTATACTAAAAATAAAATACGTACATTGTAAATAGTAAACGGATGCCAACATTCCCAACCATAAAGTGCCGAAATTACAAAAAAATACAACTAAAAGTACTATTTACTTTTTCAGTTGGTATTACTTTTAGTAAAGTGTGTAATTGGGTCGCTAAGCAAGAATTATTATCTTCGGCTTTTCGACCAACGCGTGGCGACGTCACACCTGCCACGTGTTGCAGTATTAATAGCACCCGTAAAGACAGAATTAATTAATATGGCGGAACACATAACTCATCCAGTGCTGCACAAGGAAAAAAATTAACCATACCCCACAGGTAGAGCTAATATACATTTACGTCTCAGTTATTTTTAAGAATGAAAATTCCACTGAAAGGTATCGAAATAGATTTGTCATTGTAGCTACTATATTCCCGTTGAAAATCAACGATTTTATAAATAAATGAAACAGTGAATTTTAGAGTCCTAGGAGGAATTGATTTTCGTTTATTAAAGATTTTAAATATTACATATATTATGCAAATTTGGGTTTTTGCTAATGAATTAAAAGAAAACTAAAATATCTGGCGTATAGGAGATTGGGTGAAATGCTGTTATTTTTAATTAACAAATTTACATTTAAGACATCGGCTGAGGGTGCTTGATGGAATTTCAATATAAAATTTGAATTATTGAGATTTTGTACACTTCCATGTATTTTGTCACTAACTGCATCTTCAGGCATTCGAGCGCACGAATGAACTCGTTCGTTAGTGACAAAATACATGGAAGTGTACAAAATCTCAATAATTTAAATTTAAATTTATTTTTATATTGAGTCTGATACATTTCTTGTTCAATGATAATCAAAAAATAGTATTTAACTTTATTTCGGAGGGTCGTTCTACATGTTATTTTTTAATGAAGCTCTTCGGCCAAAAATTTTCACCAAAACAGATCTTATGTAATTTTTGTTTACGGCGGGACTATTAAATGTGTTGAATTAAAATAGATTTTTCCATGAAACCTTTTCTTGAAAGATGCATTAAATTAATGATATAACGTCATATATACCTTTCCTGTTTTTAGAAAATTTCTGGTACCTATTTCATTCGTCTTTTAGACGATTCATCCATATTTTTTTTTCCAGCTTACCTTTCTACGTTGCCTGTCTGCCACTTGACCCATATAGCCTGATTCCACGCCATTTTTTACAGTCGCCACTTTTTCAAGATTTCCTCATTAAGTACGGAAAAGAACTTCCCTTTCTTTAATTACACGGAAAATGGTGTGCTTTGAAAAACTCGAGTGAAGATAGGGTAACCAGACGATTGAATATTTATGGATTTTATTCTCAAATAAAGTGTAATAATAGTAAAGTTTATTATTATTTGCTTAAGCTAGAGAGAAAATGTATCTTATATACATCATGTAAACTCATTTAATAATACATACCTTATTATTACATGACAATTTTTTTTATTTTTTCTGGAATAGATTGAAATCGATTTATCAGCTAAAATAAGTTAAATTAGAGTCTGGAGCTTACGGTTGTATGCGATCAGAACCAAGTGCCACCTATTCAACACATTTATCATGACAGTGCTACTTTATGGTTGGTTGTAAGCCATGTCACATTACGAAAGCACAGCGTAACTGTATACCGAGATTTGAAAACAGATGCTTGCGGTGAATACTAGGGGTACACTTGTTTGAATTTGGCAGGAACTCAAATGTAAGTGAGCGCACTGACCAACACTTAATTACGTGCAAAATATAAAAAGGAACCACAGACCTGGCATGGAAATATGATGTGGGTGCCAGAGGGAAGCCTGAATCTTGCCTGTCTCTTTTGCCAACCGGATGGATTCCGTCGCCTTAGAAGGCCGCTGATGACCATCCATAGGATGTACTTGATGAAGTTACGAGACGCACTGGAATGACCTGGAAAGAAGCACGGAGACCGGTGGGGCAGATAATATTGGAGGTCTCGGAGTAGGGAGCGGATAGATATAGCAAAAATTGTTATAATCTATCCCTGGCATTTGTAAAAGTGTTAATCAAAAAACGACCATAAAAGGAGAAAGTGTTGTATTTTTATTTCAAATAATCGGTATTATCAGTAAGCAAAATGAAATTTAAAAATCAAATATTAAAATCTTCGATATAAAATAATAATATAAATATCAGTTATATCTGTTGTCAAAAATATCCGGAATGAATGGTTACTTTACCTGTCAACCCTCGCAAGGAAAAAAATACCCTACAAGATTTATTCCATTTGCAAGCACATTTCATTGGAACGGTGATTGCAATCCTTGAAAATTTTAATTTTTGTTGTCAGATTATTCAAGAGAATTAATTACCTTTTTTGAGTACGCAATTAATTTATATTGCAAATTATTTATTTATTAAGGAAATTGCGGTTAGAATTATCTTGAGTAAAATTTATACAATAAAATCTTGCGGTATTTCCTCTTATAATTAATACCGGGATTTACAAGAAATTTTCATTTGTTCGAATTAATAAAATATAATGTAATGAAGGCCGGAAAACTGAGTCATTATTTTGTGCAATCATATTTTTCTTTTAAAATTTAAAATAATTAGTTCAAAATTTACTAACAAATCGTTTTTTTTTTTTTTAGGTATCACTAAAATTTGGTGTACAATTTTTTACAGCCGTTCGAACCAAATCTGTCAAATGCTCACTTGTTAGGTAGATGCGAACGATGTTTTGATTTTACAAACTTTATACAGGAGTATAACGATTCACAACAAACTATATGTTGTACTGAAAATGGAAAATAATCGGCAGGAAGCTTTCTTTAAATTAGGATATTTGAATTCTGGCACAAGTTTCCACAATTCAATTATGATATTTGACGTGTGCTGCATTAGTACATTCATGTATCTTATCACTTACAACATTTAGAAAGTAAAACACTCGATAATAAAAGTGTGACGGGGAAAGAAAATGCCTATATTTGTATCAAGATATATTGGGAGCCGCACTTAACCCAACAAAAAGCCGCATTTTCTCACTTCTATAATAATACTAGTACAATGAAATCTGCGAGGTAAATTCGTCACTTTATGTTATGACACGTAAACTACAACTAAAGTGTATGTGTTTACTTTTTTATTACTCTTGGTTACTTCTTTGATAGTATTTCCTTGTTGAAATAAGCATGTATTACACCACCACACAAACACGCAAGCATTATTAAGCCCCTTAATAAGTGTATCATTAAAATTAGTCTCGACATGCTTCTCCCCTCAACACTGTACGCAGACACGTGGAGATATCGATAGAAAAATATTACTGCTGCAGGTAATTAAGTGAATATGGTTAAAATGAATATTTCATATATTAAATGAGTTTCAAAGATCTTGAAGATGTTTTGATATTGTTTCTTTTCGAAATGCACTGCATTTTCGTGAACATCATTTCACGTCCAACAGTATTTTCATACGAAAATACATTTATTTCAAGGTTACTCAGTCAAAAGAGCATTACTTACAATCCGTCATTTATCGGATAAAAAAAAAACACAAAAATGATTGCTAGACATTTGCAAATGATAACAAATTCATTTTAAAATAAAGATTAAAATTTTTTAGATTTGTTATCATTTACAACGCTATATTTCCTTTTTATTACAGATGTATCGGGTCGGACAGTTTTAAAAATTGATTTATCAATCGATTTATGGATTTCTGTTCGTTTGTGGTCTCTAAAATGTCTGTTGACAAACCTCCATTAGTAGATGTATGCTCCACGTTGGGAGCGGACATAGTTAATAATAATCCTTGTGATTTAAGCAATGTACAATGTAATATCAACCTTGATATTATATATTATAGTGTTCACATGAGACAAATTGAGAACTTAGTTACTATATAAAATATATATATCTATTAACTCGAAAACTTGAATGGTGTGGGTGGGGAGTGGGGAGCTAGCGGACGTAAGGCTGATTGCGGCCTTCTAGGTCCTTGTTTTGACTGAATGTTTTTTTTTATTTCATTCATTTTATCTAAATTATGTGTGCTTAGTTTTCAGCAAAACTAAAATTTCTTCAAAGCGATCATATTATATTATAGATTAATGAGCGCAATTTCACCACAAGTCCCCATCCTTGATTAAGTCATGTATTGCAGTAGTCAGTTGCGTCATTTTCTACTATCGAAGACTATAGCTAGTTATTCAGGTCAGTAACTGTATTACTATTTATCTCATTTAACAACTCAGGTTGATTAAAATGATATTCTAAACGTTAATTTTTTCCAAAATGTCCTTTCATCCCTTGAAAGAGAGAGATTGAAGAGTAGACCGAGCTTGTAGAAATGCCGTAGACGTGCTCATTATGACGTGTGATGCAGCTTGTGTTTTCCCAGAGCGAATAATTATTACAAGCTGTTCTCAAAATATCCACCATAACAGATATAGCTGGACGAATGAGAGGCCATCTGCGTGTGTTAACCCTAATATTGAAAAAATGAAGAAACTATAAATAAAGATTGAGAAAATGTTTAATATCTTACAATTCATTCACCGCGCATCGACAGAAAGGATTCATTTATATTTCAAGCATTCAAATCTAATACTAATAAATAAAAAGTTTTTGTAACTGAATGTTCAGTACTACAGTTTTTACAAAATAAATAAAGCATTCATTAATTTCGCTTAGATTATTACTATAAACCAAAACAAACAATTAACATCTGTAATGGACGATAATGGAGAATGGTGGGCTTAACAGTAAGTATGATTCGTGTTGGTACAGCCGATAATGATTTTAGAATAAACTTTATTTTTAGTGTTTTTTTTTATTATTAATTTGCGGTAATGTGACATAAGATCTTTAGTCAAACCAGCATACCAATGATAATGTCACTACTAGGAAAGAGTTGTTACATGGTTCAACGAAATTTTATCGGATTTTAAGACAATAAGCGTGGACGTGAGTGAGTAGAATGAAACACTACTCACAATATTTTACAGCAGGTTTTTTAGGAATTTGCTCTATAGACTTATTAAGTCTTTTTTTGTGTGTATTACGTATTCTTTGTCACATTACAAAGAAAACAAATAAATTGAAATGGCCATGGGCAAATCAACAACAAAAGAAATTTGCCATCAACATTTTTACTTCATACATTTTACTTTTTGTAATGTTACCCCAGAAAAATATATAAGTTTTTTTATTGGAGAGTAGTGACATATTCTATTTTAAATTGAGTAAGTTTTAAAATTGTATTTGAAAGCAAAACAACTGCACTAAAAGATATTAAAGATAATCTAACAAAAAAAGCAAAATGCGAGTAGGACATGCAAACTGACAATAATAATAAGATGGAGGAAGCAAAATATAATACAGGGCTGTCCACCCAGAATAAAAAATAAAGTAAATAATAAAATTACTTTTAGAGCCGTTTTATTTTGTACTCTTTAGGGAATGACATAACTTGCATAAAAACAAGACATTACATTTTTTCTTGCTGTTTGTAATCCAATAATTGGATTCCCATCACTTTTGATACATTCGCTTTTCATCTTTAAGTTTTCTTTTATTGTCAGACATGGGTGTTTTATAGACTTTCTAATCCACATATATGTATCACTTAGAATAGTAATGGTGTAACTCCAAAATTACGAAAAATGAGTTTATACCTCAAAGACGTTCAACAGATGTTATTCTATTAGTTTAATAATGGTACACCTGCATATATACTTCCTAATTTCTTTAAAAAACTGTTTTTTGTTTTTATATTCCCATATTTAACGATATTTTTCAGAATAATACTGAAGTACCTGCAATATCAGAACACGAGTGAAGTGTCCGGACAGACTTCACTACTACACTAACGTTTAAGTTCTTCAATTGATTGACAAACAGTTATTAATGGTTGTTATTTGACCAGTAAGAACATTTTACAAAACCTTGATTTTCTCAAAACTTTAAAACTGGAGTTACACCATTACTATTCTAAGTGACACATATATAAATGAATGTTTGTTCGTTTTGTTCCTATATCATTATAAACTTTGATGAGTTATTGTGCCGCGAAGGTTTCTAAATAAAAAATTGAAAAAAAAGGTACAAACAGCGACATATCAGTTCGTGTGTGACATAACAAGTGGTGTTAATTGTTGAATTCCAATTGCCGGTCTTAAATAGAGAATTTAAAGGAGAAGATGTACTGTTGCCAGGCAGCCCAATGATTCCGACAGATATGCCAGTCGAATTCAAACGTCTGCAGTTTCCGGTGCGCATTTGCAATGACCATCAACATAGCACAGTGACAATTGATAAAAGTGTATGGACTAAATTTGGTAAATTCATGATTCTCACATGGACAGCTATATGTAACCTACTCAAGTGTCTAAAAAACATTTGATTTATCCGAGTACGCACCAAACGGAAATAAAAAATATTGTGTATCCAAAAAAAACACTTTATTTCTTTGAGTGGCATTGCAAAGCATGCCGAGTACTCGTTAGTTAGACATAAATTCGACGACATAAAATGTGCCATGTTCACAGTTGAATACAGTGCTGTCAGAACAAAAAAAATTTAATGGAATTCATATTTTGGTAAAACAGTAAAACCATGATGAGACTATGCTTTTGATAAAACAACAAATAAAATGACCAATACGTAATAATCTAATTTATTTAATAAAACTAGAAACTTATCGACGGTCCGCACAGAATCGTTCCACGTTCCACATTTTGTACAGCCCTGATCTAATACATCGGGAATGGCGCAATTTTCCAAACAACTTTGTTCCACTTAAATCGCCTGAACATATGTGAATGCAGATAATAACTCAACTCGTGAATAGAACTATTATTAACTCAATGAGACGAAGAACAGAAGTTCTGAATTTAGATTGGAAACTTTGAGGAATAGCCAAAACAGCTGTTGCTGCATTACTCGTGGGGTTGCTTCTGTCGCAGTTTCACTGTCAATGTTCAAAACTACTTTGTTATACTTATAGTTTTGCAAAAATGAACAGCAATTTAAAAAAGCCGTTTATGTCAAAAAATAGTAAATACACATAAGCAACAGATTTGGTTAACATATTTCTTTAATTACAATATCGAAGATGTTTCGGTTTCAGCCACTTGATGTAAACCACTATTATATCGACACTCCTTACGTATAATCCCGTATCTGCAAACATGAGAATTTACAGGAGTGCATTTAAAAGATTCATAACGCAACTCACCATATAATGTGTTCGATAAAAACCGTTTTTACTCTCTCATGAACAATTTCAATTTTGAGGGTTACATCGATTGGCCAAAACACTGTCGATATTATATGAATTTTCCCCCTCCCAACATCAAATAAAAGAAATATAAACGCACTCATTTATAAGTAAAGAATTAGGACTAATGTCTACGTTGTAAATAAAAATCTTACAATGGAGTTAGTATGATTTAATATGCTTTTAAAACAGGGGAAACACGTGTCATATCTGTGTCACTTAGAATAGTAATGGTGTAACCCCAGTTTTAAAGTTTTGAGAAAATCAAGGTTTTGTAAAATGTTCTTCGGATCAAATAACAACCATTAAAAACTGTTTGTCAATCAAATGAAGAACTTAAACGTTAGTGTAGTAGTGAAGTCTGTCCGGACACTTCACTCTTATTCTGATGTCGCAAGTAATTCACTATTATTCTGAAAAATATCGTTAAATATGGGAATATAAAAACAAAAAACAGTTTTTTAAAGAAATTAGGAGTATATATGGAGGTGCGCCATTATTAAACTAATATAATAACATCTTAACAGGTATAAACTCATTTTTCGTAATTTTGGAGTTACACCATTACTATTCTAAGTGACACATCTAATAATGCAGCTAGTGGAATAACACAGCTATCAATTGTATATTAAAAATACAATCAGCAAAATACGATAAAACATGAATTATTATGGTTCAACAAACAATGTGCTTTAGCGGTATATTCAAATCCTTGCGTACTATCTACCCGTCGAATAATAAGTTTACCGAAATTTCACGTGTGAGAGCAACCACCCTACGTGTAATTAAGGCTGTATTCACGATACCTTTCACCGCACCACTCGGCCAAGACACTGACGCCAATTAATGTGTGCACTGCGCCGAGCGTTCCGACAGCTTATTTATTTTCGCGCGGTTTTTGCTGTTTCACCGTGTTTATGGCTCATACGTGTTTACTTTACACCCTTATTCAGTACGTAGGTGAGAGAGGATTTTAGGGTCTGAGTATAATAAGGCTTTGTAAACAAAAGCTCGTGATTGATTATAAATTTATTAATCAAAAGTTTGAAATGAACACAAACAAAAGTAATATTTTGTCTTTCAGAACGATTATTTCAGTGGCTTATGTTTTAGCATTAATATTATCGCAGAATATTTTAAACAACATGCACCCCCTTTGCGGTGTTGTGTGCTTTTCTAGTCAAGTTTGTAATGATTAAATAGTAAATGATTTAGTTTTGTGTATTTTTTCGATATAAAATAATTTGTAATAATGTATACCACTTTCCTGTGGCTTTTGCGAAGAAAATAATTCTAGTGAGCAGAAGTAACAGAGTTTCTACTGAAAACGTTAATATATTAGTAACATTAAATATGTAATTTATATAAATATGCTTTACATTTTATACAAAAATAAAACAGTTGTGAATGTAGATTTTGTAAAAGTATGTTTAATATTTATAAAGTCCTATGTAACAAATCATTTTACGTGGTAGCCTTGCTTCTTTTTGTAGATGAATTTTCTTAGTCGTTGTGGGGCATATGAATTCTTAATAAAACATTTCAAAAGAAGTGATTTTAAGTTAGTCGTTTAACTATGAATTTTAGAGAAAGTTAGGATAGAAAGATATGCTAAGAAAATGTATAACATGTAGCTAATTTACGTTTACACAGTGTAAAGTTAGAGATAGAATAAGTAGGAGGGCATGAAACCTTCATATACATAAATGACTTTCAATGTATGAAAATATCTTTTAAGGGATTTGAATCCTTTCTAGCATAGCCGATAAGAACGAAGTCTATAGGGTGTTACCTCTATGCTATCGGTTTATAAATAGCCAAACATTCGTTTTAAGTTTTATTGATCCAACTACTGTAGTCGAGTGATTGAGTATAAACTTAGCATGCTCATTCGCTGTGCCTTCATTTTCAGGACTGTATGTATAAAATATGTTGTCATTTATGAATTATTAAAAGAATACGGTTTTATAACATTTTTTTTAGAATTTCTCCATCTCCCTGTTTCAATATGTGTTTGAAAAATGAGACCAGTCCTATAAGAACTTTCCATTTTCTATTCATAATATCACGACCCTATTCTTATAGAACAAAGGCTTTACTGATTCAATTTATTTAAAAATGTGATTTTTCCGGCTAGAACGTTGTGTTCATGAGGTTTACCAAAGTACTCTTTGTCAATTTACGAAAAAAATGTGTTTTACATACGAGTGCTCAGTGCGAAACGCTCATTACAAATTATTCCAATATGACATGTACTTATCGAAAAATTCTCTAAAACAATAAGGCCAGCTTAATTTAGAATAATTTTACAGTCTTTTCGTTGTTTAACATACATACTTTAATTTACAAATAAAAATAGTTTGTTAATTCCAAATAATCAAACCAATCGACACATGTTTACGCCCATTGTGGGGCTAATATGTCATTTCGATAAATGTATTTTTTCTTATTGAAGAGATTGCTTTATAAACAGGCATTATAAAAAGTGTTGATGATATGGTTAAAAACACTACGGGTAAAATATACAATTCAGAGCAGGCGCGATTTTTAGTTAGTAATAATATTGTATATATAGATGTATTATAGTTAGCTATAAAGATTCAAATTGCTGTCTCACATTTGTAGTAGGTGCGACGTAAAAATAAGGTATACAATAAAAGGAAAGCATTTAAACACAAGATAACCGCCTGTTTTATCTCTAGTTTTACCATTTTTTCTTACGCGTCGTAATTCTGCTAGACGCGTCACCCAATAAAACCATTCGAAAAATACCCGAAAGCTCTTCAAAGGCAGAATATAAAACAGGACGGTCTTATTAAAACAGAAAAATGGCAGCTATCATAATACCAAACATAACAAAGGAATCGTAAAGCTCTCGAGAATCGGTGTTATTGCAATAACGGAGAACGGGCTACTTAACTTATCCACTGGCTTTGAATCCGTAACGAAATGTGAATGGGCCACTAAGAAAAGCTCGGCCATACGGTGGGAGATTTCGCATTTTCAAAATGTGGTTCTTTTATAATGAAATAGAACAGTGACATTTTACGAAATGAATAAATTTAACATTTTGAAGAGTTAAGAATCCTTTTAAATGCCATTTAAAAAAAAAATTTAACAGATATACTAAAACTTTATTAAGAACGAACAAATGAAAATATTTAAAATACGGAATAATAAAATAAAAAGTATTGAGTTCCACAAGAATTATAAGATATTTTTTATGGCTAATTTGGCATCACGCCATCGTAATAATTAACTATATTATAACGTTATGATAATGGTGTTTTCGATCACAAAAGGAACAGTAAACATTTCGCTATTGGGTCACAGTGGTCGATTGCCGAATAACAGTGCCGTTCAATTTAAATTCACTTTTGTAGTTTTTAGAAGATTAATTGTATTAATGTAATTTACGATTACCCAACCTGGGTTCGTGGTGCAGTGGTCAACGTCGTTGGCTTCAGGTACGGGTCTTAGCCCTGTATTTCTAAGCTTACTCCCTTTTAAACAGAGAGGTTGATCCACCGAGAAACAATCAGTTTTTCTAGAAAAAACTTCTGCCTGGCTAATTCCATTAGGAGGCCATATGCTCCACATTGGGGGCGGAGATGATTAAAAAATGTAAGTAGATGAATTATATATTATGATCGTGTAGGTAGCGTCGCTGGCTATGGTTACGGATGTCTCGGGTTCAATTCCCGGTGAGGACGGTTTTCATAGATTGACTGATTGATTTCCCGTCTGGTGAGTACACGAATAAATCAGAAGGGTTTTCCGAGATTTCGGTGTTTCTACGTATTTGATTCTTCGTTTCAGGTTTCTTTAATTTTTTTTTCAGAAATCTTGACGGGTGTGCGCAAAACAGCTTACCAAAGTTTCATATAAATCGAATGAATGGTATAGGAACGCATAAGGGACAAACAAACAAACAAACAAACATTCATTAATTTAAATATAAATATAGATAATTATAATGATTTTTTTCTGTAATGCCAAATATTTGCTTAATATTAATATAAATTATATCAAACAATGAATCTAAAATTGAAAAAATCGTAAATAGCACCTTAGAAACCATGTAGAAAAAGTGTTACTGGATAAGATTAAGGATATAAAAGTTAGAATAATCTACTTATGCTCTATAATTCACCGTATCCAGGCCGAAAAAACTATTCATATAACTTGATTTAACAGAGTTCAAGATAAGAAAAGTTCCTGAAGCTTTTATTCATCGTTCACAATTATATCTATTCCACAATCTCCCTCATTCTCAGCTTGTTCGCTTGTTTCGTAACGGAGTTATAGATTTCATCTCGTCGAGTTGTGAATGAAATAATAATTCACGAGATATTAGTGGTGAATTACTGTCATGGTAAAATATTGAATGCGGTTCGTAGACTCGAGGGAAGTTGAACCAATTATAAATCTACATATCAAATAAATGTTTAATACTTTCATTCAACATATAAGTTTGCGAACGTCGTGGTAAACAAAGCTGTGGTCTTCTGGGCGTACGTATTTTCGATTATGACAGTTCTCAATTTAATCACACGGAATCCTAATCGACTGTCTAAATAGAAACTGCTTTTAAAAGAACGGATGACGACAGTGGGACGGGGTAAGTTAATCGCACTTGTTACAGTTTGCTTTAAGGATAATTATGGGTGGGAGGTTAAACGTAGATCTTTGGATTTAAGACGAATTCAAAAAGACTGGCGGCGGACAGAGAATCTTGTAAGAACCGTGTAGTGGACATATTCTCTGAATAGAGAGCGGATATGGTTAATAAAATGTATTAATCATTGAAACATTCCAGGTATATTATCTATTGTGTTTTAAGTAATTAATGGTTACGTTCAGCGGCGGACTGGCCATACAAGCCTGGTTGCACGATGGCAAGTGGGCCCCACTCTACATACTTATTCTCTATGTCTGTTATAGCTGTTTGTAACATTTGAATTTTTGTAGGAATTAGTATAAACGGTAGGCATCCCCTCCAATTTTTGGATGGGCCCCCATTGACTCCTGGCAGCCAATATTTTTACAGCCAGTTCACTACTGGTTGCTTTATACAGTCAACTATGTCACAGTTTTAATTATTTTATGATTAAAAAAAAATGTAAAATGATTATTTCAGAAAAGGTAAGGATAAAGCTATGCAGAAACTAACAGTTGGTTCCCTGTTTTTGAATATTATTGAAGAATAGTTATAACCGTTTCTGAGCAAAAAATAAATATATTGAGCTAGAACTTAGAGCTAGTTGTAGAAGCTGAATCGGTATCTAGGGAGCAATTCACGTGTAGATAACGCACTAGAATAAATTAACCATAAATAATACACTATCTCTGAGACATTCAATTACTTATAAATTCTTGAATCTTGTTGCCAGGTTCGACTCTCTACAACCCCCGGCCGGCGACTAGTTTTAAACACTACGATGCTTATTGGGTGGCATGAGTTGTGGGGTCTATTTTTCAAACATCTCAATGAATTTAAAGAAATCTAATAATTAATGCGGAAAAATATATTACTTGTTTCTTGCCTATGACAGTAACATTTAAGTATCAAAATTATCTTATGATACGTCAAAGAATTAAGCTCATTTGTGCATATTACTTTTCATAAAGTTGTGAGAGAAAATTGTGTAGAACACTTGGATGGAGCTTTTCAAAGTTTTCATTTCTGGATTGTGCTCCCTAGGGATCAGACGGGTAAAATAAAATAGGTTCAAACTAGTCCAGGGTAAAGAAAAGAAAACTTCAAAGCGATGGAACTCTGGGAATGAGAAAGGTCGTGCAAAAAGATGAATTTTGTTTAAGGTGTTTTATGATACACAACAAATAAATAATAAAACCCATTCTGCCAAAAAACTGTAATCGTTCTGTTTTTGTTGTAAATTGCCGAAGTAGAGAAATATTTCATATGTTTTTGACAATACATGTATTAATTAGACGATATCATTAATCATTTTATAGTCTTTACTAGCGTAAATGTTACAGAGGAAGAATTGGCACAATGAGTAATTAAATGCAATGAAATTCATATATCTGTCAATCTCTTTCGAGCAGAGGCTGGTTAGTAATGCCATTCTTGTCTTGAGTTAATAGTTTTTGAGTTACTGTGCTTAAAACCAGTCTAGGTATTGTATATTCACTAGATACGCTTCTATTCATTTTTTCTGCAATCAGGACCTGTCACACTCGTGTTTCTCAACAGGGGGAGGGTTTTTGGGCGTTTTAAAAACCTGAGGACGCTGTTGAAATCCTAGTAGGTGATCAGTCATCTATATATGTCAATCCTTATGAAGACGTGTGTATTATTTATTTGCGTCAGTGTATCCACGTTAATCTGCATTAAAATTAATTGAACAAAAATTAGCTAATAATTCAAGAAATCCATTGTATGAAATATATTAAATTAAATCATAGTGTGATTTTAAAATTTCGTTTTACTTAATGATGGGAGGGGCCTTGAATTATGTTACTGAGTTAATAGCTTAGAAAACTCCTGGTTTCACCGTCTGCAAGTTGATAAAGCTTACTTGTTGATCGAAGCCGTTTCTGTTATTATTATGAAATTTTGGTGGAATACATTTGGTGGTATTATGGAATATGTTGTTTTATTTAAATTTATGAAACGATTAAATAATTCCTGTTGTGTGGCGTTAGAATATTATATTTTTCAATATCAATCTAAAATGTTTACTCTAAGCTAGATTAATATAATTCAAATTGATTTATAGCTCTAGTATATTAATTACACAAAAGAAACTACAACTCAGGGCTAAAAGTAAATTTATCACCCGTTAAATATAATAAATTAAAACCTACAACACGAATAGATGCTCTGTAGTAAATCACATTTATTTGTTCTCATTCCCGAGTTTTGGAATCAGAGATTCTTTGATAATTTAGATCCCGAGGGAGTTGCTTATTGTTTCAAGAAATAATAAGATTAAGATTAGATAAACTGGCTAAAAGCGATACCAGTTTATCGCGAGAAAAAATATTAGATTGTAGAGAAAAATCGATGGAAACATTTTTTTACTACAATATTTTAGATTATTCATTATGTGTTTCTGGGCCACATTAGTTGATAAAATCGTCCGATTAGTGAACAGCTAGGTATTTTGTTCTCATTTTTCATCTTTCATTTTTTCATTGTTTGAACGAGTATCTTAATGATTGACTTATGTATATTATAACATTGAAGCGACAAGCGCGTAATAGTGATCGATAGCTCAACGTAGGATAAGAGGTCATTTCGTTTTCATAATCATGTATTAAAAAAAATTTGCGCGGTCTTTTATGTGTTTATTAAAACTATACAAGACGACATTGGACCAGAGTAGGGGCGACGAGCCTGCGGCCTTGTAGGGTCTCAAGTGCAGCCTTTTGACTGACATAAACAAATACATACATAAATAAATTTCATTTTTTTCCTTCATTTACAAAATAATGTACATACATTTTTATGTATGTTTATTAAATGCGGGTTTATTTGATTGTTAGATAAATGAATGCGGACCTCCGACAAGAAAAGGTTTGTCAACCCTGGACTAGAGATTCTGATCCAATATATTAGGCTCATTTTTGATATTCGAATATACGAATATTTGATAAATAATTCGAATATCATTCGTCCAGAATAATATATATTGTATAATTCATGTAACTGATTGTTACTCAGTTGCTCAACCTCTCTTCTCTAAAGTGAGTGGATAAAGAAAGATAAAGCTAATGCTGGAATAGTGGTAAAAGAAAAGATGGGGAGGAATATAAAATATAAGACATCACGACATCCATGCCTTTGAACGAGATTCCATAAACCGATTATAAAATTAAATTTGTAAAGCTTTCCCTACCGGGACTGGAACTGGTAATTAATCGCATTGACCATCCAACCTTGGACCCGGCAATACTATAAGGTTACCAAAAAATTTCATTCGGCGTTACAAAATGACCAATTGAATTGTTTGAATTTTGTAAACTTTGATATTTTTTGTCTCTAAAATCCCGGGTTTCGCGTTTTGGCATCTTCTAAATTCCTATAAGTTTCTACGGACGATGTGTCGGCTTATTCTGAATCTTATGTCACGTTATTTCAAGTAAAATATTCTTAAATATTTACAACATAAATTGAATGAACATCAATGTGCTCTTTTAACTAGGAATTTAAACTAAGGTATGCCGATATACTATGTAATAGTCAAAATCAATTCTTCCGAAATCGTCATTGATTTGCCTGCAATAAAAGATAAATCACTTTGCAAATATTATTGGTATAATAATATCAACCCAAGTACGTAATATAATACAATAAACCTATTTTCGATATTAAATGATTGTAGTACATCTCATAATATTATATGTTATTATTACTACATACGTGATTCATCTAATACATTTCATGTATTTATATTATGATAATAACAAAGTTGGTAAGATCATCCACGAATTCAGTTTCTACTGCCAGCGTTCGGCCAAAGATATTTTGAAAAATTGTTAGTATTAATTTTTTGAATTGTTTCAAAAATATTATAATACATACATAAATATTGTAGTATTCACTATAACGTTGTATTCGTGTAAAAAATATTGAAGATTTATATATCTAGTTAGTTACCATTCTGTACCAGATATTATAGCATTTTTATGAACATATGAAAATCCAAAAAAAGCCAACGGCACGCGGTGTTCCCAAGCGGTCACCCATCCAAGTACTATCCGCGCCCAATGTTGCTTAACTTCGGTGATCGGACGAGAACCGGTGCTTTCAACGTGGTATGGTCGTTGGCGAATAGTGTTAATAAGCAAAGCTATATAATAACGATTGTCTTTTCTATCTCTACTTTCCTGGCTAGTGATTTTGCTAGGGTATGTACAAACATAGCCTTTATTTCCATTTCCCACATGTAAACTACCTAAGTAATGCTATTTAAAATATTCTGTATGTGTGGAGAAAAAAAATCTCTTACGAAAATGATATATTCTTGGCACATTATGAGAATAATATGAAGACTTAGGTATACCTATTGAAACATATCATATCGTCGGCCGAGTAACTTGATTGTTCTAACATCATTCTATAGGTATTTTCACGTTTTTCGATATGCCATTCAAGTATATTGTGACTAGATTAAGTACAACTTACAAAATAAGAGGTTACGGGAATGATACATCATACAAGTACAAAGTTCCAAGGCTTCAAAATACTCTAGTGAAAAGATATGAAATTTCTGTTAGAACAATCAAGCACTCGACCTAAGATTTGGATATACATAATAAGATAAGAATTTGACTTTTTTATATGTTTTTATGAGTTTGAATATATTATATAATTCCCAACAAAATCAGGACTGTTTTCGCTTAGTGAATACGCAATCATTACGGGAAAGTGTCAGTTGCAAATGTGAGCCCGAAAGGCGTGCACTTGCAATTAATTTATTACATACCTTTAAGTCAAATGTAAAAAATGTTTTAACGCATTCCTTCCAATGATTTGACATGGACTAAGTAAGCCACATCGCATTCAAACTTCTCTGACATATTTTTTTAAATCCATTAATGGAAATTTTATGGATAACCTCTCACCTCTGACATTTGACGCCAACTTTTAGATAAAACAAGAAAAGCTAACTGAATTAGAAGACTTGTCGGGGAATCAATTGGAGAGCCGTCTTCAATCACAAACGGGAAACGTGAAACCGGCATCTATGTAATATACAATCGAACCACATAACCTAACAAATAATATGTTTATGAGAGCGTCTTGTATCAGATATCAAGTGCGGTCATATCGACATTGAGAGAGATTGTATAACACGTCATTGAAAAGGTCGGCCATTATGATATTTATACTAAAGTGCATTTAGAATAAATATAATACACCACCGCTTTCCAAACATTCACCTGGACACTTAGTATAATAGTTCTATATTTGGTAGCACAGCTTACAAATAATCATACAAGTAAGAAACCATGCAGCACTATTAATAAAACTCTTGTCTGCTTTCAAATGAGGCGTTTTCATTCGTAATATAAATTTGATAACCTAGTTATTCCAGTGGGTAAGTTATCAATTTAATTTTAGAGTAAAAATAAATTTTCACAAATTTACCGCCGATTCAATCGAAATTACGTTTTTATAGTTTCTATATACATCATATCAATAGGTTGTGAATGTGCATAAAATGAAATTCGCACCAGAATACTGAATTATACACAACAATTGGAATAGTAGAAAAAAATCACTGAACGAATGATTTTTCTGGGAGATGTTTTTATATCTTGTATTATCAGGAGTTAAAAAATACTTTATGATTCTGGGTCGGAACTAGAGAGTGTATTCTAATTTCATGTCTACAAAATATGACCATTTCTACTTTAACGAGTAACAAAAGACTGGCCCGGAGATTGATGTATGTATTATAGATTCAGAAACAGGCGAGGCTCTGGCATTGCAAGCCACAACCACGACCGACCAGTTGAGAAACGCTGATACACATCATAACGTTTGCACCTAACGAGCGATGATGGAGATAATGATTGCCATTCAAATTCTTCTAGGAAATAAGTCGTGATTGCAGATGTATAGGCCCAACCCAAAGATGTAAGTCTTATTTGACATTTAGAAGCTATGATACAGTGGCGAAGAATCTTTGTTAATGGTCCTTACATATTGGACGAAATATAGATAAGAGATTATAGGTATATTGTTGGTATAAATAAAAAAACATATTTTACAATAAAGCTAACAATAGCCAAGGCAAAAAAAATCACATTCGATCAAGTTACTCGAGATCAACTCGAGGAGAAAAGATATCACAAACACCCATATCATAAATGAATGTCATTAGATTGAAAAAATCTTAATTTGACATGTATCTTCCCGGGATTTAAGCCCAGACCCAATTAATCGCTACAGCTACCACTAGACTAGAATATACATGAGTAGTAAATTAACGCACGAATCATTGATTGAGAAAAGCATGTTCTATCAAAAAAATCAATACAAATTTAATGCCATGAAGGTCTTGCAATAGGCATCTCGTGGACTCAATGAAACCAAAAAGAGTTTCTTGTTAGATTATATTGACCTGTATTTTTTTCTTAGAAATTTTCATTGTAAATGAAAGAAAAAAATAATAAGGATAATCACAATAATACAATTTTCATTACCCCCTTTTCCATCCCCAATCTCGACATAAGTAAAAATAATGTATATTACACAAATAACTTATTTTTATAAAATCATCCCTACTTAGTAAGATGTTCCCTCCACTTGGATGCTATCGTCTAATATAAAATTAAAATTTAGGGTTGGATAATAATGCATATTTTAAATATTCAATTTTATTTTTCCGGTATAATTTTATAACTTTTTAACCAAGTGCATCATAAAAAGAGGTTATTAATTTAATTAAACAATTGTTTTATTTATTAATATAGTCAATTATTGGATATTATTTGTCACCATTTCAATAATGTACTAAATTTTAAAATATTTTAAAAATTACTTGGCTCATTTCTGGAAACAAAACTGAAACGCAATCGTTGTGTATTCAGTCTATGAAAGGGGGAATCACGTATATAATTCCATTACTGGTCATTTGGTGATAAGTGAATAAAAATGTTCAAAGTCACAATAATGTACCTTTAAAACTTTTATCTTTATGCATATACTTATTATTTTCACAGATTTTGATTTTCTGTCAATTTGTTTTTCATAATTTATCTTAACAGATATTGAGTACGCTTTAAGTTTGTACAGTTGATATTTTCATATAAACCACTTTTTATGCCAACCTTTGGTGAAATAACATCTATAATTTGATATAAATAAGTCGGTACTCGATAATTGAAATCTAAGACATAATTCTATAACTTACTAGTTTAGTAAGTTATAGAATTATGAGTTAAAAAAAATTTTAAAAGGAATATTTTGAGTCCCTGGATTAATCTCAAAGTTAAGATTGCTTTGTTATTGGAAGATAACCGTTATGCCAATCTCTTTTTCTTTATGCTTGAAAACGTCTTCATAGAAGAACTTTATAAAAGCTTACTGGAGTTTTTTTCTAAGTGTTTTTTTAATGCCAGGGAACCTGAATAATTCTTTTATTAAGATATCTAAATTTTCATTATTTCCTATGCGTTACCATTGTTTACTAACAAGAGAAACTCACTTAATTACATTTAATTATTATAAGTCAAATAAATATGTTTTCAACATCAATTCATAAAAATATTGTTTTATAAAATGTTACTTAAACCGAAGTGTAAACCGAATATATAACACTAAAAAATATATTTAAATGGAAGTTAAGAAAGATGATAAGATGTCTATCTTTAGTGTAATATATTATATGGATCAGTATTTCCCAAATGATGGGTCGCGACCCGGTATCGGGTCGCAGAAAGCAAAATGCCGGGTCGCCAATTTCCTAAAATAAATCTGTATATTTATATATAATTTCGTAATTAGCGAACATGACGTAACGCTGTGTATGATCAAAAATAGTCGTGTTGTAGTCGGTAAGTGAAATGGGTTTTTTTGTGCTGGCAGCACTGATGCGATGCTAACTGCTAAGATACATTACAGTAAAATTTTACTATCTTTTGTATTTATTGATTACGTTTACGTTTTTGACAAATGGATGATAATACAACAAGCACGCGATGTGCCACTAACGAACTATTCGATTTCAATGGGTTTTGTCACAACCTATAAGTGTGAAGCAGGCTTTTCAACATTTATTTTTTAAAAATAAATATAGAAACTGATTGGAAATCGAACCGGATCTAAGAATAGAGCTATCATCCTTTTCTCCAATTCTGGAGCTTTTAGTAAACAAGAAACAGCAGCACACCTCTCATTAATAAATTATTGTTACATTTGATTTATTTATAGATTTATCAGAGTAAAATCTTTTGTATTATAACTTATAGAGACTGTATTGACATAAATATACTGTTTTATTTTACATATAGGCCGGTAGTATAGGCGATGACAAATTTAGTGGGTCACGAAGGAGAAATATTAAAATAACCGGGTCGCGAAAAAATAAGTTTGGGAAACGTTGATATAGATGAACTATCCATATAAGCATTGTTTGGAAGATGCTATCATCATTCGTCATCATAGATATCAACTAATTAACTCAATTCTTGTGAATTACCAAATAAAAGTTCTACCAAATCAATCAATATATAATTGTGTACACTGAACAAAAATTATTTCTCAAGTTTGTCGTTTCTAGACAGATTTAGGTTCGAATTTGATAAACCCTTATAGAGAATGCGAAATGCCTGTAAATGAAAGTATTCAAAATAGTTGATTCATCTTTTCACGCCACTAACTGGCGTTAGCAATTTATTCTTCTTGTGTGCTCTGACATTCGACATTAAACTAATATAAGCTTGTCCTTTTGTAGTAACGCCACCGAAATTTAGTAGGAATTTTCGCTGAGAATTCAAATATTCAAGTGTAACTGTTTTAACATAGATTATTTGACTTCGAATACCATAAAACAGACCCGCTCACATTATGCTTGCTGACAGCGAATAAATACGCGTATTTCGCGCGATTCTAGGAACTTCTCGCCCGCCACACACACCTCGTAAATAGCGGTTTTCTCACTCTCACTACCGAATATCTTACGTCTAAATTATTGCTTAGGTACGGCAATGGCTGAGTTAGTTCTGTACAGAAAACTTTATGCCCAAGTTGCCAGCGAGATTTTGAAGTAAATAAATTGTATAGTTGGTTTCATTTGAAGTAATTGTTTACTTGTGGTTTTGTAATATTAAATTTACTTGTGATGTACATATCTGCATTAAAACATTGTGATATATTTTATAATGTTTAAGGCAGTTTCTTAGGTTTAATAGGCTCTCGGCCATTAAATTAAATTAAAGATTGGCAGTTCAATCGGAAACTGATTGAGAGTAAGTTTAAAAATCAAGATCACAGTGGTTTCGATTATTCCAATACCCATTCGCATCATCGTGTAAGTTGTATATTGTATCACATTAGTATGGTCAAAAAATGTCCTTCTCCTTAAATTAAATATTAGTGCAAATTGTGTTAATTATCAACCTATTTCAGTGTTTTAGGGACTCCAATCGAATATTCAATATTTGAATATTTGATAAATTATGTCAGTCTTGCCAAAATTATGAAAAAAATATGAATATGCATAAAAAAACAAACTTTACGTATGTAATTCGAACACTTAAAGCTTTTAATATTTGCTAATCGAATATTTGTTTTCAACGAATATTTAAATTCCCTAATAAGATTAGAAAGATGATGCTGTGAAGATTGATTTCAAGACAGCTTTATGCGTTAGTACGTTTATAAAAATCAGTACAATATTAAATGTAAGCACGCAAATGTCGAGCTGGAGATTCACAATATATTTACTTATTCCCCTGCGTTGGAATGCTACAACATCTTCAAACACATGTCAGTTCATTAACAAAAAAGATGTTACCAGGGTTGTATTTGCAACACAGATGAAAGGAATATTCAAAATATTCTTATTATTTTTGGATACTTGGGATTTTAAGTAAAAGTTACGCTTTCTTTATCGCTTAGTCCAGTGTCATCAAAATATCAATATACAGTTGAAATTGTAAAACAATACAAGATTCAGGTGTGTAACCAATCTGTATCCAATAACACTTTATATCTCGAGGGTATACTGACAGAACGCATTAAGTAATTTTCTGATGATTTCCTGTTTTAAATATCAACATGTAGGTTTTTTAAATGCTGTACGTCAGTGATGGCGAATCTGTTTGAGAATGGGTTAAATTTTGTTCATTATTTTTTAGTCATTGACGTCACTTGGAAAGGGGGAAGGGAGGATGGTTAAAAGCTACCAACTGTTTTGATTGTCTGTTCTTTCTTTTACGATTTAAAAAAATAAAATTTGGATTATGAGATTTGTACACTTCCATGTATTTAACCTGTGTACAAAATCTCAATAATCCAAATTTGATATTGAAATTCCATCAAGCACCCTCAGACGATGTATTAAATTATTAAAAGAATAAGTTTATAAAAATCAGCGCGTGGGTCATTTAAAAGCCTGCTTGGGTTAGTGTCTGGCCCGCTGGTCATCGGTTCGCCATCACTGCTCTACGTACTGGTAGAACGCATACGACTTCATAGAATATAATGGCTGTGAAAAAAAAACAGTATTAGGTCATATTGCATTTTTTTTATTCTCATCTATATCTCATTGATACCAAATAATATTATGATTTGTATTCCAAAAAGATTATTCTTCGTAATTCACAAATAATCTTTTTAAAAAATAAGCAAATGTACTTGGGAGAGAAGAGAGAGTTCTTTGAAAAAAAATAATGATTTAAATGCGATTATCTCATTTTTGAACTAGTTTTTATGACTTCATACCTTCTGTCATTATACCCTTGGTATAAACACATATATTACAATGTCACTGAAATGTGTTTTCAGTATTGTTTACAAAACAAATACCTTTGTGTACAGAGTTGCATATTGCGCAAAGTTTTCTTAGTTGCATTGCACATTGCAGCACTAGTAAATGTAGAGCTTTGATCACACAATGAAAGATTTTCGTCAGGATATTTTCTTTTACGTTTTCTATACGTATGAAATACACGAATAAAGAATAATCGCATGAACATTATTATAATCAACAAAATCAATTTTAGTTTGATATTGTGTAGCGAATATTTCAAAATCCATTGGCTGCGTTGATCGTAGTGGATAGTTTAGATAATTTATGTAGAACAGAAGCGTTTCCAGACATACAAAAATGATTTATTAATAAATGTCTGCTAAAATTATCAGGACATGGCAACATCCTTCCCACATATAATGTATTAAATATATAAAAAAAATAACTGTCAAAGTGGCGGATGCGGATAGGAATCTATTGTCACTTCATTAGACTTGAATCATAGACAATGTCGTCGCTGTTCTGGAAGAAAACACTAAATCGAAAAAATTACATATTGAGTTAGTTACAACACAATGTTCCTTATTTTTAACACTACCGTATTTTAAGAACACACTTATTTTTATAAATTATACTTTTTCTTAAAAACAGTTTTGCATGTATTTATAATAAACAAAATGAAAAAGGCATTTCATACATTTGATAAACTTCAAAATCCAACTACTCAAAAATAGTATTTTTCAGTTAGTGTCTTCTTCCAGAACAAATACGATATATTTGTTGTTGATTTTTGAAAGATTGTAGGAAATACATACGTGAATATTGCATGTAAAAGGATTGCTGACTTTATGTGAGAAGGATATTACCGTCTGCCTGATTAAGGGTTAACTGCAAGCTTGATGTCAATATATGATAAACAATATAATATGATACACAATTAATAAATGAAAAATCTTTGAACTAAGATTTTCTCGTGTATGTGACTTGTAAGAATGTAACTATTTTTGGTCCATTTCTCCAAAAACGACGAGTGGAAGTTTAAAAACAGGGTATTTACAAAACTCACATCGGTTGCACGTTTAAACGTTCAGTAGGTTTTTAATCAACCGTTTTTCAGGGGTCGTAATCTCTATGTTTTGGCTTTATTCCTCTTAAACATTTCTTTGTTAAAGTGCGAAACGTTGTTGTAATAAAATAATTATTGCGGTTACATTGAAATCAATGGGAATCTCACATATATATTTATATTAAAGCATCTCAGTATAAGTCGTTTTCACGACAACTGATTGTAAGTCAGTCACTCAACCTCGTTCTTCGGAAACAGGATATAGTTAGTTACATCGTACTGGGTAGATGGAGAGGTATGAAAGAATGACAGTAATCAATACAATACAAAAACATAAATCTATAGGGTGGAAGATAAACAGCGTTGGACACTCAGCTATAGGACCGGAAGGAAACTCATTTTCTTTCTGTCTTATCTAGGCAATTAATCTTTGATGTTGTACATTAAAGCGTTGTCAGTTTTCAACTAAAGTCTATGATCATTTCATTTGGATGTAAATTTATTTGTTTTTGTCGAATAATATTTGTGTAGAAAAGTCAATATAAATACAGAGAATATTATTAAGTGGTGCTGAAATTTGTAGACAGTGGATACGGTGATTTTCAATGAGAAAAAGGTAAACGCGAGATTGTCTGTGTGCCGCGTACCCCTGCACTCACCACATATTTGGCTACACGTGGAATACGGGTTTCTGGAATAACAACAAACAGTAAAAGTATTATCCCAGGTAGAATGCTCAAATCAATAATTCCCTAGAATGTTTTCTTAAGAGGCCATCCATGTCACATTATGATTCCAATTTTGGAAAAATCATAATTAATAATGATTCCAATTTTTATAATAACAAATATAATATATATTATTTTTTGTAGATGAGTATATTTTCAGACACCGACTCGAATGTTGAAAACTTTATTTAACCTGTAAAGGTGCAGTACTAAATACAGCAGTCTCAATAAAAGTTGAACCTTACAGCTGTTCGTATATATATGTGTGAGCTTTTATTCTCACCTCTTGGAAGTTTATTTTGAAATTCAAAGTTTACACTTCTTGATAGGGAGTCGTGTATTACTCGTAAGAACTACACATTTACGAGAATGTTTTGAAAGAAAATTTTTACTTGTAAACCTTCAAAATATACAGCATTAAAAACTATTATTTCATTTTATATTTTAAAGCAAAGCTTACTGTTGAAATAAATTTTACATCTGTAGACTAGACATAAATTGATAGACACATTGCTTTCAAATATTTCCTGTTTTACTTATATTAATTAAATGATTATTACAACCTCATTAATGTCACAATATGTAATTTATAGTGTATAAATAAATGCAATTGTTTGTGTCGTTTGCTAATATTTTGATTGATAGTTTTATAATAAAAAAGTAAATAATATGTATATTTAAAAGGTATTTTTTTCCATGTCCGCTCCCAATGTAGAGCATATGGTCTCCAAATGGAGGTATATTAAAAGAATTTTCTACGAGAACTGTTTGTTAGTTGTCAGTTGCTCAATCTCTCTTTTTTCGAAGAAAGTAGGGATAGAAGGATAGGGCTAGGACAGGACTAGTGGTTAGTTTAATCGCTCTCGCTACGCCCCGTGAGGATGGGATGGGTGGGAGGGAGGACTCAGGCTATGAACAGAAATCCATAAATCGATTGAAAGATCAATCTATGAAAGCCGTCCGGACCGGGAATTGAGAACCCGAAACATCCGTAACCGTAGCCAGCGACGCTACCAACTGCGCCACGGACGCCAACTAAAATACGACGATTTTTATTTAAATAGAATGTAGTTGAGTGTTAAATTGGATTACCAATATATTAAATTGTTAAGCACAACAACAAATGGAAATATGTACAGATTTAATTAGAAAATATTTCGTTTGCTGTTTTCATTAAAAAATGAAATTTTATTAAAATATGAATATTATTAGTGGTTAGGAATCACGTTCCTAATTTTGTATACTTAAAGAGATTTACTTTAGTAGTAAAGTGGTAGTTATCCTGTTGGGAAGTATGGAAGGACTTGTCCGGCCGACGATGAGTGAAAGATTATTGACAGTATGGTAAATAGTATGGTAGAGTGTGTTTTTGTTCGCTCCCTGTCAGTATTGTCATCTGTATTGATTCGATCTCACGAGTGAATAAGGAATATTGCTTACATATGTATTTTAAATTCAGTAAGATTTTCTGAAAACGTAACGTATTTTCAAAAAACTACTGTTTTGTTGTTCAGATATTAAAATATTGTATTTTATTTATCGGGATTTGTTACACATTCGTTTAAAACCCCTAATATGGTAATTGCAAGAGATATTTTACTTATTACTAGTATTAATTCTGGCTTTCCAGTTATGTAATTGTCCGTGAATGAAAAATATTCTTTGAATTACATTTCTACCCTTCAGTACATGCTACACGATCGAAGACAGCTTATACAGTAGACAGATGCGTTGAATGGTTAAAACATAGAGCTTAAAACGTACACGACAACTATCATGTTATGTACTACAAACTACCCCTAGGGCACAAGTAGAGTAACTAAGCCTCCCCGGCAGCACCCTCTGTTGCGCGCGTGTTAACTTTAACCCCCCCTCCCACTACCGGTGGATGCAGGTTGCCCTGTCGCAATTCTCATATCCGGTAGACAGCGTCTACGTGCCACCTGCATGAGAGAGAAACCGTAATAAAATATATATTATAATATAATCATGAGATGCACCCAAAGAAAGCTTTGCGTTGAGTGATTTTCACTGTACACAACACATAGTATTTCAGAATGCATTTTCTTTTAAACACATAGTAAATTAAACCAAATTAAATTTAAAAATTCTTTGCCTTAAACGCATTTTTTTTTTTTAATTGTTTCCAATGCGTTAGGCTTAAGATGTCATATGCGCACCGGTGGGCTGGCAGGGGGCTCGCTAAAATCTTTAGAGCTATTTCCGGTATTTCAGGGAAAAGGTTGATTTTTGTTATCGAATTAAAACAATCGAATGTTACTTAATGTAACTATATTATGTAAGAATACGCAACACACTGTCAAATAATTAATATCAGATTAGATGACAAATAAATAACGTTATTATAAAATACACGTCGTTCACAACAAACTGAGCTTACTGAGCAAAAAAGGTACTCAGAATACTGGATTGGAACTGAAGTAAACGACTGTCTTTTTCATAAATATGCACAATTACGGCAAAGGGATGAAAATGTGCACGTGTGAAGTACAAAGAATAGTCGTTCAAAGTATCGCTCACAAAAATGTTGCGATGAACATCGAACATAAGGAAACCGTATACATATAGTGTATATATCAAACATCGTCGTTTTTAACCTTTAGGTTAGCACTGTTAACTATACACAAAAAATCGATAGGTCTTTTTATTGTGCACCCGAAATAAATGTATTTTACGAGAAATTTCAATAGGCAATAAATTTTTAAATACGGGTGGTATCAATTATGATAATGCAGCGTGTACTAATAAAGATAGAGTTGTTTTACAATTCTTTTCAAGGTTTTCAATCTAAAATAAATGCATGTATAATATATACAAGAAAACGATAGAATACAAAAGTATACTGAATCATTCAATATTGGTGCCTGAACTCGTTTTATATTTGAAACAGTTACCGTAGTCAAAGTTATTGTAATATAATGCTAAGAAATTGATGAATTCTAATTATGATTGAAAAAACAATGCTAAAATATACAGTTGGCGGTAAAGTCACTCACTGCGTGTAAGGATAAACAAACCTAATAATTTGTTAGTATGAAGAAAGTAAATGTAAATATAGGAGAAAATAGAATTTGTAAATCTTTATGTCTGTCACAAGAACTCTTTTCAAATGGTGTACAGTAGTGACGTGAAATTTTCCATCATTGTGGATGCCATTTCTATGTCAACTGTGCTATTTTCAACTTTTAACATTAATATTAATTTATTAACTGTATTTTGTGGGTGTTACAAAAGGTAGGTGCATGGTAATATTTTCAACTTGCAACCAAATTTTAACATTAGTTAGTCATGTTTAAATGACGTAACATGAGCGTTGTCTATCTTGGGCGAAGCCGGGTAAAAAATACTACTAAATATATGTATTTTAAAAGTCATTTTTATTGTTTTAATCATAATCCAGTAAAAATATTCCCCGATTGACACACCCATCTTAATTAAATAAAATCATTGAACCTATCACTTATATCAGTGATTCCCAAATGGTGTTCCGCGAGATAAAACTAGGGGTTCCACGATGAAGAAAAAAATGAAAAATATTCTAAAGGTGAGAAAGATGTGCTTTCGAAAATAATGTTGATATCAATTTGCTTCAGCTCGAAAGTTAAGGACGGTATTAGTTCATAGGACAAGTAACGAGGAAAAACCTTCCGAAAAATATGTAATATGTATATTTTTTAGGCGTTGAGGAAAGATTTATTCGCCGGCGTTGCGTTTTTGTAGACTAAAAGTATTTCAGGGTTTGCGTTTTATTGTTCGTCATATAAATGGGTTCGACGATGAAATATGATTGAGAAACCCTGACCTACATCAACCTGTCGACCACATCCTTAAAGGAAGCGGGAATACCGCTACAACCGAGTAACGAGGAATAGATAACGGATATCGGTGACAGTTGTAAGCGCCATTGTATGCATCCGCCTATTACTAAACAGATCCTGTTTATCATGATAAACTACCAAATATCTGGAATCAAATAACGACGAACGTTTATTGTACTAATAGTGTCAAGAAATAAATAATATTTTTTAATTAGGCGTCAACATTTTGAAGCGTTGAAATTTTCGTCATTGTATCGATTTTATTTTTAAATAATTGACGTCGTTTTGACTAACGAAAAGTAGAACTATTTTTTTCCGTGAACATCAAATAATTGACGTTGTTTTGACTAATGAAAAATATCCAAATTTAATAGGAAATAGTTAAACAATTTTAAACTATTTGCTGTACATTATTTCAACACTACTGACGAAATCGTGGAAACGTAAAACTCGACTAAAAGTTGATTGAAATAAAATAGCAGTTCTAAGAGAATCACAAGAACAAAGCAGGACAACGGTAATTTTGAGGTTATATTGTGTTTATGTAATATTTATTTAATTCTTACTTCGCCTTGAATGTATTGGAAAATACATTGAAATATATCATGTGCTCAATATAATAATCACAAATGAAACCATACTAAATGACGATGTATATAATTACTGACAAATCAATTGATTTATATTACGTACCAATCCATTTTAATTTTAATATGAGAATTTTTTTGTTGAAATTGCTTTGTCTTAATTGATTATCAATTAAAATCGGTGCATTCTTTCATATATTTACATCGATGAATCAAGCTTAACGTGTCTGCGATGTAGAAATGATTTTATTGTGATAAAGAGAAACGGGAATAAAACCAGACAAAAATTTTCATTTCGAATTTTTAAAATTATAAATCCAATGTGAACAAATCGCCATTTAACAACCTGATAGAAGTATGTCCGCTACTCAAGGGGAAGGTGGAGCGTCAACACACTTTGACTGCCCCAGGTCCGGCGTGGTGACAAGGATAATTCACAGGTTCCTTCGCCTTCTATTAAAACCCCGGTCGTATTCAGTATACTTTCTCTTTGATTGCAGTTAGTTTATACTTATAAATTCCTCGAAGACAGTTACATAAACACAAACAGATTTAAAATACACAATTTCAATTTAAAAGCGCAGCAAGTGGTTTTACGATAGGGTCGTAAATCTCGGACTAAGCCGCCGCTTTGTCAGCGAACGACACCCCTTCGGGGAGGCCGAGTGACAAGTGATTCTTCCCTAAGCATCGCCCGCTTTTTGTTTACTTCTAACGGTAAAAAAATAACGGTAAACAAACAAATATGACAAATTATTTTTGAACGCCTTAGGAGAGATATTAAATATTAAATTTGCATGCATAGGAAGAGTCTGTAGACGGGGTTTGAAGACCCCTGTCTGCCCCGTAAGTTACGGGCTGGTGTCAAACCATTTCATGATAGACTTTATAGATAAAAGAGAATAGACTTTCTTAACCATAACGATTATATTTTCTTTCCTGAAATGAAAAGTTAATTTAGTCTTAGAAGTCTAGTGGCGGGTGTTAATATTCTACCACTTCGAGTCACTTCGAAGACTATTGAATCAATATAATATATACAAAGTAAACCCACAGATGGTTGTAAAACAATAACCGTTTATGTTCAATATTAATTTAGGTTCTGCTTGGGTTTTGTAAATATATTTGATATGTTTACATATTACCTACATAAATCATAACATAAGTATACAGCGGATTTCAATTAGTGCCACTATCTAAACAGGTAAATTCGAGTCTGCTATTAAGGCAATAAACTTCATTTCGAAACCTCTATTTATAATATCGTGTTGCATATTACTAATCGATATAACTATCTCTAACCCTCATAACGGCTTGATAACGGCCGGGCATTGAAACTGGTAATCATTTTTATAAAAGACTAGTGAGTACCTGGCATGCGTTGCAATACCACTCAAAGAAAGAAAGGGTTTGTGTTTTAATTCTGTTTATTGAACTGCTTTTGGATTAGAGGTCTGCACAGGCCAAAATTTCATAGACTTACCCGGTTCGAGCTCATCATCTTCAGGTCTGGCCCGACCCGAACCCGAGTTTCAATATCACACTTGTTATAACACAATATTTTTGTTTTTCGTCTGGTTTGTACACGAATAAATCAGAAGGTTTTTCCTAGATGTCGCTGTATGTACGTATTTGATTCATTTTTTTAAATTTTTTTCAAGAACCCTTCACGGGTGTGTGCACAACAACTCACCGAAGTTTCATCGAAATCGTATGAATGGTAAAGGAACGCGTAAAGGACAAACAAACATTTATTGTATATAATATTTCCCGGCATGATCGTTTCGTCGCTATCGGTTGAGTAGTTTAGGAGCCTATAAGATCCGGACAAACCAACAAACCAACAAACAGACATTCATATTTATATATATATATTTCCCGGCATGATCACAATAAGTCCTTCCTGAAAGTTTCGCAGCGATCGGTTGAGTAGTTTAGGAGCCTATAAGATCCGGACAAACCAACAAACCAACAAACAGACATTCATATTTATATATATATATTTCCCGGCATGATCACAATAAGTCCTTCCTGAAAGTTTCGTCGCGATCGGTTGAGTAGTTTAGGAGCCTATAAGATCCGGACAAACCAATAAACCAACAAACAGACATTCATTTTATATATATATAGATTATTTATACAAATAGATAAGCTTATGCACTAAAAGTACGTGACATTCAACGTTATAAAGAATTTCGACATGGAAAAAATTCAATAGATGTTTTACTATTAAAAATAAAATTTCAAAATTCATATACAAATCTGAAGAGGTAGAAAGAAGCGAATTTTGTTAATTTTTATAATTATTCAATATAAGGAATCATTTGTATACATAATAATATGTAACCATCGATTTGTTATACAAGAATTGAAATTTTTATAATATGATTTACTCTGTCGGGCGGGAGTGCAAGAAACAGACGAAAGATAAATCACAAATTTCAGCTTCCAGGGTGATTCAATCAATCAAACACGCCAGCTCGATACAAATCAATATTTTTATTGCATTTGGATATAAAAAATTGAATACAGTTATCAAAGTTAGTAACAGTTGAAAAACAGTTTAAAATACACAATTTCGAACTTAAAAAATATAAAAAGTGATTTTTACGACTGGCGCTTAAGTTGGGGGCTGGAATCCCAACCTGAAACCTGTAAGTGCGACCGGATCCACAGCTGTGATACAATTGATACAGTTTAGGTAAAAACGCGGCCCATTTTGTCTGAAAATAACCCGCCAGATAACGGGAAAGGGAACAAAAGAAAGAGAAATCTATAGCGACGGTCGGTGTGACAGATAATAATAGCCAGGGAATAATAAATTCCAATGAATTTTTTGAACGGTTAACAATGCGGTAAACATGATTATTTGATAAACTAATTGAATGAATCCTTATTTTTTCACTCGCTTGATTTTCACACTAATTGTGCAGTGAAAGGTGGTTTGAGGAAGCTATAAAAGCTAAGCTGGTCTTTAACGTATATTTAATATCTTTTTATATATATTTTTGTATAAAAGTGTGTTCATTGCATTGAATGTATAAATTAATATACATTTGTCTATTTTACTTTTAATTTGGTGAAATTATGTATACATTTAGGTTTCACAGCTGTTTGATCATTTTAAAAGGAAAGAAAATACACACGTCAATATTTTGAAATGTTTCGATTACTTCAAAGACTTAATATCTTAAATCGCATATCAAATTTTTCGTAATATAATCTGAAAACTATTAAAAAACTCTGGAAAGTGTACGAATAATCCATTTATGTATTATTTTAAATTCCGTGACTGTATCCCAACTATTCAAGCAGAAATTAATGTTTATAAGCTTTCGCTATAGAGTTCTGTACCGCAAGAGATAAGCAGCTTAAAGTCCACATACGTTACGTGGAAAACGGTTTTCCTTTGCGAAAGCTCTGCTCTCGTAAAATCTCATGAATAGCATTTACCGGGAAGAGAGAAAAATACGTTTTCCAGTACAGATGAAAAGATAAATAAGTGACGGGCTAAGAACAAAGGCGATGTTAGCATTCTATGGTATTGTGAGAAAATGCATTTGGTATAAATAAGATGATAATTGAGATTGTCTCATAAATTGTTTTTTTCAAACAATTCATGGATTCCTACACAAAGACATGGATGTTTGTGATGTTGACATAAATTAACACCTATCCGACCACCCAACGACCTAACTGAATCTTTCTATCCGTACCCTCCCCGAAAATAAAACGTTGAGCACCTGAATATGCATTAGTTCTTGTATAAACACTTTTGCACTATTGGAAGTCCAAATCATTCACATTCGGAGTGAGCACACTAAAAAAGTTTATTATATACTGCTTGCATCACGTCATAGATGTTTGATTTTAATTTTAATTTCAATTAAAATTTTTTACCATTGTAAATTATTTGTCATTATTTTGGCAAATGTCCATCATAATGATTCTGAATATCAAACAAACCAAATATGTTTATACAAGAATGGCATTTGATTGTTTACTTAAGTTTGTTTTAACGTTAATTGCTTGCGAATAGAATGTACAAACATATTGAGCAATCTGTGTATTTTTTATGACAACTATTGTTAAAAATAAGAAATTTATCACATTATAAATATAATATTGTTTTTCCTTTGTCGATTATTACGGTTTTGTTAAACAGCGCACGTTATTTTTATTGAAAGCCAAACTTCTAATTTTCAGCTGGAAATAAGAAAAAATCTCCAGTGTCCAGTCCTGCCCCCAGTGTTAAGTAAATACTGACGATTAAATTAAAACAGATACTTGATAAAAATACAAACTGACGATATAGCGCGCTTAATGCCAAAATAGCTATCTATTCGTACAATCCATGCGAAACCCTATATAATAATTGCATTAGTATTTATTAAAGTTACGCCACTGCTTCCAGTCCTTGAAAAAAATATTAATGCTGCTAAAAATGAGCAGATACAACCATACTAACCACATTTCCCAAACTGTGAGTATCACTAAATTTAGATTTATTTGTATTGGGTATTTCACTTTTACGGTAGCTATTTTTTTCAAAATAGCTAAGATAAATATCATAAGTATTGATATGGACTCTCGCATTTTATAAATAATTTATTTATAAATATTTTAATTGTTAAATTATTGACTTGCTGTATCTCAAAAATAATATAGATAATCAAAAGTTTCAAGCACTACTGGGTACAAGGTACAAGAATATACTGCATATCTACATAAGTTAGATAGACAATATTCACCTAACCACAAAGTCTTTCACGATGATCTATACATAGACCCATCATGTATTTTTGAAGACTCCCATGGGCTGAAATAACATCCTAACCCTTTTTCAGTAAAGTGCAATATTTCTTTATTTGTCTCATTTTTGTGAATCTCAATTCAAACCATTAATTCATTTTTTTCCTTCTCGGTGAAAAACTATTTATAATACTTATTAAATTAAAAAATAATTGAAACCAAATTACAGAAAATCCATACCAATTTTGTTTGTAAAACTCACATGCTGTACTCTAGATAAATTTTTTGTTTAATGAATTTCATAATTGTTTGTTGCATTCATACCGGATGTCTAGTTTTTGAAACCAATAGCATTTATATGTACGACTTTAAGCCGTTTAAACATAGATGGTATTTTTTAAAGAGTTATTATTTTAAAGAGAATTATTTTAATAAGATAGCCTATACACGAGGAGCAGACATTTAATAATAATAATAATATTTAGCTCAGTACTGAATCAGACAAATATAGAAAAATAAAGATTATATTCAGATAGATTAGGTTTTAGTTTTACGTTATTTTTGATAAAAAGGCGTTAAATAATATTTAAACGTATATTGAGTGCTTATTTTCTTACTTATTTATTCAAATAATAACGAAAAATGACTTAGTATTACGATGTGCAAACGAAATATCTTCTGTGTTCGGTTACAGTTTATATCAAAATTTCCCGTTGTTATACAGCATTTTTTAACTGTAATATGAGTACAAAAACATAGCAAAATGATTAAATAGTTATTTTAATTACACGTTTGCTCGAAAACAATAAGAGGCATGGGAAAACTTTATGAATAACAACTAATACGGCAACCGAATGGATATCATGTAAATTCCAAACGGTCGTCTTTCAACGCCCAGCAATAAATTATTGCGTTGGCAATTTTCTGAGAAACACCACGTGTGGTTTTATTGTAAATTTTCTGACGTTTTTTCACACAGTAGAGTTACGGGAAAATGAAAACTAAGTAGTAATTAAAGACGGTATTTGGATGATTGAAAAGTGAAATATTTCGAATATAATTATGTATTTAATACATGGAATTAAAAATAGGTTACTTTGTAAATTCAATAAATTGTTTGTGTTAAGGGGTAACGATATCATACCTTCATTCAGACAAAGTGGCACGAATTTTCCATATTAATACTTAATAACAGAATATTGTCAATCTATTTTCTTATGCAGTCGATAATATGTTTATTTTTATATTAATTTACGGTGTGAATGTATTTACTAAGCAACATCAAAATAATAATTGATCTATTTTTTCAAAATGGTTATGGAGGCTCACTTTTCTAAAACCATGTCTGTTCCCAATGTGGAATATAATGGACTCCTTGTTGTAATTATTTCTGTTCAAACACAGGCTAAGGAAGGGGATGATAGTTAGTCAATCGCAATTTCTATGCCCCGTATAGGATTCAGATGGGAAGTAATGGAAACAAACATTACTGAAATCCATGTTTTTTGATAGAAATTCTTAAATCGACTGAAAAATCAATGTGTCAAAATGATCATTTGTAGATTTGAGCTTTCTACTGCGTAATAAAAGCATAAGAGCATTTACCACTCGGCGTCGGGACCGAATGCAGGTATTATATTTGGTTATTTATCATCATTCATCCAGCAGATCTTTTTTTAATATTTACATATAAGACTAGTAATTATTACCCGATTTCAAATAATAAGATAATGTTAAAAGTTGAAGGTTGTAAGAGTAGTGCAGCCAGAATGACATGTGAAAATTTCACGTCGTTACTATAAACCGTTTGCGAGAAGTTCTGGTGTCAGATATACAGACAAATATATTTATACAGGTTTTTTTATTTTTTTCATGTCCGCTACCAATGTGGAACATATGGTTTCCTAATGGAGGTATTTTAATAGAATTTTTCTATGAGAATTGCTTGTTACTCAGTTGCTCAACATCTCTATTTTCGAAGAGACTAGGGATAGAAGAATAGAGCTAGGACAGGACTAATGGTTAGTAATCACTCTCGCTACGCCCCGTGAGGATCGGATGGGTGGGAGGGACTCTTAGACATTACAAATACTCATCCTAAATCGATTGAGAGATCAATTTATGAAAACCGTCTGCACCGGGAATTGAACCCAAGACATCCGTAACCGTTGCCAACAACGTCACCAACTGCGCCACGGACGCCAACACATTTTATACAGGTATTTAATACGGGATTTATACAGGTGTTTAACTCTTAAATTAATCACGCCAAAATAATCATATTATAATAGAATCTCATATTTTATTTTATTTACACACTTCTTATACACTATTAACGAAATTGATAACTAAAGTTAATTACATGTCTAATATTAATTACGTATATCGCTTTTAAATCTCGATGTCTATTAAATTATTTTTTCTCTTGAGATGAAATTGAATATTTATTATCCGTGGGATTTATTCAAATTGCCACAAAAAAATAATATCCAATTGTTTTTGTAACAGATTGTATTCATGATGCTTAATATACGGATTTCGAAGTATCAAATCATTTAAATTGGCATAAAAATTGGTACGATGATACTTAAAATAAAAATATTTTAAGATTTCAAAAAAACACAATGAAAAGTACATATCCAAAATTCACTGGAATTATCAGAAAATTTAAAAAAATCGAATACATAAAAAAAAGATTATTTAAACATGAATACATTTTGAGAAGCCTCAGATCCACTAGGCCTATAGATAACAAACGTTTGAATTATCTACAATAGTTTCGCCATTGATATGTTATAGTAAATTATTATAGGTCTCGGTTTTATATAGGGTTATTTCATTCAGAGTAAATAATATGTTTGATTGATCTTTCAACTTTTCAGCAGAGCATTTCCGAAAATTATTTCTACTATTTCAAAACTTAAATTATTTTTTTTCTCTCTTGAATCTTCACAATAACTGGGTTTTATCAAATCTGTCTTTCTTTATTAATTTCTAAGATAATCACTTTTAAATGTTAACTGTCAATTCTTAGTGGAAAGGCATTATATTTTAAAAATAAAACACAATTTGTTTATTGTATTATATTAATTTGTTATACTGCCACATTTTTATAACGATCAGGACCGGTTTCAATTATCACAAGCACATAACGAATAATGTTTTATTTTTAATATTCTATGATAATAATGAACTGCGATAAGTGTATGAATTGCAAGATATGCCGCATTGATGTGAAATAAATTTCATTTATAACATTATCCAGTTTGAAAAATGTCTAACGTAGTTATATAGATAGATAGACAAAAGAAAAATCTTCAATTCAGAAAAAAATCCCGAAACTACGTGATTTAAGAAGGTTTGGAAACCATTTGAAAAGTGTATTTTGCCATCTGTTTACGAAGGCCGATGGTAATCTTGCGGACTAAATTTAGGTCTAATGAAGTCACCGCTTTGGGCGTAAAGCTTTGTTCGGCCAATAAAAGAGAAGCTCCAAAACTCTTAACCATGAATTCGTTTTATGCTGGGTACTTAAATAATAAAATACACTTATATTTTTGCGAGCCTGATACGTTATTAAAATACACTGAGACTGTTAAAAGTAACAGTAGGACTTTTTAATAAAGGGACTTAAAATAATTAACACTTTAGCTACCGGGCGTAATAACATGAAACAATGACTTAGTACCGGCAATTTTTTTGCAATCGCGAAAAATATCGCGCTTTTTATTAAAATTGCTATATCTCTTAAATGCGTCTTCATATTTACACACAATTTTCAGGAATCGTCAAAAATGTATCAATGACTATATTGATAGATTTAAGGTTTTTCAAACTGTGGTTTATGGTTTCCCAAGAGTACATCCCATTTTGATAGTCAATACTTAAAAATTATTTTTTGCAATTGTTTCTAATTTCATATTTCCTGAACATAATATAGAACATAGATTACATAATATATACGATTAATTTTTTTTTATATTAGTTTTATATAAAGTAATATTTTGTTATTTAAAGCATCGAAACAACAGAAAAATCAAAATTACAAAATGATCGATATCTGTGAAATTCACCGTAAACATTTTATTTTAAATTACTAATATGGTATTTCATACATATACATCGGTTAACAAATTTGGAGCCCGACATTAGCGCATCATATTTTTTTTTGTATGCAAAGTAGACATGTGCTGTATGACGCCAATTGGCGGTCCCGGTAAATAACGGATGGCGAGGTCGTCACGCGAAATAGCGTTCCCGGTAATTAAGGTGTACACTAAAATTGGAATGTCAATCGCCGTGGCTAAGGATTGATTTCTTACAATTAAATTAATACGCAATATTAAACGTGGTTTGATTATTTAATGTTTAAAATATATACTGAACCTATAATAAAGTAAAAATGAAAGACTTATGTATTTTAGTTGATAAGAGTTTTTATATGGGGTATACGTTCGATGCAAAACAGCCGTGCAAAAATACTTGCAAACAATTGTGAATAAGGTAAATTGCCTGATTTTAAGTTAATACTACACTACAGTCTTTATTCCATATCTAGTAAACGTGTGAAAAGCTCATAATATCGAAAGCTAAAATTATTAAAAGCTTAAATTTCCAGGAGTTTATTAATTTATGAATAGTTTTAATCACTTTTCGGATTTCGCAAGTAATTGGCGCTCATCATCGACGGGAAAGTTCATTAAAGCTCGGCCCCTTCCCAAAATAAATATTTCAATCAGGATAAAACAAATTTGTACGCGGATAAAGCTTTCAGCAGCCATTATTGGGTGAGTTCAAATTCAATATGAAACCATGTACATGTGTGTTTTAATTTCAATGGCGTGCGATTTATTTTAGCATATTGGACCCATAATATATTTATATAACTATAACTGAGAAATTTTGATGAATTATATTCCTCTCTTTTAGTCCGTAGTTAAATGATAAACGCTTTAGGGTTTTCAGCTGTTGCGTGGATCAAGTAATTAAATCTAAAAAAAACGCTTTCATAAATAATTGTTATAATAATTTAATAGTTATTAATAAAAAAAGATTTAATTAATGCTTTCACACACCATGCTCTATCTAGTCTTCCAATCCTGAAAATGGGAAATATAGAGAAGAATTATCTAATTACAAGCCTTTTTCTACACCCATACATACATATATCATTGTAGCCTGTTGAGCGACCTACTTAAAGTCAGTCCTCGTTGAGTAACTTACTTTGAGATTTTCCATGTGTTTACGTGTGCTTTATTTTACTGTTTACTAGTATGATATTACTGTTTACTAGTATGATATTACTGTTTCAACCGGCAAGATCTGGTTTACTATGTTGATTCCTTGACTGGCGCTACAGCCAGCCCATTTAAGTCCATGGCTGACTTCACAACCATCCTCCATGCATCTCTATCAATCTAAACCAGGTATTCAACATAAAAAATAATGTTATAATCTATTGGTCATTTTAAGAACATTTTCAGATTTTGAGTAAATATTTGAAATTCCTTTAAACACGATAACGATAGAATGTTAGGGAGAATGGATATTGGAAAATCACTATACATCACATGCAACCTAGAACGTTTTTAAACGTTTCTAAAATTTTAGAGAGTATTTACAATTCTTTATTAATCAAAAAATATAGCTAAACCTATACGTAACTTTTTCCGCACGTCACTGTTCAGTAGCTAGTAACAAATGTTACATCGATTCAATGGATATTGCAGTAAAACAATCGCCAGTGAAATTTTCAATTAACTGAATAGCTAAAGCAGAGATATTTTTATAGGGGTTGATTTTTCACTAATATAAAAACAAACCCAGTATTTTTAAATACTTTACAATTAATAAAAACTTTTTAAATTTGAAACTATTTATCGGCTACAATTCTTTAAAAATTTCCTTATATAGCGATGTTATAAATTGATAATTACCCCTGTATACTATTTATCAATTTATTGAAATTGGCTCAATATACGTTTGATAATAAGGTGTTGTTGATGGATTGAATTTTTCCATAACAATGAAGCAAATATGACCTTTAGAAAATGTGTCTCCTATGTAAAAAAAAGTTTTGCAAGTGTCGATAATGCAGAATGTTATGATATATATCGTGTTAATAATTATGGCTTTACAACTTAATTATGGCTTTACAACATTATGTACTATAAAAAAGCTGTATGGACATTCAATTCAAATCTTCTTTGTTTTACCTATAGGCTTGTTTAGTATAGGCAATAACGATTTTAGGTAACGGTAAAAGAGTTTGTTAAACGCTATTAAAGATGAATTTAATATCTATTAATGTAAATAAATTCTACACCCTGTGACCAGGAATACGTTTTGTCTCGTTACATTTATATCTTGTTTATTTAAAACAAGTGTACGATATTGAACATATCCCTGAAATAATTTTGATACGGAAAATTTATAAACTGCGTGATAAACGACCCCGTTGACAGTGGCTATCGGGCAATAATAAAGCGTCTTATATAAGAGGCGGCCAAAAAGCTTTTTCAACGCTAGCCACGTCTGGGGAAATAAAAAGCTCTTTTGCTATATAAAAAGTTACAACCGCTCCATGGCAATAAAAGCGCTCACGGAATTCGCAAGATCAGGTTGCAAGAGTTTGCCATTATTCTACTCATCATAGTGATAATTAACCATTGACGATATAGCTGCCCAAAATTTTACTCATTATGTCAATAATTGAAATTGGAAAGTAAAAGTATTATCATAATAGTAGTGACAAAATAAAATTACATATCCGTCTTTAAAACCCTTAATCAGGTAGTAGCAATATCCTTCCCACATACAATGTATCACATATGTAAAACAATTAAGTGTCAAAGTGGCCAATGCATTACTATATCTACTTCATTAGCTTTGAATCATAGAAAATATATCTGTTGCTGAATTTTGAAAAATCGTGGGGAATAAATATTTGAAAATATATATTAAAAATAGCCAAATTGTATGTAGGAAGCAAACGCCTAAAAAGTAAAAACGTTTACAGAATTTGCTTTAAGGTGTCAGTCTCTTAACATTATTGCAGGTATCATAGTGATAATTAACCAATACTATTTATAATTATTAACAATTAAAATGAATAAACTTTTAATATTAATAAATTTTACCAAAATATTTCCATTACACTAAACTGCCATTCAAATAGATATTTACAAATTTTAAATAACTTCTACAAAAATCACTCGTTCCAAAACACTTATGCCTAAGATTTTGAATGTTTCAATGAAACCTTCGATAGTTAAATGAGTCATACATTTAATCTGTAACCTTTCGGTCTGTTAGGCAAAACTCATACTGCAAACCTAGAAACACCGGCCAGAACAAACAAACATACATCACTCAGGAAATGTTAAATTAAAAACAATTTTCTATTTTATTGGAGCGTCATTACATTAATTAACATAATATATTATTAATGTGATTTTTAATTGGATGAAATCTACTGGAAGTATTTTTAGAATTAGCATTTATTTAGCTTATTGACTATAAACACAAATATCGGATACACATATACTTGAAATGGGAAATTTGCGCTATTACACTTAATTATTTCATTGATTGAGATTATTACTAAAATCGTTAATTACCTTTATATTTTTCGATCAATATTGAAATAAGAAAAAATGACATAGTATTAACTTAATTTGATTATGAATATTTTATTTAACGTCACGAAAACGTTGCATAATTTTATGCAAATACTTTAATATGCCGGAGCTTTGTTAAGCAAAAAGATGTTATTGTCACTGGTTTTTCACCACAGAATAAGGGCAGTTTAATCTCGCGGGGCTATGCGTGGCTCTGGAGAGCTTTTGGTGGGAAAATTATACCTGCCTTAAAGTAAATAAAAAGACGAGACGCAAATAATTTTATTTCTGTCTTTAAATTTCTCATGATAAAAAATGTCGTTTTTTTAATATCCTGTTGCGATTGTATTATTTTTACTTATGCGATATATACATATACAAAAAATGTAATTCAGCTTAAAAAATGGAACTTATATTTAGAAATATAATTCCCGCTGTTGTATGATTGATGACATTTAACTGTAGATATAGAATATTGGTGACGTGTGACGATTATGCAGTTCTAGAAAGATCTCTTCCGGTCGGGGCGCGACTACAGAATATAAGTTATACTTCCCTTAGTCGTCTTTGTGTGCCGTCGTCGGCTGTCTGCGTCCTGTTTTAGTTATTATGCCTTGCCTTTTCCAGGGCATTCAACTTTATCATTGCACCTGCAGAATTGGCGTCGTATATATCGGTCAGCGCTTGATTTCACTGACTGCATTTGCAAGTGCGTTAACTTTTATAAACGTTATGTTTGACAAATATTGTACTATTTGTAAATCTGTATCGTCATATTGATGACTCGTCACAAATATTATATATTTAACATAGTGAAAATATGTTAAAATATATATCGATAATTCTTTCACAAAACTGAATACAAAAGATTATAATATATCCATCCCCTAATTAAGATGACAGAACTGGCTGGTAACTGGTAACAGTGATAACCAATAGTTAGCTCTGCGCTGTATTTTAAGTGAGGGGATAGGACATTTTAAACTATCATATATATTCATGTATTTTAATTAAAAATAAATACAAATATAGAGATGAATAGTTAAGGGTAAAAGGAACACTTAATATATTTGAAGTGAAATCTTATAATGATGATAGTTTTTAATTTAAATTGATAATAATTTTCTAATAACTTATTAAAATTTTGCCAATGTGTCAGTTGCTTTAGTTTTATCGTAAATAATATTTCTCCCGTCCTCTGTACAGAGTTTTTACATATATTCAAAAAAAAACTTAACAACAAGAAAATACATACGTACTAAGTTTGAACACTTCTAAATACATTCAAATACCAAACGTATTGAAATTAAAACATTGGATTCTTGCTTTGTTAAGATATTCCGAATTTCCGGAGGGCAAATAACGAATAGATCTTTGATGTATTTAAAAATAAATTCAACAGTTTATTGTTTCATCAAATGTATGACAGATAATGTACGACAAATGTATTCCCCTCCCCTTTTGAAATATTTTGTCCAATTATGTATAATATAACATCTTATTTTTCTCTTTACTTTCAGGGTATTTTAAAACAATAATTTGACTTTTTGGATTATTGAAATTTTGTACACTTCCATGTATTAAATACATGGAAGTGTACAAGATCTCAATAATCCAAATTTGATATTGAAATTCCATCAAGCACCCTCAGTCGATGTCTTAAATTATATCAATAATTTGACGTAGCCTTTAAGCTTTGCATTTCATCTTAAATCTCCTAGGTGAAAATCGGTAAAGAAGGACAAAGCTTGTCATTCAGACGTAAATAATTTTATATTTTATTAAATATAAAGCAAGTCTGATTTTTGTTCTACCATCCAAACCCGTAATACTAGAATGTAATAAATGAATATTAATAATAATACCTGGTACCACAGAGCGCTACAGATTCCTGGAATTATTTCCCATTGACATATCGCTTCTGTGTCCGGTACAGTGATACGAAGCGAGAGTGCCTATTAAATAACAGAGCTTCCTAACAAAGTTTGCAGCGGCCTGTCCAATCCCAGCCCGGCAATTGGTCAAACTTAAATTGTGTTGGATTAGAGAGCTTCCGGTGGCGTACTACTGCGAGCTTTTATTAGAGAAAATTAGATCTCGCTTAAGTCAGGTCCGACTGCCACACTCGTGTCCTTTCTATGTATTTAGTTCTTTGGCGTAGTATGTATGGTAAGCTCATACATGAGCTTTGACGGGAAATATTGATTGAATACCCAATACATATAATGGCTTTTACTGAATTGACTCATCATCATAATTGTAATATTTTCTTTTTAAACAAAACACATTTTTTTGTACAACTTCCACATTTTTACGATGATCACTAATATTATAAATTATCAACTGTTGAATAAAGTAATGCTTGTGATGAGCGAACCGGTCTTGATCATTATAAAAATGTAGATTTGTACAAAACAAGCTGAGTTTTATTTTAAAAATATAATGCTTTATCACAATGTATTAACAATTAGCACCTTAAGTGATTTCTCATATTAATAGTCAAACCTTTGTAGAAAAATAATACTTTAGTGTAAGCATGTGTTTCTTTTAATTTAAATACAAAATTCTTTCCATGTATACATTGATACTTATTCCACCTCTAATTTATATCTCGCAATGCCACATTTAATACTTAAATTGATAAAAATGTACAAGCGAATCACTGATTAATAAATTACTATTAAAGGTATCAAAGTAATTTGGATAATAATGAAACACAATTGAATAAAATAATACATACTTCATTATCGAGGTACGCTATTATACAACGAATATGGTGGAAAACAACCCTTAGCTAAGCCACCCTCCGAAAGCAGTAAGTATAAGAAGCTTTTTCCAGACAAGTAAATCTCATCCCGTAGTTTTGCGTTTAGCCGGGATTAAAGATGCAGGCGTTGTTTTGTCCTTTGCGAAACTTTACTCTAATTTCAAACGAGATGAAAGCAATTTAGTTCGAGAAGTTGGTTTGCGCACCCTATTTGCAATTGTAATTTTAACGACATTTTCCTGAAGCTTCTCGAAATCCATAAGTTATTGCTTGAAAAAAATAAATATACGTAAATATAAATTTGTTCGTGTAAATGTTTGTTATACCATGTATGTACTCCCAAAAAGGAATATATTTCAGATCAATAATAATTTCCTAATCATCACATAAATTCTAAACTATACATTTAATTCCTACGTCAAATAATATCATACATTATGGGTTCTTAATCTCACAGAATCTGAAGACCACGCCGCAACCAGTAGGCGATAGCTAAGGAACTTGTCATTGTTTATGATCGTTAATAGTCATTATCTACATAAGACAGGGAATATTTTAGCATAAAAACTAAATTAATAGATGTCTTATGTTTGCAAGATCTATATATATAAAAATGAATGTCTGTTTGTTGGTTTGTTGGTTTGTCCGGATCTTATAGGCTCCTAGACTACTCAACCGATCGCGACGAAACTTTCAGGAAGGACTTATTGTGATCATGCCGGGAAATATTATATTAAAATAAATGTTTGTTTGTCCTTTACGCGTTCCTTTACCATTCATACGATTTCGATGAAACTTCGGTGAGTTGTTGTGCACACACCCGTGAAGGGTTCTGAAGAAAAAAAAATTGAAAATCTAGAATTGAAAAAAAGAATCAAATACGTACATACAGTGACATCTAGGAAAAACCTTCTGATTTATTCGTGTACGCACCAGACTAAAAACAAAAATATTGTGTTATAACAAGGGTGATATTGAAAGACAGACCTGAAGATGATGGGCTCGAACCGGGTAAGTCTATGAAATTTCGGCCTGTGCAGACCTCTAATCCAAAAGCAGTTCAATAAACAGAATTAAAACACAAACCCTTTCTTTCTTTGAGTGGCATTGCAACGCATGCCGGGTACTCACTAGTAATAATATAAAATAAACACTATAATCAGTGGCGACTCGTGGATACGATATCTGGGGGTGCTGCGGTTGATTAAAAATAAAAAAAAATGTTTATTTGGATTATGCTTTACTATTAATATAAAAATTATTAAAATGAAACATTAGATGTATTTTTATTTCATTATAAAATTGATTATTCTGTCTTTTTTCTTGAAAAATATCACTTTTATTTAGACAAATGTCGTGCGCGTGATCAGACAGACCGCTGCACCGCACCCGCACACAGAGCACGAAATACTGTGAAATGGCAGTTCAGATCAAGCTTTTATCTGCGACTTCCCCCACCCCGCGCCACTCCTTCGCCCATTCGAGCATATTTCATCGAAAACCGTACTGCACAAAATCATGAAGATGCCTCACTTTCTGATATTAGTGCGGCGGTGTATGAATAACTATTGGATTATTGGTGCGCGAGCGAGCTTAATATGCGATTAAATAATAGTAATATTTTGATATAAAACACCTATTCATACGTTTACGTATATTATGATATTACATTGTTCTCAATTTGCTTGGGGGTGCTGCAGTTCCGCAGTGCGTATGGACGAGCCGCGACTGACTATAATATTAATACTACACTCCATGATGCCTTGGTCGATGTTAAGTTGTATTAACTCCCAATTTATGCACAATATCGTAGAATATTGGATAGATAAAAAAGTCTAGTCTCTCATGGTTTAATAACTTATTTTATGAATTGAGTTTACATAATTTCCCTTTGTTCTCAAAGATGCCAGAAGGTTGGGCTTAGGTTGTACATGATTATAAATATTCAAACAAATACAGCAGAAGTGATTCAAACATTGATATATTATTTTAAGAAATTTTAAAGAATACCATCCTGGCGCCATCCTAACGAATCTGAGAAACTGGTATGTGATCAACATTCCAACTCTTCCATCATTGTCAATTATACGGTAGTGGATAAGGTACAAAAAGAATAATTTATTTTTAATTGATCACAATATTTATTTGTAGATATATTGTGCGAAAATATCCCATCTTACATACTCATGGTAAACAATTATCTTAAATTAAAAAGTCGACTCTTTCCTCTTAATGGAAAAAGTTCTAACACATTATGTTTTACTAATGTATGCTTAATTATGCAAGAAACACAGTGAGGCAATTATGGTAAAAACAATAAATTATAATTACCGTTGCATTTGGTTGGGCGAATGAGTAAGCAAGAAGTTAAGTTTATTATTAGATGTTGTGTTTTCCCAGTGAACAGTTCCCGGTGTAGATGATACAACGAGGAAAGCTTTGTCCTGAAAGCTCCAGTCATAACACTATAGTAAGGTTTTGCAAGCTGTGCTATACGCACGATTAAAAATACTTGCAAAGCAATCGAAACGTTCTAAGTGTTCGGTAAACTAATATGGATTATTTGTCAAGAAAGTTACTCTATGCATGGTACTGTATTGCTCCAGATATCACGCAGTCGTAATCATTATTCGTACACAATAACACATCAATATTTACGATAAACATTTGTATGTGCAATGGAAAGTTATTCCAAAACGCCATATAGATACATTAATAAATAATAAACAAAACAATAAAAAGATTAGATACAAATAAACGATATATGCTCAGGGGAGTTATTTTTTCGTAAATCCATTAACAGTATGTGACTAAATTATGAAGGTAATCATTTATATCTGAAAAAATATTAAATTATAAACAAGTCATTCAAATGGTGTAAATAAAAAGCCTCTTTATACATTGATTTTCTAAACACCTTCATAGTATATAAAGAAAAAAGGTTGTTTAGCCGAAAACATCGATGAACTGTTGGAGTAGGTATATTGAATAATAAAGATAGTTTTGGCAGTGAATTTTTGTCGCAAAAAAAGCGTTTGACTTATCTAGATGAAATCGGTGGCTCAAACTTTTAAAACACCTATCTGGTAGCTGTGTTTAAAAGAGAAACAAACTTCGATGAAAATGGTTTCCAACAAGTGTATTTCGTAAAAATTTAAACTCAATGGAACATTTGACGTCATGCCCCTTTTAAACAATAATCTCAAACACACCATAAATATGAACGAAAAATATGAATTATTCGACCGATTAGCATAAAACCCTTTCATCTTGGCGTCATCTTTCAACGGAAATATTGGTTTTTATGAAGCCCTGTGAATGCAAGGCTTAGTTTATTATTATGCTGTGATGAATCTCGGTTTGTTGTGACGGCGGAGAGGATCAAGTCTTGCATCAAAACAGATTATGAAATATTTATTACTCAGCGAAAATCATCAAAATACGAAGAAGCTTTTGAGTATTAATGAGTAAATATTGTTGTCATACTCGTTTTTAATCCACATATAGTCGTGTCTTCGTAGGAATACTATTTTTGAGGTAATCGATGTTGAATATCAGTTTGATAATTTACCTTCATGTAATATTGAACAGCGCATAATACAAATAATAATTAAGGAATAATGCACGTGAATCTAAATGCTAATGAATTAAAAAAGTGTCTTCTTTTAATTAAAAATCTATTATATTGGAATTTCTGTACATTTGTCGACATATTAGATAGAAAAAAACAGTCAATAAATCTTTGTGTTTTCCAGAAGATAATGCTCTAAATAAGAAATTTTTTGGTAAACATAATTTACCAGATTACCAGTAAACATGATTTAAACAATGAGAAATATTTATTTTTATTTAATAAGCATAATATATCGTACTTACAATAAATTACAAAGTTTCCATGCATATGGTTATAACTTATTTAAAACATTTATTTGTTTCCGAAGTGTTATATTTACTATCAACGGATAACTCAACTGGTTTTGCATAACTGGTAAATAATATGATCTTCTTAGAAAACCGAACATGCCGAAAACGTATAGCATATAGACTTTTTAGAATATTACTGTGCTCTAGGCATAATATGTTTCGGTAAATGGTACGTTAGTGAGGTCAAATATAGTAAAATATTATGCTAAATAAATATTGAAAAATACTGCACATTTTCTGCCTTTCTTGGAGAAATTTCAGCGATCCACACAGCCAAACTAAAGCTCTTTCGTGATTCATACCTTACCCCACCAACCAACCTATGGCTATTATTATAATAGGTCTGTTTATATTTTTAATACCCTTTCAAGGGACATCGCGCTATAGACAAGAGGTCTGCACCGACCGAAATTTGATAAAATTACCCGGCCCGAGCCCGTTCACTTCAGGCCCGACCCACACTTGTTACCCGAGTCCGACCCGTAGACTAAGTTTATATATCTCGGCCCGAAAAAATCCCGATTAAAAAAAAATACAGCAGCATAAAATTGATTGAAATTTATCACACTTGACGTACCTACCCAACCTCTTCACATGTAGGAAAATCTATAATTTCATGAAATGATTTCCTCACATCACCACAATCATCACTTTTTAACATTTTCTTTATATTGTTGAAACTCATTGTTAACGAATCTGTTATATTTTTTTTCTAATGATTTTTTCGGCACACGAAATAAACAAAGCATTGTTTCACGGATTAATAACAATTTTATGAGCTCAGTTTCAGATTACCAAAATATAAAATGATATCTCCATACTTATCAAATAAAAGACTCTATTGTGTCCAGTGATATTCAAAACGTAATAAATTATTTTAGTTATCAGCAGTATTTAATTATCATGATCCGAACATATTCCGAAATATTTTTCTGAAGAACAAATCCTTTACCCGGGCCCGGCCCGAGCCCGATTATCAATTGTCTCTACCGGCCCAAACACGGCCGGGCTGGGCCGAGTAGAGGCCCACGGGCCAAGCCCGGGCCCGTGCAGACCTCTACTATAGACAGATGATCTGATTAAAAGCAAACCAGGAGTTGCATATGGTTCAACTGGGATGACCGAACACAATACGTTGTCTATGTAAATTTCAATAAAAAAAAAACCTTAATCAATTTTTAAGAAATGAGAAAAACAGTGAGAATATATATCGAAAAAAGAGCAAGTATTAGTTGAGGATGCTTCCAGTTGAAGAATAATAACGTCTGCTGATGATACTGCTAATGAATGTAGAAGAACCGGACATAAATAATCTTATTTTTGTCTGTTTGACAAAATCTGTGACATATCCATCGTCAGTCACGGGTTCAATTACCCAAATTGTCTGAGGCTTAAAAAAACAACACACGAAAACACGACAAGTTTGAAGTGATTTCAGCTGGTTAAGGTTAGGACGTTTGGATAAGCCATTGTTAAAGGAATGGAAAGCAGTTAAGGATAATTTTAACTCTTTCGTAGGTCGTTAACATTATTTCAGATGTTTAGATTGGGCTTAAGAGGCGATATTTTGTAAACAGTGTGTCATTACAAAGAGATTAAGTGTGCTGCACGAAAACGTGGCCATACAATTGAAGTTACTTTGTAAGGTGTGGGTAGGGCCTGATCAAGTTTAATTAAAATATGATCGAATAATGGTTGTTAATATCGTGTACAATATTTTATTATTGATTCAACTATTTTTTAACAGATTATATTATATATTTTTTAGAAAAGTAAAAGGACTTATCATTCAGTATTTTCAAAATATTTTTTTTTCGATACAATTTAAGACATCGACTGAGGGTGCTTGATGGAATTTCAATATCAAATTTGGATTATTGAGATTTTGTACACTTCCATGTACTTCCACGTCAGTTCGAGTCCATTTGTGTGCTCGAATGCCTGAAGATGCCGAAAGGCGAAACCCGGGTCGTTAGTGACAAAATACACGGAAGTGTACAAAATCTCAATAATCCAAATTTGACCATGTATACAATTTAATATACGCTTTGTTTAGGCTATACACAATATTTTTTGAGTTTCTTTTCCACAGTCGATATATATTCCAATTTTTCCTTTGTCTGATAATTTAAATAGGTATAATTAGCTTGAAAATGCTCCACTTCACTTTTATATTGTATCTGGAGTAGTTTTCATCGTAAGATTTATCTTATTTAACGCAAGTGACGTCTTTCCTACCTAATACGTAAGACATAAAGTTCCTTGGAGATTTTTTTAATCTAAAGTAGACTTATTCCTATAATTGTATACTAGCTACTAGCCGACTGTATTGCATATAAAATGTGAACAAATGAACATAATTAATCGAATTAAATTATCAATGTTTATTTCTTTTAAGCTATAAACATTTTTCTCTTCTATAACTGCATCAAATTACTATGGGCTGTGGCTCATAAGATGACGACTAATATTTTCTAGAATCAAATTTTGGAAACTGAGAATATTCATAATGGTGGTGAGACATAAAATGTGATATAAATTATTTTTATAACACAATTTATATGATAATATTTGACACGACCCATTATTATTTAGTGCGAATCGTCTCAGAACATTCATCGAATCATCTCTTGTTGCGCAGTCAAGAAAAAGACAATATACTAATTTGTTAAATCGCTCATTTGGCAACAAGGCCTGGTATAGAAAGTGGCGGGAATGTGCCTAGGTCACATTCCAAACCCTTGCAGAAGCAAGGAGGCGTGATTTCACTGCTGTAAGGATTACGTTTTTTTTCACCAGTTGCCCGCCGTGAGCGGTCTGGAGCGCATCGCTTGGCCGTAGGCGCTGGCCGTCAAGCTAACCTTTGCAGTCGCGTAACGATTTCACGGGCTTGATTTTTTTTAAATGTCAATTTTATTTTTTTGTATTTGTTTTTATTTTAAATTGTAAACAACTAACTGAAATAAATAGTTAATTTGACTAAGTGAACGAGATTGTTTGAGTGTACCTGAAAGACCTCTCCATCATCATCAGCTCGCTGGACGAAAGTCTTACTCACATATTGTAATATAGTAGTTAATTCAAAAACTTATGGTGCACCTCTGTTAGCAACCAATCAAGCTCTACTTTCACCTAACATCAGCTCCTGGCTTTATGATGATAAATAAATTATTTTATATTTGGTTATGATTTCAACAGATCAAGTCTGTCAAGAAATTCGTGAATGTTTAGTCTATTGACTGTAATATACGCTTTAAATTAGAAGACTGTTAAAGCATAGTAAACAAAATTATCTATGAATTAAAAAAATATTCATGTTTATTTTTTTCTGCCTATATAACAACTGTGTAAATTTGTAAAACGTTTGTGCATCTTGAAATAGAAAAAAGGTTTCAACCACAGTTTTAGTGGGTTACGAACGTTACTGTGCCTATGCGCTTCTGTGTGGCGATTTAAGATTATAAATTGTAGCGATACATTTGTATATTTATATTAGTATATAACATATAAAGCTTAACTTTCCAAACTTAAAACGGTGGATTCAACCAAAAGTTCATCACAAGAATCTGGTTTCTAGGAATATGATTAAAAAGGTGGAAAAAGTTTTTTCCATATAGATACTATGAATTTTAAAACATTACGACATGATTGTAATAAATAATTTCATGAAATCTAACTCAAAATTACCAAAACAAAATGCATTTGATAATTTGTTTGATTCAATTTTCTGAAATACGAGAGCTCATATTATATTGAATTCATTTTTATCGAGTCTATTGACATATTGTCTATCCATAGAATTACTGAATCGTAAAAGATATAACGACTTAGTAGGCCTAACTCGTGCTATTCATTCAAACAGAAAATGTAGTATTTAAAATGATTCCATTATTCATTATGCGTAAGGAAAAGGGTGTTTAGTCTCTAAAATAGGTACCTACATACTTTTCGAGATAGTCAAAACAAAATTTGCGTTTTTAAGGACTTCGTTGAAAAATATAATTTGATCGAGAAATTAACTAATCTAGAAGCGTTGATTCTAGTGGTACCTTTTCTTCTTTATGCGTATATGCGTTGTGGTCACTTTGGTATATTCAACTAATTTATCAATTGTTAATACTTATCGCCATTTTGAGCTTAAAACTTAAATAATAATAGATACATTTAAAAAAACAGATTTTTTCAAATTCGTGTAAGTAGTCTTGCCACTTTCCAATGTATATCTGCACTATATGATGCAATACGCAATTAAAACAAGCACATTTTTACTTCGTAAGTTTCGGCAAATTCATGTTGTATTGAGATCGCTAACAAAATATACTTTATATTGTCATGCTTTGCATCATTATTTTTTTTATTGTTCTGCTGTCTACTCTCGGTAAATCGTTTGCGATATTTGTGAAGACTGTCAAGCTTCCTATGTAGGACAGACAGGTAGAAGCTTCAATATTAAAGTTAAAGAACATATAAGATGTCTCAAAAGTAATAATTTTTCAGAGTTTACGAATCATTTGATTGATAATGATCTTACTTTTAGTAAAAATAATAACGTAGAAATACTCCATCGTGTAAATAAAAAAGGTATTAAAATGAATAGCTTAGACTTTTTAGAAATCAATAAAACCATTAACATTAATGGAGGATTAGTAAATAACATTTTAAACAGAACAGGCGGCTCGCCATTCTTAAATTTATTCCCCTTGGGTTTTTCACATCCAGGTGCCAGTAATTGATTTGTATATAGTGTAACAGTGTTTATACCTTACCGCCCTCCACACGTCCAGTAAAATGTAATAAAACCCACCCCCACTCTTTTAAGAATTAGAATCATCGTTTACCTTAGAAATAAATAACCTTGCGACTTGCGATACGGTTAGTCTGAAAATGCTTCTTAAAGAGGCGAAACGCTTCACGTTAGTGATAAACCAAGTGGAATAACTAAGTTATCAATTTAATTTTTATATTAAAAATTAACTTCCACAAAGTTACCGCCAAATCCATAGAAAAAAAAATAGGAAAGACCCTATATATACAATTGACCGTGGAATTCACCGAAGACAAAATGTTAATGATTGCTTTTTTGATATTTTCGTTTTGACTATGTCCGTCCCTAAATGCAGTGCACTTAATTCCTCGTGATGCATTTTAAGGAAATGTGTTTAACAAGTACTTATTGCAAGTCAGTCGTTAACTGCATTTTCAAACAGTGGCCATTCGAGATGACCGCTTAACCGATTCAGACAACATTTTATGTTAACTACTGTCAATTATGTATCCAATTAAAAATAACACTGTAATTTGAGACATCTAGTTAAGCTGTTTGTATGCGGTTTTTCTTAAATTCAATTTAAAATGTTGCCTTACAAAATAACTTAATTCAAATACTATGAGACAAAGTAACCCGACCCATTTATTGGTAGCTTTTAACCAGTCAAGATCTGCATATTAAGTGCTTTAAGTTCTTCCCTCAGCTGGAGCTTTTTCGTCGCCGAAGTTTTATTCAATCAGTGTCTGTGCAATTGAAATACAGTATGTTAAGCTTTAAGAAATATAGGCCAATTTATAAAGTGCTTTTCCAGGCAAAAAGGAAATACTTTTAAGATGTCGATTTAGTATAAATGAAAACAATTTCCCTGATTGTTACAAACTAATAGACTTTTGTAATGTAATACTTTTGAATTAAAATTTTAAGGTTTTGAGTTACAATTTTAATAATATGTTTCACGATTCAATGTTGATTATGAGTCACCATGAGTCATCAATATAATATATTGATTAATATTTTCTACATCGAAGTCAAAAGTACATAATACTTTTGACTTAAAGGTAAACTAAAAACAATATATGTGTTTATTGAAACCATGTCCGCTGCTAATGTAAAGAAACTCGGGTCGTTAGTGACAAAATACATTGAAGTATACAAAATCTCAATAATCCAAATTTGATATTGAAATTCCATCAAGCACCCTCAGTCGATGTCTTAAATTATATCAATATTGCTAGTACAGCAAGATTGACTGAACTCTACAGTAAATTAGTGTTAAAATATCGTGTTGTTTCAAATTTGGATTATTGAGATTTTGTACACTTCCATGTATTTTGTCACTAACGACCCGGGTTTTGCCTTTCGGCATCTTCAGGCATTCGAGCACACGGATTTAATGCAGTGATTGCCAACATTTCTATGTGGGTAAAACCACACGTACATTAGATATAAGGGTATCAGAACATTTAGCTGCCTTTAGATTAAAAAAACTTCGACATTCGCAAATCACTTGCTAATGGAGAACCATACGTTTAATGCGGATGATGGGGTTAAACTGTTGCATAAAAACATGGGGGATCATAAATTATTTTATCAAGAAATTTTGGAAATCAATAGAGCCCAGTTAAATTCCTTGCCAATTCTGAATGAGCAGCTGAACCTTCCTAATTCTCCGTTATTATATCCTATACGTTGAAACACCTAACAGATGTCACTAAACGTGGAATGATTGTATATATTTACCCTTTCGTCGAATTGCATCCCGTCGAAACCCACAATTCTATTATAATTGTAAAATCACTGGTAATTCCATAAGAAGTTGGAAAGCGACAATTCGCCACTCTGTAAATGTGGTGTTTACAAAATAAGGATTAAAGCAACTCTCGAAATTTTAACTCAGGTATCAGTGTGACTCTCAGACGTATAATATCTTACCTCGTAAATAATATTTGTCGTATTTGTATCTTCTATATAAACGTTAGACACTGTTTACTGTCTGTCAGTTCGAGTCCATTCGTGTGCTCGAATGCCTGAAGATGCCGAAAGGCGAAACCCGGGTCGTTAGTGACAGAATACATGGAAGTGTACAAAATCTCAATAATCCAAATTTGATATTGAAATTCCATCAAGCACCCTCAGTTGATGTCTTAAATTAAAGCATATAGGCTTCTTATGAAGCTTATCTTCATTCAATTTATGAGACTGTCCATTACCGGCATATGAGCCTGTAAACACAACCGAAGCTTAAGTCGTTGACCACGAGAATACAGGATCACCAATAATAATTTTATTTCACAAAATGAATTGGTATTAAAAGTGCGATACTCTCATTTGAAATTACAAAGAAGTTTATGAGAGAAAATATTCATGTTGCACTGATTGAAATAATTTATAGGTGCAAGCAATTATTAGGGCAGGAGAAAATACCAATCGAAAAATCGATTGTGTTGTCTTTTCTCCTAGAGTTGATCTCAATCTTTATTAAGTGATTTAAAAAAATGATCTGTAATGCTAAATAGTTATTTAATTTGAATTGTTATAATTTTGTACATTTCCATGTTTTCGTCACTAACTACCCGGGTTTCGAGTACATGAATGCCTGACTCAAATTTGATATTGAAATTCCATCAAGCAACCTCAGTCGATATCTTAAATTAAATTGTACCAAATATTTATATTTAATGTATGATTAAAAAACTGACAACCAATACCTGAACTCTCATTTTCACGTATTCTCTAATATACTTCGCAATGATTTATCTCCTCAAAACCTTACGGGTATTTTCAAAATATTTCCTTTTTTATTTTTCTCTAAATAGGAAATTTAATATTACAACATTAAATTGCTTAAAGCAACTGTAAAAAAATATGCAGTGTTACTGAAATTGCCTACTACAGATTTGATGAAAAATATGACAAAAAGATATATTAAAATCTTTTATCAATTTTTAATGTCATACAAAAATGTTAATGTTTTATTTCGCCTTCAGTTTTTTGTGTGGACTGATTGCTTTCGGAATAACAACATTAAGGAAATCATTTCAGCTTTAAGATATTTCGGGATTAAAGTGGAAAGTTTTATAAGAATATTTGTTCTGCTGAAGGCGTTGAAGGTAAAACATTAATAAATGACGTGACGAAATTTGGCACTTGTAAAATTAATTACTTATCGGCTGATGGATAGATGATTGGGCTTAAAAGCTACGATAGCCTTTGAAACGATGCAGGATTAGCTTGAGGCTTTTAAGGAAGGGTTGACACCCTCAAAGGGTTGATGTCGTTATATTAATGGCGCCAATTTGTTCACATGTTACTCGCGGCTTGCTCACATCAATTCACAGCTGATTATGGCCATTGACGTTCGATTCCCAATATATTATATCAACGACTAAATTACTCGTTTTTACCAAATATTACACGGATATCACACGATATACGCTTCTATAACCGTATAATGACATGCACTAACATGATAACAAAGAATATGAAAAACGTGCATTGGCTTATCTTTTCAGTCATGTATGATTTCATATATTTAGACTCCTATAATATTTTATTTAATATGTTTATGTAAATGACTCATATAAAATAGAAGGAATTGACTCATCGCACATAACGTAAATGGAGAAAATGGAATCCAATCTTAGAACGTTCGGAGCTTAAAACTGAATCAATGTTATAACCGATTAGTATTATTGGTAAATATCAGATACTCAGATAAAAAGTGATATTTTTCCTATCGAAAACTACACAAAATGAAATGTTTTATGGTAGAACAATCTTTTATGAACCTAAATATATGGGAAATATTTGTGAGTGACGAAAAGAAATGTTGAAATATAGGTTTAACAGTGATATGCTGCAATTTTTCATGTCACAATGGCGGCACGACATAACGGATTGCAATGGCTTCAGAAAGTACGTGAAATGAAATGTTTTACGGTAGAACAAAGCAAACCAAAACTAATCTAACTTAAAACATAATTTTGTGTAGTTTTCAGTGAAAATATCACTTTTTTAAGTTCCGATATTTACCGTATTATTAAAAAAGAATAATAACATTTTTTACCATACTAATATTCTGCATCCCATGCATAAAAAAATAACTCGTTATAGAGCAATGAAACAAGAATAATAGTTAAACATTTTTTTTAAATTTGTTGTAATACAGAGTTTTCTTAGTTTTAAGTCTGTTATTTCTCAGAATTTTCCATAAGCTTTTAGTTATTTTTACTTATCAGCGGTATCGTACCGGTACTTTGGTAATTATATTAGAGTGCAATGTGGATCAATAATAATGTTAATCTATGCAAATTGTATAAATTATTCTAATTCATCATTTTTTACTTAAATATATGGATACGGAATTGTTATGAGAATTTTTATGCGATTACTTCCGATAGAGCGAAGTTAAAATGGGATTGAATCACTTAAAAGCTCATATTTGGTATGATAAGCATCTTATAGCGTGTGGCAGAGCTTTTTCGTAATTAACCTTATTCAGTACGTTTCGTTAATGTTTTATGAAAATGTTTGATACATGAAATATTTAATATACGAATGACCACCATTAGGTAATATTACGCAAGTATATAAAAAAATTCTATGCTGTATATGCAGCCAGTATTAAAAGTTAGTCACTGAACATGATATAATAATGATGATTGCAGTCACTCTTTCACTTGATTCATTATTCATAAACAGAAACGATGCTCTATAATAGATATATCATCCATTTAAAGTACGGATAAGAAATGAACAAATAAAAAACTATAAATGTAGTTGTACATTTTTAAACGAATATGTATTTAAACATTTGTGTCATTCAGGGTGGGGAATCTTTTTTTGTCGTAAAGCTTCATATTAAGGCAGCAATTAAGAAAAATCATGTAAATATTTTTTTGTATTTGGCGGTAACTTTGTGATAATACATTTTTAATATAAAACTGATAACTTAGTTATTCCACTGGTTGTGTTACTACATGTGACACGTATTTCCCTTCTTTAAGAAGTATCTTCAGACTAATTTCGTAATTAGTAGTGTTATGGTGATTAGTCCTATTATCGTTTGTGTCTTACTCCTAAAGTAGAAGGAAACAAACCCACCTTCTCTTCATTTTTAATTTAGAATTAGAATGATTGTTTACCTTAGGACTAAATAGCCTTGCAATATAGTTAGTGTGACGATGCTTTTGAAGAAGCGAAACATGTGTCACATCTAGTAACACAGCCAGTCGAATAACTAAGTTATCAATTTAAATTTTATATTCATGTAAATAAATATACTGAAAAATGTACATATTAATATTATTTGTAAAATGAATGAATGCAATGAAGTGAAAAATTTGGTTTTAGTAGGCCGCTCTTGAGGATGTAGAAGGCCGTAGAATAACCAACTCTGAGGATATCTTTTATTTTTGGTGGAACGGTATACATGGAAAATACAGTTTTTAGTACTTATTGTAAATATTTATAATTTAAAGTGATTTCATTCAGCGAGGATAGAAAAAATTCAATTATTTATAGATTATTGAATAATTTTAAAATATGTTTTATTGTGAGTCAGTTAAGTCGTAGAAATAGATAGGCTTTCTATTTAAAAGGTATTTCAAGTGTTTTCTCGTGTTCCTTTGATTGAGCTTTTGAGACGAGCACCTTTAGCCGAAGCTGTCAATTACTCACGCGAGCTTCTTTGAGAGTCACAGCTCTGCACACTCCACATGCTGCTGAAACCAAAATAGAAATAGAGTTTACAAAAGCATACATCGGAAACAGTTAGCCGGCAGATTTATTGGAAATTTTAATTAAATGAAAAAATACTGCAGAATAATACCATTGTTCGTAAATATATAAAATAAGAAGACCGTTTTGTTTTGTTAATGATCGATAATTCTTTGACTTATGGGAGAGGTGGTATATGTCGAGAAAATTCCGAAATAGAGTTAATTACCATTTCAATCTGAAATAATAAAAAAAAAACGCTAATGACAATTTTCCTTTACTTCATTTGATACATACAATTTTTTTTTCCATGTCCACTCCCAATGTGGAGCATATGGTCTCCTAATGGAGGTATCTTAATAGATTTTTTCTACGAGAACTGTTTGTTAGTTGTCAGTTGCTCAATCTCTCTTTTTCAAAGAGAGTAGGGATGGAAGGATAGGGCTAGGACAGGACTAGTGGTTAGCTTAATCGCTGTCACTACGCCCCGTGATGACGAAATGGGTGGGAGGGAGGACTCAGCTAAGAACAGAAATCCATAAATCGATTGGAAGATCAATCTATGAAAACCGTCCACACCGGGAATTGAACCCGAGACATCCGTAAGTATAGCCAGCGACGCTACCAACTACGCCACGCACGCCGACATACAATTGCTTTAGTAAATTTGACGATTTCAAATATTACCCCGTAAAAAACACAATTGCGAGACAATATAATATTTCACCTCTTCCCTTTTTTGGCCACGGAATTAACACATTCACAACTGGGGAAATATGACCAAAATTGACAATAGGTCATGGAAAGAATAGCACGAACCTGACCAATCGACAATTACGCGAAAACAAGTTTGGCTGTTCTCCTAAAAGTATTGTGTAATAAACTGATCAAATTCTTTCAATAATATTATGAACCAAACATGAATTATTAGTTATGAGCGATTAATGTCCAAGTTTAAATGTTCCAAGGCATACATCAAATCAAAAAAATGTAGAGTTACTACAATATTTTTAATAAATAATAAATAAAGTTTGTAAACGAACAATTCAAATATAATTCTTCGTAGTCATGCTATGTATTATTGTATGAAGCATAAGAGGCGGTATTTATTTATTTAGAAATATGACAGCATATTGTAACCAAATTATTATGGTTGGCGATCACTTAATCTCACTAATTTACCCCCCTCTCTTGAAGCGTGAGTGATCCACCATGAATGACGTCATAGCGTCGTTAGTCCGATATCGCCGTGTTTACGTGAAAAGTTAAAAATAAACCTGTGCATAATCGCTAGAAATTATCGTATTCGCTTCCTACTCGAGTTATTATGAGTTAGTTTAGATTTTAGAGGTTAATGTCACCACGTTAGCTGACGAGATCGATATTCAATTATTATTTCAGTATAATTTAATTTAAGACATCGACTGAGGGTGCTTGATGGAATTTCAATATCAAATTTGGATTATTGAGATTTTAATTTATCGAAAATTGACGTTTTCAGATGCTGTCATCGATTTTAACTCAGACCATCCTTTCTCATATAAATTGGCTGCTTTCTATTCTCAGGTTCACAGATTAGTCACTATACCTCTAAGTAAATTTAATTTTGAAAACGAACTAAACATTATTAAACAAATTGCCATTAATAATGGCTATGAGGCGTCTCTTATAGATAGTCTTGTATCAAAAAAACAACGTAAATTAGCAGAAAAGATGCTATATTTCGGGAACTTGTCTAAAGACATAGACCAACCTAGGAATTGGCATAGAATTAGTTATTTAGGTTGCACAAGTTTTAAAATTAAAAAACAACTCGCTGATAGTGTCAGACCGGCGTTCTATTGCAAAAATTCTCTAGGCATTTCTATGTGGGTAAAACCACACGTACATTAGATATAAGGGTATCAGAACATTTAGCTGCCTTTAGATTAAAAAAAGAAACTTCGACATTCGCAAATCACTTGCTAATGGAGAACCATACGTTTAATGCGGATGATGGGGTTAAACTGTTGCATAAAAACATGGGGGATCATAAATTATTTTATCAAGAAATTTTGGAAATCAATAGAGCCCAGTTAAATTCCTTGCCAATTCTGAATGAGCAGCTGAACCTTCCTAATTCTCCGTTATTATATCCTATACGTTGAAACACCTAACAGATGTCACTAAACGTGGAATGATTGTATATATTTACCCTTTCGTCGAATTGCATCCCGTCGAAACCCACAATACTATTATAATTGTAAAATCACTGGTAATTCCATAAGAAATTGGAAAGCGACAATTCGCCACTCTGTAAATGTGGTGTTTACAAAATAAGGATTAAAGCAATTCTCGAAATTTTAACTCAGGTATCAGTGTGGCTCTCAGACGTATAATATCTTACCTCGTAAATAATATTTGTCGTATTTGTATCTTCTATATAAACGTTAGACACTGTTTACTGTCTGTCAGTTCGAGTCCATTCGTGTGCTCGAATGCCTGAAGATGCCGAAAGGCGAAACCCAGGTCGTTAGTGACAAAATACATGGAAGTGTACAAAATCTCAATAATCAAAATTTATTATTTCAGGTTTAAAATGTATTTAACCTTCAATACACAATTTTAACAGATCAACTTTATACTGACAGAAGATTCACACACAGAACGTGACAAGTTCTGAGATAATCGCATTTGAAGCATTTTTTTTATCCAAAGTATCCTCTTTCCCAAGTACAATAAGGAATAATATTTTTGACATCAACATTATATGATTTGATATCGACGAGTCTTAGTCATATCATGCTTTCTGCCAGAACAAAAAAATATCAATATGACTAAATACTGTTTTTTTATTCAAAGCCATTATATCCTATGACTTCATGCGTACGTTGTAATCGTACGTGGAACGTTAATCTGCATACATTTTGACACAACAGAAAACCTTCAAAAACTGACTTAATGCGTTCTGTTATTATTCCTATATTAAATACTCGCTTATTGCGCTATATCATGTGATATGTTTTTTGAAATGGATAATCGTATATTAATGTAATATTTCGAAATTATACATATATAAAAATTTACTATTTTTGATTTACTCGTATACATTTGACGAATAAGCATAAGGCGCGCTGTACAGCACCGAGCAGACGCGACGTAAATTTTTTGTCATGATTGCGCTCGCTGTTCGTTTTCATACAAAAACAGTTTTAACATCATATGCCACATTTTGTTGAGATTTACGCTAGCTATTCAGAATTCGTCGGCGTCCGTGGCGCAATTGGTAGCGTCACTGGTTACGGTTACGGATGTCTCGGGTTCAATTCCCGGTGCGGACGGTTTTCATATATTGATCTTTCAATCGATTTATGGATTTCTGTTCGTAGTCTGAGTATTCCCTCCCACCCATCCCATCCTCACGGGGCGTAGCGAGAGCGATTAGCTAACCACTAGTCCTGTCATAGCCCTAACCTTCTATCCCTATTCTCTTAGAAAAAGAGAGGTTGAGCAACTGAGTAACAAGTAGTTCTCGTAGAAAAATTCTGTTAAGATACCTCCATTAGGAGACCATATGCTCCACATTGGGAGCGGAGATGTAAAAAAAAATTGTAATATAGATGAAAAAATATATGGATATTTATTGAAGGATCATGCAGTCGAATTCGAGTTAATCTCGTAAGTTAAAGTTAACTCTACAAAAATAATATCATTCGATGAGCGAAACGGTTTCTGATCATTATAAACATATGGGAGTAGTAAAAAACAATTTGTGTTTTATTATTACGATGAATAATTCCTGTAAACATTTTTTTTGTTGTTGTTTAAACTCCAGAATCGGTATTCGTAATGGCTGTTTCTTAATTTTGTTCCACATTCAAAACCCTCTTCTGAAAGTATTTAGAATTTTTAAAACACTTAATAATACTAAGACTTATTCAATACCTATCCTAGAAATTAAAGTTTCCTGGAGACAGAGAATTCACTTTGCAGGCTCCACGTAGTTTCAGCGATAGGTAGATAAAACATTCATTTACCTTTTGAGTCGAGCAAATAATTGAGACTTGAAATAAAACAAAAAAATTGTTCATCTTGTATGAATCATGAAATAATAAAACAGAGAATTTCGTTGCCGAAGGAGTCAGACAGATGGTTTGTCATTACTGTAAGTCGATCAAAGGATTTTATGAAACAGTTGTCCATAAATTTATCTACTGTAAAGGCGTACGGACATAAAGGAAAAGAATACAAAAAATGTATAATATTGGACAGAATATTGGATGCATCCATAATACGAATGGGATGTGTTTATTTCAGTATGAGGAAATTCCTGGAGAAATATCAAAAGTGTTTTAGATTTATCCCATGCGATCATGCGTCTATTATATGGATGAAATATTGGGTAGTATTTTTGGCTATTTCTGCAGCTCTATTTGAGGCGTATATGTAACATGTTTTACTTGTTGAGATCATAAATCTATAAGGCATAATTCAGTTAATAATTTAACAAATTGTTTTTGTCATGTACCCTTAAACTTTTACAACACATGATTATTTCAAACGTTCGACGATTTACTTCTAACAAATAATGTATATGGGAATTATTTCAGGTCTACCTTGGCTGTAATTTATTTTTAGTGCTTTATCCGAAAACTCTTAAGATATCCAATAGCTAAAGAGAATTTATTTAATGCTACCAATTTGTAACCATTTGCAATTATTGGCAGTGTAAATTGTCTACTGCCAATATTCTTTTATTAGTTTACTACATTTATATCGACTTACAGGTGAAATTATTCATTCGATTAAGATAAACGATGCGGATGGAGAATACTTTATTTCTAAAATAAACTAATCATTTATCTCTTTGAACGAGTTTCCTCTAACTTACTGTTATTTCTCCCAATATTGATGAGTCACAGCTCCCATTGGTTAAATTAATGTTCGACTTAAACTAAATAATGTATGTGTCTTATTACTGCTTTTGAAATGGAATAAGTATTCAGTCAAACACTTGTCTGTCCGTATCTGTCATTCTTGATTTGAAGACATAATATTTATATATAAAAAAACTCAATATAGAGTAATTATTGTATTTCAAATAGATCATAAACTTACTGTTTAATATATGTTATGATTCGTCATAAATAATTTGTATTGAAATGCCTACAAGCTGATTGAATCTAGTCTTGATCACAAAACTAATATTGATATGATTTTTTTGTTAATTTTTTTACCATATTCGCTTCCAATTTTAAGCATATAGACTCCTATTGGAGGTATCTCAACAGAAATTGTACGAGAACTGCTTGTTACTCAGTTACTCAACTTATCATTTTCGAAGAGAGTAGGGATATAGTGATAGGGTTAGGACAGAATTAGTGGTTAGCTGATAGTTCTCGCTACGTCCCATTTTTATGATGGAATTGGTAGGAAGGAATTATAGACATTATAAACATCCTTGCCTACAGACTTTTAATCCGAACTGAAAACAACTTCCGCCAACTTGTCCGGCCCGTGGTGCAGTGGTCAACTTATTTATTATATCGAGGTGAAATTATTATCAATGGATGCTAATTGCGCAATGTTTCACATAAATCATTACAAATGAGAGATTTTTTCAGTAGGTATAATAGGAAATTGTAAAAATATAAGTTTTAATGCGAAATTTTGAAGAATCTCTGTACAAAGTTGAATAAACAATTCTCCATAAAACTGTACAGCAGCGATGGAAACTTAAGAGGAATGTGCTTTTCCTGTGCAAACCTGGAAGCCAGTCTATAGAATTACAATAATGTGGAGGCAGGGGGTGGAATATGTATGGTATGCAATGCAAGAGAGCTTGGCAATATGTCACATAGCTTTTACGTACCGGCTGCACAGAAAAACTGCATTTACAGCTTATCTTGAATTTATTCCTAGAAAATTTTAATAAACTAACTTTATGAACTTACAAAGAAAGGAATGCAGAGAAACGTTGATATGGTTTCTGGTAAAATAATAAAATTTCTATTGATTTATTCCTTTTACCAGAATAACCAGGTAATAGGGCGCTTTTCCATTTTGCAAAATATATTATTACAGCAAGTAGAGTTTCTTTGCTTGTTTTAATAACTAATTATAATATATCGATGGCCCAGGTCATGAATCATACATCTCCAAATAACCCCTATTGATCGAGTCAGAATCTGAAGATGCTTCTTAAAGAAGCGAAACGTGATACATTTAGTAACACAGTCAGTGGATTAACTAAGTTATCAATTTTAATTTTATATTAATAATTATTCAGTTTATTGAATCATGTAAAAAAGTTTCAAAATGCAAATCAATGTTAGGTTAAGCACGCTGAGTTAGCTTTATAAATATCTATACATCCCAATATGTTTAGCATTGAGTCCTGAATAACAAGTACGTTTCCTGGGATAAGAATTCCTAATTGTGGACATCATGCACTTCTTTATAAATATTGCAATCAATCAATTTCAGTAAAAAGCTGAGCGAAATGTTTTCAAACATACCTAATTGATTTCACGTTCAGAATTCTTTAGCTTAGTAAATATGTCAGTTACATTTCTGAAACAGGAAGCGAACGCTTAATAAAGAAGTCAGCGTTTCTTAAGTGTATGTAAATTGTAATCTTCCACAATTGAAAAAATAGACTATATCTAACCGTCAAATAAAAGTTTAAAACGTAATAATTTGTTAGGGAAAGGGATCTAACAACGGTCTTGACATAATATATATTTCTTCTCACAGCAGAAATACTGTAGGTACACATTTGTGTATGTTTTGTATTCATAATAATACATGATCCAGAATCAAAAGTGGGGTTTGAAAACCTTTAGGGTACTTTACTTTTATATTCAATTAAAAACTAACCTCTGAACAGAAAATACTACATTATACAGTTAATATTAAATTATAAAATCAGAGAACAGTTTTAATGGGCATGACTTTCGAACTGGAAAACTATATACCACGACTTGAAAGAATAGAACGAGACTTAAAAGTCAAGCCTTTTTTCAAAAACTCACTTCCGTATTAGCCAGTTTCTGTTAGTCATGAACGCAAGTGAATGCATTTTAAATTATAATTACCCGTGTAGCAAATGGCGTAACTGCATCGACAAGCGTTTTATTTTAACGATGAAATAATCATCGAATAATTTATTGCATAAAAATGGTTATATTTATTATAGTTTCTAGACTTCCAACTCAAAAGGGTATTCATAACTTTACACATATCACTTATAACGTAATTAAAAAATATTTCAATTATTTGCTAGTACAAATATTGAGAAGAAATTTCGTACATTTATTTACATAAATTGTTTTATTAAATTTTTGTATTCGAGAACATAGCAGCTTATATGTGTACTTCAAATTGACAGGAATCCAATTTCAGATCTTGTATGCAATTTAAGTATCCATTTATGATAAATAAAGCGATTTCTTCCATAATAAAATATAAAATGATCTTAATATTAACAATTATATTAATAAAAATTCCTAAACTTTCATTAATATTTTCACTGTGCATAAAAAAATATGCAGACCATTTTGTACTCTGGAAAGCTGTCATAACACATGTATATTATTATGTTGACTATTTAATTTCGAATTAAAAAAAAAATTATAATTATTGTTTTCATTTTTCTCTTCTTCTTCGTGAACGAGGTTACAATCCTGAAATTCTCAAGACTATTAATTGACATGCTCAAAATTTTTATCTACGCCGATAGTTACTTCCCGTCGGTCATATGAGTCACTAGTTGCAAGGGCCGTTATCAATGCATAGCCTAAAGAGGTGGACATTTTCAGCAACGAATACTTTGTATGTATTTATGTTAACAATATTAATTATTCTCGTTTCTTTTTTATAAATTATTATTATTCTTACTTTCGTTAAGTATATGTAATGTATAAATGCATGTTTCATTAGCGTCAGCTGTAATGCCATGTATTGTATTTTTAAACATACAAATAAATCAGGGTCGGGAACTAATTAATTTGATAAAGCCACTTGATGTTTGTAATATATTAATCTATTTCCTAGTCATTTAATAAAATTTACGTATAATTAAATAATTTATAGTCATTTTATTGTTAAAATGGGTGATCTTATAATTGAAGCAAATACGTTATCACACGATTGTTTTCGTAATTCAGTTTCACAAAAAACTCCCCTTTTATTAAAAAATCTAACAAGCTTGTACAATTGTTTATGTGCCACACGTACGGTATTTGACCCAAGAGTACCATAGTAGCGGTCATGAAGGTAATTTATATTATATTAAAAAAAAGATTTTTAAATATTCCTTTGACGCATTTGGTCGAAAAAAAATATTTAAAACTGTCACAATAGATGCAAAACACCTGTTTTTATTAAGAAATGTCATGCTCAAAAATATTACACGGTTAAAATATTGACGGGAAATTATAACGGGGACTTTTTTATGTAATCTTTCATAATAAAAGAAAGACAATATGGTGCGTGATAGCGAAGTTTGTTTAAATATTATTAAATTAAATTAATATACGATTAAGGTAAACAAAACAATTTTTAATTACGATACAGTTAGACCAAATAAATTTTGCTTACATACAATAATAATTAATACTATGCTCTCGAGAAATGTTTACTTATGACAACGGTCAGGTTAAATTTAATTAAATTCCCGGTCCGCCATATATGAATTAATATTTAGTTACCGCTATCGTTTGTAATGAAGTTTGAACTAGTACTATATTTAATATTGTATATTTGCGATAATGTTACTTAGGTTATAATATAAATTCAAGTAATTGTTTTTTGCCAATAAGACCTATCAGATTACTAGTTATTGACTTGTAAGAGTTTCTTAATATTTTTATTAAAGACTATTTAATTTCGTTTTTTATTAATTTGTCCGATTATCTGTAAATTATTGTCATAGTTCTTGAACCAATTGTTTGATATAGCTTGTAATTGTTGTCACTCAACTTTACATAAATAGCCTTGTTAAGTTGTACATTTAACAATTGACAATTGAACCAGGTCCTCATCATTATAAAAATGTGAAAGTATTACAGAACATTTATTTTTTATTTCTACAATAATAACTAGTATATATACTCTCTTATATTACACTTATTGTTTCGTTATTATTGTTTGATATAATATATTAATATATATTATAGTTTTAGCGTTTGAGTTTTGATAATTGGTAGAACCTTATGGTGGTCAAATTAATCGTGATATTCGTGAACATATTTGCAATTATTATTATAAAATTTATTATCACTATTCGTGTTACTCAAAAACGTTGAAGCTGTCAAGCATTTCAAGACACAGTAAAGTCGGTCTACAAAACTGCCATTATAAATAAAACAGCTTAATACAAATTACACATACTTTGCAGAGTATTACTCAAAAACATTTATGTAAAAAGTATCATCTTGCTGTTGAAAATGAAATCGTAAAGAAAAAAATGATTAAAAAGGTATTTATTTTTGATTTATAAAACCTCACAATCAGTAAACTTACATGAGATATCTATAGTGTTACGACCAAAACAACAAATACGGTATGTAGTTACATCTAAACATTCTAAATTGAAATGATACCATACCAAAATAGCAATAGGAAATAATTTTAATGCATCAAATAAGTATACTATACCTAATTATTGTTAATATACCACATGAATCAGATATAGCCTCTATCAAGTGAACCACAAATTTCGCGTTTAACCTTCCCCTATTGGGTAATAATTTTACAGAGCGCGGAACATTAGCGAGTAGATATGTTGTGGAACAATTTTCGCCTTTGTTTTCCATGCGGGGATGCAGGAAATTTAATCGAAAATACTTTCAACGGAAAATTTAATCAGCTTGATTGAAGCGCTTTTGAAAACCCAAATTTTATTACGTAAACTAAATATGAAATCAAGCTACTCATAATGAATAATTTGATTTGAGCATCATTTTCAGAATGAAATTTTACGTTGAACTGAACCTGATTTGGACATATTGTATTGACAAATTTAATTAAAGTTTTTGCATAGCTAGTATGTATTATCTAGTTGCAATAATTATGCGTCCACTCTCTTACTCAAGACAAATTGATTACCTTTGATTTTATTGTTGAACGATCTTCCAATTTCACTTTATTGTAAGATTTTGTGTTGTATCCAAATTGTTTTTATAACCTATCTAAATTTTGTTTAAAATTCATTTTATAACTGTAAAACAATTCATTTTCAATCAATATTTATTGCATGCCAATCGAGAAAATCAATGCAATAATTTGAACCTCATGTTTTCCAACCATATCTACTTTATTGTGCTCCTACTTTTTATAATGACTTTTAATGGAGTATCTCTATAGAAGCTTTTTTTACGATATTTATTGATTGTTATTTAGTCACCCATCCTTTTTCGGAGAAGGTAAAAGCAGGGACCTTCATCGGAACCTAACCAAAAACCGTATTTTTTTCTGGGTAAAGACAACCGAAACCGAACCAATATTTATTTTAGTTTTTTTTCGATTTACGAGAAAAAATTTCACTGATAAAGCCAGATTTTATTAAAAAATTGTATCAAATCAAAAGTAATTGATTAATTGCCAATAGTGGAAAGATAAACAATAAGATACATTATTATCTATCTCAAATAAAGTTGGTTTAATATGATGAAAATAAAGATTGGCTATCAAAAGTTTGCGATTCAAACACTTGTGAACGGAAAAGCAAGAGTAAATACACCCATACATATAAAAATAATTTCTAGAATAAAACAAACTGTACTTTCTACTGTTGTCGTACTTTTATTCCTTAAAGCAGGACCCAGTGAAAAGTTGGCAAGCCTAGAGAAAGTCATTTAAGTATGAATAAAAAAATGTGTTTTGTCTGCATTCTAGCTATATCAGAATCCACCCTGTATTCCGCAAAAAAATCATAACTGAACCGATATTTTTTTACCGAAGTCCCTGGTAAACGATGAGGTAAGAAAAGGACAGAAATGGGCTAATCGCTAAATTAACAAGCCGTTTTTATATGTCTATACGTCTGAAAGTATATGTCCAGGTATTTGAAACAAGGAAATAGATAGCAAATAAGACGAACGCCCGAGAGCTTTGATCACTTGACTGCAGGACCGAATTTATCATTGAATAATTAAGATTTAACAAATTCGATGAAATGAAACTATTGTACATTCACGAAGTTAAGTAGTATTGGGGATTGACAGTCAAAGTATCAGTAAGTTATGAGACGTAATTTCATTGACTAGATAGTGGGCACGTAAAACGCAGACTAATTCAACAAATAACCAATAGACAGACTGTTTCAAAATGGCTAAATGAGAAATAAAGCTACATTGATAAATGAAATAACTGAGTTTGCAAATTTGCGCTTCGGTTGGCTGGCATCCCTTTCATCCGTCTCCCAATTAGTTGGGGCTCTTTATTGACTTCCTCGTTCGAGTGATGATGAAAGGCGAGGCTGCGTCTTGCACAGCCAGTTGGTGCTTTGATTGAAATCGATTAATTAGACCCGCGGCGCCGGGGTGACATCGGCGACGTACCAACTTAGCGGCGTCGCGACGGTGGAAGGCTGCGACGGCTTTGTCGGGCGTTGCGGCGCCTGCTACCTAATGCAGTGTCATTGGTAAATACATAGTGGTAATAAGAATACATTGAATTTGGTACAAGTTTATTAATAAGTTAATGTCCCAAGAAAAAAAGTTCGTATACTTTTAATAGTGGTATTATACAAAAATCTGAAGAAATGTAAGTATTCCTCCGATTAACATTTTACGTTAAGAAATTTTATTGCTAATAACTCAATGAAAATACGATTTAAATTAAAAGCAGTGTGATTTCCTTATATCGAAATTCCGTTGCAACAGAATCATTGATTGCTCACTTTCAAGGTGTTAATACTGTTAACTGTCAATTCTTAGTGGAAAGGCATTATATTTAAAAAATAAAACACAATTTAAAACACAACAAAAACATTCAATAAATGTGCTTAAAGAAAATTTGAAACAGAATTATCATAGTTGCATGTTGTCAAATTATAAAGCATTAATCTCCGTGAAATACAAAAAAAAGCAAATCCCATCATAAATAATAGCACACTGGTTAATTTGGTAGAAGTTCGTTATATAAATATAAACATATTGTATAATTTAAGACATCGACTGAGGGTGCTTGATGGAATTTCAATATCAAATTTGGATTATTGAGATTTTGTACACTTCCATGTATTTTGTCACTAACGACCCGGGTTTCGCCTTTCGGCATTTTGAATGAGCAGCTGAACCTTCCTAATTCTCCGCTATTATATCCGATACGTTGAAACACCTAACAGATGTCACTAAATGTGGAATAATTGTATATATTTACCCATTCGTCGAATTACATCCCGTCAAAACCCACAATACTATTATAATTGTAAAATCACTGGTATTTCTAAAAGAAGTTGAAAAGCGGCAATTCGCCACTCTGTTAATATGGTGTTTACAAAATAAGGATTAGGGAGATTCCAGAAATTTTAACTCAGGTATCAGTGTGGCTCTCAGACGTATAATATCTTGCCTCGTAAATAATATTTGTCGCATTTGTATCTTCTATATAAACGTTAGACACTGTTTACTGTCTCTCAGTTCGAGTCCATTCGTGTGCTCGAATGCCTAAAGATGCCGACAGGCGAAACCCGGGTCGTTAGTGACAAAATACATGGAAGTGTACAAAATCTCAATAATCCAAATTTGATAAACATATTACTTTATCTAGTTTTAAAAGGAAAATTAAAAATTATTGAAAGCTATCTCAAAGTCACGCCATCCAAAACTTTTTTATACCTTTAAGTGATAGCTCAATGGTCTTACTTGGACGCTTATAATATTCCTTAGGTTACGCTTCGTTTATTATAATTATATTATAAATACATTATTTATATACATAGTTAACGAACATCTGACATAGTCTTAATTACTTTTTTAAGAAGAACTGCCGTAAAAGAAAGCTTTGATAAAACAGAAGGTTCCTCGGCCGAGCCTTTCTAAGACTAGCAATTTACGGTTAAAATTAAATTACCTTCGAGTCCTTCAGTAACTTGTGTAATCACTTTTATCTTACCTCCATAAAAATGCAAATACTTCTTATATATAGGGCATATAACTTAAATGCTGTGCTTAATGGTGATTCATTTTTATGAACCTCGCAGAGTTTTCAGTCTAGAGGGCAGTTATTGTGTGAGAGTCATTTCGTTCAACGTAATGGTGTCGTTTTTGTTATCTTTAGATTTTATGAGTATTTTGTTTTACAAGGCACTATTTGAATTAATAACGCATTGGTTTTGATCATGGCGAACACGCTGGTATATTTGATAGATTCGGCATGGACAGCACAATTAATTGATGGCCTGCGAACCAATTCATGTCGTATTCGTTTGAAAATAAGGGTAAATAAAACCGATGTAGAGTTATTAACCCTGGCTACAGCGGGATAATTCATTGACTACATCTTCTGGGATAGTCTTTTAATGTCAAATGAACAGGAAGAGCTCCTCAAGTCGGTCCAATCAGCTGTCGGACCCACAAGTCATGCCAGATTAGTAACTAATAGAGCAAACTATATCACTTTCCATAAATTTGTGGTGTCATTTCACAATACCAGCACAAAAACTAAAATAATACGCTTCACATTGTTTACGCCACGGGAAACGTCTGCTAATATTGAAACGTACGACCGAAACGGGTGGTGGTGGGGATTGTAAAGATCATTAGGGTAGTCGATAAATGTAATCTAAGGATTTCACTGTACAAAAAGTAGCTCACCAAATTTAGTTCAATGAAGACGTTGCTGTACTTGGTTAAAACCAAACACCATTTGTTCAACTCTTGCGTTTTACTGTCTTGGGTCTTCTTTACGGAAGTGTTTCAATAATTTGCAGATGATAACACACCACTGTATATTAAACTTTTAAAGATGAAGCTTGCGCTGAATATTATGGACAAGATGGTTTTATTATGTGAAGAATTCGGAGATTCTGGAGAAACGTTAGGACTGACTTGGAAACGTATGGCAGAATCTCAACTCTGTGGGATTCCGGTATCTCAGTAGACGTTTGAGTGCTACTCATAGAATTTATTCATCTTTTTAGTATTCTTTATCTATTCTTTATCTAGTATCCTTTATCTAGTATCTTAGTATTCTTTAGAACACTCGCAAGAACTAAAAGAAATCAAAGCGATTAGATATGCCTGAGGGGGTTGAAAGGAGAAGAATAAATTTTAGCTTAAAAATTATAACGCTTTGTAATTAAATTAAGCAAAGTAATTTTTATCGATGTTTTATTTATTTAAAAAAATGCGATCGAATAGTAAAAATTAAATAATCACTAAACAAGCTGTTGTTTACAAGGAGTTGGAACTTACAAGAATACAGTTTTTTTCTTTACTGTAAAAAATATTATCTTTGATATAGTCGAAAGAAAACTTGATCAAATAATTTCATTTTTATTCTCACGTACAGCGACTATAAAACATTCAATAAATTCATTGATTATATTCCATTGACATACTAAATTGGGAAAATGCTCTCTTATGCTAGAAAGAAAATCTGATAGTCAATAAGATTTCCCTGGAGTGCGATGATTCCATAACGCTCTAGGGTTATGGCTATTTTGTTGTTTTATCGCTGATCATAATAATACATCGTCAGACGTAAAATTCGCTTTTAAAGTGAGAATAAAAATACGATACTAAAAGGTAACTTTAAACAATTATGTTCCTCATCTGGAATCATAAAATACATTTGTGTATAGTTACGTTTATAAAATACAATTGATGTAATAATGATTAGATACAAATACATTTTTTACCATTAAATTTATACTTTATTGGCAACTAGTTATTTGGTCATCAACTAATTCCATAAATGGTTAGTAAGAAATAATAAATCGCCAGTTAATAATAATTTTTGGTCAGTAAATAATTGCCAAATAAATAAAGGCTAAGTTAAATTTAATAACTGACAATTTTATATAAATTACTGACCTCTTATTTTATTAACTAACCACGTGTATACCGACCATTTATCGAATTAGTTACTGAAAATTTTGATTAATTACTGACCACTTATAATTTCTTACTGACCAAACATTGAAATAATCATTGACCCAATAAATGCAGGCCTTAACAAATACTCCGTTTTTGTAATTTTTTATATAGACTTATTATTGAAAAAGGATATTTAGCCAATAAAAATGTTGACTGAACTGAAACTGAATTTCATATCACTGATGTTTTGGAAGTGATCGCAATCTGCCAAACTAGTTCTGGTTTTTGTATAAGATAAATTATGGAATTGGTATAATAAAATATGTTTTATTGTTATAAATATGACGCCTTTCCACAAAGAATTGATGAGTGTTAACACTTTTAACATTAGAAAAAAATATTTGACCATTTGAATCGATCTTTCTACGATTTAAATTCCGAAAATTCGGAAACTTAATGATTCTTCTAATACACGAAATTCCGTTATTACACCTGACTCAAATGTCTATCTATGGATTTCTTGGAAACATATAGACGATCGGCAATATAAGTAAGAGCTAGATTTGTGATATATTCTGTCCGAAGGATTCCTTTGTGTTGAGATTCGACGACATTTTGTTCGATTGCGGAGTCACGTCACGTGCGGCAAAACAAATTGAGCGGGAGACCGCGGGTGACGGGTTCAGATCCGGGGCAGGAAATTTGCGTTGCCATTGCGAGGACTCAAGAAACCAAACCTATTTATTAAATAGTGTATTGCAATATTTTAGATGTATTTGAGTGTATTTCAAAATCATGAACTGAGTACAGCTTAAACATTGATCCACGTATGCATAATCGATTTTTCAACATATTTCTTCAATCACTTCATTCGTATCTGACGTTTATTAAAGACGCGTGGAGGTATTAAGAGTTTAGTTTAATATTATAATATATTTATATATATCTGCATTGTTTTGCTTACTTTTCATTGCCTATAACTATGCTAACTATAATATTTCCTATGAATTTGATCGAATGAATAGTTCTTGAATTTTTCGTCGTTTCGAATTGTGATTACGCGAAAGTAACTGAACAGTATTTAGTCAATTGGCTGAAACCTCGAGCTCACTTCTTTTTCAATCTAAAATCCTTTAAATCCACCAAAGAATGACGCTTTGTTTGCGAGGATGCATGACTCATAGAAGTGGGGGTTGGCAACAAATAATTATTAAACTTTGAATACTTCATAACAATACATTCTTCAATGTACATTGTCGAGATTTTAGAACATAAAGTGATTTCCATTAACCTTCCCGTTTTCATACTAAAAAAATCTCTACTGACCTCATGCAGATACCGTGTTGGTTTTGTCATATAAATGCATTTAAGTATTATTTTTACGTCATATTTTGTGAGTAAAATCTGAAATACATATCAAACCATGCGAAATTAACGAAAGACGCAAGATTCGAAATTCTTCATAGCAGAACAAGCTCGAGACTTGTCTTGGTGCCGTTTGAAACAAAACGGTTGCATACGGTACATCTCGGATTGCTACTATACTAATTGTTACTATACTATACTTTTGTTTTCAATTTTTTGTATGACCTATTTCACATATAATTTAAAGATTTAAAGGCTGAAGTAACTCATTGTTACACCATGGATACTGAAGGATTAAATAAAAGTTAAAATATTCAATATTTTTTTAAATTATAAAGGAACGCAGTCGCCATAAACATTATGTAATTCCTGCGATTAATTAATAAAATATGTATCCTGACTGTGAGAATCAGACCGGTTTTAATGTTCGGCCTTTCATATAAAATTTATTATGTTCTACTTAAATTGGTATGATTAAAAAAATTATTATTTTGTATTGCATATTTTAATGGTTGTGTGGCACTCATTACAGCAGTATAATTTCACTCTTAGGGAACAAATAGACGTTTTAAAGCTTTTTTTAAATTACACCTTCTTGTATTTTTTTTTGGAGATATGTAAATTGAAAGATTTTTTCCATACAAATGCTATTATTTATGATGAATATAAAAAGACTACTATATTAATTATTGAGACGCCCCACGAGTATGCCTGCCTACCTTGATCACCTCTAATGCTTGGCTTCTCGAAGGAACATTGTTATCGAATTTAATTGTTACATGCGAGTTGCGCGCCAACCGAAATTTTAAAGCGAAGCGGCGCAGCTTGTTCTCTCAAACTGGTACGTTGCATTATATTATATAAAACCTTATCAATAATTTAATAAAAACAAGTTTAGATTGTTGAGATTTTGTACATTTCCATGTATTTCAGAAATCCACCCACATAAAAAGCACCCTCAGTTGATGTCTTAAATTATTAATAAATACATGGCTTAAGAAATCTTCCAAAACTATTTTAAATGCGATATTTTCACCACATCCGTAAAAAAATATCTTCATCAAAAATGAATACCTACATATATTATTAAAAACTTTATTATTAAAAACCATATTAAGCCGAAATTTAACCATGTAAACAGATCATTAAGTTATTATTTGAGAGTTTAAGTCGTGGATGTCTAGTTTCAAATATAATAAATATGATTTATAACATCAGAATAATTTTGTTACTTGAAAATGCCATTCTTTTAAATGAGCTTGTTAATATTTTATCAAAAATATTAATGATTTTTAGCATTACAGAGTTATTGACAGTGTATTTTCATTTTATATCAGTTACTTAAGAACATTTAAAACCTTACGATAATAAAGACAGTGGTAGAAAAGTGGATAGATGATCAGGGAAAATGAATATGTTGTAGAATATAATATTCATTTTGCTTTGAGAGAAAATAAAAATAATCCTTTCATCAACATGAACACGTATGTTTTATTAAATGAAATATAACACTAGCAAGCGCAAGTATTTACGCTGCTGAGTCTCAATGACTTCTGTTATCTGTACGCCAGCTATGTGGCGACGCGGTTGCGAGGGGGTTATTGCGTCTGAGGGTTGTATATTTACGCAATCCTTGCGAGGGGATGGAGTTTCGTCAGTATACCCTTTGTCACAGTTGGGCAGACAGATGTACAGATGAGGCTTGCGTCCTTTGTAAGTTCAATGTCAATAATATCGCCTTTCTTTATATGCGCATGCGTCAGGTGCACGGTAGGTGTGAGTACCCATTTACTGGTTGCGTTTATTTACTATTTGAATTAAATTTAAGTACGCGAAATTTAATATTTGACTGACAAAACAACATATAAATGAAAGATCGTTTATACAGTAAGTGCAATATGAGTTTATTGACATATCGATCGTAAAGTTCATTACTTCAAGGATTTATACACGAGTTTTATGCATCTTATAAACAGGTGTTTAATAATTAGGTACTTTCCGAGTATGGTCAGTAGGAGGATATTTAGAAATATCCTTTAACTGACGCAAAAATATCAATATTTCGTTTAGTTTTTCAGAAGGTTATCATTTTTGGTGGCATATTAGAGTTATCTGAGTACCGAATCAATTTTCTTTTTAACATTCCCATTTTTTAAATTTACATATAACTGCACATTTAACTAGAATTAAATTTTTTGGGGTTGTCTGACTAATGAACTGGACTTGAGGTCTCACAACGTTTTAGCCTAAGGATGTCCACAATGACTCCTCCACTGAGTTCAATAGCCAAGACTTAGCTACTTCATCATACCAACATACCTACTGTAGTTTTGAATTACGCCTACGAATTATTGGTACTTACGGGCAAGTGTCAAGGACATTTCATTGAGGCGGAGATAGCCGATAGCCGACAAGGAGAAAAACTTGCTTCTGCCTGATTTACACACTCATATTAAGTCCTTTCGACCAAGAATTTTCTTTATCAGTTGCATGAATTTGCTCGTGGCTTTTTTTCGTTTTTGTCACTACTTATCTGTGTGAAAAAACTATGGCGAGGCCGGATGGTGGTGCTCCGTAGTTTGGAGATCCCACTGAACTGAACGATCAATATAGAAGACGACGTTTATTCGGAATCACTTATAAGTCCTTTATTAAAATCATTGTCAGCTTAAATAACTTGATGTTTGATACAACAGCAAATTCTATTCTCAGAGAGAGTAGGATGGATACGAGGGGCAGAAAAGAGACTGGTTGCCAGTGTTGCTACCAATTTCTTCCACTGCTTATGGTAAACAACTGTGGAAGAAAATATTGAAAAAATATCGCAGATCCCTCCTTCCAAAAGTCGCTTTACCCAATATAAGGCATCGGGTTTATTGTAGGAATTTCAAATACGCGGAAAAACAAAATTCGTAACTTCGAAATGGAACAATATTTATTAATATGAAGAACAGCAAATAATATAGACCTTTTTGTAGAAAACAAAGTTATCACGTATGAATAATGACCTATATAAATGTCTCAATACAATTATTTATCCACAACTCAACACTTCATAGAATTAATGCACCGTCAACGGTCAGAATTCAGAACGCAACAAATAAATCTTTCGTCGGCAGACGTTTATTATTTAACGTCAATTAAAATTAAAAATCTAATTTCTTTTAAAAATTCATGCTCGAAAACACATGGAAAGATTATAAGTATTTTAAAGGTGAATACGTCTTTTTCTATGTACGATTTTTTCCTAGTACTGTAAGATTATGTGGTCCGTGGTCAAAATTACTTATGCCAATTTATCGGTTATCTTTATAATATTGACAGGGTGTGTTTTTTGGAAACCTGTATGACAGTCTAGACTTTAATACTATTATAAATGTTTATCCTGTTCTATTTACAATAATCCGTTAGTAATCTGGATTGTTACCGTTTATTACTAGTAATCTACTGATGTTGGCTTAAAGCAATTATTTCCATAATTTGTGTTTCCATGTCTAGAAAACGGTTAGAGTTAAAGTATTATTAAGTAGTAATATGTACTTCAAACAATTGAAAAGTTTTCAAAGTTCTAGCTAGTTTGAGTTGATCAATAACGCCAATAATTTTAGTATTTTTTAATGAAATTTCATGTCAGCTCCCAAATTGGACCATATGGACCTATTGGAGATTATTTCAACAGATATTTTTCTTCGAAAAATACTTAGTTACTCAGTTGCTCAACCTCTCTTTTTCAAAAAACGTAAGGAAAGAAAGATATTACAGGACTAGTGGTTAGCCAATCGCCCTTGAAAATCCCTGTTTTTAGGACCGGATGCGTGGGAGGGAATTGTAGACATCACAGACATTCATTCATGCCTTGGCGCAGAATCCTATAAATAAATTGATTGAAAAATCTATATGAAACTGTACGATTCGAAACTGCGAGTAGTGCAACCGAAACCAACGACGTTGACCACTCAACCACGGACCCAGCTTTTTTTGCTTTTTGCCTTCCAATTTTAATTACTTTTTTTTATTTTTTTGATTGTCACTAGCATTGAAGCTTTGGTATTTTCAGATGGATTCGGCTGCTCGTTTGAGGAAATCTGTTTCCCCAATTTTAATTATATAAAAAAGTTTCAGCGTTGCTCTGACCTCTAAGCATGACATGATTACATTGACTATCACTTAATCCCGTATAAGTGATGTTTTAAAGCCAGTTTTGTCATTCCAATAATACCAAGTAATCCCAGTCTGACGTTCAAATAATATTATTGTCCAAACAGCCCTTGAGATGGCCTCAGGTATCCATTTAAAATGCAGGTACCTTTAACTAATGACATCTCAGGGAGATCACTCGTCTATGAGATTAGATGTGAACCTATCAACGCTATAATGTGACCCTGCAACGACCTGTATAAACAAGATAAAATTAAGATTTTTTTAAGCTATGACAAGATTCAATGAAAATACAACAGTATATAACAACAAAAAAACAAGACTGTTTTTGTCTATGGATTTGGCGGTAACCTTATGGAAATTCATTTTTAATATAAAATTAATATTGTTTACTTAGTTATTCCACTGGCTTTGTTACTGACGTAACGCGTTTCGCTTCTTTAAGAAGCAACTTCAGACTAATTATATCGCAAGGTTATTTATTTCTAAGGAAAAAAATGATTGAATTTAAAATGAAAGGTAGGGTGTGTTTGTTTCCTTCTACTAGACCTGGGTAGGTGGTAAAACATAAACAATGATGATAATAAATACCATAACATTACTTATTACAAATTAATTGAGTCTAAATTAATAAGTTCTAGAAAAAATTTTCTCTGTATCATATCAATGCATTGTAAGTTGTAAGTATATAAATTATTAATTAAAATATCAGAGACCTCACAGTTTAAATACAGTATACTTTTTTCTAATCGCCACCCCCTCTTCTTGAGTTGTATATATTAAATTAATATTATATTGTTTGGTTAATGATCAACAATGGTGTTGTCAAGACGTATTGAAAATTTTCATATAACGTGAGAAGACCCGCATCGAAGAGAGTCGAATGACTGGTTATCGAACGTCCTGGAAGGGCTAGGATCTCAAACAAACGCCATTTCAAATCCGGTTCAACACTTATTTATTTTAATAGAAGATGTAGTGGTCTAAAAAACACAAAAATACTATTCCTAACACATAAAATTGATTCTACATTTACATTTACTTAACAACTGAATTTACTTTAAGTTATAATACAAATGACACGACAAACGATTTTAAATTAAGTCCAACGCAAACCAAACACAAATAATTCACTTTTGACCTCCGCCGCCACGAGGCCGGCAACTCACCCGGCTCGACAGATCGTAATCGACTGTCCACAGATACAATTAAAAAACTCCCTGCATCGTCGGAGCTACCCCTTTCCGTCAAAAATGAAATTGAACGAGCGACCTTGGCAACAGTAGGCCGATCCTCCGAATTATTGTCGTTACCGCTGGGTGATTTCAGTTCTGGACCGTAATGAAACTTAAACTTAACAAATAAAAACCAGGGTGTGTCAAACGATATAATGTTTTGGCAAAGTTATGTTATTCACAGAACAAACTCGTCCGGTTTCTGGCTGGCTCTATGACTTATGCGCACACAAAAATTGCATTAAATACAGATATGTAGAATATGTACGTGAATGTCTGCTTATCTTTGTGAATAAATCAGAATACACACACAATTCACAACTATACAATTGTAATATGTAGCCGATTACTTTTGGTTTCAGTTTGAATCTTAATATAAACTCTCAAACTTGGCTTGAATTTACCGGATTATTTCCTATGATGGTTACAGTACAATATAGTACAATATAATGCTTTTCAAATCATCTTCAATGATAAAATATCTATTTCACACCTAAATATTTCATTATATTACATATCGCTCGCTGTCATATGTTTTACAATGACTTTGTGTTTCTTTGTCAAGTTAAAATTATGACTTTTATTATCTATTTATCTAGATTCTAGAATGACAGATATTCAGTCGCTGCAGTGTTCTCGCGATTTACTCCGGAGCATATTAAATTTCATATCTGCGAGCATATTTGACGGGCTAGCGCACGACCTGCTTCGTTGCACGTGCACGCTGCACATGCACATTATTCGTGCATTTCTTAGCGCGATTCGCGACAGGTGACCTAAGGTCATTAAACGTTTTAAACTTACTATGTATTACGTTAATCTTGTTCAAGTGGCTCTGTTTTTTTATACTATTTCTAGTCAATCTCTACATCGTCGTTCTTCCGATATTTGAAGAGTCAAATGAGATGATTTTTTTATTTTTATTTGGTTGAGTAGTTATTAATCAAGATAGCATATGATACACCAATCAATGTGCAGTCATTACTCTATTTATACATCCATAGTTTCAATTATTAAATTTGTTAATTAATTTTTAAATTAGTTTTAAAAATATAAACGTTTCAACAAAAGGTACGTTAACCTTTATAATATAAAAAAAAATCATGAATTTTACTAGGACTCTCGGTAAGGCAGTCGCTTTCTAAAATTTTAGAAAACTAATTGAAACTAGAGAAGGGGGAGGTTAAAGAAACTAGCATTTATATCAAATACTATGTTCCGTTCCCCAAGACTTTTATATATAATACCCCAGACCGCTTTGTAGACGCTTTTTATTATTATAGGTACAAAATTTTCTCATGACCTAAGTGTTCGCAGTTCGCGGTGTATAATAAAATAAAATTTTATGCAATTGACACACAGTTCCGACGTACTAGCTTCTTTAGACATTCAGTATTTTAATTTCAATACCGTCATCTATAACGGGCACGGTTATACTAGTATAAATATAGATATGATAGGAAGAGATGAAATAAACTTGTGTTCAACATCATAGACATATCCAATATTGATGGGATAAAATATCAATGTATTTAGTTCTACACAATAGTATTAGTTAGTTGACAGCCTTAGTTCTGACGATGGCATTAAGCCGAAATAGCAATCAATTAACTAATAAAGTTTTGTAGAACTAAATGCTTTGATATTTTATAAATACCAATTCAATCAAACTACAGTATTGGATATAATTATATATCATGTTTGAACATTCAATATACACAAACGGGGTAGCTGGGTATTTGACCTCACATTTAAATATACAGCACTAAGCACGATATCTCATTTTTTTATTCGTTCTTCACTTCTATCTTCAAAAAAAAAATTTTTTAATGTGTTATAACTTAAATATTGACTCGTTTATAGATTTGGAATAGTGTTATGAAAATGTATAAAGTCCTACAAGTCTTGTCAAATATTGCTGATGGCTATATCACCATCATATTTTCTTCGCGACTATTTAACTATCTGTCTTATTTTTCTTACGAAAACGTGTGTTTGAAAATAATTGTTGTCAGCCAATTTACTGGAAGCTTCCTGTATGTATCTTTGCCCCGTGATGCCCTCTCACCCCACACGTCCGACCTTTACCACACTATTATTTGTTTAGAGCGAATATTGTTAATTCAAAAACAACTAAACAAAATTTGGATTATTGAGATTTTGTACACTTCCATGTATTTTGTCACTAACGACCCGGGTTTCGCCTTTCGGCATCTTCAGGCATTCGAGCACACGAATGGACTCGAACTGAGAGACAGTAAACAGTGTCTAACGCTTATATAGAAGATAAAAATGCGACAAATATCATTTACGAGGCAATACATTATACGTCTGAGAGCCACACCGATACCTGAGTTAAAAATTTCGGAAATCGCCTTAATCCTTATTTTGTAAACACCATATTAACAGAGTGACGAATTGCCGAAGGCAAATTACCGCTTTTCAACTTCTTTTAGAAATACCAGTGATTTTACAATTATAATAGTATTGTGGGTTTTGACGGGATGTAATTCGACGAATGGGTAAATATATACAATCATTCCACATTTGGTGACATCTGTTAGGTGTTTCAACGTATCGGATATAATAGCGGAGAATTAGGAAGGTTCAGCTGCTCATTCAAGATTGGTAATGAGTTTAACTGGGCTCTATTAATTTCTAAAATTTCCTGATAAAATAATTTATGATCCCCCATGTTTTTATGCAACAGTTTAACCCCATCATCCGCATTAAACGTATGGTTCTCCATTAGCAAGTGATTTGCGAATGTCGAAGTTTCTTTTTTAATCTAAAGGCAGCTAAATGTTCTGATACCCTTATATCTAATGTACGTGTGGTTTTACCCACATAGAAATGTTGGCAATCATTGCATTGTAATTTATAAATACCAGATTTGTTCTTAAAGTTTACTCTATCTTTATTGTTAATAAGTAATTTGCCTAGAGAGTTTTTGCAATAGAACGCCGGTCTAACACTATCAGCGAGTTGTTTTTTAATTTTAAAGCTTGTACAACCTAAATAATTAATTCTATGCCAGATTCTGGGGCGGTCTATGTCTTTAGACAAGTTCCCAAAATATAGCATCTTTTCTGCTAATTTACGTTGTTTTTTTGATACAAGACTATCTATAAGAGACGCCTCATAGCCATTATTAATGGCAATTTGTTTAATAATGTTTAGTTCGTTTTCAAAATTAAATTTATTTAGAGGTATAGTGACTAATCTGTGAACCTGAGAATGGAAAGCAGCCAATTTATATGAGAAAGGATGGTCTGACTTAAAATGGATCGTGGCTTCTGAAAACGTCTGTTTTCGGTAAATTTTAAATTCATGAATGGAGTTTTTAATATCAATATTAAATGCCTGAAGATGCCGAAAGGCGAAACCCGGGTCGTTAGTGACAAAATACATGGAAGTGTACAAAATCTCAATAATCCAAATTTAATATTGAAATTCCATCAAGCACCCTCAGTCGATGTCTTAAACTAAACAAAAGATAAACCATCTCCATTTTATAACAATGTTTACTCATTTTATGTTGTATTATAATAACAAGGTATATATATTTTTAATCGGTACATGGCTTAAAATTACATATACCTCGGTTTTTTCAAAGCTTTATCGTTCGAAAAAAACCAAAAATTATTTCTGAAAGCATCAATAATGTTTTGGAACTATCAACAAGATTTTTTTTCTAAATATTTTTAGCATTTGGAAGAAGCTGTTGAAATCCGAGTTGGCGATTTGATCATTGCACATTGGGATGACATTAGTAATTGTTGTCAGTCCGTGTAAACCTTGTACGTTAATTACTTGGAGTCAGTGTATCCGATTTCTTCTCTATCGAATATTATAATGATAAAATTACTTAATTCCTGATAATAAAAAATATAAGGTCTTTGTCAATCCATTATTACAACATATAATCCATTTTAGTAACATTTTACATATTCTAAATATCATACAATATATTGTTAGCAATAGTTTAATTTCAAAATTTCGTTTGTACTTATTTGGTGGAGGAGGGGGAAGGGGTTGACTACCTTTTTGTGGTAAAGGGGACAATGGCTTCAATAAGATCAAGGAACACTTAAATAGATTCAAATGTACGTATCGTTCAATAGTTATTATTTTAGAAATAGAAAGCTTTACTAACGATACGAAAAAATATAAACCCACCAGAGGACGCTAAAGTAATTTGGCAGTGATTTTCAACTTCATTTTATTTTTATGTATGAACACATTTTGCAATATAGAAGTAACACGAGTTATAAACTAAATAATTTATTTCAAATTTATATTTATCAAAGATAAAACTGGTATACTTCTTAGTCAACAATATTAAATACAATCCGCAAATCATTTTTAAATTAAATTTAAGTATCCATAACACATTAAAGTGTTTCTCTTATCGGTTTGATACAAAACAAATTATAAATACCGTAATCAGGCTCCCAAAAGGCAGCTCTCTGCACTAAATTTATTTTTGTCTACCACTTAGCAGAAATGTTTTAATCCCACAATCAATAACGTTTGTCATTAACAAAACGAAATGTAAAGCAATAATCATTTGTCAAGATTAAAAACAAATCAATATCCCCGACACATTTTGTAACAAACGATCCAGTACTCCCCATTCAACACGCAGCTTTTTATAAAGTGCGTGCAAAATGCAACACCCGTACTCCATAATATTGTATTGTTATTATTATCGATAGGGGAGCAAGGGAAGTATTTACTTACATAGAAATTCTCATTCGAGTATCTGCGTACAATTCTTATGAACAGGGTATTTTGCTAACTGTTATTTCACATTAGAAATAATATGTAGGTATGATTATTAAGCCATATCCACTACTGATAAGGAGCACTGGACTCCTCGTTAAGTGTTTTAAATGTAATTATTTTATTATATCTAGTTGTAAGTCAAAGCCTTCAAAATTATTTTAAGAAAAGGTAAGAATAGAACGACATGATTTTAGACACACACATAGTTTTGACAATAATTTTGCTAGTCAATTCACATATGAAACTAAGGCGTGATATTAAGTTAACAGCCAGTCTTTATACCTACACATTTGTACCAATTCAACTCACTAGAAAATTTCAAAATATCTGTCATTTTCATTTTAAGTACTAAAATACAATATTTAACGTTTTACTTTTAATTAAAAAACGGTGTTTTTTTTTAATTTTACACTATGTCAGCTGAAATCAAACATGAATTTTCATAGTTCAGAATGTGATCGAATATGTCTTTTTTAATAATGACAGCAGTATTTTTATACACTCTTGTGGGAAGGTTGGGCATAAGAATGATAATCAGTCGTTTTTTCGTGTTTAAACCTTCTCTTAAAATAGCCCAATATTCTCCATAATCTCCAAGCGGATAACCAAAAATGGGTTAAAAATATGTACAAAACAAAGTACACATACTAAATGAATAGTTAACCTTGATTTGTTATGAAAATATGAGTTCTATAATTTGACGATACATATATTGATTTTTTACGAACAACAGTTTGAAAGCAGTTAAACTTCTTATAACTCTGTTAATTTGGAGATGGCGATGTTTTATTTTGTACACAGTTCACCAGATTACTTCCTTCTGTTGTTCAATGCGTTAGAATGATTTATATTTGTGGTTATTCTTTAAAACTGTATTTGTTGTTTTATGGCAATGTAAAATATTTTTGACGTGTTTTGTTAGCCGACGTTTTATTACTGAATCGTGGCATTAAGTAAGTATTAAATAACCAATTATTAATTAATTTGTAGATAACGATCAACGCTGTCAAATAAATCCACGTGTTAGCTTTATAGTATTATCATTGTGTATAATATAATTCATTAGATTGAAATCAAAAAGTATTTCGTTTTCAATTTTAGTTTAAAGATAAAGTCGATTTAATTATTGGCATTGAACACGTTATAATACTTTGATATCATTTATTTGACACAAAAAAATGCTCTTTTAATTATGAAGCAATTCATTGTAAAAAATATTTTTTTAAGGATTCTAACTAATTAATTAATAAATGGTGTGAATTTAACGAATATGAATCAGAAAATGATATAATTTGTAATCAAAGAATACAGTACATATGGAATGCTAATTGAGCTCATCTCAACAGAATTTTTCTACGAGAAAGCTTGTTAATCAGTTTTTCAACCTCTCTCATGATCAATGGCTAGCTCATTGCACTCGCTACGCCCATTTTTAGGATCGGATGGATAAGAGGGAATTTTAGTCATCATCAACCATCCATGTCTTCGAACAGAAATCCATAAATCGATTAAAAAATAAATTTACAAAACTGTCCGTAATGGGATTTGAACCTGTCAGATCCGTAACCGTAGCCAATGTCGTTGACCACTACACCACGAACCCTACATATGGAGCATATGAATTTCTAATATAATAAACTGAGAAGACCCCGGATCGAAGAGAGGCGAGCGGCTGGTTATCCAGAGTCCTGGAAGGGCTGATCTCAGACAAACACCATTTCAGATCCGGTTAAAAAAACTTATTTATTTTTCCATTCAAGATGCAGTGGTTTCACATTACACAAATATAAAAATCTTAACACATAAAATTGATTCTACATTTACATTTACTTAGCAACTGAATTTACTTTAAGTTTTAATACAAATGACACAACGAATTTAAATTAAATCCAACGCAAATCCAAACACAAAAACAAACAAACAGTTCACATCGTCACATCACTTTCGTCGCGACGAGACCTCGTTCGTCCGACTCGGCAGCTCGTCATCGACTGTCTACAAAAATTCAAAAAAACTCCGTGCCAAGTTGGAGCTACCCTTTTCCGTAAAAATGGACTCGTCCAGCGGCCGAAGCCCGGGGGCTTCTTAAATGCCTGACAACAAGAAAGAGCGTATTCTGCGAATTATTGCTCTTTGCCGCAGGCCGATTTCAGTTCGGGACACTAATGACACTTATACTTAAGAAAAACCAGGGTGTGTCAAAACCAAGTTGTTCTATGATATTTTCTTGTTACTCAGTCGCTCAATCTCTCTTTTTAGGAGACGGTAAAAAAGAAATACAGGCTAGGAGAGCACTAGTAGTTAGCTAGTCGGTCTAGCTAAGCTAAGTTTTTATATCGGACGATTGAGAGGACAAATCTAGAAATTGACGGAACGATTAATTTATCAAATTGTAGCCAACGATGTTGACAAATCGGCTATATGTCAGCAAGTCATTACGTGCATTATAATAATTGAGAGAAATACAATCATTGATACTAATAAAATAAGAGTACTAAATGTCAAAAAGTTTACACTAATACAAATTTCTCTTGACAATTATATTTCTTACAGAGTTACATAATATGTTTATTTTCTAATAAACCATTTCCCTGCAATTAAATTTGATGTGTTTTGATATTTGATATGTTTACATGATGCTATCAGCGAATAAATTTAATTTATCCTTTTACAATATATCAGGGCTTTCGGAAAACCGTTACTTTTGCCGGAATGAAAACCTGAACCCAACGGAAAAAATATCGGTTTTTTCGGTCTTATACATGTTCAAACATACGCAAAGAAATCACTGTCGATCGTATGATGTATATCGACATATTTCTTATTATTTAAAATTATGTTATTTCAAACATTTAATAGCTACGGCCGTGTGATGAAGCATAATCATTGGTTTTGTAGCGTGGCGCCGAGCTATCTTACTAGTATCATATAATTTTCTAAATTATGGAAGACAATATATTTTTAATACAATCTGTATATTTACATGAACCGGAGCGAAAACCGAAACGAAAAAAATATCGTTTCGAAGCCCTGCAATATACCGTCCTTTCATATTTAATTGATTCTTCCTTCTTTACAATTAATTCTGTCAAATCTCTATTAAGATTGTCGGTTCTCAGTGTAGTATCCGAAACCATCACGCAATTTCAACTAATCATTATCTATTAGGTATATTCCACAGATTAACACCGCTTTGCCTCTCATAATTGGTTGCTAGGAACGTCTTTGGATGAGTTATTCAAAGATGAAAAGATGTCTAAAACAATTTTTCTTTTGTATATCAGTTGTAGCAAATGTATAATATATTATATTGCCAACATTTTTATAACTCTTTTGACAAAATGCTGTATTGCGATTCTTTGTATAGGTAGTATTATTGTTCAACCGGGGTGTGCAATGCAATACGGTGTGGGAGTAGATTGTCGCCATGGGAATATTGGGCATTGTTCTGTTGAGATAATAATTGATGTGCTTCATATTGGGTAGGGGGATGTCGTGCACCTTTAACCACTGCAATGCCGGGGATTCGTATGGCTTTATTGGCAATCAAAATATTAGTCAGATAAATATATATCTAGATTCGATGCTATCTTCACCCGCATGCAAAGTTGTATTACATTTTGAAAACAATATTCAAATGGATATTAATACTTTGTTTGTTAAGATATTTATAAAACAAGGACATATAAATGAAGCCTGGTAAGTGTGAATATAAAGTATAACGATTTAAATTACTTAAAATTAAATAATTTGTAATATATTATGTTTACAGAACGCATAGTCTCTTTTTCATTCATCGTTATCACCATATAATTGTATCCAGTCTCCTCTGGCTGAAAATAGTGTGCCCTACTTTTTTTACTAGTGGTTGGCTACCGGTTTCACTACGTCCCGTTTTCAGGGACCGGATGGTGGGGAGGGGGTTCTAGACAGGTTCTCACAAACAACCATGTCTAAGAACAGAAATCCATGAATCAATTGAAAAATCAATTTATGAATCTATCTGTACCGGAATTTGAACCTGTCAGAACAATGATCGAAGCCAACGACATTGACCACTGCAGAACGAACCACCAAAAACCTTTGATTGAATGCTAATTTATATTGAAAGAATTTTCGACTATATAATATTTTTATGTAGGTTACATTATGCATTTCTCAAATTTTATTATGTAATTAAGTACAATACTATAAATATTGTTTCTCCACATTTTAATTATGAATTGAAAATTTCAACTTCTTAATAAGTGAAATTTTTAAAAAGAAAACCTTTATAAAAACCATCTTTTTTGCACTTATTTTGCAATTTAATCAAAAGATAAAGACTCAGGAATTTTTTCGCTTTTTCAATTAAATTTTAATACGTATGGATTTGGCTTAAAAATTGTGTTTTAATTTTTGTAGTGATACAGATTTACGAAACATTATGCTTGTTATTATTATTCATTAGCAATATAGACGAAGCTAATTGACAAACAATATTTTATTTCTTAATGCTAAATACACTCAGCGAAATCAAGAAGTGACCAATATACTACACGGATTTTGTATACATTGCGATAAAGGCGAACGCTCTGAAAAGACAAGGCATGATGACTAAAGTATGAGACAGACTGTCGTTGTCAGTATATATGAACAAAGAAGGAAGGACTGGATTTGTTCTGTCATCGCCCGCCGAACGGGATTCTGCCAATGCCTACTGAACTGGGATTCTGTCGCTATTCGTCGAACTGAAAACATCTCTGAACTGTATGATTGCCATCATCCGTGTCTACTGTTAAATCGTGTTCAGCATAAAACTAAATGGAAATATATTCCTAAATTTTTATAAACATATTGCTTTTCTGCCAAGAATTGGCAATTAACACTATTAAAGTGAGGAATCCGTTAGTATATTTTATTCTGTGTAATTATAGTCTGTTGCTGTATTCGAATGATAGCGTTCTAGGTTTTTTGACTACTCGTGTGTTCAAGGCTTGAAATCTTCCAAAGGAAACATTCATTTACAGATTTTTGATTTGGCATTGGTTTCTCAAATATTCTATATATGCTTAGCCTTTCGTTACAGATTGTATACAATGATGGTTTTATACGGCATGCTTTATAAGCCGTCAAAGTGTTAAGAAAGGGGGATTCCTGAACTATTAGCCGATGAGGGGTGCCATATGGGGTCACATATCGAACCCCAAATATAATGGCTGGATGAATCAAACGGCCAACATTAACGCTTAATGCTTTATCGATTCGAATAATAGGACGTTAAAAATAATTGAATACAGTATATTATTCCATATATTTTGATTATTATTTTATCTTAAAAACATTGATGAATATTTCTACCATAGTTTGCTAACGTCTATTTCAATTATGAATATTTTCAAAGACAGTCATTGTGATATTTGTAAACCAATAAGATTCACGAAAAATCAGAAACATACAACAACGTAACTAGCTAAATAATGTAATACTTATGTACTCATAATTTCAACCATTCTAAATTATTAATTCTTTCATTCGTTTTCCTCACTAGTGAGGTTCGCGACCTCCGCCTATCGCAATAACTCAGTTTCCCTTGCCGATCCTTCGCCACTCTCTCCTGCAGTCCGTTACTCTCAGTATCGTCGGTAAAGAGAGGATTAGAATGATTGTTTTAAGATTTTTCAAATTCAAGATACCATATTTGCCGAATGGATACTGTTTTTTCCGAACCACCCCAACTACCAATGTGGAGCATACGGACTCCTAATGGATAATTTCAACAGAAGATTTTCAACGAAAACTGTTTTAAAGTCAATCAGTCAACTTATATTTTCAGACAAAGTATTTATCTATTTTCAGATTTTGGGTGGCCGTTCAAAATATTTCTACTGCCGCAGGCAAAAAGATCGCCGTGACCCACGACACAATTTACCATAAGGGCTAATTTTGAATCTCTCAGCCCGATTCACTGTTTATCCGTCATATCATTAACACGTCTTTTGTAAACCACTGTTCCATTTTTTTTTGTATAACGTGTCTTAAATTGAAAATAATTGTAGTATCATTGTATTTTAACTGACCAACTGCATTTATTATTAAAACAAAACGCAACACATAACTAGTGCTTTTATTGTGAATTGTCATGGAAAGTGGAATCCTATCATCCTCAAGCGAACCTGCAAGAAGAGTTCTTTTCAGTTTACATTAATATAAAGAATTATATATTTTAATTGAAAACACTTCAAAACGACTGTAAGAACACCCTGTTGGTTCATATATCTTTATTATTTATGTGCATATTGTCACCACCCATGGCACCATAAATACCATTTGAAATTTGCTTTTATGGGGGTCTTCTTTTAGGGCTTTTAGATGAGTTTTTGTGACAGGATTTACAGTAACAAAACGATAAAATGAAAATAAAACTCTCGATTTCCATTTTTATAAAATGAGATTAAGACTGCGAGCCCCTTTAAAACAGCTGTTTACAAAGGGCACGTCATTTTATTTTGTCTCATTCAAAAATATTTTTTGTAGAATTATTATTGATGAAAAGAACTACATTATACAAATCTAACCCTACATCCTACATGCTATAATACAAACTAACTTGCAAAAGGTATACAATTCATTTTGAGTCGTTCATAAGAATTTGTAGTCATCCACATCATTGATTTTGCATTTGTCTGTGATAAAAAGTTGATGGAATTTTTTACGTACATTATTTTTCAACTCAATGTCGAGCATATAGGCCTCTTAATAGAAGTTTTTTTTAATAGAGCTGGTTGTTATCCAGTCTTTGAAACTCTCTTGTTAAAAGAGAGTATTTTTATTTATAAAATAAATCTGCGTTATGGCAAAAGTTGATATGTCCGTTTTTGTCATTTGGTTTTATTTTCACAATAAAATATTTGAAAGCATGTGATGGCAAAATTCTGTATTTAAGTCATTATCCATGAAGAGATTTATTGAATAAGTGTATCATTCATTAGGAATTATCTTAAGAAGGTTAATAAGTCTTCTACTGTGAGCAGGGACGGCTTTTGCAAAGGAGCAAATTGTGCACTGCACTCCAATGAGTCCCATGTACATATTCTATTAATAAATGATATTCAAACATAATAATTATACTAATTCACTCATTTTAAATTTCCCGCGTGTTCCCGATAGGAAAATATTGCAAAAAAAGAAATTATTCCGCGCCAATTCAGAATACGCATGAAAGTCGGTTGATGACGCGTAAGGAGAGCATAACACGCTGTGCACCCCCAACCGAGACACAGACGGTTAAATTTAGTATGGTATTTGTGACGTCATGCCAGTATGAACCACGTGACACATAATTTTTGTATGCAAAAGTTGGTCGACGTTGGAGCATTGCACTCCCTATAAGCTAAAATTTTTGGGCCGAAAGAACGAATGAAATTAACGAAACGAGCGTTACGATGAGTTATCGACATGCTTGCAATAGGTAGTTGTACGGATTTTTACCTTTGATTTCAATATAATTCCCTAACTACACGTACAATAATAATAATATATACCTACAATGATAACTTTCTGATTGATCAATCATATTTATAACATAATAGCTATGATTGTGTTTCACAGTTAAGGAGTTTTTTTTCAATATTTAAGATAAGACAGCTTAAAATGTTTTTAAGGGCTGGCTACAGGTATTTCATAATGTTCAACTGTGTATTCGGCTCGGTCTTATAATATACATTCTTCTAATATTTATACACTTCAATAATGAATTCTACAAATTACTTACCCCATTATATTATCCACTATGTAATATAGTAAGCGATAATATATTGGATCAAACGAAAAACCATTTCATTTGCCAAGGTCATTTAATTACAGTTAAATTGACTTTCAGTGAAAAATTTCCGGGTTAACACAGAATTTTTCCAATTGCAGACTTTAATGTCAACTTAAAAATACGATTTCATGGTAGAATTAATCTTTCACGAATAAAATCGTACAATCCAATGTCGGAATTTAAGGTTAGCAACATCCAAGAAGAGGAGGATGGATTTCTTACACAAATAGGTGAATCTTTTCTTGCACCCCCTTAAATTCTTGTCACCGGCCGCCACTGACTGTGAGCTATGGTAAAACTGACATTTCAACTTCTGCCATAACGCCACAGAAATACAATAGTCGTAGATCATATTTAGTACGAAAAAATATTTGATCATTACCGTTTATGTAATTATGTTCTTACATATTTTTTATAATCATTAGAAAACAACCATTGCATATATTTTTTTAAATGTCCATGATCATAAGCCAGTGGTAGGGAATCAGCGTCTTTCTACGTCCTCAATTACGGCTGTTTGGATGAATCCATATTTTTCATTTCTTTGTATTCATTCATTTACAAAATATTGTACATACATTTTAAAGTATCCATATCATTCTAATTGATTTTCCCTTAATGCAGCCTTATATTAATACTTTTGATATGAAAAGGTTCGTCATCCATTCTTAGTCGGTGTTATTTCATAAAGGCTTTCAATTAAATGCAGTTTTGCTTAGATCATATTCACTTAAATAAAAATAATTTTCACTTATAACAAATACATTCCACAAAAAACAAATTCTTTCACTAAAAATAAAGTGATGCCACAAAATAAAATATATTTTAGCATTGAAGAAATATATTACACTTACGAAAAAATATTTTCAAATAGATAAATAATAGTTTTCACCCAATATAAATACTCACACTTTGAAATCGGTAGTTGCACGAAGCTGAAATGAAATGTCACTTTCCACGCATTAGAATACATTACACAAACCAAACCAGACCAACCCTAACATAACCTACTACAAATTAATTCGATTTGTTAAAAGAATTCATGACTAAGTGGAAACTATTAACATCAGAATTTGAGTGTACTAAGTTAATACTATGTAATCCAAAGTGCAAACTATTGAAATAAAACATTCAAGAATACCAAGTGAACACTATTTAACACAAAGTGCAATCATCTATAACCCTTTCATAAACATGTAAAGAAATCAGGTATATTTGACAATTATTTTAAAATATCGTCAATGTTTCACACTTTTGCCACGTCAGATGTTTGGAGCTGCGGTCAGTCAGTAGCCGCAGAGTTAACAAACAAATTGGAATGCATATAACATTTACCGGCTAGTTGTGGAATTCAATCACATCTGTGAACCGGATGCGGTTGTCCACCGTATATTGGGATGTGACGTCACATTTACCGGCCTTATGATTACAATCGGCCATTGTTGTCGAGCGACATGGTAACAATGTTATTATTCCATAGGCAAATCCTTGCGGTGACAACGACAGACTTGGAGACAATTAACTGATAGATATTTACATGGAATGGTAATCCATTATTTAAGTATAGATCTATAAGCACATTATAATATCATTTGAGTTATTCTGTTGCAATAATTTAAGACATCAACTGAGGGTGCTTGATGGAATTTCAATATAAAATTTGAATTGTTGAGATTTTGTACATTTCCATGTATTTCGTCACTAACGATCCGGGATTTCCCGTCATCTTCAGGCATTCAAACTAATAAAAGTAAACAGTTTACAAACAATTATTGGGCGAGTGTTCCAAAAGTCAGCCGTCGCCAGTGGTCGCCCTTTTCAGCTTAAAACTTAAATAATAGTGGATACATTTAAAAAAAAAACAGATTTTTTTAAATACAAAGTTTTTTGTTTTCTCTTATACTGTTTACTCTTATACTGCTTAGTGAATAGAAGAAAGATGAGAAAACAAATGGCTCGCGGAGAATATAATAATAATTGAACCGTTATACATTTGTTTTCTTTACGCAGTAATATCAATCGATTAAGCGAATCGTATTCGATTTGCATCTTATTGACTCGTTTACCATGTCTAGGTATTGATAATGTATAATATAGTGTCCGTGGCGCAGTTGGTAGCGTCGCTGGCTACGGTTACGGATGTCTCGGGTTCAACTCCCGGTGCGGTCGGTTTTCATATATTGACCTATCAATCGATTTATGGATTTCTGTTCGTAATCTGAGTCCTCCCTCCCACCCATCCCATCCTCACGGGGCGTAGCGAAAGCGATTAGCTAACCACTGGTCCTGTCCTAGCCCTATACTTCTATCCCGACTCTCTTCTAAAAAAAAAGAGAGGTTGAGCAACTGAGTAACAAGCAGTTCTCGTAGAAAAATTCTGTTAAGATATCTTCATTAGGAGACCATATGATCCACATTAGGAGTCGACATTGATTAAAAAAAAAATATGTATATTGTATTATATAAAATCGTAAGCATTTACGTATACATGTCATCAAAGTTTTTTCAGTGTATTACTTGGTTTTTTTTAGGTTTACTTTTTTGTATTTGTAGAATAATTCAGGCTCCCCTTAAAGGACCACTTGTCACAAAAAGTATCATTGACAAAATGATAATTTTTAATTTAATATTATTATTTTGTAAACATAAGCGCCTAGCTTCTTACAAAGCTATTTTTAGCGGCGAGTCTGTCGAGAAGACTTGTTTACGATCTCAGAGGCAATCTAATTATAAGGGTCGAACTTAGAAGTTCAAAAAAGTTTTATGAGAGGAGAGCATTAAGGGTACAAGATCAAAGAAACCGGCGCCGTTCAAGTAACAGGGACGTAGACCGACGCTCAAAAGGTTGGTGTCCTTGGTGGCACCCAATCTTAAATGACGTGCCCTGCATTTTAATTCGTAAAAGGGGCAAAGTCTCGCGTACATACGAATTTATTTGCATACGATTATTGTCAATAATATATTTTGTATAATATATTTTATTCAAAAGTATTTATATTATATCCATTGTACTCCAAGTAGTATGTTTACCGTCGATTGTGCGATCCGGGGGGCTTGAATCCTGCTTTTATTTTTCTACCAACAAATTATAATTGATATTCTTTATTTTTCACTGACTGTGTAACTGGTGTGACGTGTGATTTTTCACACAAAATTTAATTTAATATGACAAATGAATTTCCATAAACTTTCTATGGACTATTTTTAAGAATATTTAAAATACTTCTACCTAAAATACAAAGCGACCAGATTTTGCTCCATAAATGATGATAATCAGATTTTTTTGCTATTGAATCATCGTGGATATGGCAACATTGGGAACACTTTGCAAAATACGTAAAATGGTAAATATCATGTCTGTTGATTTGCGTTTTTTTTTTGGATTAAATTAATTTAAAACGTCGACTGAGTGTGCTTGATGGAATTTCAATATCAAATTTGAATTATTGAGATTTTGTACATTTCCATGTATTTTGTCACTTATGACCCTGGATACTCCTTTCGGCATCTTCAGGCATTCGACAGCACGAGTGAACTCGAACTAACTCAATTACAACGATTATATACAAAATAAAATAGGGCAAATCTTATCGCTGTGCCTAAGAAATTAACATCTGGACTAGTGACCACCTCATGAGTGAACAGAGGGGGGGAGGGGTAATCAATGTAATGAATTTTCCCATATTTTAATACATCGGTCCATAGTCACCCTAACAGCGACCATTAGTTGAAAATGGGTATTTCTTTGAATTGCATTTTAAATCCCTCCTCCCCCTCTGTTCACTCGTGAGGTGGTCACTAATCCAGATGTTAATTTATTAAGCACAGCGATATGATTTGTCCTATTTTATGTTGTATATAATCGTTATAAGCTGTCTATTTGAGTTAGTTGAGTTCACTTGTGTTCTCGAATGCCTGAAGATGCCGAAATGTACAAAATCTCAATAATTCAAATTTGGATTATATTAAGCTTGACAAAATGAACATTTTGCATAAGATATGACTTATAGTTTGAACTGACTTAAAGTTTTTTGCTAAAACAATAACAAGGTATTCGTGTTAGCATACATACTAAGAGTTCATTGAAAGATACTACTCAGGTATTATTAGCGTTTTATCTAGTATTTTATAATTATGTATTATGATGTCTTATGTATAGTGTCAAACATGGGAACAATGAGAATACCAGTTATTGAATAATAAATTCTCTAACTCCCATCTTATGGAGTTTATAACTGACAGAAGATAAGATACAGTTACAAATTGATGGCTAAACGTTCCTTAATTATCGGTCTGGGTTGACTAATGGTTATTTTATTGACAAATGTCGTGTCCCACATTCATTAATACAAATATTCCTTGACTGCGGTCCTAAGTAAATAATAAATTAACAAAATCACTCGTTTTAAAATGGGCAGCAACTAGCAACACTAGCGTCATATCTATATAATTACAAATAATATGAGCTAAGAGAACAAAATAATTCTTAAATATGCAGATATAGCAAATACTGTTTTTTGATTTTAATTTTGATATCAAATACCAGAAGAACAAAAATTCTCGGGAACTGTGACATTATTAGCTGTGTTTTATACGAATTTTCTCACCATTATTAAAATATTTTTTCAATAGAGAGAAGAGTTCTGTTCTGATCAAATCCCTCTCAAAAGTTAGTTAAAGCTGAAACTCATATTTCGAAATATACTTTTAAGGCGTAAGGATTGTTTATTAAATGTTGCCACTTTCAAAAATTTCAGCTGACAAACCCAAACAAAACACAGCGCCAAAACAATATGTTTTATTTATTTAAATGTTTTTTTGAAAGCTGCTTCCGAATTATGTACTAAATTTGTTAAATAAAAAATTATATCCATTGAAAAGTCCCAACGCAAATACAAAGCTCAATAAGTTATTTACCTCCTTTAGTTTTGGGCCATTCTGTAAACTCACTTAACATAATGTATTTAATATTTTCTTTAATAATTAATCGTTATTTAATCTTATTATTATATGTATAGTATACATAAGTTTATATTTCCATTCGTTCTAAGTAAGTATACACAAGGAAACAATTGAGTTGCTGAGTCGCTAAACACTCTCCTGGCAATTTTTCAATATAACAAGTTTTTAGTGTACGTATGTGCTATATCGATAGATCTATCAATTTGTGAAGGTTGCAAGTATAAAATTTCTTCCTATTTTGTTCCCTGCTCGAAATTCAATATTTTTCTCAACTTAAAAATGTCATTTTTTACACGATCTTGATCCTCATTTTTCACGGTCAGCGCGCTCCGAAAAAACGATAATTTAAAACAATATTTTACATTTCCTTATACATCGGAAGACACAAAATAACTTAAATTATACTTAAAACTATTTTACTGCCTATCACAGTTTTTCGTGATTTACTCAAAACTCAAAAAATCTTCGGATCGTGTTTAGTGACTCAGCGACTCAAATATTTTAAGCATAGCTCCGAGGATAGCGTGATGCCAAAATAGATATTAACAAAATATAAATTGAATATCCTTGTAGATCTTAAAACACGGTAACTTTTTACGCATTTGGTTTCATAACTGCTATAAACGTACAAAAGTTTACCGATACCGTAATACTTAACAGGAAGTGCCATACAATAATTAAAATAGCAATAAAAATACTATTAAGCTTCCTATTTGAATAAGCTTTCTGGGGTTGAAACCGAAAGTCAATAAAATGTTTTAGCGACTTTTAGGAAGCAGTCGACCGTCATTAATAATAAGTGTTACTCCTATTATTTTATTTGCTATACAAGAACGTATTTCTCTTTTGGTTTTTGCTTGTTGTATTTTACATTCATATGAGATTTTTTTACTTTCATTAAAATATTGAAAATCCGTTAAGATGTGTCTTTGCGTGATTGGTAATGAAGAATTTCTTGTAGTTTATAGTTATTGGAAAATAATCTGAAAGTAACTTAAAAAGCTTTCTGAAAAATTCAAAGCAGGCTTGTGGAGTTTGGAGTCGTCAATTTATAGTATTTTGAGTAGATTAGGAGTTATACATATTCGACTAATTAATTATTTTTCTAACTCAATTAATCGATAGCTGTTGCCAAAAACATCATGTGTGATGATCAATATTTTACACAATCATTTCCGCTTCCAATGTAAAGCATATGAAATCTTATTAAATCATCTACACCCCTCATAAGGATATGACTAAGAAAGGATTAGTAGTTAACAAAATTCTCTCGTTATGCCCTAATTTCATTTAATGGGTCAAAGGGAAGCTAGAAATAACTCATATCCATATCATTGAACTGAAATCCATAAATCGATTGAATAATCAATTTATGAAAGTGTCCGTAGTGCGATTCAAATCCGTGTACATCGCAACTGAAGAGGAAGATGTTGACCACTTGTCTATGCACCTGCTCAAATAATAATAACCAATATCAATTACAATAATTTTGGTAAAAAGTCGTTTAAATATTTTTTCTCAATAATATAAAAGATACTGAGACAAGACACTATCATATTGTAAATTGAAGCTTTTTCTTGACACTTAAGACCCACCCCTAGCTATTTTGCTAACGATGATAAACATTTTCTCCTCTAGCGCTACAATATTTTACATGGTTATAAATTGCTTCATTATATTAAATTTGAAGCCTGCAAGTAATTTTAAAGATTCATTCGTGTATGTATGATCTACCTAATATGAGTGCGTGCTATAAATATTTCTTCACGACATCAAACAGACACCTTAGTCTTGTCATTTGTCTAAGTGTAAACAGACCACTTGTGAGGATGGGGGGTTCAAACGAGGTCACAATCTGAATAAGGCGCATGCTGCATTAAAATGAACACAATATGAGGTAAGAAAAGAGCTCGTTACTCATCTAAAACTTTAAAGAAGAAAGTATTTAAATTTCAGTACAAATTTAAATTCTCATTACTGTCCCTGTGTGTCAGGTGGATAACACGGTATAGGATAAACAGAAAATATTTACACATTTTTTTAAAAAACTACAGTAATTACCGATGTTGTTGATCGCTGAAGACAACGGTTTTCAGATCGAGGATGATGCAACTGCCAACCGGACACGGGTCACGAAAGCAAAATGCCGGGTTGCCTAATAACGATTCAGTATCAAATCAGAACAGTGATAAAACAACATTGGGGAGAAATAAAACAGATACTATTTTTGGTTGAAATTTGTATGTACACATAAAAGATGCATAAATTATCAAATTATTTAACAGATATATGACGTAATTGAAATTTGTTAAGGCAAGGGTGCCCAACCGGTCGATCCCATAACAAAATTTGGTCGATCCCGAAAACTTCCGTAAATTTTGATAAAAACATATTTATTTATATAAATATATTTACAGCCGGCGATCGGACTATTCGACTTGACTTGATTCGTGCTTATTTGTTAATTTAGGAGCGAATGGTCAAAGAAAGACCGTGGACAAGGAAGGCATTCTTCGACAATGGTTCGCAGGATTTGAATCAATAAAAAATTGCATTATTTTTTGTTCTATTTTTATTCCCTCAAAAATGAAATATAAATATATTATATATTAGATAAGTATGTGATTACAAAATAATTAAAATGTAATATTATCGTACATTTATTAAATATTATTATTTTTATTGTATATACACATATATAACATAATTCTCTTATAATATTAAATAAACATTTTTATGTTTGAAAAAAGTAAAAAACCTTAAATAAAATTTCCTATATGAATCATATTAGAAGTTTATCCCAAGGCAAAAAAGGTTGGGCACCCTTGCGTTAAGGTTAGTTTTCCAAATATATATATATTTTTTTACTTATAATCGACAAGTTTTATTATGAAGAAAATATGTATATAAGGACGTATTGTAAAATTTAAGAAAAACATAATGATAATTATAAAATAATATAAAATGAAGATAAATATAAATAGATTACCCGGTTACCCATAAAAACATAGGTGCATGGCGTTTTAAGGAAAGTCTAAAAAATAATTAAACAACTCTAAATTGGCGTGGTTGTAATATAATATTAAATCAACAGTAGAGACGAATGACACTTTTAATTTACAGTTTTTTTATAACCCATGTTTTTATCACAATTTATTGGGGTACATGATAATATACAAATTATTTTATTAATAATTACTAACTCTGAATTATTTATTACCTCTGGATTGTAGAAACACTATCAATTGATTATAATGATCACGATTAGCTTAACTGGTGTACATTATATAAAATTAAGGAAATAGTAATGAAAATGTGTTTTATTATCATAAAGATAAACCTCTCCACCAAAAATTGACAGTTAACAGCTTAAAAATAGAGTTTTCCCGTGAAATGTAGTATAAATACGATAATTCCAACGTATACACATATTTATTACGTCCAATATATTTTACAATAAATACAAATAATTAAGCTAGTAATAATAATTAGTGTCAGCTATATTCAAAGAACTGTCTGAGTGAAAGGGAGACAGTCGGGATTTTCAAAAATAGATACATAGTATGTAATATGAAGTGACACTTGAAATTATCCAAACCATATTTATCTATTTTTGAGCCGTTCATTGCTCCATATTTTTTTTCAAGTAGCAACTAAAAAACATTAAGCGATTAAGATATTCTCTTTGCATCAACTGCGATGGACCACTGGTAAACATTTGTGGCACGTATTGCAATTGATGTTGAGCTCTCAGTGGGATATTATTTGGATTTAGTGAAACTTTAGTCATACATTTCAAATATATCCTGGATAACTTGAAAATAAAACAAATATTTATATTGCTTTGAATTTAACAAACATACGAAAATCTGGTGTTTGCTATTAAATCAGTGATTCTTTAAAACACTTGGTTTACCGCCCTTTTCCATAAAAAAGCACTATGCGCCCCCTAGAAGTCTATATTCTTGAAGAAAGTTTTTTTATGGATCTATGTACCCACGTCTTACAACAAAATATTAAAATAGCTTATTAACTCATTTACTTAAATCAATATTTTCTTTTCGTCTCTTCTTTCTTTACTCTTTCACCGCTCTTCATTACTAATTATTCTCCCTCTACTACACCTTGGAATCGTTTCAGTATTTCATAGGGGGCGGGTCATACATTTTAGAAGAACATGTTTTATATTAACTGACAATTTATTTTAATGTGTCCAAAAAATCGCGGCTTTTAGAATAACGAGTAGATCTAAAATCTTTGAAGCTCTGCCAATATTTATAGCATATTCTCCGTTTCTTTTTCCATGCACATGTGCATTAAATGAAGAATTTCCCTCAGACATTCATTCCTGATATTAAACATCACACTAGTAAAAATGGTATGATGTCGGATCAGCTGGTGATGAGCATAATGTGGAGTAGCCATGATATTGTTTATTGCATTCTAAACGTTATAATTAATATTAATTCAATCTATAATACTTTTTAATTTGACTTCAAGCATTGACATAAGTCGGTCACGCTTCAGAAATAACAGCTTGAGATTATCATATTTTAAGCATTATTTAAAATCTTAATAACTATTTAAAGTCGATTTGCATAATTTAACAGCTACTTAAAGCATTACCGAAAACCGCAATTGAGAATTTATTTTAGAGATAACTTAAAAGCATTTGCTTGTATAAATCTTTTTGGTGAGAAATAACTCGTTCATTGTTTTAAAAGTAGGTAAGTCAGATCGATACAAATCTCTTTTACTAAACAACAATACACAGAAGATGTGATACTATGATAATGAAATCTTGACAATGAATTCTTGGGCTACCAAAAATATATTCACAAATACACCTGTAATATATTTCAAGTGAATAATTAGCAATGTGTTGTTTATCTGCCATTAGTCTGTCATGTTTTTGGATGCATTTTTATTTTCAAGCATACAATCGATTTCGAAGACGGTCAATCAATCAATAAAACTACTAAAGGCTGCATAAAACATCGATGATACTTTAAAAGTTTGCAAGATGTACGTATATATGTAACTATATATTATATCCAAATGTGTCAATGAATATATTATTAAAATAAAGAAAATAATTATGAGAAATTATAGCGCTATTAATTATTCCTCAACAGGAGAATTGCTGATAGATAACCTGGTGCCGCGTTATCTATTCATATAATTTTTTGAATATTATTTATTTTTTTCCACAGATGATATCATTAATATTAATTTTAAATTGTTAATTTTTGAATAAATTGCGGAATAGTTTATAAACTATTTTGCGGTATTTGTGGAGATTTTATTTGTTGAAAAATGGTGGAAGTTATACTGTTTTTTAATTTAAGACATCGACTGAGGGTGCTTGATGGAATTTCAATATTAAATTTCAATAATCCAAATTTAACTTAATCCAAAAAAATCTCAATAATCCAAATTTAACTGTTTTTTAAATTGACGTTTAATGATCGCTTATTGTCGAGTTTGTTCGTTAAAATTTGCAATGAATTTAGAGTTTTTAACGTTATAACTAGTTCTAGTCCAGATCTATAATATTGAACTACACAATGGATGTCAGTGTACCACGAAGACATGTTTATATTATAACGTTCTAAGAAATTAGCGCTTTGTTTGTGGTTGCCATGATTATCTGAATGCAGCAATTATCATTAATTAAATATGCAAATTTTATAGCGTTTATGTGATGAGTTGTGGTTGGTGTGTGGTTTTCTGGGAAACGGAATACATTGCCCACAATAATGGAACAAACATAAGCATTGGATACGCTCATTTAACAAAAAACTATTGAAAATATTATTTTCTTTCTTCTTTCTTACCAGTGTACTTGCGATGCAATTTCCTCTAGTTTTTTTTTTAATTTCCGCTCAGTTTCATAAAGTATGCAATTTCTTACGAGACTGAAGATAGATTTCAAAGTGATAAGAATCCATGTTCAATGTCTAAAATATATTTGTAGCGACATCTAGCAACAAGAATAACAATTAATTAAAATTTATTTTCATATTATGGATCAAATTATAAATGTTGCAATATTATGCAGGTTGCTGATCCTCTTTGGATTGCGTCGACCTCTGTAGTATAGTGCAGTGCTCCGCAACATTTTCTCTCCCACGGCACACCAAAAATTTTCCCAGGTGTTCACGGCACACCATAAGTTATACATAATTACATATTAAGTAAAAGGGTTTACACTTTACGTAGAAATACAATTAGACAATATTTTTCATTAGTTAAATATACACAAAGAATTATATGCGCAGACCGAGTATTAGATTTTACAGACATTCGTTTTGCAATGAAGCAATGCGCTGCGACACAGTGGTGTCGGAGCATTGGCCTAGTGGATAAAACTCCGCTGAGCGATCAAGTATTGTCTACCTCAATTTATTAAACTCATTGATTTTTTTTGTGTAAATTTTTAGATATTGGTTACGGGTGCTTTTATTTAAATACATTTTAACGAAAAAAACAACAAATTTTATCAATAATTAGCAAAATATACAAACTACCCAGTTTCAGCGTTCTACTACTACGTTATATTGCTACACGACGAATGAAGTGAAGTGAAATTAGCCATATTTTAATGTTTTTTTTATAATTATTGTCAATTCATCAGGAATCGACCGAATCAAACCCCTTTTTATATAATTTGTACTTAACGCACTAACGTTAAGTAGGTACATGTTTATTAACACCTATATCAGCTGTGGAAAACCTTTTCCTATTGTAAATTTATCTATCTGTAATCTTGTAAAGTCACATTCAAGAATTTTTTATTAGATATAGCTACTTAAAAAAATGTGCATTAAATGTAAATTAATAATAAAAAATAATTGACTCAGTCACAAGGCCGTACCTGAAGACCAACAAGGCCGCAGATTCCCCATCCCAAAAGTATAGCATCATCTTATTTTATCAATATTTTTGTATTGTCGACAGGGATATAAAACAATAATCCTATTCTAAGAAATAAATATTTCTATCTTTACTTTTCTTAAGCAAAAATAGGACAAGGATACGATGAGTAAATTCGTTTCTTTTCTTGATCGTTATTGCGTTATGGAAGTTGTGGAGGTGGGGCAACCAACTTGTATTTTTAGAAATAAAGTCAATGCTATTAAGATGGCATATAGCTTGCAATTTGATTACATGACGAGTAAGTTTTCAAACTACTTCTCAGCCCTGATAAATAGTTTTAGTCAATGAACTGAAGGTATTGGCATGACCTTCGAAGGTCTGCATTAGTTGAGGTCGACAAATCAAAGAAGATGAACCTATTTAGTTATGCAAGTTCATAATATATTTATGTTTTATGTTTCATGACAGAGAATGCCGTTCAGAGATCACGAGCGTCATTAACCTTGTGATGCAGTTATGTTACACGTTGCATCGACGAAGGCGGTGTTTCTATACTGACCAAAGCTACCTTCATAAACAGTGTCGTTGGCTTTTTCATCTTTGTTTTATACCATGTTTTACCAGCATAAGAAAGTTGATGAAATGATTTTGTTTTGGGAGAAAAAGATAAAGTATCATTTTCATTGATAGTGTCATCTACAAATAATAATAAAAGGTTCATATTTTCTTATGAAAAAATCGCATAATTGATAAAAATCTAATTAGAGATTTCTTGCTTATACCTCAGTTGATTACGGTATTCCTTTACTTAATCAATGAGTAATCATCTACTGCAGGGGTCTTTAAACTACGACCCGCTAGTACCACCAATCCGGCTCTCGGCAGCTGGCTGACGAAAGTGGAAAAAAGCCTCGAAAAAATTTATGCAACTGATCAAAAAAAATTGTCGAAAGGAATTTATATGAGTGTTGTATCTGGCAGAAGCTGGTTTTCTCCTTGTCGGCTATCGGCTATCTCCGCCGCAATGAAATGTCCTTGAAACTTACACGTAAGTACCAACCGAAATTTGCGCATTATTCAAAACTACAGTATGTTGGTATGATGAGCTAGTTAGGTCTTGTCTCTTGCGACTTAGTGAAGGAGTCAGTGTGACCCTTAAGCTACAATGTTTGAAGAGCCCTGATCTAGTGTATTTTGCCGGATAGAAAACCAGTGGAGTCCTTAAACAGGGATACGTTTTTTTTTCAATAAATTAATTCATATCAACTAAAGTGTTACATTTTATTTTTAAAGCTATGTTTAAAATTAGAAAAACGGTATAGCATAAACCAACTATATCTTATTTTACATTTAACAAAGTTTCATGTCACAGTTAACAATATATTAACAAGGAATATCTAATGAAATCATAAAAAAGAGAAGAACAAATTATTAGCGAATTCTCTTATAAATGTTAATCTTTCTTTTCATTACAATCGTAGTGTCTAAAATGTTTTTATGACCACCTTTTAATTATCTTTCATTAGGTATACGGTTTTTTAGTTTTGTAGACATTTATTTCCACACATATTGTGTGGTTTGTGTTTGTATTGTATAAAAAAAATGACTTTCTTAAAATACCTACAAATGACCTAACGGTGGATCGCGATTTACCTGACGGTTGCCTTCGCACTATAAAATAATAGTGAACCGGTGTAAAATTTACATCATTAAGTTTTCATTATTTTCCAACAGATGGTAGTAGCCAGAGCGTGCGATAAACCTGCCAACTATGAAATGAGAAATGGTCCAAGTTGTGATAATATATAATAAATAATTAATTAGTGTTTGCTTACTTGCTAAAGAATGGGGACAGAAAAAATGGACACAGAGTCGATTAAAATGTCAAACGCTGTTTATTTATTTACTCTTTCAGTTGTTTCAGCTGATTATAATTATTAATACTATGTCAATTACGATTTATTGAAAATTTTATATAAACGTAGTTCCGATAATGAATTATTATTACGAGTCACAAACAGAATTAACCGTAGAAGTGTATTTATTAAGATGTTACTAATTAGTTAACAAAACAATCCATCTATTTATATAAATTACTGCGTATAGAGGAAAGAGAGAAGTAAAAACAACATGATGATCAATAGGGGTGCCATCTCCATTTTGAATTTTTGAATACAAATTTAATGTAGGATTCTTCGTGGCGATATTCTCAACGAAATAATGTCGATACTGCACTTTGATTGATAAACATGGACTTGACCGAGTTTGATTTATTCTATAACGTACTACTCGTATTGCTTCAACACGTCCGCTGCCAATGAGGAACATATTTTAACCAAAGTTATTTTAAGAAAACTGACTGTTATTGGGTTGTTCAACCTCTGTTTTTCAAAAACGGTTAGGATATAAGTATGAGGCTAATAAAGGACTACTATTTAGCTAATCGCTCTCGCTACGTCCCGTTTTAGGACTAGATTAGTAGGAGGGAATTTAAACATCACAGACATCGATGCCTATAAGTACAAATTCATAAATCGAATAAATTGTGGCGAATAGGTCGAACAATCAAGAGTGCTGACTACTCGGTAACAGTTTCGTCAATCATTTTTAAGGTGTTAACTGACAACGCTTATTGGAAAGGCATTAAATTTTGAAAATAAACCACAATGTGTTTTCTTATTTCACCTTCACAGTTTTTAATTGATCACGACCGGTGTCGCTCATCACACAAAGTCAAAAATATAGCTCATAGTCAAAGAGGCCTATTGCACTTGTTGTACGTATTCTATGGATATCTCATTAATAATTATTACAAAATGAAAACATTTTTTTCCATGTCCGCTCCCAATGTGGAGCATATGGTCCCCTAATGGTCCTCTCGCCACGCCCCGTGAGGATGGGATGGGTGGGAGGGAGGACTCAGACTACGAACAGAAATCCATAAACCGATTGAAAGATCAATCTATGAAAACCTTCCGCACCGGGAATTGAGACATCCGCTACTGTAGCCAGCGATGCTACCAACTGCGCCACGGACGTCGACAAATGAAAACATAGATACATGAAACTCGATGTCAGCGAAGCAAGATTATCGGAGAGAGTTTGAAGTTAATTTTAAAGGCACATAATGAAGAACAATGTTTGATTATGCATTTTACACAGATTGGCATAAGATATCGTGAAAATATCAAACTGTTATGTTATTAAAAGATTTCAAGTGATAATTTGATAACATGGTTAACTTAAAAACGAATTGTTTAATCATAAATCATTAAACGTAAAGAAAAAATTAAACTTTCAATCCTTCTGGGAGGCTTTCATGCAGCCATGGATAAATCACTTTGTTGATATCAAAGAAAAAGATGAATCCAAATGAATGGCACTTTATAGTCACAAAGAATAAGAATAGCACATATTTTCGCACTGCGTATAAATTTTGATTCCTTCCAAAACAAACAAAATAAATAGAAAATCAACAAAACATAACGTATAGTGTGCTCTTTTCAGTAGGTACTCACCTATCTACTCACGTCCTTTTTTGGGCTTGAGGCTATTCCCAGTAATATCACTCACAGCAGGCAGTGATGTGTTTGCGAATAATGGCCTCAAGATATGGCACTATGACGGTTATTGTTATTCAACTAACAATAATGATTTTTTACGAGGACGGGTCTCTTGCCTTTCACACTTTATTTTATTAATTTCCAGGTATCATAATATTTTGGCGTCATGAGGAGAGCGAGCTTATGCGTATTTTTTTATACAATGCTCCCGTTTACTTATCATTTTTTTACCATGTCCGTTCCCAGTCTGGAGCATATGGACTCCTTATAGAGGTATCTCAACAGAAGCTTTCTACGAGAACTGCTTGGGACTCTATTGCTCAACCACTCTTTTTCGAAGATCATCATATACGTACTAATAAATATTATTTTGCATAGTATTTATTATCGTTTATTCCAACAAAAAAGCAAGTGTTTGTTATATTAATTAAAAATAATGTTCCATTAGTTACAATAGATAATGTTTGTTTAATGAAATATTAATAAATAAAGAAAACATTATATTTTATCAATACTCTGAACCATTGTTACCTTCTAGTAGTGGTTTTTACTTCCGTTTAATGACCAGGTGCTAGAGCCATATTTGTACAACCAACTTTTTTTGCTTTCTCCTGAAGACATAATATCATAAATATATTTTGGCGAAAATGTATGTGAAATTTTTTTGACTCGATGTAAGTTTACATTCGGGAGTTTGAACCCTTGATCACGTATTCGTGTAGGAAGAACACTCAGTCGGGGAACGTCTTGCATCGGAGATACATAACTGTTTGATCGCTTTTTTTAGTATAGAGTTATCATATATCTGAAATCGTTAATAGAATCCTGTTTTGCCGACTTCGAGCTGATTGGTAAAAAAAGTCACGACAGTGCATGTTAAAACATGTGATTGATTATCAACTTATTCAAAATACGATACGGGAAAAAAAGCAGAGCGTCGGAATCGTCTGAGAAAACGGAGCAACTTCGACTCACTTTTAAATGTCATTTATTTAATTTTTTAGAATAAATAAAAACTGTATTTGTATGTATCTAAACATAAACATTGATTATGTAGGCCTCCTGTGTTGGTGGCGAGAATGAATGTATGGCAGACCTGAGAGACAAACCATGTCTTGCCGTTTTTTTCTTCTTAGAATTCCACAGTGTAATTGTTTAATTTTTTATACCTTTTAATACAAAATTTTTGATCTGTCAATACACATATTAGTATGGCATGAATGTTAAAACCTTGAATTGTTGGAATTTGTAGAGAAAAAATTCAAATTATAATTAAAGTCGAATTTTTAATCAATTTCGAAGCAGGATTCTTGTCTTTTTTAACGTAATGCACAGCCCTGGAAAAACATCATGAGTAGTTGAATCAGAGTAAAATCGATTTATATAAAAACATTCTTTATTAAGTATGAAATCACGAAACAGTAGTAAAAGCAACTTTGTAAACTGCTTTCCGGTATGGTTTCAGATCTGACATTTTGTGTCACATTTTTTCTTATTTATTCACGAAAGCTCAAAGAACAGCCTGTATTTTTCGATTCGAAGAACCTTTTTGGGATGGCGACACAAAAAAGAAACAAGAGAATCACATCAGCCGGGAATAAGAGGGCAATGTATTCATTCGTTTTTTTTTCATTGTTTGTTTTTTATTTATGCAAAACTGGGAGCTTTTTATATAATACGTTTTGTAACTTCAAAAAGCTCTTAAGCTTTTAATTTAATAACTCGTTAGACTCATTCATACCTATGACAACTGTATTTGACCCCTACTTAAAAGATTTAACTTTTTACATTTTTTTGATAAACAAGTTCAAAAAATATGGACTTTTTGAAAAGTCTCTTCAGACTGAGTAAATTGCAAAAGTTATCAACTATATAAGTATTGTTTCTTATTGCTTTACTTTTGAGCTACGTTCTGTCAGATATAAATTAGGGGGACATTTGGGAAATCTCAGTGAGAACACAATGAAGTTAGCGAACTAAAGCTATCGTGTAACTATTATGAAAATATTTATTTATGAGATTTCAACAATTATTTATTTTCAAACCTTTATTAATAATTTCTTGGAGGACCTACGTTTCGCGATATAGTTTTTAAAAGTATAATAGAAAAAGTACCGTAAAGTCAGACATCAAAAGTTTCAGGGTCAAAGTTTTGTCTAGGTCTATTTCAAGTGTTGGTTTTTTCGATTAAAAAATAATAAGATCTTGGGCATGTGTATTTCTACTGTCTTTTTTCCCAAGTGACGATGTTAAAATTTTCTTTAAAGTTAATTAAAAGTATCTGGCCCAATTACAAGACATGTCATGTAATGTGATCTTGTTTTACCCATTGTTTCTAAAACATATCGACACTCAATACGTATAATCCCGTATCTGCAAACATGACATTTTACCGGAGAGTTTCTCAAAGATTTAAAACGCAGTTGCAAAGGAACGACTGCATCTATCTTCTACAAAATTGGGACAGTGATACTATTTTAAATCTAGTTTATTATAAAGTTTTGCTGAAAAGTTTATAGTTTTTGAAATATTACAGATACGATATTGGACTTCGGATCTTTAGGTAAAGATCTTTCATATAAGTGGCTAGTTGCTTGTTTATACTTTACGAAAAAACGGTACTTTTCGCAATGTTTTTTGATGCCCACCTATAGAACTGAATGCGTTGACAACGAAGATTATATTATACATAAGGAGTGTTGATATTATAACAAGATTTTAAATTTCAAACATTGAAAAGACTTTATACTAATGTATATATATAATGTTTTATAATTAATTTACATTAATTTTTTTAATGAAATATTCTAGCTTCTTTGTTTCTGTACACAGCTGTTCTAGTTTTACATATTATTTCGTACGTTCACAAGACTATCCTGTTATGACGATCTCACTGGTCGAAACGATATGACATATTTTCTCATATCGGAATTCTTATGAAGTCCTACAAAATGTACACTATAATATATAGATAGATGGGATAAGCAATCAAATCACAAAAGTCAATATTTCAATATTTTCAGAAAACATTTTTTATTCCTGGTGATATTTTTTCTTTTATTTTTAACACAGAATTTAACAATAGACAGGTCAAATAAGTCTCAGAACATTGCTAAAAACAAAAACATGTTGAATATCTATTATCTTATCATGTTAGTCTGACTTATGTGGTTATTCTTACCTGTATTTGAAGACAATTATTCCGTGTGTTTGTGAACAATGTCATTTACTACAAAATTTGAAGGTATTTAACTATTGTGTTTTAGCACACCCATGTGAAGATAGATGAACTTCAAAATGAGACAATAAAAAAATCGGAAAAACTTGACTTATATGATTGTTCACCCCAACCATCGGAATAACATATAAAATAATCTTCAGTATAATTTTCTTTGTAAATGATTACAACAAATCTATAATACATGAAGTCGACTCTTCTTGGCATACAATTTAAAAAGTCGCCATTGTCAGAATCCTTGCAATATGTCTGCGACTCCTTCTTTACAAATGAGACAAAGTAAATATGCAAATGCAAGGGTCCATGCTCTATTACTTTGGGCGGGAATGGTCTCATATCCGCCCACGCTTTAGGCTCGGTAGGCGGATTTAACATACTCACGTACACTCAGTACAAATTTACCGCAATAGATCTTTCTTTTCTTAGTCGTTACGTTTTGCAATTTGTCACCAATTCAGACTTCAAGGATTTTATTGTATCCTAGAAATTCACGTATGTGAGTTGAGATTATCATCATTGTTTAGGCTAAACTACTGTTTCATAAACTTGGGTTCGTGACCCTCAAAACGTATCCCAAAGTAAGTCATGTAATTTTTGTCATCTTTTGGAAGAAGGAGAAAATAAGTTTTTCGGTCCATTTTGTATATCAAATAATTTAAATTAAAATAATCTTGTTGTCTTACAGTGCTTAGAATGAGTCTCGTCATTCATTTTTATCATTAAAACCATGTTAATATATCTATCTCAATTATACTATATAGCATCAATCTGTCTATTGTAAGGGCTTCTCCCAATCGATGTTCACGACGGTAAATTTGCCATGTCAGTAGGTATTTTTGCAGACGAGTGGTCCATTACATTTACTGCGATGTCATGAAATCGATATTTTGGACTAATTACGATGAACTCTAACATATTTTAATAATGTGAAATAGTGGGTAATTAAATATAATATATTTAATGTTAATAAGAATAAAGATATTTTCCATGGATTCTGTGGTAGCTTTGGTGTTGTAATATTAAATTATGGTTGATAACTTAGGTATTCCACTGGCTGTGTTACTAAATGTAACGCGTTTGGCTTCTTTAAGAAGCATCTTAATTAAAAATGAAGAGTAGAGTGGGTTTTTTCTTTCTACTGGACGTGGGGAGAGGGTAAGGCCCAAACGATGATAGTACTTATTATAAAATTAATTACTAGTCTTAGGAGGTGATAACGTTAGTTATGCTTCGATATAGTTAGTCTGAAGATGCTACTTAACGAAGCGAAACGCGTTACATCTAGTCACACAGCCAGTGGAATAACGACGTTATCAATTTTATTTTCATATTAGGAATAAAGTAGTTTACTTACTTTGAAAGAATATAATTGTAAAGCCTAGTTGTAATCAATGATTTTTATTAATCGACAATTCAAAGTGTGTATTTTGCGATAAATTACGATTCTAATAAATCTACCCTGCCACATATCGCATTTCGTGCCATTCACTACATATATTATGACGACTGTACGATACAATTTATTGTGACAATTTAATTATTACTTAACACGCATACATGTTGGTTTTCTATGAATCGTAAATTACATAAAGATTATAGTAAAGAAACACTGAAAAACTCACCAGAAATCTTTTCAAATATATGTTATATTCGATGAAAAACGGAGTTGAGAGACGATCTTCGTACAACCGCCATACAATTTGTTGGTTGAGACTGGAACTCCTAGGACTACTCGTAAATTGCAAATTTTCTTATAGCACTGCTTGTAACTTAAGGTTGCTTTGGCACATGTCATTCTGGCTGCCATTTATAGGTCAATTATGCGATTTTCAATTTTTAACATTATTATGAATTGATGGACTATATTTTGTGAGTGTTACATGAGTTACAGTCTACAGTGATATTTTCAACTTTCAACGTTAGCTTGCATAGAAATAAGCGTCCTCTATCCAGGACAAAACTGGGTAATAAATATTATTGATAAAAACGATATTCCCAATATTTTAAATAATAAAACTAAAATAAAACAAATGCGCTTAAGAAATTTAATACAAGTAAAAATACCTAGACTTTAATGCCGCATGATTATTTTTGACATAAGGTTGAGTCAGAGCAGGACCAATATGGATTATTGACATGTGTTTATCAAAAGGTACGATAAAGAAAAAATAAGGATTTTAAAGTAAATATGCTGTCCATGAGCACTTATAAATTAAAACAAACAATAATTACAAAATATATGGGCTCATTATTACTTAATGGCGTTAAAAAAAATCTTAAGACCTTGTAGGAATTTATTTTTTAAAAGAATTCTTGAAACAAAATATCTATTTATAGAAAAGCCCGATTCTTTTACCGCCAAAATTCGTTGATTGTTATAAAATTTTTATAAAATAAATGGCATGTTTTAAAATTTATGTATGGCTGTTCATTCGCTGGAATTTTGATTAGCCTTGCCAAGCTTAAAAGAATGCAAAGCTGGCCGGTAATCCCCCGTAAATACATTAGAATCTCTTTCTTACCTGAGCCGGCAACTGGTTTCGAAAAAATGATAAATTTAAAGCTTCTAAAGTAATGAAATACGTCTTATACTTTATTAATTAAAAAAATGTAATGATCTCTAATGTAGTATTTTGTTGATGCACGACAACAATGTTAAATAATTATTAATTTTCATCAGTTTTATCAGATAGATAAGGTATGTTCGATCAAAATTTTATTATAAAAGCATTCTCTATGTTTTTATTTGATGTTACATTATAAAGCACAGGGTAAGAGCTATTGAATTGTGTTTACTTCTTAATACAAATTATTTAAATGTGAAAACATATTTCTGTCTCGTGGTTTCATAGTGTGTCGTACTTGACATTCCTTTTCAATACACAGAATTGAATATTTTTGTGTTGCAGCAATATGCAAATTTATCTGATGCATAAAAATAACCGTACGACTAATTCTCGGAATCGAGAATAAAAATCAAATTAACGTCTTACGTGTCGAAGAAATATCCGCTATAAAAAAACATGCATTAGCTCGCCTTTGTATAATTTCAAAAGAGGTGCCTTCATACTTTCTGAAGTCATATCTGGATGTATGTACGACAAAAACTATTTATTAATTTGAACTTGTCTTAAAATCGTTGTCATAACAGTAAACTGACATTTTGAAGTCTGAATAGGGACCGATTTATATTTTACGGGAATCATAAAAAGTAATATTCTGTTGACACATGCAATGATTTGGTAGTGCTAGTCTCAATAATCTGATAGCCTTTGACATGAAAGTGAACACGATAACTGCATTAAAATACAAATATATTTGTTTAACGATATCGGCTGACAATTTACAGCGTTGGGACTTCTTATTGAGCACCTTAATAGGAATCAGCAGGTTTTTCTCTCATTTAGCGAAAATCGTTTTTCGTGGCCTAAAAAATATGAAACATCGAAATAAAAAAAATTCTTTCAATAATTGCACTCTCAAAGTATTTGTTGCACTTTTATTTAAATGGAAATAGTAAGGCTGTCTAGCAAAGAGTTGACATCTGTTTTTCAGATATACTTTTATTTGCTTTACGCCGTGCCTATGATTAGGGTTTATTGTAGGTTATCGAGATTTGATGACTGAGACAAAATCGAATAACAAATTATTTGTAAGAGAGTGATTCGGACGGAATTTTTAATTTATTGAATATAACGATTCTATACATATTTTTGAAATATACCAGAGTTCGTTTCCTTTCACTTTTTCTGACTGATATTTAAAGTAGAATTATAATGAATACATTTTTAAATAATGGAGTAATAAGAAATTCTATTAAATACGTCTTTTAAGAAAAATCTCAAAAAATTTCATATGAGTAATAAATAGTAATTATTTTTCGGGGATATGTTTTTATTACCTTCCATTGTGATTATGTCGATGTCTGTCGTCTACCTCGACACTATTTTAATTATATGTAAATTGTGTTTTTAGAATAGGCTAGAGCAGTGATGGCGAACCTACGACCCGCGGGTCAGACACTGACCCACGCAGGTTTTTTAAATGAGCCAAGCGTTGATTTTTATAAACTTATTTTTTCTATGATAAAAGGGAGAACATGCAATCAAAGCAGATGGTAGTTTTTAGTTATTCTCCGCTTTTCCTTTCCAAGTGACGCCACTGAATTAGTGACCCACGAACAAGTACTAAAAAAATAATGAACAAAATTTGACCCACTTCTTAAAAAGGTTCGCCATCACTGGGCTAAAGGGAGAGTGGAATATAAAGACCACATCACAGACAGATAATTTCATATACAAAAACAAACAAATACAGAGAAATTAATACATATTATATTATGGAATGGATTAGTCTATTTGGAGTTTCAACTTTCAATCTACAATCTAGTTAACATACCAAAGTAATCTTAGAAAAGCGTTTCTTTTATTTACTGTTTTATTAAAGAAGCGGTTACATTAAATTACTATAAAGAGTGTATTTTTACGAGTTCTGGTAACGAGGGTAAATACAACAGAGGAAACGATAAGATATTTATTGCCAAAGGTCAAAGTAATTTTATGATAAATGTCTGTCATGTGAAGTGCATTCTTGAAAAGATAAATAATTTAATGTGCGATTTAATAATGTAATATTTAAGCATGTGAAGTGCATTGTGAACCGAAGGATGAAAATGAACACTCATTACGACCAAATGACATTAATGAATGCTATAAAGGTCACAAACCGCCATGCAGTACTGAAGCTGTAAAAATTCATAGTCGGCATCAAACGTTAAGATTCCAAAGAAACAGTATCGTCAAAATATATTATTTAATTGTTATAATATAAGTCATTTAACAGCATCATCACAATTATCACAGTTACATAATTATGTAGACGAAATCCTCTTTTTTCACGGAATATACGATTTCGAAATTGCATCGTCCAATGTAATAGAACCTATTTTCATTTATCTAAGCTGCTGCTTTGCATGGAACGTATTCCTCGTGTAAAAATTGAATCGAGTGTATAAGGTTTTTGATGATTCTGTAATTACAGAATAGAATGAATAGGTTAAATATATAATCTAACTTGAGACGTTCTTAGTCACCTTTAGTATATTAACTCTGACAATTTATGGTGGAAATGCACTTTATTAATAAAATACCTATTTTTCAGGATCGTTTTCGGTCATCGCGAGCATTATCAAATGAAGATAGGGCTTGTGGTGAGCGAAACCGGTCATCGTCATTATTAAAAATATAGAATTAGTACAAACAAAAAGGTGTTTTATTTTTATTTATGTTAATGCGTTCATAAACCTGTATTACCAATAATTTAATTGTAGAATAAAATGTATATTGATGTATACCAATGCGGTGAAAGGTTAAGGAAATGCCTCTTGGAAATATCTTCTCTTGGTGAAAAAAAATCTTTTACTTCTTATTAATGCTACATAAACAATATTTTTCTTTTTACCTGTAAGAAAGAATTGTCAAACTAAATATTTCAAAATAAATATTTTATCAAAACGAATATTCGATAATCCGATCCTGCTGTGTCATTATGACATTTCAAATAAGTAGCGGTCATATTTCAATTTCAGAATTCCTATTTTTTATTACCTAGAATGAATTTATTTTTCTCTATTAACTGAAGGGTTGAAACTCAGTTGTGTTATTATAGTGAAATGTTTATTGAATATTAGTATTATTTACAGAATCTAGCTCGTATACTAGCTTAATTTTGGCAACGTCTCAGTGGATAAAGGTTTTACTAATAATATTATTTCTCTAAGCGTGTGTAGATATTTTTTTCAATGAAAACGCCCTACAATTATGTAGTGAAATATCTTTATAAAAATGCTCGGAGAAACGGTAGTACATGCATTTACAAAATCAAATAAAATGTTTTCTTTTTCCAAATGTTATTACAAACATATCAGCAAACTTGGCAAAAGTCTTAACAAATATTACGTCTATAAAAAAATGTCTAATGATGCAAAAAGTGTTGCATGCACTCTTTATTGTCGTGAATTAATGCAACCTCCTGTGGTGCAGACAGTAGGATGCACTTGCGAACTTTTGTATGCAGATCGCAGACTCAAAGCGATAGTATGAACTCGTCGATGCATCCAGATGGTTGAGTGCAACGCCTGCTAAATAATCGACTTCTTTGGAACACGGCAAAGAGGAAAAAATGTAACGTTAAATTTCTTTACTGTTTAATTTATAAATATTTTGCAGTCATGATGGTTGCTAAAGCATAAATGCAGGGCATCTGGATAGCTTTTACATTATTTTACTCTGGATATGTAATTGTACCTATCTACAAAAAGATCACCTAAAGATAAATACCAAAGATGGAGACACTTTTCAAGTCGGAAGATTGCATTCAAGAAACTTTTAGTGGACATAGTTAAACAGGTGCTTCAATTATTTTTTAAATGAATGAAATCAATAAAAAACAATGACACAAATATCATTACCGCAAGATAGGATTTAGAAGACCGTAGGTTCCTCAGTTCTGATATAGACTATGTGTGTTATTTTTATCTATAACTGGTATTTTTTACCAGGCTTCGCCCAAGATGGCGGTCGCTTATGTTCATTTAACACTTTTCTCTTCCGTTGGACATAATTCTTGTAAAACCCACGAACTGACGATTGCACTGTTTCAAGTTACATAATTTTAAATGATGATTTTTTATAAATTTTACAATTCGCATGAAATTTTATTATTTACGACAGTTATATTATAACATATTTATAGTCTCTAAGCAAATTCAACACAGATTGAGTTGTTATGACGACATGACGGATTATCTTAGTATGGAGCGGTTGCTAAGCAACTGTTTTCAGTTATTTTTTCTGTTGCTGTTCAAAAATATAGCGTTTACAGTTTAAGGTTAAAAGTGAAATGTTGAGAGCTGAAAGTTGAAAATAGTACAGTTGACCTAGAAATGGCAGCCGGAGTGACATGTGAAAATTTCTGGTTGCTACTTTACACCGTTCGGGAGGAGTTTTTGTGACATACAAACATACAGATTACATGTAGACTGTGGAAAGGAAAAAGGACGTAACCCACACGTAAAAAATATGGTGTATAGACAAAACAAAACGTGTACTATATTGTGATCATCAAAAAAACATATTTTGAAAAAACGTAGGGATAAGTCCTTTTGCCTCTCTAAGGTCGATATTATATATATATATATATACATAAATATATATCATAAAAATATATAATAATTTTGATTGGTTGGAGATATCAGGGTTACATTTTTTAACTTTTTAATATTTTGATTCATTAAATAATCAAAATACCTAAAATTCTCAGATACCATTTCTCCGTCTGGTGCGTACACAATTAAACCAGAAAGTTTTTCGACGCGTGAGCAGGTCACATACAGCCGTCAATGTGGGAAGCATGGATTTTCCAAATTTACTCCACACACTTGTAACGATTGTCCCTGTGCTTTGTTGATCGCACCAGAAACTGTAGACGTTTGAATTCAACTGGCAAATCTGTCGGAATCATTGGGATGCGTGGTAACAGTACATCTTCTCTTATATATTTTCCATTTTAGAACAGCAATTGGAATTTAACAATTAATACCACTTGTTATGTCAGACAGTTAGTAAAAGATGAGCTATAAAATCGAATTGCATTTAGCATAATATCATTTTATTATGCACGCGTTTTGCATCTGAAGATGCTGAAAGAACGCGACGAGTGGGGGATTTTCAAGTACCAAACGGGGGTTTGTGTGGCGTGAATGCACCTTTATGCAATCTATGCGTTTTTGTTTTCACCCCAGGAATATCTCCGGTGATAATTATGTCTGCTCAAATGCACACCGTTGAATTGAAATTTACACTAAATGCAACATTTATGCCAAACGATTGGTTGCTAAATCAATGGCGTATCATGTCAATCATTAACCGTTCAGTAAGTCTGTTGTTAACAGTTAAATAAAAAAGATTGTGAGACTTTATATTAACGGAATATGACAAATATTATGCATGTCAAAAACTCATGCCACGATGTATCGGCTTAAGTTTTACAATCCTACTTTCATCGAGTACTAGTGGATTAAGTCCACCCCGGATGTCAAGATTGGAGTGGGGACGTTACGAAGGTATACAAAAATTATCTGGACATGTTTTGACAACATTTTTGATATATTATTAAATTAAATGATAAAAAAACTTAGGTTATTCAATAAAGTCACTCGGAAGGTATGGAACCAATATCAAATATTAAAAACGATTATTAATGGAGAAATTTAATAACAACATCATTATTATTTGGCCTACGTTTATTGGGTGAGTAACTATTTCAATTTTAGGTGTGTAATTAATAAAAATGGTTAGTAACTAATGCACGTGTACACGTGGTCAGTTACTAAAATAAACGGTCTGTAATTTATATGTAATGGTCAGTTCTTTAATCAAACCTATACTTACCTTTTTTATTTTCAATTATTTACTGACTAAAGATAATTATTAACTAACCATTTACTGTTACTTACTAATCATTTATCGAATTAGTTACTGCCCATATAAGTACTCATCTTAATATTTTGACCATGTATGCTCACTTACTATGCTGAGCAAATGGATTTTTACCGTTTCATTTTCAATTCCTCTTCTTTTCTTTTTTTCCATGTCCGCTCCCAATGTGGAGCATATGGTCTCCTAATGGAAGTATCTTGACAGAATTTTTTCTACGAGAACTGCTTGTCACTCAGTTGTTCAACCTCTCTTTTCTTTTTCGAAGAGAGTAGGGATAGAAGGATAGGGCTATGACAGGACTAGTGGTTAGCTAATCGCTCTCGTTACGCCCCTTGAGGATGGGATTGGTGGGAGGGAGGACTCAGACTACGAACAGAAATCCATACATCGATTGAAAGATCAATCTATGAAAACCGTCCGCACCGGGAATTGAACCCGAGACATCCATAACCGAAGCCAGCGCCGCTACCAACTGCGCCACGGACGCCGATAACTATCTAAACATAATTAATTTTACAATATCAGGTTGTAATATTTGTAATTTACTCGCTAAGGTTCTATAAACGGACAAAGTAAGAATAGAATAATACGTTTAGGAAAGGAATAGTTGTTGGTTAATCACTCTCTCTGCGTCCAATATTAACAATTAAAGAGAAGGTGTTGTGGGAAGAAATGTAAATAGCAAAGATATCCATGCATTTTGAGACAAATCTATAAATTGATTGAAAGATCAATCAATGTTTGGGGAATCGAACTCACAACCACGCAACCGAATAGGATGAGCAACTGTGGAAAATTTTATACTCCATGATTCCTGTAAATTGATGCACAATATATTTCTTAAAATAGAGTAGAACTGAAGTTTTTAAGCAAGATTATATCAGCTTAAGAGAAAAGGAGATTGATTAAAAACAATACATAAAAGCCACAATACTAAATAGTAATAAAACAAATTTTAAACCATATAGGAGCAGTTAAAGTAATTTTGACATTATTTTAAGCATCCGCACGCATCTTTAACAATCGTAAAATGCAAAGCAAGTGATCATTATATGCGAAACTTTTAAAATCATTGGAACAAGTTCTATATTAATTTATTATTCTTACTTGTTAGTTAAGTAATACATCGCTGTGAAACATTCTTATATCTTATCATGAATTTATTGTCTGTGTATAATTGTTATTGTTTCCTTCAGAACTTTGATGACAAGTGTGTTAGTTTAATAATAAACCACAAGATGATACAAATAATAAATTATATTATTAAACAATAAAATTATATCATTAGGCATTTTGCTTCCGTAAATATATTGCAATATTTTAAATGTATACATTTCCACAGAGTTGTTGTTATATTGCATCATACGATTAGACTTGACCCAAATCGTGTTTGGTACGGTCTAGCTGCGAATTGTGCCCAGAACTCTCCTCGAATCACCTCTCGCCAAGGCAATTAGCAAGAAAGGTAGGCAGTGGTATGGCAACATGGATTCATTTTGTAGATTCGTGCTTTTGAATTCAATATTAATAAAAACTCCATTTAGTATAGTGGTTTAAAATTGACTGAGTGAGCCCCATGGCCGACGAATTTTTTTTTGAATTGTCAATCTAACTAACTGCAATCAAGATAACTTGGACAAAACTGCCATATTTTGAATGTCTGAATCATCTTGAAAGCTGAAATTCTGTGATAATAATAATCATCATCAGCACGCATGCTACGTTTCAAGTTTATCAGTTATAGACAATTTCAAATATGCATTCAGGCGGGGAATTCACAAAATTGCTTAGCAATTTAATCAAATATATTTTATACGAACATCCATTTTTTAAAGAACCACAGTTAAAGTAAATCAATCATTGCATGTTTGTCCGCCATTCACCATCAATATACAATCAGAGAACTAACGCACGGGTTTTTTTACAAAGCTTTATTACAACTTCCGCAGGTCGATATCTAAAGCGGAAGCTTAACCGAAAACTCGACCGAAAATCACAAATGATTATTACTTACCAGCCAAGGCATTACCAAAAGGCGCGTGTGTTTCTAACATTTCAAAGAACTATGATAAGAAATAGTAATATTTCTTGGAATTCTACAAACCGGAGTTCGTGTTTCTTTTACAAATTACCGACTCTATAGATGTTCTTTGACTATATACCGTTAGTCGCAAATACAACGTAAGTTAACTAATGTAATAACCATGATTATTTATTTTTGCGTTATCGTAGATTGATTAATCTCATAATAAATAAAGAAACGATTGACGTATATTTGAAACACCAATGAATATAGAGATATGATAAGGAACCGTGTTTATAGAGTTCACGATTCAAGAGAAGTCTTTAAACGAAATATATCTATAAACCTTTTTTTTTAAATTCCCTAGGGTATTCAACGTTGTACCAACCACCACCCGATTACAGGGTGTATTCCGCAGAGTAACAACGTTATGCGTGTTTCAAATTTTTGCCAGGAATGTCCTAGGAGAACTTCCTCAAGACTTGGTTGCATGCACTCTAGTGTGCAGGAGGTTACGTTTTAAATAAGTGTTAAACAAAAAAGAAAAACAAGGGGATTGATGTCTTAAGAAATTGCGTTCCAATCGCTTTCCAAAGGACGTCGTAAGCTCTTTAAATGACTTGTAATTTGTCAAAGATGCAACCAAGTCGACAGACCCGACTGATAGTCGTATCGTCTTGAGCAATTTTTCCCGTTCGTTGTTCATATCTGGACATTCCCAAAGGATGTGATCAGCATCCTGGATCATATTGCACAATAAAATGCTAGATTTATTAACCTAGCGACAGAAGCTCCGCTTAGCGATCAATCAATTCCGTACTCCGCCATGGTAAGGTTGATATGAAAAGTTTTTTTTCATCGAGTTTCTTTCTGGTGACTTCGTTGAATTTTTTATTGATGTATCGTGTAGACATATTGTCGTTGTTCTGGAAAGAAGATAATAACTGAAGAATACTAGTTTTGAGTAATTGGACTTTGAAGTTTTTCAACTGCTTTAATGCTATACATTTTTCATTTGGTTTGTTTGTAAAAAACTGTTTTTAAGTAAAAGCATTATTTATAAAAATAAGGTGTTCCATACGGTAGTATGTAGTATTAGTTCAAAATAAGAAACATTTTGGTATAACTAATCCAGTATGTATTTTTTTAGATTTAGTGTTTTCTTCCTGAACAGCGACTGTATATTTTAATTTTCACATTTTTGTATAAGAGTAACCTTTGGTTACTTCTTCAATACTATTCAAACTCCTCAATGTCGTTGTCCAAAACCAGGATCCATTTGGTATCTTTCTTCGTTGATCAATAAATTGAACTTAGGCAACCGAATATTTTTTTCGTTTGGTATGTTCTTAAGTAGTCTCTTGAACGATATCTTCCATTCTAGAGAAAGAGAAAGAATTTAAACATCGTATTTTTTTTCATTAAAACTTTTTAATAATTTGATCGATCGGTATTGTATGGCATTATATAATTCGTTGAGGTATAACAAAATCAATGTAAAACTAAACTTCCCAAAGTCTCCGGGCCATATAAATAACACATTGAACTGTAAATTGTGAATAACTAAAATGCTTAGATACGAGGGAAAAGTGGGATTTCCCGAGTGACGTCGTTTGTGAATTGTGATGTCCTCCATTGAATACGAAATTTTTCTTGTCAGTTTTAAGCCAAGAACATTTTTTAAAACGTGCATTATCTTTTGAAGAAAAAAAAAATTATGAAGAAACTAGAGATATTTAAACTCATTATCATATATACATTATATATTATATTGCCCCTAAGTATAATATAACGTCGGCTACGTGGGGCAGTTGGTAACGTCGTTGGCTACGGTTACGAATGTCTCGGGTTTAAGTCCCGGTGCGGACAGTTTCATAAATTCATTGATTTCTGTTCGTACTCATGAATGTTTGTGATGTCTAAAACTACCTCCCACCCATCTGATCCTCAAAAAACGGAGCGTAGCGAGAGCGATTAGCTAACCACTAGTCCTGTTCTATCCCTATCCTTATATCACTACTACCTTAGAAAAAAAAAAGGTTGAGCAACTGATAGTTGTCATAGAAAGCTTCTGTTGAGATACCTCCATTAGGAGGCCATATGCTCCACGATGGGAGCGGGCATGGTGAAAGAATGTGTAATATAGCGGTATACTTTAGGTTCTGATGATGATGTGATACTATCGTCAATATTACATAAATATTTCTCCAATTATTACTAGAGAATATTGTTTCCTTTTATATGTCAGTGAAAACATTTCAAGCAATGTCAGACTGTGAGATTTTATGCAGCGTTAATAAACATTATACGATGCCAGAAGAATACAATAAACTGCGTTATAATAACACAGGCAGAAAACACACAAATATGTATATCATTTTCAAAATATCCAATACTTGTAGCCATTTATTATTTCGTTTTTCTAGCACGTGTGTTCAAGCAACATTAGACGCTATAAATTTCGTTACAGTGTTGAGCTTGCGCCAAATAGCCTGAAGCGAGCAGACGCTCTTAATGGGAGCATTCACTTTCTATGGAGATTGAACTGCACAATGTGTGTACAGAAAGATATCGGGGAGACTGGCAATCATGCGGACACTTGTGCAAACATGGTGCCTCGAGTGAAAATACGCTGAAAAGAGACGAAATGGAGTATTATATTTATTTATGTATTCCTTGTGGGAGAATTGTTGCAGCATGTCTAAAGAGTAGAATGTTTAATCAAAGTGTGGTGATGGCGCTTAATAATGTGCTGGGATTCGAAACAGTATTCGATTTGGAGTATTTTGTAAGCAATAAAAAAATATCATGGAGTACAAATTTTTATTTATTCAAATTGCACCGGAAAAATAGAAAATATAAATGATGATACTATTTATTATATCTTATGCCGAATTTATTTATTTCTGTTACTTAATTCATGAATTAGTCAAAATATCTGCCGTGAGTACCAGTATCAAAACGTACGTTACTCTTATTATACTGAATAATACATATATGTTATATATTACCATGTCCGCTCCCAATTTGGAGTAAATGGACTCCTAATGGAGGTATCTCAACAGAAGATTTCTGCGAGAACTCCTTGTTACCCAGTTACTCAATCTCTCTTTTTGGAAGAGAGTAGGGATAAAAGGATAGTGCTAGGACAGGACTAGTGCTTAGCTAATCACTGTCAGTACGCCCCGCCTTTTAGATACCACAAACATCCATGCCTACGAACGGAGACCCATAAATCGATTGAAAAATCAATTCATGAATATATCTGTACAGGGAATTGAACCCAAGACATCCGTAACTGAATCTAACAACGTTGACCGCTGCACCACGGACCTAAAAATAATAAATACTATATAAATAAAGCTTAATTTGACGTCCATATCAACATAAATTTTTCTGCTGTCACTGCACAATTTACACATTAAGAAAAAAAGATTTGCCTATTCTACGTAAAAAGCAATTTCGCGGATTTGGTTTAAGATATATAGCATAAAGCTATAAAGCATGTTGACGTTTCCTTTTTTTGAAGCATACAATTACTGGAATTTTATGTGATATTAATTACTTTTAGGGTAACATTTTTCATTCTGTCTTTCTCGACATATTGAAAGAAAATGATCGAAGAAAATGTACTATACGATTACGTCGTTAATAAGAAGAGATGGAATTTATACACAGCCAAAGTTAATTAGTTTGTGATTTACAAACTGATTTCACTAATAATTAAATAATGTTTCAAATATCATCAATTGAGTCTATGTTGCCGTAGATTCCCCTTTTGTTATCCTATTTTAATATGATGCATTTTTTGAAATGCGGCCAACATTTATTTGCTGATGGTATACAGAAGTCCTATATTGTGTATTGTTATGCATTTGTCGTTACAAAAATGATTGTGGAGCTCCCCTTTCTGTGGAACATTCAATCAGAAGTGCACTCGAAAAAACTTACAATGCGGACCTTCGATTGAATTTTTCATTCTTTGGAATTGAACAGCACCTCATGACGGGACGTGAACAAATTTTTTATTCAAGAAAAATATCTTTTATTCATGGCTGAATGTTTTTCATTAATTTATTCAACGCCATAGGCGGGGTTTGATAACCTCAGACCTAATTGATATTGGTAGCCGTTGTTTAATATTATGTGTATCATCATCATTAATTAATAAATGAAAACTCAAAGAGCAATTATTTTAAAACATTTAAACGATATTTGTTACTATTACATTATGGATAAAATTCAATCACCGTTAAGTTTTGTATTTTGAATTTATGAATTCAATACGATATTATACAGAGTAGGTACTTAAGATTTTCTCTTGCAAAAATCCTTTGCCATTTGCGAAGCTTCACCCACGTTGAACACGTATGGCATTTACGGCTTGAACGGACATTCGCGACTTCTGAAAACGTAATTCAGGGTGGAGCCGGTGGAGTCTTAATAATAACACATTTCTTTATAGATCAGACGTATAATTGGAAACATTTCGTCGAAAAAATACGTTTCGTTTTTTTTTATTGAAATCTTGACAATTGACAGGAATACAAAATAAATCTGAATACGTCGTTTTTATTCACTTAAAAATCGTTTTGTTGGCTGAAATCACGGTGTTCTTAAGTTCATATTATATTTTCCAATCACAAAGTCTAAAGGAAATAATCAATGTTTTGACTTTTTTTTTCTGAAGCAGTCAATTTACTACTGGTAGGTTGGCCGGTTAGTAGCCGGTCTGATATGTAAATTTAGGATTCCTGTAAAATCCTTTTAGAATGCCCAGTTATATACAACGAATGAAAAAAATCGTAAGATACATCTAGGGCAAATAATAAGGCATTCGACGATTTCCCGGTGTTTTATGGAAAGCGAAAAAATTAATAAAAGTTCTTCCATTATCCTATTATACTTTCTTCACATTATAGCGCATTCAAAAAAAGCCTTGTGGAGTTTTCCTAGAACATTCCTAGAAAAAAATTGAAAAATGACTGTCTACCAAATGTTACATTACTGAACCTGTAAGAAGAGTACAAGTCCTCAGTCGGCACATCATTGAGTACCCTAGGAAGGGTAAATAATTCTACAAAAATAAGCGACATTTAATGATAAGATTTTGCATCCACCCTGGACTAGTGTCATTTGCCTTGGTGTGAGTCGACAAAGATGCCTTTGCTTGAATTTTGAATTATTTAATTTTGTCACGTCCTTAATATCCGCAATCACACGACAAAGAACGTCTTCCTTCAGTCGAGACTCCAACACTAAACTTGTCTACATATATTATGATTTACACAATAAGTGGCATTGCTAAAATTGTTAATGATCTTGCCAACTATATAATGCATGTATTATATAAACTGCAGAGCTGTACTCGTCACATTATACAGGACCATTTATTTTTATTCTTGAAGTTTAAAACAAAATATGTGGTACTGAATTTTTCCGGAACCTTCATTCCTTCTGACCGCTAGTCGGATTTCAATCTGTTAAATTATAGAGAGAGACTGACAATTCTTGAAAATGAAGAGCAAAACATTTCATAAACTAAATTCATGCTGTGTTTATAGCAACTATGTATCTACTATTTAATCTTGTTAGTATTATAGCCCGGTACAATGACCATGTTTTCATTATTTGATAACGATCTGGACTGCCGCATCACGCATGCTTCAGACCGGTTAACAAATGTTTTAATTTAAATTTAACATTTAATTTCTGAGCAGCTTAGTTGTATTACAAAACACAAAAGTCTATCAACCATCTTTAATTTTATTCGGTGACCCAAATCTTACTAAAAATCTTTAATAACAGAACCACGATAGTGCTGGGTTTCAGCACGACATTTTTCTACGATTAATATAAATAATCACTAAAAATATTAATCTATTTACCAGCATACATTATAAGCTGTAGTCACCTGCATATAATAAGACCTAAGTATTTGAAGAAGGATTGAAAGACAAAATTCAAATACACGACAAAGTTGTTGTTTCAGCTTCTCCAGCGATTGTCACTTTGATGTTCATATTCTATGATAAGACTTATATCCAGCGTGCTGACGATGATGATGTTTGTCATGTTTTTAACTTTGGTCAAAACACGCAAGATTAGTAAAAGTTATCTTTATTGCAGTTAGTTTAATACATTTCTCAACGGTAGTAACAGTTACAAATAACAGGTTTAAAATATACAATTCGAATTTAAAAACACGATAAGTGATTTTTATGACCGACGCATGGGTTGGTCGGCCTTCTATGTCACCAAAAGTTAAGCCTCTGCCGGTCATGGAGTACTTATGGCCCCTTCTCTATAACCGCGTCCATTTTTGATTAAGGATAACGGTAAACGACAAAAAAATAAGAGGCCCAACGGACACGGTGAAATTTTATGAACGGTAAAAATACTAGGGTGTATATTTGCAAAATAATGTGAAATATTTACTATTATTAATAATAATGAATTTAATTATTGCTTTTTCAAAGACATCACATATTACTTTTGTAGTCGTAAGGACGATTATAGGTGATTTTGGACTTTTTTGAAGGCCCGGGTCCGCCTAATAAATTTGGGCGGTGTCATCTAATATATCTTATTCGAATATATTCATTTTTTCAATAGGATCAACATTGTGTTGGCTTTATTAAATCTCATTCATTTTGCTATAATCGCGAGAGAGGTGAAGGAAAACGATAAATCCCATTGATGACAAGTAAGTTACTGTGGGCTGTCCCTTTACTCAAACGCGCCAGATACGTTTTGATATGACTAGAAAACGACATTTGAGGAGCAAAATACATTACTTAGTATATATGACGTCTATGGTACGTATTATTTCTTTCACTAGGCATCGAAAATACGCGAATGTTTTTATCAGCAAAATATTTTAGTTAAACAATATAGTGTCTTATTCGGGCTACTACTGTAATTAATGTATAAATATTACCCAAATCCGAAGAGTTAATGCTGCCGTTGTTTTGGATACGCTGGGTGTGTCAAAGGAAACCGGTTTTACATCATCAGCAACCCTTGAAGTGTGAATATTTCATTGGCGTTTCGATATATATGATTATAATAATACATTTATCCGTTTGTTCGATGTTTTAATAACTTTTTTCCAAGTAGTTTCAATTTTATATTATATGGTCCAATATTTCAACCATCTACTACCATCAGAAAAAAAAGTGTTATTAGTTAAGCCACATAGCTATAAGAAACATGCCTATTCGTATACTGAGAATCCGCCATGGTGGTAGAGCTTAATATAGTCCATATTAAATCTGAAGAAGAATTAAGGATACCTCGAGCTTCATATTTTGATAAGGAATGTTTAACCTTTAGTTGAGATCAAGTGACCACACCCTATTGGTTTTGTGTGAGGATGGACCGCAGTTAGCAGCTTTGTTCGATGGGTATTTAGGACTAGTCACACAATACATGATGGTTTTCAATTGTGAGCACAGGTGCAATAGTGCTTCCAAACCAATTTTTCCAACCGAAGTAGTTTTCATGGCTTTCATTGACCCATGGTACATGACTTTACATGGAAACTTGCAAGTCCAGTGTCCGAGTGCAAGATTCTTAACATTGAATCTAAAGTAATACTGCCATTATTTTCGAAACGCTGATTGAGATGTTGGGGAATTAAATGAAATGATGAACTCATGCAATCAAAAAAATTGCAGTTGTATTTACAAAATATAGTAGCCAGTCGGCGAGAACTAAGAAAAAACATCAAATAAATGTCACAAGAGGCGCAACGGGAGCGCAGGGACGAGCATCTGTACTTCCCACTTATCCTTGTGCCTCCTTTCGCCCCGCCACCCTTCTTTCTCACATTGATTTATTTTGCTTTAGTCATTTTTGTCTAATTAGCTAGCTAGATAGAATACCGGAACAAATGAATCAAGGTCCGGGACACGGCGACACAAATCTACCTGACGTGTAGCAGCCCTAGTCTACAGGCCACATCTGGAAAGAAGGTATCGAAATTATTTATTGTGGGGAAAGTTTGGACATTGGGAAATGTCTACTATAAGTTTCATCCATTAATCAGCTAAATTGAATCAATTTCTAATATTCAAAATAGCGATAACAGGAAATTGTTACAATTCAATAAGCAGCGTAATCAAAAAGCGACTGCACAGATTTATAATTAAATATCTTAAAATAAAACAAAATGAAAATTCCATTGCGGATATGAAGCGGAAAATTTAAATTAAATATATAGGTAACCATAAGTTGTGCTTAGTAATTTCGGAAACAAATTCGTTCAGTATATTTTTTAAATTGCATTATGAAATCGTTTTATTTTCGTGTAAAAGTCAACGGATAGAATCTACGAGGTAACGCAGTGACGTGCAGAGAGCAGATAATACAGGTAAAAAAAACAACATCTGTCACATTTGTTTTCAAATATAAGTGACACAATGTTATGTTATACGAATTACAAAGTATTAGCAACCGTGACTGACAACTCAATGTAAGCTCTGTAGGGATTTAATCTGACTCGCATATTCGGTCAAGAGGGGTGCGAAAGGGCAAGTTTTTTTTCTGAATAGAAATCCATTTTTTAAATCTGTTAGTGAATACTATCAGATTTAAAAAATGGAACGTAAAGAGAGCGATTAGTTAACTAGTAGTCTTTTCATTACTCCATATATACGTCTTTACTCAATCAAACAACTTGTAAAAACCATTATCCTAAAATGCTTCAATTACTCCACACAGTCTACTATGATTTCAAAAGATGTTATTTTAACGTTTTAAAGATGAAAATATTATGTTGTAGCTTAATATAATATTTGCAGGCACATAGGTTATTTTTTGATAAATAAATGTTTTTATTCTACACGATTTATTTATTTACTGAATTAAACATAATCTAGGTCAGACGTGGAGCCTCCATCCTATCAGGTCTTAAATTGCGATCTTTTGACTGATTTTAATTTCTTCTTTCATTTGCAAAGTGGCATACATCTGTTTTTCAGTATTTCGAATTAAATTTTCTTCCATTTGGTTTTGGGCTATGGATAAATAAACGTTGCTTTCCGACATGAAAATGTTCTCAATACCTGTTCGGGTTTACCTAAATAATTACATAGCTGTATGTACGCTGTAGGGTCTGTGGAACAGTGGTCAACGTTGTTAGCTTCGGTTACGGATTTCATGATTCGACAGACTTCTGTTCTTAGGCATGGTTGTTTACAATGCCCTTTCACCCATTTGATAGCAAAAACGGTGCGTAGGGAGAGTGATTAGGTAACAACTAGTCCTGTCCTAGCCCAATGTTTCTATCCCTACTCTTTTCGAAAGATAGTGGTTAAGAAATAAGACTAACAAATCTTTCTTGTGGAAAAACTTCTCTTGAAATACCTCCATTAGGAGTCTATTTGCTCCACATTGAGAGCGGATATGGTTCAAAAAAAATGTTCGCTTAGATATCACTTGTTTTCTCTCTTCCCCTACTAAACTTATTCACTAGCGTTACATTAATATGCGGCACAATATATTATATGAAGATTTGTTTATATATGTGTGTACCGTATTTTATGAAAAAAAATGGTAATGTATTCTTTCTTTGAAGTCTACACGCCACTGGCGTTACCCATCTACGGTCTGAGGAAAAATTCAATTTCCCGTATTGCGTGAAAATTCAAATATCATATTTGATGATATGTATCTTTGAAAGTGGAAAAAGTCATAATGCATACGAGGAATGGAAATTCATGTTTCTGCTATTAAGTGCTAGAAATTAGGTATAATATTTTTTAGATTTAAAATGACTAGTCATTTGTGATTATAGTAATGCTCGCGTACTGTACGGCAATACCGTCAGTAAATATTTCAACACAGTCAAATCTTTTTGAAGTAAAGTGTGATGTCAATTTCAATGAAAACTTATACATGACTTATTTTTGGAAACCGTGACCCGAATAAGAAACGAATCTTTATTTTAAATATTACAATGAGTTTGATCATCTTGAATGTTAGATTATGGAATCGATAATTATTTTACACATGCATTTTACTTAGTTATTTCAAAAACATAGCGATACACAGTATTGTGTTCTCACACAAATTCACCTTGCATAAGCATTTAATTCAAAGCAAAAAATAACAATATTGAACCGGCATTTACTTGGTAGAACTCCATTATGAAAACGTAACAAATAGCCAATTGTATAGTACCACAAGAATGAAATAACGTAATTATTTATATATAACGTATTTACTAGTTTAAAAGTGATAGCTGATTGGTATAATATATATAATCCAAAAATTATTTAAACATAGTTCTTGCGATGGCGTGAAGCCGAAGTAAATTTCAACCATATCTTGTAATTCTTGTTGAACATAATACATTAAAACTATTATAATGTTTTACTATGTAAATTCCAATTCAACCAGGAAAATATTCAATCATTATCAAGAAATTTCCGGTGCTCCTGTGGTAACTTAACCTTGATTTAAGTGTGATCTCTTATTTCACATTTATTTAAGTCCTTGTAAACTATTTTATATTATATACGGCTTCACAATTTGGTACGTTTTAATGTTTTTTTTAATAGTTTTATCAACTATGAGTATTATAAAACTTTGGGTAAATCAGTTTGTATTAAAAGAATAGCTTTACATATATTTTCAAATTCTCGTCAAATTTATTAATTATTTCTTACACTGTTTCTGAATTTTGCTACATTCTCCAGAACACCCAAATTCAAAACAAACTAGGTCAATTCACCCTGCATAGATAATTTAATTGAAATTTTACATGGAGTTTAAAATGAGTGGTATGTTCATGGTGAGGTGATAACATCCCCTAAGCGGGGAAGGGTGTTGAAAGTGAGTGTAATTATAATTATTAAGGAAAGTGGTTAAACATGGCCATGCCATTGACATTAACAAGATGAGTGGCAGCTGATGTTTATTTACATAATTATCGTAACATTTTCTATGACGTTAACCTAAAAAATAAATTTAAAATGATATTTAAATGACGATATAAAAGTTAATTATATTAATTTGGTATGTTTGCATGACTGTACTTAATATAACTAAGCAAGACGTGAACTACCAATACAATACTTTTTTATATCTGTTATCAAAATTGGGGTAATTGTAGAGAGTTCAAATTTAGATCAACATTCATTTATTTAAACGGTTGCCATTATTTATTGAATTATAGAAAAATGCGTAAGAAGAGAATTTTTTAATCATTCGAAATCGAACCGGAGAAAAAACATCCATGGCTAAAATCTGACATGTTAAATTGAAAAAAAAATGTCATATTGACTTAGTCTGAAACTAAAAGCGAAACTATTTCATTACCAGTGCAAGCTCATTAAAACTGAACTACAGAGGCTGACGTTCCGTGCATAGACCATGAATACAATTAATTAATGCTAAACGTATACTACCCCAAAATATTTTAAATATATGCAAATATTTACTTGTTATATATAATCAATGAAATGTTTACTATTTATAATCAGCACGTTTATTAATACAATAAATACGTATTTGTATGGAAGTGTGCCAGTGATATACAATATAGTTTTTTTTTTTACAATGTTACTCAGTGTCGTATGTTACACGTAGGCAAAACTGATACGAACGCGACGCGAAGCGGCACGAAAATATCAAACAAATAGCAAGCGGCGAGCGATGCGACTCGACGCGAAAATAAATATTATTAGCATTTAGAAGTGTACATCATCGATGAATTGTATTACTCACAATTTAAAGTTAGTTGTGTGTGAAAAATATATTTTTTTAAAACCTCCACTTCCTATTTTTAGCATATAGCTACTACACGGTGCCTCCGAAGTTCTCTGTCCCTAGCCCGTCTTGTTGCTTCCTCTCAGATTATCCCATTATCCCGTCGCTCCACCAAATACATCATATGAATGGTCATCAGCAGCCTTCCATGGTGACGAAATCCATCGGGTCGATAGAAGAAACCGCCAGGATTAAGGCTCATCTGGGGCATCCGCAGCACATGTCCAAGCCAGGTTCATAGCCGCCATTTTATTTTGGATAAAATCCTACGTAGCATGTAAATGTGTGTTCTGAGTCTCACATGTAGTATTTTACAATATTTATACCAAGACCTGTCTGTTGTGTTTTGGTAAAGTGGCGACTTCCTGTTGCCTTCATGTTATCACTTTTCTGTACCTATCTTTTTCTCGAATTCAAAGCATCTTTTTACTAACTTTAATTTCGTATTTGATTTTTTTCTTTCAGTTCTGGTCCAAATATATAAAAGAATTTGAAATCGTCTATCGGTGTTTTCCACTAACTTTTGACAGTAGTTAGTGATAAAAAAAAACTTGTGTGTAAATTTGAATAGATTATTACAAATAATACAGTAAACAAATACGAAGTTTCTGAAGCTCAGTGGATCCCTGACTATCTTTGGGATAGAATATCCCATGGGAAAACAAGGCATTAAGCCCGAGGAGTTATTTGCTAATTCAATAGGCAACAGTGCATAATAATTTGATTTTAGGGAGGTTAACACGTGGCATCATCTGGTTTTTATGGCTCCCATAAAGGTTTATCCCCGAGTTGGATAGTACTTCTATGGTGCTCTCTAGGCCTTGGGAAAGGATCGATTATTATGCTGCCATACTAGGGTCGGGGGAGGGTATTTGCTTTTTAGGAAAGTGGGGAAGGTAGATTTTTTAATATACCCTCCGCGGCCTTTATTCTATAGACTACGTATCTGCTTATGAAAAGTTAAGATTTAAAAATAAAATATAATAGCCACAATATTAACAGTTTTTTTGTCTTAACTATAACTCCCGGTTATCCAGAAGATAATAGGGATGGGTGCAAGAATAATAGAAAGATACGGGTAATCCCAGCTATTAATTTTATAACACGATTGTATAATATATTTCTATTCTGTTACTTTTCATGCTTATAACATCATGTATTATTTATGCATTATTCTTGTTTGTTTTAAGACCCTTCTATCAATTCTCTATGTACACTAAAAATATTTCCAAATCAGAAGTGCAATTATTGCGGAGGATATTTTTTTCTTCGCTTGCATTTTTATCCTCGCTCTTTTCTAAATGACTGTCAGTAGAAAAAATATCTGTACAATTCATATATTAACACTACCGTAGTACTCTGCTAAACTGATACTATCAAAATGTGTCACTATTTCAAATATTAAACTTGCGTCAGTATGGCTAAAATACAAAAAATCCAGATCTAAATTTAATCTAGAAGAACTTTCGGCTTTACTTTCGACCATATTCTTTTTGAATTTATGGTGGTATTAACCAATTTGCAGATTATCCTAGAAACTCGGAACGGTCGCCCACGGAATTGAATTTATATTAAGACGACATCGATTTGCTAATAATGAAAGAATCATATTAATTAACAACCAAAGATACCACATACATTCTTTTTCTGTTTAGTGATCCATTAAAAATAATTAATTTCAGCTGTCAGATGTTAGCGTCGTTATAGCAACGTAAAACGAAAATTTAACAAACAATAGATTACTTCATTAATTTTGTAAGCATGTTTTCCTATCATAATTACGCGTGCTGCAGCTGAAATGATGACGTTTATTTTCTATAATCTGGATTTTTACCGTTTCATTTTCAATGAGAAAAACATATTTTAAAAAAAAGTTTAAATTCCTCTTCTTTTCTTTTTTCCAATGTCCGCTCCCAATGTGGATCATATGGTTTCCTAATGGAGGTATCTTAACAGAATTTTTCTATGAGAACTGCTTGTTACTCAGTTGCTTAACCTCTCTTTTTTTCGAAGAGAGTAGGGATCGAAGGATAGGGCTAGGATAAGACTAGAGGTTAACTAATCGCTCTCGCTATGCCCCGTGAGGATGGGATGGGTGGGAGGTGGGAGGGAGGACTCAGACTACGACCAGAAATCCATAAATCGATTGAAAAATCAATCTATGAAAACCGTCCGCATCGGGAATTGAACCCGAGACATCCGTAACCGTACCCAGCGACGCTACCAACGGCGCCACGGACGAAAATATCTCTTACGAATTTAAAATACATAATTTTCATCTCTTTGAAAACTTCATAACCTTTAGTATTGGTTTTATGCTAAAAAATGTATTCGGTGTATTAATTCATAAAATATATAAATTCAAACATTATTATAGATTTCAACGCTTTGAATGTTTTGGCGGTGTATATCAGAAACTATAATCAATATAAAATATGATGATATTATATATACAGGATTTTTTTATTTACCAACAAATATGACAATGTGTACAATTCTAGTATGTCAATATATCGATTTTGGGTTGATAAAATAGGCAGTTTATATTGTAAAGCTTTTCGAATGGAACAGTCCTGTGCAGTAGCGCGACGTGAAACTAAATAAAATATAATTTCAAATATCGAGATTTTTATATCTGTTTACGAATTTTCATTATATTTATGATCAAATTATTCAGGGCTCAAAACATTTTTACGATTTTGTTTTCTTCTATAAAAGATATTTTTCTTTTATACTTCTTTAGCTTATTCATATATCAATTCGTTACCTTACTTTGAAAAGGTTTTAATTAACTTGTTTTGAGATACGAGTGATTGAAGTTTTGACTGATCATATTTTGTATTTTAAACGAAAAAATGATTTTTAATTAGTAAGTTAGCATATATATTTATACATATAGATATGTTCCTTATTTTTTATATAATTTATTTTAACTAAGGCATTTATATTAGAAAATACTCAGTATCTAAGGCTTTAATTAGAACTGACAACAAAAGTTTGTTTGAAATGATTTTATCGGATATTTCAATTTTATCAAAAAATCTTCTGATTTTTGAGATATTTATTAATGGTATATATTATCATGACTTGCTGAACCATATAAGCTAACAATAATAATATAATACACAGAATAATAATACATATATACTTTGAATGTTTGAACGGACTCAGCTGATTTTCGTCAATGATCACAAAGATAGGACAATGATAGGACAATAGAAGTAAAGGGTAAAACACACACCAACCATCAAGCGAAAAATGTTTGACACGAAGTTAACACCTTTTCAAGAAAACTGTGATGTGTATGTTTTTTTTCTGTGGGATGATAATAAGCAGTTATACCGATTCATACAACCGTATAAAATAAATTTATGAAAACAAAGTGTGGATAGAACTCCGGAATACTGCTAACTCCCTCATTGAAAATATGTGACTCTGAAATTAACGTATATGGTAGAATGTGGCTAATACAACATTTTCCAACCAAAAGGTAATTTTAGGCCAAAATGTCAGTTAGAACGTTTTCAAAGAAAGGTAACGAATTGTCATGCCTTTATGCTGGAATATCAAATTTACCTTGAATTAGGTTGAATATTAATTTCGCCTTATACATTGAATTTCAATTTGGTTTAATGGTGAATACAAATTTAATAATATACATTTGTGACCATATTTAAAATGAGCTTGTTTTATTACAAATTTCAATGCACTATAAATTTCCCATTGTATTATACTTATATGAGTTGCTGAGCGGCAAAACACGCTCCTGGCGATTTTTCAATGAATTAAGTTTTTAATGTACGCATGTCCTCTATCAATTTTTCTAGTTACAAGTCTAAAATTTCTTCATATTTCGTCCCTTGTTCGAAATTCAAAACATTTATTAATTAATTAATTTATTACCTAAAATTCTAAAAACTTTCGGGAGCATGTTTAGCAACTCAGTGACTCATATATAATATTATTTTATTAAATATTCAAATCAAATTTTTTATATTATTTTCATACTCCAGAAACTATTCAAAATCCGAATAGTTGATAATGTCGAATACAGTGGGTGTTCGGTTCACGGACAAAATCTGACAACGAACACTTTTACGAAAGATTTTTCTGTTCGGACAACGAACACATATTTATATAACGAACTAAAACGATCTTTCTAATCTACTTATTCTATCTGTAAAACTAATCGAAAAAATGACATACAGTGTGACACACCCTGGTTTTTCTTTGTTAAGTTTAAGTTTCATTAGGGTCCAGAACTGAAATCGCTCAGCGGTAACGACAATAATTCGGAGAATCGACTGACTGTTGCTAAGGCCGCTCGTTCAGTAGCCGGCGGGCACGTCCGCTGGACGAGTCCATTTTTGACGGAAAGTGGTAGCTCTGACGTTGCAGGGAGCTTTTTAATTGTATGTGTGGACAGTCGATTACAATCTGTCGAGTGGAGGTGAGCTGTGACCTAGTGGTCGGCACAGGTGACGATGTGAATTGTTTGCGTTTGTTTTGAAATTGGACGTAATTTAAAATCGTTTGTCGTGTCATTTGTATTATAACTTCAAATGTAAATGTAGAATCAATTTTATGTGTTAGGAATAGTATTTTTGTGTATTGTAAACCACTGCATCTTCGATGAAAAATAAATAAGTGTTGAACCGGATTTGAAATGGTGTTTGTCTGAGATCCCAACCCTTCCAGGACGTTCGATAACCATCCATTCGCCTCTCTTCGATCCGGGTCTTCTCAAGTGGTTGATCGGTTAACGAACATAGTCTTGGAACGGATTATGTTTGTTAACCGATCACCCACTGTATTTGGAATCCTTTGTGGTACTGGGAGATGTATAGCTCTTGAAACAGCAGAAACGTTACTCATATTTCGGTATTTTTGTGAAAAATATAACACCTGTTCTAGACTAAAGTTTGCAAAAATGAATAGGGTTTAGGCACTTAAAAGTTTATACAGGAAACAAACTTGTAAAAAATTCTCATGTTGTATATTATTACCCACGCCACTGGTGCTCACATACGCACTTCGCCCTTCCTTAGGGGAACACCCTTCGAATTGTAAATGTGGTACCCAGGAATATTTTTCTGTTGCCACTGGCATCACAATGTATTTGATCAGGGTTGAACATTGTGCGTGGCCATAGAAAAAATTCAATAATTGACCCACATAAGTCTCATTGTATTCTATTTTTGTTAAATCATTCTACGCATTAAGGAAGGTGACCCATTGTTAACTTAATGACGTGAAAAATACCCGCAATGCTACCATTTTTTTTAATATTCTGTTTCTGGTAACGTTATTTGTTACACCGAAAAAAATCAAATCTATACAGAATTTATATACAAAATATGTTTAATGAACATTATTCATAAAAAGTGCATATCGTCGTTATTCTTGAAGAAGGCACCAACTCAAAAATACTAGTTTTGAGTAATTGGACTTTGAAGTTTGTCAAATGTTTGAAATAATATACGTTTTTCATTTAGTTTGTTTGTACAAAACTTATAATTTACAAAAATATGTGTTACGATAGAGTTTGAAACAAAGAAAATTTTGGTATAGTTAGTTAACTGAATATGTAATTTATACGATTTAGTGTTTTCTTCCAGAACAGTGACGATGTATTATTCGTTTATATGTAAAAAATTAGTCCGATTTAATAAAGAGTAACTTCAATAAACTCATTACAATATTTCTGTGTGAGAAAGGAAGAGAACGTCAAGTCTAAAATTGGTACTTTTCTGGAGAGTCAAAATAAAAATTGCATTTGTATGAAATTTGATGAAAAATATAATGCTTAAGCATGAAATTTACTAAATCAGCAGCATTGATTCAACGCTTTTTTTTTTACATTAAATGCATGTAGGTATTGTAGTTGTTTTAGAATATTCTCGTTTTTCAATTAACCTGACTTAACTCCCCTTTTCTTTCCCAAACAGATTTATTCAATTGACATTTTATCTGATTACAATACTTACTTTTTTTAAAATATTTACTTTTTTTTCATTTAACGACTGTTCATTCGGACTTCGGAACAACGGTATTTGTTAATAGTCGATGGTAGTAGACGTGAGCAAATCGATGCTGTTTATTCGTGTATCAATTATATAGACTTACAATAAACTATCAAAATATAGTAAAAAAATAATATATGTCGAGTAATGAAGGCATAGATGTATAACTTCTGTTTACTGTTTGGTATATATTTTTCTAAAACGCACAGTACAACACTGCGCTTGCACACGGTGTGTACGTGAGCGTGCGCTTTCAGGTAACTTTGACAGCTTGCACTGATGTTTACTATTACTGGTAAACAATTTGAAATGAGAATTCTGTTGTCTTTTTTTCTTTCGTGGCCAATTCAATGAAGGTAGCAAGAAGTAAATATAAAATTAAGTTACGTCAAATTAGGATGTCGCAGGATTACAGTGAGGATACGAGGGAAAGAATGGAGAACGATAATTTAATTTTATGATAGTATGTACATACGAAATACACTGTTACACTTGATTGAATAAGAATCTTTAAAAAAATGTTTTATTACGTTACCTCACTACGTCATCAAATACATTTTGAATAAGAATTCAAAATAAAATTTTGCAACACTAGCAAAAGATTCTATACTTATTTTAATGATTCTTATAGTTCTGCGTTGAAAGCATTCGATAAGTTTAACACGCATCTCGGTGAAACTCTATCTCACGGATCATTCATAGTATAAATATATATATTTTTTTAACTTAATTTTAATAATTGTTTAATCCATCATTAGTAAAGTAACCAATTCTGTGTTGCTGATAGTCGATACCCATTTTCGAAAATAGAGACAACAGCGTTACGGTCGGAATAAATTTAATTACAAGTTGCCGAGATAGTTAATTACATTTATTTGAAACTTTGATGTATGTAATATATACTCTTCTAAATACGTTTTACGTAAAATTTATCTATTCAATAAACTTGAAAGCACTACTAAGATATTATAAAAGTAAATAAAATAAATATCAAGCAGTACACAGCTTATAAATAACTGTCTAATTACGACAAAATACTATGCTACTTTGGTGTTGTAAATAATGGAGCTCCACCGCGAACCACGTCTTTCTGGTATACATTTCATTGTTTATTTAAAGACTATGGTGCTCAATATACAAATTTTTTTACTACCACAGCGTGTCCGTAGTAGAGTGATCAACGTTGTTTAGCTTTGGTTGCGGTACTCGCGGGATCGAATGCCAGGACGGACAGTTTTATTAATTGATACATCAATTTCTGTTTGAAGGCATGGATGTCTGTGACGTCTATAATTCCCTCCCACTCATCCGATCCTAAAAAACGTAGCAAGAGCGATTAACAAACCACTAGTCCTATCACAGCTCTATCCTTTTATCCCTACTCTCTTCGAAAAAAAGAAGTTGAGCAACTGAATTACACGCAGCACTCATAGAAAAACTTTTGTTGAGATAAACTCTTTTAGGAGTTCTTATACTCCACATTGGGAGCGGGCATGGTTAAAAAAGAAAAGAAAATAACATAATATGTATGATTAAATAATAACAAATAAATAAGTGATGTTAATTTTGTTCATTCCCATTGTAACACAATGATCTTCTTACATCGTATGATAATAGGGGTTCATTAAATTTGTTCCAGGCCACTGGTTCTGATAATTTCTCTTGTGAAACAACTAATAGCTGAATTTGTTTTGCTTGCTATCTGTTTAATTGATCCATAAAACTCCTCATTGTAATAAATGCTTTTAATTATTGATTTTACGTAATTTAATAATATTTTATCTCAGATATTTCTTTTTTAAATGGTCTATTTCATTTGATTCTACAATTACGTTCCGTCATTATCAATTTGTTACGGAAACTTGATTTTCAGCTTGGATGAGTTTAATATACGACTGTTAATTACTGGAAGATTATTATTTGTTATAAAATATTCACTTATTTTGTAATATAAATGTCTGCATAAGAGATCAAAAGAGTTGTATAACTTTTCGAAACTACATTCTTAAAATTGTATGATTCATAGAAATTTTACACTTACAAAATTTCCTTCCGATTATGTGATTTATACATTGAACAGACCGGAAAGAGTATTTCATATAGACTTAACGAACATACAAAGTTATTTAATAATAGTAAAAAATGATTCTATATTCGTGAACCCACTTTTAAAAAATCACACAATACAACATCTAATTTAGGCGCGGTATTATTGTAATAAAAGCCCTATGCTTAATGCTGTCAAAAAATTAGAAATAAATATAAATAACCTCCTTAATGACCAAACAAACATTTATTCATCAACCCTTACTTACACCATTACAAGACGCTCACGTAATTACGCATAATCAATAAAATTTCAACGTATTTACTTTAGCGATAAATTAATAATATCATTTATTTGGATTATTGAAATTCCATCAAGCAGCCTCAGTCGATGTCTTAAATTATATCAATATCATTTATGTTACTTTTGATAAAACAACTCAAAAACGCAACCAGTACGTTTGATATTTTAATTTTAAATAAAAGTTATGATGTTGGAATAAGTGAGATGATATCGATGGCTCAGTTCCACAGGACGAAAAGTCAAAAATGTGATGTTTTGAGTTAAGTTAGTCATTATATCCGAACGCCGCTATTCTACAGTTCCACAAAAGTACAGCTTGTCAAATGTACAGGTTTATGTCTCAAAAGGCGGATATTTGTACATATATGGAAATCATCAAAATTAAATAATTCTTCAGTTCCATATACATACATATCGATATATCGTATTGTGGAATTATATTTGTGTGAATCGTTGTTTTCCATAAAGAAACAGCCTTTAATCCTAAAACTATAAACTATTGACCACTTATTGAATAAAAAAATGTAATGCAAAAAATAAGCCATCACTTTTTACGAACCAGTTTAGATGAGTCAAAACATTGTTCGACCATATCTCAAAACTACCAATTTCTATTTGTATCACTATAGAACTAGGCCATCGATTATATTGTTTATCTCTTCTAAAACAGTGTATATGGCGAAATTAAATTATGTTTAAACACAGTTCTGACGATGGTATGAAGCCGAAATAGCTATAAACAAACTGATAAAATTTCTATAGAACTAAATACTTTGATATTTTTATACAATAAACAATAATCAATTAAAAAACAGAATATCTACTTACTGTTTATCGACAGAATTCCTCTACTTGCGCTTTCTCAGTTGGGTGAAAACTTAATATGTTATTTTATTTCAAAAGTTGGTATCACTGCTATTTTCTTTTGTTTATTAATTCTCTTGCAGCTTGTAGTTATATCTATTGTAGCATATACCGAAAATCTTTGGTGAATAGCTAAGAATATTATATACCCTAATGGAGAAATGCATTTAGTGTAAACCACACAAGATATTTATTTTAATTAATTTCATGTAATTAACATAAATTTCAATTTAGCAGTTTTCAGTGTGACACAAAGTACTCGATAAAGCGAATACATAAAAAGAGTTCCCTTCCAAAATCGTACATTAGTTCTGATTATCTCTTTAGTCGGTAGCGTGCCTTGGGTATTCATTGCCATCTTAGCCTAGTTTCGGAATCCCTTCGGCTCATTATTTCCAGTAGGTGGCAAAGTTTTAAGACGTCGTTTTCTAAAGCATATAAAGAAACTTTTACATTCGAAGGCTGTATACATGGGGTGTACTTTGTAAGTTTGTTGTCGCCTTTAGAAAAGTGGTGGCGTGCACTGACGCCGTACTTGGTGAATTATTAAACGACGCCGCGACGTCTCGCTATTCCAGGCGTCGCCGTCGGCTTTAATGCCCGACCTGCTTTTAAGCACACTAAGCTTTTTATCGCCTTCTGGTCGAAGTTAATTACACAATCTGTTGGAGTATTTTTAACGATTCTAAATGAGGTCAAGCTATTTACGGGACTTACATTCGTCGTTGACTATTAAACATTATTGTCATTATGGATTTAACCGACATTGCCTTTTCTCAAATTTCTTCTAAGAACCCTCTTTAAAAGCAATCAGTATTAAAAATAAAACGTATTTTGTAATACTGGTTTATTTATATTTAATTTATTTCCAAACACGAATTTACATAGCTAAGAATTTTAATATATATGATGATATTTATATCACTAAAGGTATGATTGGTTTGTAATTATACTAATCTAATAATTATAAATTCATCCTCATTTACTTTTTTTAATTTTTTTAGAAGTAGATCACTTTAGGATATATAATATTTCTACAACGATTTGAAACCTTTTCATTAAAAGAATGGTGAAAAAAATACTAAAATTTCAATTATTTCCAAATACATTTGCTTAACGCGATTAACTAATAAATATTTTCAAAACATATCTGTCTGTTTATCTATATGTAACGGCAAAAGGATACAACTCACGTTCTCTCTCCCTTTCTATGTTGGCGCATTAAATAATTGCTGATGGATCACATTCACATTTGGTACTTTTAATCCTTGTTGAATATATGTATATTGTTTGCTTGGTAAATATGCTTTATAAAATGCTACTCTCTTTCTTCACGAAAATATGCTAAATTCGGCTAAAAACAATGCAGTTTTGTAACAAATTGAATTATTAATAGGAAAATGCCAAATTATCATACATGGGAATCCGGGAAATGATAATTAACGTGAAATACGAACATAATCAAGAAGGAGTCTGATTGTACTATTCTGCAACATAATATAGACTCGATTTTAAATTGGTCTATAAAAAACAAACTTGACTTCAACTTTTCGAAATGTTTTTGCATTTCTTTCTCTCGCTCAAGATTGCCTATTAAATATAATTATGTGATATCGAATAATACTTTACAGCGTTTATCTGAAATTGTTGATCTTGGTATAACGTTTGACTCTTCTTTCACATTTCATTCACATATTAATTCCGTTGCTTTGCGTGCTAGCAAACTCCTCGGGTTTATAGTTAGGCAAAGTAAACCATTCGAAAACCCAACTGTGTTTCGCACTCTATACATTTCCTTGGTTCTCAGTACGCTTGAATATGGATCTATTATCTGGAGTCCATATGAAAATTCCTACAAGTTGAAATTGGAGCGAGTTCATAAGAAATTTCTACGATATTTCTATTTCAAAAAAATTTAAATATTTTCCTTTTAATAATTCCCTAAAAGTGTATTACCCAACTAAATTTCTTTTAGGAATGCTATCTTTTCACTCTCTTGAAGCACGAAGATCGTTTTCGATTCTAAAGCATTTCTCTCTTCTTCTTCAGGGACGAGTTTATAATCCTGAAATTCTCATGTCTATTAATTTACATGCTCCTAATTGTTATCTACGTGGCCGAAACCATATCCAGACAATTTTTATTCTTAAAACTTGTTCTTCGCGTCGGTCATTCGAGTCACCAGTTGCCAGAGCCGTTCGGATGATTAATGCACTGCCTAGAGAGCTGGATATTTTCAACACTAAACTATGGGTATTGTTCACTAAATATTTTTTTCCTTTTAAATTAATAATGTCTTTTTTATTATTTAGTAATTTAAAAAAAAATGTTTTTATTTTCATTATTGTTTTTATTAGTAGTACTGTTTTTAATAATTATTATTATTGTTGTTACTGTTATTATGTTTGTGGAATGCATGGCGCATTGGCGTCAGCTGTAATGCCATGCATTTCAATTTTTTTAAATTTACAATAAATAAATAAATAAATAAATAATATCGCTATGAAAAAGTCACCATAATATGTTTAGCTCAAACTAATTCGTTTTTTCGTAATATTGTTTCATATTTCGCATATTTTTTCGGTATTCATGATCTCCAATATTTGATCATTTGACAACTTCCGATCCGCAATTAAGTTTCCTAAATAATAGCATTGTTTCTAGCATCATTGAGTAATTTTTCAGTTAGGAAAATAGTAGCATGTTATAAAGCATATTTAAGAATTGCTTTTTATCATCCACACTTTTAGTATAGATCAGTGGAGATAACTATTTTATGTTTTTAGATACTTCATGGATTAGGAGAGTTGAAAACATCACATAAACCAAATGATTGATACTGACAATTATATAAATAAAAGTTACATTATATTCAAAATACTTTTGTTTTTCTACACTTCCTTTTAGACCGGTGCCACCCCAAGAGGGTCATCGGTTTTTTCGATTTGTACCAAGAGACAGCCAGAGTAAAGTTGGCACGAGTCGATTTGTTATGTTGTGACGCAGAATTGTAAAAACAAGATCGGTCACGGGAAATCCCCGGCGACCGGTCGATGGGAAAGCGCCGGAGAAAACTGAAAGCCGGGTACTCGATTAATATTTCACGGAAGTGTGCTGCGGTTGAAAATCGCCCGCATTTTACTCTGAAAAGGGGTTATCCCTTATTTGTTTTATATTTAGAAAAAAAAATGTTTTGTTTTTAAATACTGACGTGGGGTACATGACGTAATACCCTTGGGAGAAAACGTGATGAATATAAAAAATAAACATTTTTTTTTTGTATGTACCTAATTTATACAGAATAATTGAGTATCCAACGACCATTCTGTACACCAAAATCCTCACATGCAATTCAGTGTTTGATGAAGGATCAAACGCGGTTGTAAAATTTTACAGATACCAATATAATAATATAGTTTCTTTGGTCTAACAACAATACAGCGTCGGCGTCCGTGGCGCAGTTGGTAGCGTCACTGGCTACGGTTACGGATGTCTCGGGTTCAATTCCCGGTGCGGACGGTTTTCATAGATCGAACTTTCAATCGATTTATGGATTTCTGTTCGTAGTCTGAGTACTCCCTCCCACCCATCCCATCCTCACGGGGCGTAGCGAGAGGGATTAGCTAACCACTAGTCCTGTCCTAGCTCTATCCTTCTTTCCCTACTCTCTTCAAAAAAAAAGATAGGTTGAGCAACTGAGAACAAGCGGTTCTCGTAGAAGAGTTCTGTTAAGATACCTCCATTAGGGCACCATATGCTCCACAATGGGAGCGGACATGAAAAAAAAACTTTTCACTCGAGCGATGAGTTGGTTTTGAGCCTAAAGCAAGGTAAGGCCATAATCAATACCCTCGCATTAGAAATTCCGTAAGCTGAAATTCAGAATTTTATACATAATTTTTATCTCTATATTATGTAGGTATATTTGTTGTATTTTTAACACAATTTCATAATAAATAATGTTTTTTGGTTTTGAAATATTTTCGGTACCATCTTCGAAATAATATTTGATCATCAATATATAATCTCTACAATTTTTTAACAAATACCTAATTCCAAAAAACCTTAACGTTTTAATATATTTTTACCGTGTTCACTCCCAATATGGAGCATCTGAACAGAAGCTTTTTTTGCGAGAACTGGTTGTTCAATCTATTTTTCCAAAGCGAGTGAATTGTGTGATGTAACTGCTTGATATTTTGCGAGTGCTGGAGTTTAGGTACACTATTTGGCGTCACTAGCTTTTTTTTTGAATTTCTGGTTTTTTGTCAGAATTAAATAATAAAACACTTCTAGTTAGATGTTAAGATTATAAATATTTTCCCAATTAAGTTAAAATATGTTTTAATTGACGATGCTATGATATGAAAGCAAAACACAAACTGCACCATGAGCCACGTCGCTTCGAATGTAGAGCAATGCGCGACTCGCACATAACTATTAAAATAGGTATCAATCGAGAAGCAATGAAAAAAAGGCGCTCGAGGTAGGCAGGCATACTCAGAAATTCTGAGCGTGTCAAGGATTACGTATGATGTTAGGAAACTCTTTAACTATTCGCTCTCTCTCTCGGACATCCATGATTTAAGACTCATCCACACATAAGGCACAAATTCATAAATCAAGATTCAAAAGCGTACCTCTGAAAGTGAATAGAAAGGACTGTCAAAGGTGTTGACCTTTCGGATATAATACCGGAATATCCAATAACTAAATATTAGTAAATATTCCAGCAGTTAACAGCTCGAGTTGCGCTTGTTATATCTAACTCTATCGTGTAAAACGTAATGTAAGGCAGCTTATTATTAAATACGAATGAATTCAGATTGCATTATTTCACCGCTATTGTAGTGAGGTGCGTTTCGCCAAACAATGGTTGGAATTTCTCGTTGAGGGAATTCTGCACTGCGAACTATCATTAATCGACAAACTAATAATTACTCTCATTTGAGTGTGGGTGATATCAGGTATTAAGATATATTGCTGTCTTACTCACGGTTCGAACAAGAATATTTCAAATATGAAATGCAGATTTGTATGATGGATTTTTTTTCATACAAAAGACTTGAACGGAACATTTCTCATGTTTCATCAGTTTTTACGTTTCTAGATGAAAGGGTTCCGCTTAGTGATTACAGAAGTCTAATCTCCATTCTTAGACTAGTCAAAATCAAATGGTGAGATTTGGTTTGAGATGTGTCAAAATGTGGAGGTAATGGAGGTATCTCAAAAGAAGTTTTTCTACAAGAACTGCTTTTTACTAAATTGCTCAACCTCTCTTTTTCGAAAAGAGTAAGGATAGATTATAGAGCAAGAGCAGGACTAGTAATTAGCTAATCGCTCTCGCTACTTCCCGTTTTTTAGGATAGGATGGATGGAAGGTAATTATAAATATCACAACCGTCCATGCTTTCGGACAGAATTTCATAAATCTATTTATGATACTGTCCGTACTGGGATTCGATCCCGTGAGATCCATAAGCAAAACCAACGACGTTGATCACTGCTCCACAACCTAACCTCAAATAAAATGAAAAATTATGTATTAATAATAGATGTATGATTTATTTTACACTCAGTTGATGACAAAATTGTTTAATTCTTCTTGAAACAGTCTCAACCGATATTGGATCAAAACATATTTGGCGCATTGGTTGTATACTATTGTGCCTTTTATTTTATATTTTATGAAGAACTAACACTCAAACTTAGCTTAAGCTTCAGCAAACTAAGAAAAGAGAAGAACAGAATTATCGGATTAGCAAAAGAATAATTGTCATCTTTTATTTTAAAATTCGCTATGATTTTGATAAAATTTGAAACAGATTTTAAAATTTTTGTTAAGCATAGAAACCACCGATAAATTCTTCCCATGCGTAGCACTGCTTTAGAGCCTAGAGCTTTACCACTCCACTACAGTTCTCGTTCTCTGCCACTACAGTCCAGGTATAAAAACTTGACCGCTTCAATCAACCTCCTCCACTCCGGTCGCTTCTCCACTTCCTACGCAAATTGCTGACATCCATCACTGGTTAGTATTATAAAAACCCATCTTTCCAGCAAAGTCATGGTCTTTCAACCCTCCACCTTCTTCCAGGGGTAGAAAATGGGAGGAGTTTTGAAGGCTTCTACTCATCCAAGTGCAATATTGATTTTGTCGGCCGTTGAGTTTTGACAATGTTTGATTAACCGTAGACCATTAGTCACCAAACTGTTTGAGAAACAGGCTGGATTGATTTTTATTTAACTGCGATAGCCGGACCACAAATAAACTACAACTGGAATCAAATAAGAAAAATATTTATTTGTGATTACTATTTTAAAGAATATTTAAAAAAATATATCTGGCATTACAACTGACAGCTAATGCGCCAAATATTTTGAAATTTAGAAAATCATACGAGATAAACTCGATGAGAATTTTTTGTAGGAGTCATTCATGTTCAAGATCACAAATTTTGATTGAAAAAATCTAAATTTGATATTGACTTTCTTGGGAATTGATCCAGGACCCACCTGATCGCTAGGGCAAACACTTACCACTAGACAACAGAAACCGGCGATTACGTATCAAGCACAAAAATAATATATACATTTTAAAACTTATTTCTTTCACTTTTGGTCCACTACCTTATAGTTTTATCCCAATTAACGAATTGAAATAAATAATTGTCCTGAACTCACAACAAAATCAAGAAATTTTAGAAAATTAATTATATACATTAAATCGTGAATTTTTGGAGGGCCAGAGTCGGCCCGCGTGTCGTAGTTTGGTAACCGCTGCCGTAGACTTTACTAAGCTCATGGTTTTGCCATCATCACAGGGCCGAAAATAATTAACAGATATTTTTTTCTTCTAAAAAGAATTGATATGAAATAGTTCTTAAACGTAATTTTCTAGCAAAAGGTGTCAGATGTCAGTATACCGATAAACATTACCGTCACAATAACAATCCAGATATCCGGGAATAGTTGTACCACGGCGGCACTAATTTGTAGTTCTCCTTACGCATTAAGTGTCGAAATATTTCTTGGTGGAATGTCGGAGCAATTAAAACGTGTGAACCAGCTGCTGTTCTGGTTTTTAGGTTAGTCGAGCATGATACAACATAACAATGGAATACTATCTATTATTATACGTCAGCAATTACACGCAACTCTGTGTTCAACGCCGCTTGTAAATTAAAGGTGATGCTGTTAAATAATTTATGCTTTATGTTCTGATGTTTAGTAATAATTATTTGCGACTGTGTTACGGAACTAATTTGTTTCTACAATACTTCATATTGACACTGTTGACTGTCGAAACTAAACGGCGAACAGTAAGTTCATTGAGGCGTATTTGGAAGACTTATTTCAGACATAAGCAATTTTTAGGCTTTCACAATTCTTATTTGTTCATATTTTTATTTAAAAAAAAATATCTGGCATTACAGCTGACAGCCAATGCGCCAAACATTTTGAAAATTGGAAAATCATAAGATAAAAACTCGAGGAGAATTTTTGTAAGTCATTTATGTCCAAGATAATAAATATAAATAAATAAAAATCTAAATTTGATATTGACCTTACTGTGACTTGAACCAGGATCCACCTTATCGCTAGGGCAAAGCTCTTTACACTAGATCACAGAGGCAGACTTCTACAAGAATTAGAAAATTATCAATTTTATTTTACAATTACTCTTCGAACTAAATACTTTGCTATTTGTACCTTATTATATGGAGTTCTACTAAGTTAATGTCAATTTCAACAATGTATAAAAATTGTTTTGTGTAGAAACCGTGGATTTTTCTGATACTTTGATGGCTTCATATCCAAACAATGAGAAAGTGACTTAATATGACATGAGAATGAAACCAACAACGATTTCGAAACGTTGAGAAGTGATCAATGTGTATATGTTTTTCTGTGTTTATCGTTCGATAAAGGTCCAAGCCAAGGGCTCCCAACCTTTTTTGATTCATTCCCTCATTCACCCATATTCAGAATATAATTCCCGCCTTCCCAAGATAATCCAATTATAACTGAAAAGTTGCTTTCGAAACATGTATAATATATGTAATATTGAGAATCTTTAATAAACGGCAGCAATTTCCCTCGCTGGAACTCTAAAATTCACCTCTAGGGAGGAATTCCCCACAGGTTGGGATCCCCTGGTCTAAACAGGAATATGTAAGCTATATGTGAGTATCAAATGTAGCATCACGCTCTTTAAAATGTACTAACAATAATTTAAAACATTCTAAGAAATATGCTTTAATCATTTGTTAAATGATTATAAAAATCTAGCTATTATTATGGTTTGAAATGACATCCTCTTTTCAAAGAATACCTATACGTCACAAAAAACTCCGTTAGCAACCTTTATTAGCGATCAATTATACATACGTAGTGTTGCATTCCCATTAAAGTTACAAAAATAAAGATGTATTTATAATAACAAGAATTATATGACATATTAGTAATTTTAAATTTTTTTATGTTATTATAAATTGACTTCTACCAAAGAAAAATTCAATTATATCACAAATTCAATTCAATATATTAAAAAAATCTATTATGTACCAACAGAAACATGAGAAATATACGATATATATAATTCACATATTTTCAGCTTAGGCAAAGAATCTGTTTCAATTCGTCCTATTTATACTGTAAAATACACAATATTTAAATAATTGTAATCAAGTATGCTAATTTAAGGTTTACGAGTAAAACTTATTCCTTACACTCACGAAAGAATGCATAAAGTTTTTATTAATATTAATAATTCATTCTAATTACCGATGTGAACTGTACATTTTCTCAAGGTAAACAATTTTATATAACTTAAATATAATTAAGAGTTTTTAAACATACAACTTACATTAAGAAAATAAAAAGATTAAAATCATAAATATATACTTTGTATGTAATTATAAAATATATTATTAAAATTTATGTGTGAGAAGAGAGCGGTTAATTTTTTTAAATACAAATACCAGGAACAATGTGCTCCTTATTATTATTTTAATAATTCTGAGACTCCCAGAGCCGATGTTTGAAATACGATGTAGATTTCCCCCCTAGTGGATATTTTAAGTAGATGTGCTTTGACTGATGCATTATAATGATACGAGTTTTTTACTATCTAAAAAAATATGAATTAATAATTAATAATGTAGAGTCGTGACAAAGGCGAGCCAGGAGAATGTTCGTGTGGGTCGCGACCCTCATTCATAAAGTTCCGACAAAGAAGATGAATAATTAAATAACGTATATTTTCTTCGCATATGCCGATAGTATAATATATCGCTGCTATGAGGCCATATATAATACAATATTATGTTTGACTATGCTACTATCATGTTCTATTTGCCATCTCCACTCCCTATCCGACTCTTTGAAGATTATCTGCTCCCCAGTATTATATTTGATTCCTCACTAGTCAAGTCATACCAGTGTCACATAGCTACATCGAGTAGAACTGCTATCACAACTATAGCATCAAAAAACTCAAGCACTACCATGACAGTCAAATGATAAACCAAAATGATCAATAATTAGAGCAGAGTTTCATAACCTAATTGTGGTCACGGGTGCATTCATGATTGAAAAAAGTAGTGATGGGTGAAAGCGGGTTTGAATAAAAGAATGTCTGAATTCGAGAATTGGTACCGTTTGTGAGTAAGACTTTCGTCCGACGAACTGATGATGATGAGGATGTCTCTCAGGTACAACTAAACGCCAGTTCACTTAGTCAATTCACTATTTATTTCAGTTAGTAGTTTACAGTTTAAAATACAAAAAATACAAAAAAACACAATTGACATTTTAAAAAAAAATTAAGCGTGCGAAAAATTGCTACCCAGAGTGCGATACGTTAATATTTCTAGTAGCCACGAAGTAACGGCCTCTATAGGTTAACGTAGGCGCCGGGCCGCGATACACGCCCTTGCGCCTTTTTTTAAAAAAATATTACTACCTCGCATCTCTGCCAAGGTCCGGAAATGCGATGATGCGCTTGACACATTACAACGTATTTTTTCTTGATTTTGCGCTACAAGGCATGATCAGATGAAAGTTCTGGGCACGATTCGTACTGAATAATAATGGGTCTTGTTGTTTCTAATTTCGAATTTCTTTTATAAGATATTTCTCGACGAGATGGTGCTTTCAAACTTTCTACATATCAACAAAAAACAAAAATGAAATAGATTGGCAGCTGAGAACTACTTATAGTTTATATTAATTAGTAATTTTAAAAACGAGATACTCGTATGCAAAACAAGCTTCGCATTAAATATATTATACAATGTTATGCTTTTATTTTCTATGATGAATCTTCATTAGACTAATTTGGATAGCCGATCGAGCATGTTAATTATTTATTATGCTATAATAGGCTACAATATATTGTATCTTACATATTTATATATAAACATAATATAAAATACATGGGATGTCGTTTCCACATGTCTGTCGAATAATTTATTGGATAATTGAAAGGGACCCTTATATTAATCGTATCGACATATTCGTGATGAGGGTTCATTTATGGCAAAACTTGACTAAGTGACGACTCGCGGCCCTCGTGGGGATTCCAGATCGATCTTTAGATACGTCGTAACATAATATTATATATTCATTATGAGTTATTACAAGACAGAAATAATAGTAAACTAAACACACTGTTATACAAAAAAGAGTATCAATTATCCGTGAGATGTGATAATTTATATATTAAAAAATAGCTTCTTATTCAAATTATAATACACAGACACCTCAGGACCCAAACGTTTAGTCTCAGTTAGTTAAGCGAAGTTAAAAGAAAACAATTTAGGAATATTTTACCGATGTTGAATACTCGACTCGATTAAACAGTAGGACGGAGATGATGATGATGACAATTATGCAGTTCAGAGTAGATGTTTCTCGTTCGGCGTGTGACGATAGAGTCCCTGTTCGGAGGGAGATTATAGAATGAATGCGATCCTTCCTTCTTTGTTCATATATACTATAGTTGACTGGTTGCGTCCTACTTTCATCATCACGACTTGTCAGTGAAATGAAATATTAATTGCCAATTAATTATGCCTCGTCAATAATGCTGACAATGACAAGCATAACGTTTCGTAAATGTGTAGCGTCATTTATCACTACAAAATTTAAAAAATATATGAATTCAATTATTGATAAGTAAGATTACATAAGAGTAGTTTGTACCAAATAATCAATAATACTAATAAACAATATGAATTCTCAAACAAACATCAAATAAGTGCACCTAGCCTGTCTCTTGTATTTTTAGGATTGTAATTGTACAGAATCAGCACAGAATCAGTACGGATGTTGAGATCTCGTTATTGCCGTCTTAACGCTATAACAGGGCTAATTTTTTTTGCTTCCTGATTAGTCACATGAATATTCATTATAATTGTCATCGTGATCATTTATTGACTTTAAAAATTGCATATTATCTACAAAGTCTTTTTAATCTTACTTAACATTCTTATTTTTTATTTATTGTCATAATAAAATATTAGTAAGTAAATTGTAAATTGTTATTGGTTTCTGCTACTTGGATTTATCCCAAATTTCCCGGCTGTCCTAATAAGCCAGTGTACCAATGAATCAACTGTCTTGTAGACACCATGCGATTGCCATCCAAGATTGTTTATACCCCACTAACTATGAGTCATGAAAGCGTGAAGCAGCTCGATCAAGTTCATGTTATTGACGACCATCAGCGGTCTTCCAGGACAACGGAATCCATCCGGTTTTAAGAAAAGACTGATGAAATTTCGCATGAAAGCTGTATTGTTTCAACAATATGCCAGATATTTTAACAGTTTTGAATTACTTGAGATTAACTCTGGAAGATTTTAAAAAAGTTAATCGATATACAAAAGACCCTTGAGCATATCAAGATTTTATTAATATTAACTGAAAAAATACATTTCTACGGGGAGGACTCAGACCGCTAGGCTGGCTACGTAGATCATTTTTTTAAACCATATTTTAGCTTCTTCGAATGTGTAGCATAACTAAAAGAACATCGCAACAGAGATTGTTTTCACGAGAACTGGCTGTAAATTAAATGTTTACTATTTCTCTTCAGGGAGGGTAAAGAAAGAAGCACGGAGTAAAGAAACAATCAAGAATAACATGAAATATGGTAAAATATTAAATGATTTTTTAGAAGTATGTCCGCTCCTTATATGAAGCATCTCAACAAAACTTTTTTATGAGAACTGCTTGTTAGTTATACATTCAACCTCTCTCTTCAGACAAATAAACATGGCCAGAGTTAGAAAAGGACATAAATTAAATTAAATTTCTTCTTACAAAAAACTTTTTTATTTGATTCCTAGTTTTTAAACATGAATTAGATTATTTACAGACGCGTCCGTATGTTGGGTAAAATGAGATAAAGCTGTGTAGATAGATGGATATTAAATAATAATTCTATTCTCAGAGATTTAGATCAATCTTATTTAATGTTGATGCACATAAAACTCCTTTGTTTGCACACTCCCTGCCATAAATTCACATTTATTTGAACTGGCATTAGGAAGCCCGTATCCTAATTCAATGACGTGCAGTATGCTCTTCTGGGATTGAATCGGAAGTATTCTCAATCGGTGGTCCGTTGAATAAAAGTAAACACTCACAATTAGTTCACGAAAACTTCAGAATAGTTAATTAATTCTTCCTAGACCTACTTGCCAAAAATGTTTACTAATACGCATTCAAATTTGATATTGAAATTCCATCAATCACCCTCAGTCGATGTCTTAAATTATATTAATACGCATTTGTTGTGGTAATTGTTACTTCTTAGAATTTTAAAAGCAGACATAAATAAATATTGTTAACTATAAGTACCTATATTAAATATATTATTTTGTTATAATTTAAGACATCGACTGAGGGTGCTTGATGGAATTTCAATATCAAATTTGGATTATTGAGGTTTTGTACACTTCCATGTATTTTGTCACTAACGACCCGGGTTTCGCCTTTCGGCATCTTCAGGCATTCGATCACACGAATGGACTCGAACTGAGTTCTCAGTTCGAACTCAGTATAATATCTTACCTCGTAAATAATATTTGTCGCATTTGTATCTTCTATATAAACGTTAGACACTGTTTACTGTCTCTCAGTTCGAGTCCATTCATGTGCTCGAATGCCTGAAGATGCCGAAAGGCGAAACCCGGGTAGTTATTGACAAAATACATGGAAGTGTACAAAACCTCAATAATCCAAATTTGATATTATTTTGCATTATTCAAAAACCTTTTTAATTTCTCATTTTTTTAAATATGAATTGTCATATAATAAACTAGACCTGCAAAATTAATATCAATTGAATATATCTGATTTACATAAAATTCGGTGCGATGAGTAAACAATTAAAATTTTGAAACTGTTTCAGATGAAAATTCAATTTATTGGAAAAATCGGTTCGATGAATTTGGAGCCTTTCATCGCATAATTTTATAAACAACAACGTTCGTTTTCCCAAAAGGATTTTTATTTTTTTTCTATATTTTATAATATATTATGCAGATCGCTGCGTCTGAGTGAAATGGAATTTTTCTAAGTCATTCCGTAATCAGAGCTCAGTTCTAATTTGGCTACTCATTCGTTTTGTAAAGTGATTCGGAACGATTCTAATCTATCATATAAAACAAAAAAATATATTTGTCTGTCTGTATGTCACAATAACTCCACTCAAAAGGCGAACTCGACATTTGCACATGTCATTCCGGATGCCATTTTCATGTTAACTGTGCTATTTTACACTTTTAACATTATAATTGATTGATGGACTGTATTTCGTGGGTGTTGAGGTACGATCCACGGTGATTAGCTTTCAACTTTCATAATTAGTTATCACCGAAATAAAGTCAACGTGTAATCGCACATTTTTTTTTATTTATGTGATATCGACACTCGCTATTTTACATTTTTGTTGACTGCGCACTCGGTTCTATAGGTAAGCATAAAAAAACATTGGGAAAATTACCTAAATACTTCACCGTTTTTTCGTAAACGTAACTAGCCACTACAATCCGAAGCCCAATGTTGTATCTGTAATATTTCAACAACTGTAAATTTTTCAGCAAAACTTTATTTAAAATGAAAACACTAGATTTAAACTAACTGCGCTCTCCCAATGTTGAAGAAGATAGGTGTTTTGAATCTTTGATACGCTCTCCTTTAAATGTCATCTTTGAAGAAATGGGATCATACTTAGGGAGTGTCGAATTATTATTTACATTGTGGCGAACGACTGATTTTACTCATACTTCAACTACGCATTACGATTCATGCAATTCATATACAAAGAAGAAATCCATAGGTGGCATATAATATATTGAAAAAATTGCTATGTTAAATATTATAATTTATTTCTATTTGCGAGCCACTGGTGGTATACAAATAATGTATCCATCCCCTCAAGATGGCATCTCTAGTTCAAATAAATTTGTGAATGAAACTGGACCCAGTGGATATGAAGCCAACTCCAGACCGAAACTCCACTTGAACATCATACAAATAAAAATACTCATATAATATATTATTGTGGACATAGCGTGTGCTTATTATAATGCAAATGGCTGTTTGTTTTCGTGAGTAGTGGGGGGCAAATGGGGATTGGGGTAAAAATATTACAGCTATTTAGATTATGCGTATTGGTTGAAGGTGATTAAGGTACGCGTATATGGTTTAATTGCTTTTATTATTTGTGTAATTTCGGGATTTCTGTAATTGCCTTTGCGTATGTTTACTGAAATACGAAGGCTATGGTCGTTTGCATAATTAAGCATATTTACCAATAAAATACGAATAAAAAATGTTTTTCTCGAATAAAAAACAGTTATTTATTTCATAGGTAGATTGAACCATACATGAGAGTGATTTGACCATGCTTGATAATATGGTTAAAATAATGTTAATTACTTTTATAAGATTTCTTTCAGTAAATTAATAATTATAAAACATTTAAATGAACAGAACGAAGTCTGATTTCATATATTGAAGGGCATATTGTGTGAGTTATCGTTTTTTTTACTTGTGACAATGATCACTTCAATCTTATTCAGGTGTTTGTTTTAACTACGTTTATATTACTTAAAACAGTCGACTAATCAATAAATACGCTAATTATGAAATATATTATCCGTCTAGTCGATTATATTTTAACTTAAATAATATTATTGCTTAAATTTCAATGGAGTGTAGCCCATTGGCTGAAGACTCGTTTTACTTCATGCACGATTAAATATGGCATGACTTTCAAAACTAGCGGTATAGGCTACACTAACAATTCGAGAGTTAGTGATTTTAAGTCCTGATAAGATCAATATAACATTTGTGATCATGGGCCTAGGAGTTTGAGATATGTTTTCTCCTAAAGCTATAATTAATTCTTCTAATTTAAATAAAACATTTTATTGTATAAAAATCATTTAATTTATGTCCTTTCCTAACTCTGGCCATGTTTATTTGCCTGAAGAGAGAGGTTGAATGTCTGGTTTACAAGCAGTTCTCGTAAAAATAGTTTTTGTTGAAATGCTTCATATAAGGAGCGGGCATACTTATAAAAATCATTTAATAATTTAACATGATTTCTAGCATATTTCATGTTTTTCTTGATTACTTGTAATACGGAGTGAAAAGGAGGAGCACAGGTTTCGGCGACAAAGACATTTTTTTTATTGTTACAGTTTATTGATATTTTCTTTAGTCAGTCCTTCTTTCTAAACACTTAATTTAAAACCAGTTCTCGTGAAAACAATCTATGTTGAGATGTTCTTTTAGTGACATATTCGAAGAAGCTATATGGTTAAAAATAATGATCTACGTAGCCTAGCAGTCTGAGCCACCTCTCAAGCTTAACGATCAAGACCTAGCAAATTCATTATGAAATTTATTTTTTTCTGTTAATATTTGATTCTTGAGCATTTTGTATCTCGAATTTTTTTAAGTCCTCCCAAATTAATCTCAAGTAATTCAAAACTGTTAAAATATCTGGCATATTGTTGATACAATACAGCCTTACTGCGAAATTTCACCAGTTTTTTCTTCAAACCCGATGGATTCCGTTGTCCTGGAAGACCGCTGATGATCGTCAATAACATACACTTGACGGAGCTATGAGACGCTTTCATGAATCATAATTAAGCGGGGTACAAAGTATCTTGGATGGCCATCGCACGGTATCTCCAAGACAGTCGATTCATTGGTACACCGGACTTAATTTTTTCAAATAATCTTTGCTTGGTATTTTTCAGATAACTCCATCCAGAAATGTAAAAAAGTTTAAAAAAACTTGCTGATTATGACTTACTCAAGCCAGTAATTGTAACTACAGTAAATGACAACGATCAATAATGTCTTTAATACCCAAAAAGTTGTGTTTGTATTTATTTCATATAATTAATCATCAAAATGTCCAATTTGTAAGCGGTTCGTATGAAAAATGGATCATTGGAGTTTCAGTTCTCAGAAAAGCTTATTCAATATAATGGGTTGCGAAAACTTTTCTAGTTACTTTTCGCTAACCACAATTTTCATGAAAAGTTTTTAAATGTTGTATTATTCTGCGAATTGAAATGTTTTTTTTCTGGAAATTTTTTTGTACAAGTTCATTGCCGCAGAACAATTTGTTGAACTTATTCGTATGGGAATTAATTGCAATATTATAATAAAAAATAGTATAGCATTTAATTCAATAAGAATTATGCTAAATAGTAAATAGCTACTTGTGTCTTCTTTATATTTAATTCTTAGAAAATTAAGTTATAACCACGATGAGTGTGATATCCATGTACACTATTGCCCAAAATTAATATAAATAATATATAACTAATTAAACTGTATGAAACAGCATCTTTTTGAATTAACAGGGCTTACGATGTCTTGTACAATATAATTTCATTAAAAGTTTCTCGATATTTTTAAAAATTCTTCTCCCATTCTGAAAATCTAAGATTGCCAATATATACAAAGAATTGTTTCTATTTTATTTTTAAACTCTCCGATATTAAATCAAAATCAAATTAAATAATTCATAAATCACAATAAAAAAACGTCTGAATAAGCAATGTCAACTACTCCGACAACAAACCGTTCTCGAACATTGAATCTCTAGGGTGATTTTACAAACTTTTATCAAGCAAATTTAAATATTTGCAATAGAAATTATCGCAGCTAGAGATTTACCGCGCGTAAATTGTAAAAGTTTGCTGCTCCAATATGCAATTATTATTGTTGATTCTTGTGTAAAATGCTTTGATCCTTTCGAAAAAGCATTCTAAGCGTTTGATATAAGCACTTTAAATCCACCATATTGGCCTGTCTGGGTGTGGAAAATTTATTTTTGAATTTAATAAAAAGGGCAGACAAGTCAAGAGAAAATACATAGATAAGTGAAAAAAGCGGGGACTATATTAAAAAATCATGTAAAATAATTTTTGATTAGTACAACATACTGTTTGTCCATATCGTTGAACACATTTCATGATGAATAATTACTGCTCTTTCATTGGCTGTGTGTTTAATGTTACAGGGCTTTTGTTTTAGTCAATTGCGCTATTTAAGTTTAAAATTCACGAATAGAAATTTTTATTGTTTTTTTAATCGATTCGTAGATTTGTATCCAAGGGCATGATGGAATCCCTGATTGGACCGGTGAATAAAAATTGTTATAAATGCAGTATTCATTTATGGTATATTGCTTCTTTAATGATACAATTGACTTGCAATAATATAAATACTGTCGGTCGGCTACGTGGTGTAGTGGTTAACGTCTTTGACCACGGCTATGGATGTCTCAGGTTCAAGTCCCGGTGTGGACAGTTTCATAAATTGATTTTTAAGCCGATTTATAGATTTCTGTTCGTAGGCATGAATCTTTGTGATGTCTAAAATTCTCTCCCATCCATCCGATCCCAAAACAAACGGGGCATACCGAGAGCGATTAGTTAACCATTAGTCCTGTCCTAGCCCTATCCTTCTATCCTTACTCTCTTTTGAAAAAAGAGGATGGGCAACTGAGTAACAAGCAGTTCTCGTAGAAAATTTGTGTTGAGATACCTCCATTAAAAGGCCATATGCTTCACACTGGGAGCGGACATGGTAAAAAAATAGATAGATATTTTCATTTTCAGCTGGGGTCGACCCACTGCTAGATGAAGGCCTCTTCCAGCTCCCTCCACTCTTCTCGGTTTCTAGCTTTACGCTGCCACGTACTTCTACCGAACCTGACAAGTTCGTCAATCCAACGGGCTTTGAGACGCCCCTGAGGCCGCATAGTGCCCCTCCGGTACCGCTGAATGACTGCATTTGTCGAGCGGTTGTCTGTTCTCCGTGCCACATGTCCAGCCCACCGTCATTTCATCAATTTGGTGACCTCTATCACATCTTTCATTCTTGTTTGTTTCCTTATCCATTGGTTTGTTTTGCGGCCGTAGCTCACATTGGTTGAACACTTTAGGCTTCAGGCATAATGGAGGGTCACTCTTGAAGATATTACTTAAGCACCAGGATGCACTCCATGCTAGCTTGGCCCTCCGAGAGATCTCGTCATCTATGCCTCTATCTAGACATTTGCTGTCCGAGGTAGACATAGCTGTAGCACAGCATAGATAAATATCTACATATTCCAAAACCATATATCTTATTTCAATATTTATAAAGAATCAAATATATTTATTATAAATGCTTATATAAGCAAAGGCACCAGATATTTTTAATTGTTTTTAATCATATGATATCAACTCGATGACAATCTTTCAACATGAAGAAAAAAGTCATCACAAACTACCATTCGCAAGATATCAAATGTTAAGTTGAATAGTCTAAATTTGATATTGATCTTACCAGGACATTAACCTGGACACATTTGATTACCAGGGTACAACTCTTACACCACACGACTCGTTTTTATTTCCCTTATATATGAAGATTAATTATTTATTTCATTAGGTATGATATTTCCATGAAACGAATTATAGTCCATGTGGACTTAAAAATATGTGCATTTCGCTGAGTTTAACTTCATACATAAATAAAGAAACGTTTCCGTAAATATTTTGTGTTTGGTTCAAGCATACATAAATGTTACTGGTGATCTGATATTAAATAAATTCTTTACTTCCTATCTATATCATCTAACTAATAATTCATCGTTATCTCAAATTTGTGGATAAAATGTTGGCATGTGTAAAAAATTCCACGCTTTCAAAATAAGTGTTTCCAAATGGTAAACATTATATACAGTTATCATAAATATTGTAATGATTTTTTCCCAAATTTCCGATGTGAGTATATTTCCGAGTCTTTTCCCGGCCTCGTATCACTATATGAAAACCGTTTTTTTGTTAATTTGAGCCAATTTCTAACAAGTACCTAAAACAAAGTGACACACCCTGGTTTTTCTTAAGTATAAGTGTCATTAGTGTCCCGAACTGAAATCGGCCTGCGGCAAACAGCAATAATTCGCAGAATACGCTCTTTCTTGTTGTCAGGCATTTAAGAAGCCCCCGGGCTTCGGCCGCTGGACGAGTCCATTTTTACGGAAAAGGGTAGCTCCAACTTTGCACGGAGTTTTTTTGAATTTTTGTAGACAGTGGATGACGAGCTGCCGAGTCGGACGAACGAGGTCTCGTCGCGACGAAAGTGATGTGACGATGTGAACTGTTTGTTTGTTTTTTGTGTTTTGATTTGCATTGGATTTAATTTAAATTCGTTGTGTCATTTGTATTAAAACTTAAAGTAAATTCAGTTGCTAAGTAAATGTAAATGTAGAATCAATTTTATGTGTTAAGATTTATATATTTGTGTAATGTTAAACCACTGCATCTTTAATGGATAATAAATAAGTTTTTTTTAACCGGATCTGAAATGGTGTTTGTCTGAGATCAGCCCTTCCAGGACTCCGGATAACCAGCCGCTCGCCTCTCTTCGATCCGGGGTCTTCTCATTTGGCGCCCAACGTGGGGCCATTGACGGTTTGTGACACCTCAGGATTCACCCCCTGAGGACTCATGCTCTGAAGATGCAGTGGCTTTGAACTGTGGTTCATGGCGCCCAACCGAATTTTAACGTAACTTCGAGAATTTCAAATCGCCGAACGCACACTAAGAATCCGGACCCTGCCCTGAAGGTGGACTTCAAGATCGGGACCAGACAACCAGTCAGCTTCCCGGCGTCTTACTATGAAACCCCAGCTTCAAAAGCGAAACTGGCGGGAGTCGTCGGTGAAAGGTGCCTGGCCTCTGTTACTTTTCACGAAGCCCTACTTCTCGACTAGCCGCTCTTGAAGTCGTTCGCGCTGACCTAGGAGGCCTGCTGGGCCTGTTGTGTTTTCAACCAGTGAGGCCTACAGTGGCTGTTTGTTTGCAATCCGCGAGGCCCGCTGTGCCTGTTAGAGTTGCAACCTGTGAGGCCTGCTGTGTCTGTTTTGTTGTCAACGAGTGACGCCTACTGTGGCTGTTTGTTTGCAATCCGTGAGGCCCGCTGTGCCTGTTATATTTGCAACCTGTGAGGCCTGCTGTGCCTGTTTTGTCTTCAACGAGTGAGGCCTACTGTGGCTGGTAGATTTGCGACCCGGGAGGCCGTTTTGCCTGCCATGCTGCCTGTAAAGACGAGAAGACGCTAATAAACCTGCCCTGCCGAGCGAGGACGCTGCGGATGCCTTCTCGGGAGAAGATGAGGCCGTCTGCCTGTGAAGAGGAGATGCTGCCGACACACCTGCCCCGCCGAGCGAGAACGCTGCGGATGCCTTCTCGGGAGAAGATGAGGCCGTCTGCCTGTGAAGAGGAGATGCTGCCGACACACCTGCCCCACCGAGCGAGGACGCTGCGGATGCCTTCCTGGGATAGGAACAGGACGCCTGTTGGCGTAGGAAAATTTGCACCACCGCCCGTTGTGATGCCGATCGCGACATGACCTGTGTTGTGGCCTCGTGTGTGACGACCGACGCGCTGCCACGCGTGTGTTTTTAAGACTTGATTTTTTTGTGTTCTTTATTGTATATTGTATCTTGTTTTTGTGTGATTATTGCTACGCTGTCCGAACTCAGTTCATGGACACTAGAAGTATGGGGGTTTGACACACCCTGGTTTTTCTTAAGTATAAGTGTCATTAGTGTCCCGAACTGAAATCGGCCTGCGGCAAACAGCAATAATTCGCAGAATACGCTCTTTCTTGTTGTCAGGCATTTAAGAAGCCCCCGGGCTTCGGCCGCTGGACGAGTCCATTTTTACGGAAAAGGGTAGCTCCAACTTTGCACGGAGTTTTTTGAATTTTTGTAGACAGTGGATGACGAGCTGCCGAGTCGGACGAACGAGGTCTCGTCGCGACGAAAGTGATGTGACGATGTGAACTGTTTGTTTGTTTTTTGTGTTTTGATTTGCATTGGATTTAATTTAAATTCGTTGTGTCATTTGTATTAAAACTTAAAGTAAATTCAGTTGCTAAGTAAATGTAAATGTAGAATCAATTTTATGTGTTAAGATTTATATATTTGTGTAATGTTAAACCACTGCATCTTTAATGGATAATAAATAAGTTTTTTTTAACCGGATCTGAAATGGTGTTTGTCTGAGATCAGCCCTTCCAGGACTCCGGATAACCAGCCGCTCGCCTCTCTTCGATCCGGGGTCTTCTCAAAAGATACACCAGTTATTTTAACAAAATGACAATGAATTTCTAATATGGTAAGATTATGAATATGAAATATGTAAAAATGTACTCATTAAAATCAATATTGTATATAACAAGGCGTAGGTATGGATGTGAACACATTCTAGAAGAAAGAGAAAACATTTTTAAAACATATTTTTTTATGAGCATACAAATATTTTTCTTTTCAGTACGGTACGGCTACACTTTTGTTTATTGCCTAGGGATTATCATACTCTCGAACGAAAACATTTTACAAAAGGATAAACAAATTGTGTGCTGTATCAATTCGTAGTAGAAAACCATATAAAATAGGCAGTTATAGTAAATCTTTTCAGAAACATAGAAAGAGAGAATAAAAATTCCATGTCTGGACCTTGCCCGAAATACACCACCAGACTCCCGTCTGTACTTGAATAAATTTCTTCGTTCATCCTTTATCACATTAATAAGATTATATAAAAAATACTTGCAGTACTGTAGTGTGCTCGATGAACGAATACAACATATAATATTTGTAATGTAATTAGTTACCATGTCACATTACTACAATATAACTTATTACGTTTTTTGTAGCTACATATCTATTTTCGATTATTATATTCATTTGTAATGTTGTATTGCAAAATATGTTTGCATTATTTATGTTGTCTGTAAATTTAACGGCAGCGTAATAATGCATAGTGGGTAGTGGTAAGCGAACTAGTTTATATTTTATAAACGTATTCAGCAAATTTTAAAAAGCATAGCCTCACCACGTTTATTTAAAAATACACCTAGTTATTACTATTGATCGAATTTAATTTATAGGTTACAATAATTATATAATAAGAGAATCTATACCTTTTGGATACACACCCATTTGATTATAAAACATATGATACCTTCCATTCGTATATTAAAACTTTTGACTAGCAATCAAGTTGACGAAAAGGAATAGAGAATATGTGACCTTCTTGTAACTGAGAGCTTTTTTTATTTCATTGTTATCATTCATTTACATTTAAGTTTCTTGAATGCAACGTTAAAATATGAAAAAGTTCCCCACCCCAATCCAAGGGCATTAACCATTTCGTTTGCTTTGTGAGCCGAGCTAGACGACTACCACTTTGGATAGAGAGTTGTTCAGAGCAGCCAAAGCCCACTCCGGGTTGTCCAATTGCTAATGAAGACGATAATTATTCAATCATTTTTTTTATATGAATCGAAATACAAATCATACCAGCAGTTTTATAATTCATATAATAGAAAAAATGTCAAATTGAATATCAAGAAAGTAGGCAAAACTATTTTATTAAACTGAATTTTATAGTCCACGTGCCTAAAAACTTTACACAGCGAATATAATCAAACTGTAGTTATGTGATGTTATACCCGCCCGAATATTCTTTACGCAAATTTAATGCGAAGGTCGAAAACCCTTCTGGAAACTTTATTTTTAAAGGTTGAATGCCACTTACCTAAACTCGAGTGCCTACATACATGTTTATTTTATAAAACTAATTTACATAACATTTACCCCGTAAAATTGCCCCACCATCTTTTTAATACATAAATGATGTACGCATTTAAACAATTTCGGGGTTTATGTAGATACGGTGGTTACACACATACGAGCTTTTTCAATGTGAGTAAAGTTAAAACAACATATTCCAAATTGATACTTTGGTGGAAATATAAGAATTTCTGGTTATGAGGTTACTGTTGAAAACTGCAAAATTGATTTAATGACAAATGAACGAAAATTAATTACAACAGTTAACTGTGAATTTTAACCAATGTTTCGCAGTAGAGTTGGCTGTTTTTGGAAGTATGACTGGTTGCTACTTATGAAACTGATGTATTGTAGATGTATTTACACAGAAAATGATAGTAAAATAATAATAGGAACGACTCAAACAGCTAATTGTGAATACTCATAAATCTATATGGACTTAATGCTTCATGTGCTTTATGACTACGAAATATCTTGCGAAAATAAAGATATTTTGCATGATAATTAGCTGCAGGCAAACACTTAAATTCTTTTTTATGGTTGCAATCGTAGAAGGATGAGTATTTTAGGACCTAGGTGACCAGATCCTTTGTCAGGTCCGTGGTCGAGTGTTTGATGTCGTTAGCTTTGGTTACGGTGCTAACGGGCTCAACCCCAGTGTGGAAAGTTTCATAAATTATTCGATTTATGGATTTCTGTTTGAAAGCATAGATGTTTGTGATATCTGCAACGGAACGTAGCATACTTACTCTCTTCGAAAAAGAGAGGTTGAGCAGCTGAGTAACTAGAGGCTCTCCTAGAAAAAACTTCGGTTGGGATATTTCCATTAGGAGACCATATGTTTCACATTGGGAGCGGGTAAGGCTTAAAAAATTCTGGTGACTGGAGCAGGACGAAGTAATGTAGACTCGATTACACGGAAACAATGTTGAATTTATATTTAAAATTGATCAAACTTCTGGCATATTCTATTTTTTTCGTACAGTCATTTGATCATCATCAGATAATAATACTCGCGATGAACGAAACGGGTCCTGGATCGTTACACAAAATGTGGGAGGAGTACAAAAAATGTTTTATTTGTACAAATATAATGTCATTTTATCAAGAATTGACAGTTAACACATTAACAGTTAAGTTATACTTATCCAATTTCGTCTGACCATCTAAACATAAATTCTTCTATCTTCGATATCCCTGATATCGAGTCCTCGTTAATGAAACTTACTGATGATATACCCATACCGTTTTGTTAAATCTCCGTATTCTGGAGGTGATGTATTGGTTAGGATGCTTTTCGATTTGATTGTCATCAAATATGTTTTAAAATGACTTAACTACATAAATATTGCTTCAATCATTGACGGCTGATGATGGCATACAAGTAACAAAACCATCACGTGGTATCCTACATGTTTCTTCCTTTTAACTTGTTTCGTTCGATGGAAAAGAATAAAAAAAGGCGTGATGGAAGATTTACTGCCAAAAGTTTATCGACATTTTGATAGTGTACCGCATACCCTTTGTTGGCATGCAAGAGGTTGAAAATTCTCTTATTTAATTTATGTTTATTCGACATATTTTATTCGTATGAATAAAAAACATCATTTTCCCGATCGTATTTCATTCCTAAGGCAATTCATCGCTTTGCCAGTATGAATTATTGAATTTATTAATGTTAATTTTTAGTGGATAATAAATATATGGGCAGCGACCTCGTCAAAAAACCCACCACCAGTCACCCGGGATTCACCTTTTGGCATCTTCAGATATTCGAAAACACAAATAATTCAAGTTTGATAAAGTTCCATCAAGAACCGTCAATCGATATCTTAAATTCAAAACATAATATCAATTTAATGTACAAGATTAAATTGTTATTCAAGTCAAGTAGATTTAACTCGAACGCATTAACTAGTTCTAACGATGGCGTGAAGTCGAATAACTACAATAATATCATATAAATCTTCTGGAACTAAATCCTTAAAAGGGAATTAGTAACATTTGACATTATAGACCAGGATGCTGAACACGTCACGTGGAAGTGTCATTTGATGCATGAAGAAAGGGCAGAGCTGCACAAGTCGTTCCAGCCCGCCATTGGACTGATTGGCCACGCTGACTTGGTGGCAAATAAGGTGACACCCTGGTTTTTTTTTTGCTAAGCTTAAGTTTTAAAAGGTCCCAAAACAGACAGTGAATAGCTTTAATGACAATGATTCGTGGTAACTAATTATTTAGCCGAACCGGTTTATGGCCGTTAAAAATCAATCGGTTGCTGACCGACCGATAGGCTAAAGCTGAAAGCTGGCGCTTGTTAATAGACTCGTCCGCTTGACGACAATCATTGAAAAAAGGGAGGAGCCTACATTGTTTGAAGTTTTAATTTTTATTTTGGCAATTAGTCTGTTTCCGGAGGCATCCGCCGCATCGCAGTCATTATAAATTGTTTTTGTTTGTTTTGAAATTGGATTTAATTTAAATTTAAAATCGTTTGTTGTGTCAATTGTATTATAACTTAAAGGTAAATTCATATGTTAAGTAAATGTAAATGTAGACTCATTTTTATGTTTTACTTGTATTTTTTTTTTGTACCACTGCATATTCAATAAATAAATAAGAGATAACCGGACTAGAGCGGTGTTGGGTAGACATCCTGGATAGTGATAACCAAGCGTTCGCCCCTCTTCGACCGGGCATTTTCAAAGCCTAATTAGCAGGCCTTAAAAAATTTCGGGAGTCGCACCGAAAGCGAGTAGACCTCAACTTATAAAAGGCTTCCGTTTATCTGGAGGGATTTTCCCTTCCTATATTTTTTTTTATCCAGAACTGCCCGCTAATTTTATTTTTTTTCCAATCAAGTAAGTACGAACAATACTTAATTGTTTCATTTAATTTTTCGTAAAAGGACATTCTTTGACATTACGTACTTCAAATGTTAAAATGGTTTAAAAATACGTAAACCCTTACATATTGATCACTAATGTAAGCTGTGTTTCCAGTTTGACTGGGACTACTCTTTTATTCACATATATGGCTATTCTTATGAAGTATATCCCAACTATTAAGATCTTTAATTTCAAATTCCTACTAGACATTTTGAGAAAGTTTTATCATATTCTGAATAAAAATAATGTTATCTGCCAACTTAGGTATTGTTCAGTATTAATTGCCTTACAATGGTTCGAAATTAATCATCATAAATACAGAGTATTACGGTAGTTCCATTTAAAATGTAAATGATGAATATAAAATTACTATATGTATATACAACGGATAAGTGAAAATTTGTCCGCAAGTTCAAGAAGTATTATGCGTTACTAAATCTGCAACCGTTGAAGCCGGAATTGTCTCCGAATGTCATCCGAAGAAAATTTTGCCAAAGTTCGTTGACTCAACTCTGTTTGCATTCAAAATAAACTAGAAAACTTTGCGCATTCAACCGTAGCGGAAAATCATTAAGCCACGACAAAGTTATCCGAGAAAATCGCCGTTGGGAAATCAGTACATCTGTATAGTGACACAAAAATGCTCGTTAATAATTTAACCATTCAAGCCGTTATTTTACGGAAAGAAAATCTACCTATATTACTATATTGAAACTATATGAATCTTGTGAAACTGGCTCTTAGTTTTCTGGTTATTTTCATTTCTACGGTGGGTACAGACATTACAGACTTAGTTTTAAAATCAATTTCTCACATTTACTTTTTGCTTAATTTATTTTGATTTTACCATTTGAAGAGTTTTAATCAGGAAGATAATGAAGTAAAATCCTTTACGAATACTGGCTTTTCAGTAAACATTTAGTATTTAAACAAAAAACACAATTTGAAGTAATTATTACGCAACTTTATAAGTACCATTTCACGTTACGAACGAATTAAGCATTTTAAATTAAATAAATTTAATTATCATAGCATGTAATTGTTATGTTTTTATATAGTAACTAGCGAGTATCTGGCATGCGTTGCAATGCTACTCAAAGAAAGAAAGTGTTTGTGTTTTAATTCTGTTTATTGAAGTGCTTTTGGACATACAATATTTTTTGTTCCTGTCTGTTGCGTACACGAATAAATCAGAAAGTTTTCCAAAATGTCACTATTTGTACGAATTTGATTCTTTATTTTAGATTTATTTTTAGATTTTAGATATATCTGGATTGTGAGATTGATTTTTATAAATAATAAGTTAAGAGAATCGGTCTCGGGCCGGGCCTGATTGTACTACGCCTATATCCTTTGCGAAAGTGCAAGCAATAGAAGTTTTATCGGAATCGGATGAACGGTATGGCAGTGCATAAGATACGAAAAATCCCACACTGATTTTTATATATTAGATAAGACCTACTGTAAATTAAAAATGAAAACGTTGAGAGTCGGACTCGGGCCGGTGTCGTGCCTGAATGTACTATGCCTATGCCAAGCAAAAACTTGACAAAGTTTTATCGGAATCGGATGAACGGTATGGCAGTGCATAAAATACGAACAAACTCACTGATTTTTATATATTAGATTAATATTTTCAGTAATAAAATCATGTATAGTATATTTATCTCACTTATTTACTGATAAATATGCTAAGGTATATATCGTAAACTATTAATCGTAGTCGTTACCGATAATAAGCATTTAAAAATCGTTTTGGTAAGATACTATAATATTCTAGGCACCCATAATAATATGTCTCCATGGGTGGTACGTAATGTCACAAGGGGATTATTATATGGGAAAAGCATGCGACTCGTATGTTCGGCACGTATTAAATATTCCAGGGAGGGACATGTCCACCGGTGGCGCCACTGATCACGTTCGTCAAAAATATGGGGCATTTACATAAGACAGCTATTCAAAAGAAAGGGGAGAGTTTAGATAAGACCTTTTTAAGCTCTGGCAAAGCTTTTGATGTTCATCTTCACAGAGTCATAGGGCATGCTTTTATTGTAGCATAATGTAAATATTTTGAAAAAGTACACTTGAAGATGTTTTGAAGATTTCAAAAATAAAACGGATAAAATATTATGTTTATATTATATTAAAGAGTCAGTACAAAACATGTACATAACAAAACTTCTTTACTTTTTTTGATTGAATTGGCATTTAATTTGTATAGCCCTATTTAAATAGGATAAAATAACTAAGTATTCAGTTCTACAAGATTTTTAGTTAGTTGATAGCTATTTCCGTTTAACGCCATCGTCAGAAATATGCTTAAACTTAATAACTTAACTAAGCTATTTATACTGTTTTAAAAGATATAGACAATATTATTTCATCTCACTTATTACATCACAATAACTTTTACTTCAAATTAAATTATTGAAGGTACTAATTGTGTTTTTGGAAAAGCAATTTACAGTTATTATTATTTAATCGTTAAAGTAAATGCATTGAAATTTTATCGATTATGCGTAATTACGTGAGCTTCTTCTAATGGTTTACGCAATGGCGACGAATTAATGTTAGTTTGGTCATTAAGGAAGTCATTGATTATATTTACTAATTTATAATTTTTCCAGAGCATTAAGCCTTGGGTTTTATTACAATAATGTAGGCATACCGAGCTTGTATTAAAAGTTGTCTTGTGTGATTCTTTTAAGAGGTGGTGTATTATTAAATAGCCTTGATTATACTTATTAATTTCCAGTTGTTTTAAGAAATTAATCTTAAGACGTTTATTAAACAAATGTAGGCATGTAGGTTTTTTTTTCGATTTAGAGGACATATTATTATGTTTCCTTTGTCTCTAGTGTTTCTCATAATAATGGGTATCTTCATTCTCCATTTAATAAACGAATCGTAAATTGATCTCAATTTAAGATGGAACCATTATTTACTTTAGCTGCTAATCGATCTCAAAGGAAACTCAAACGGTACGATGCAAAAATAATATTGAGAATCTAGTACGTCAATCGCAAGAGAAACTTCTCAAACTATCCGTCCTATTTAAACGTTATTTACCGAGGCTCTTGTAGATTCTCAGGAAATATACGTGATTTATTATTAAAACTAATTTATTTTGATTACAATCAAGATAATTTACTATTAAATGATTTGAATATTCGAGTTTGAGAAGTATGTTTGTCAACGTTGTTTTGGCTAATTCATGTCACCCTCAAAATTGAAATTTTTCAAAAAGTTTTTTTATCGAAAACATTATATTTATGGTGAGTTGCGTTATGAACCTTTGAAATGCTGTCTTGTAAATTCTCATGTTCATTCTCACTTGCAGATACGGAATTATACGTAGGGAGTGTCGATATAATAGTGGCTTTCATCAAGTAGCCGGGTGAGAATTTTAAACGTAAAACCAATGTAAAAGTGAGATCCAATCATTAACTCATTTTCGTATTTTTTTGAGGGTTTTATCAATTAATACAAATCTCATATTATGATCTCTGCCCAATATAGTTGGTTGAACAATTATAACGCGATAATTTATAAATGCTACTAAAGCTCAATTATTCATGCGTATCTTCAAAATCTAGTGAAATTATGTGTGACTAGAAGTATTCATATTACTGGAATGATCAACAAGCACGTGTAGGAAAACATTATCTAGTCTATATCCAAGGAAATAGCAGCTATGCAACTTTATTCATGTATCCAGTAGTTTACGTGATAGCTTAGGCGGCAGGTAGATAGGTAAAACAAACTTAGAACGTTAACGTAAAGTTACGAGGTCCAGACTTGCTTGCACTAGCGATAAGGTGAGTTATTTTCGATTCCGTTCGTTACAAGTAAGCAATTGGCTAAGTAAATGTAGTTTAAACCAGCGCTTCCCAAACTTTTTTCAAATTTGGGAAGCGCTTTAAGCAATGCGAAAAGTAATGACAATTTATATATTCAATTATTTGCTTGTATTTTTGTTGGTCGGTATTATTACTGATTATCCGGTTTGCGGATTGTCCGTGCATGGATTCAGTACATATTTCATATGTCACATATATTTTTATTATTGCATTCCTTTATCATTCATCCGATTTCAACCAGACTTTGGTGAGTTGTTGTGCGCACACCCGTGAAGACGTCTGAAGAAAAAAAATTTAAAATCTAAATCTAAAAAAAAAAGTCAAATTCGTTCAACTAGCGGCATCTTTGAACCAGACGGAAAACAAAAAATACTCGTCCTATTTCCAAAATAGCGGTCTGCATGAGCCCGGGCTTGGCCCGCGGACTTTTACCCGGATCGGGTAGGTAAAGACAATTCAAATTCGGGCTCGGGTCGGGCCAGAGTAAAGAATTAAAATTTAAGAAAAATATTTTTAGAATAATCAGGTCATGAGTCATCCATAAGGCAATAGTCTTCATAATTTAAATAATTTATTTCACATGTGCTATAAATATCGTTAGAAATATAGAAAAAATACAATATATTGTTTGCAAGTATAAATAAATTACTATATTAAAAAATAAACCGGGCTTTTTCGGGATTAGAAAAATAAGTCTAGGCTTCGGGTCGGGTTCGGGTACCAAGTTTGACATTGAGGCCTGGGCCCTTATCCAAAAGCATTTCAACAAACAGAATTAAAACACAAGCCCTATTTTTTTTTTCAGTGACATTGCAACGCATGGCGGGTACTCTCACTAGTATTTTTTTCCATGTCCACTCCCAATGTGGAGCATATGGTCTCCTAATGGAGATATTTCAACAGAATTTTTCTATGAGAACTGTTTGTTACTCAGTTGCTCAACCTATCTTTATCGAAGAGAGTAAGGATAGGGCTAGGACACAGGACTAGTGGTTAGCTAATCGCTCTCTCTACGCCTCGTGAGGATGCGATGGGTGGGTAAGGAGGGAGTTTTAGACAACACAAACACTCAGACTACGACGCCGTACTCCGACAATTATGGCTCTGATGAATAATTTTTTTTAATCCATGTCCGCTCCCAACGTGGAGCAATTTTTCTATAGGAACTGTTTGTTACTCAGTTGCTCAACCTCTCTTTATCGAAGAGAGTAGGGATAGAAGGATAGGGTTAGGACAGGACTAGTGGTTAGCTAATCACTCTCGCTACGCCCTATGAGGATTGGATGGGTGGGTGAGGAGGTTGTCTTAGACAACACAAACACTACGAACAGAAATCCATAAATGGATTGAAATATCATTTTATGAAAACTGTCCGCACCGGGAATTGAACCCGAGACATCCGTAGCTGTAGCCCACGACCCTACCAACTGCGCCACGGACGCCGACTATGAATAATTTAGCACTCAATAAATGATAGGACTTAAAATTTGATTTATAATATCATAACAAAGTAAACAGAGGCAATAAGTTTCACTTCGTTTAAGTTAACAAATAATTGTTTGTTTTTGTGTAGGCTTACTAAAACATTAATCTTATTCAAACCGCTCTATTTGCTTTATACTTCAGTTTTCTATTGTATTTGTTTTCAGTCTAGAAACACATCAGCTAATTGTAAATCCGAAAACATTCAAGGTTATCTCAATAACAAATTACTGCCTCTCATTCAGACAAATCACCACCTACATTGTACTTCAGATTAAAGAAGCCAGACTTAATACAAAGTTGATTGACACGTGTATGGGATGCAGTAGACGTGCATAATTCGCCACCGCTATCGATTGAAAATTTCTCTACAAAAAAGGAGTATGTGTAATGAATTGTAATGCCGGTAAACCGGTTACTGATTACGATATACCGGTCAATGATACAAATTAGCGGTATTTCTTAATAATTTTGTAAAAACGTTGGATTATTAAGAAATTTGGCCAATTTATTTAACCCTCAAAAAATACGAAATTGAGTTAATGATTGGATCTCATTGTTAAGACGAAAATTATGAAATAATTTTATAAATGATAGAGCAAGTCTTGACCAAATGATGTTAATTAGAAAAATAAATTGACCACTTTTAGGAAGGGAAACATCATTTTATATTGGCTTTAGGTTTAAAAATTTTAACCTGGTCACTTAATGTTATCAACTATTATATTGACACTCCGTACGTATAATCTCGTATCTGCAAACATGATAATTTACAGGAGTGCATTTCAAAGATTCATAACGAAACTCACCGTATAATGGTTTTGACAAAAACAGTTTTTACTCTCTCTTGAATTTTGAGGGTTACATCATTTGGTCAAACACCGTCGATATCAATCATCATAATCAGATTTAGACACGCTGTACAATGTTTTCTAGATTTTTTTTTTAAAATTACTAGTGATATGTGTCCAGAGCTTTCGATGGTATCCCGCTCCTTTTTGCGTAAATCTGTCATTGCTGAGTTTATAAAAAATTAATAAGATTTTACGGTAATGAATATTATTAAAGGTTTACTTTAATAATAAATGATTCCAACATTAATGAAAACTGATGTTAAGTCTGTTGTTCAACCTCTCTTTAACGAAAGAGTCAGAAACTGAAATAGTAGTAAGTTTATCGCTTTTTCTTTTAATCGTTTTAAAAATCGAATAAGGTGAACGGGAACATTGAAAATCGATGAAAATCCCTGTGCTTTCCCATACAAAATTGTAAATCGATGTATGTGAATGTTATTCCAGGATTCAGACCATTCTACACACAGCAGAGTATAATAAAGAGCCAAAAACTTTAAATATTAGTTAAAATACCGGTTAAAGTCCAAAAAAAGTCACTTATAATCAAATAAATTTGCAATTCTTTCTATGAATCTGGCGGAAACATTGTGGATATTCATTTGTAATCAATATAAAATTAATAACTTAGTTATTCCAGTGGCCGTGGAATAAATATTTTATATTCAATTTGCAATCCCTAGTCGATAGAGTAAAATACTTAGCTAGGTTTGAAATACAAAATAAACAAATTTGATTTTAATTTATTTGCGGCTTCGGTGGCTTTTGTTTTATCTAAAATCTTGTTGAATTCATTATTAATAGAATTTCGTGTCTCTCTTGAAAGGCTTGTCATTAATTCCTAGACAATTAACGTTTTAAGTTTATATGTAAGACACATCTTAATGTGGTAACGATTGAATTACATTCATAATTCAAAGATCTTACAAATCACAATAATATATAACTCAATAATAGTTTTAATGGTTGAAACTAGTGACGCAAATACCACATTTTGAATTTATAATTTAATTCTTATAGAATATCTTATTCTTATCAATAAATGACTTATGAACGTATGATTTTTAATATGTTATACACAAAATACTGAGTAATTAAAATAAAACGAAATACTATTCTACGAAAAATTATTGCGAATAAAAGACAGCAAGGAGTATTTCAACTCGAGTTATGCGGACATTGTACTAAAATACACTAAAGAACCGATCAATATGAAGGAAATGTCTGAGCTGAGGGCTTAAGGGACACAACACACAACGCTTAGATGTTTCGTAAAGCAGATATTGCAACAGGTGAGATAGAGCACCTAGTGTGATATTTGCACCACACTCTGCGTAGGCATGTTGTGTTCGATAACGCACTAAGCGTGTTTTTAGCACTGATCGTTTTAAAGAACACGTATGGTGGTGATGCAAAATCAGAACCAACTTTCTGATTAGGTAATTAAAAGCCTTACCGTCTTGGTACTTATTTTTAAATATTATTTTCAGTTGGTTTAGTCTCAGCTAAAATCCTGATTCTTATTCACTACTATATAAATATAATTGAATTACAAAGATAATTGATCGTATATAGTATAAGTTGTATTTTGAATACTGTCAAACCTTGCTAGAAACACAGATAATCACCAGATAATGTAAAAGGTGTCGAGCATATTTCGAAACAAATACCTAAGAAAGCTGTGAGCTTTCATTTGGATCAATTGAAAATTTTTACATATCGATAGAAAACAAAGCTTGTTTTTTAATTAAATTTTGTGGAATATGTATGATACAAAGTTATTTAATTACTGATAAGGTAATTGCTTCAAAAATATCTCGATCTATAGAATTCGAGAGATAAAACAATAGAATTATTATTTCATAGAAACTTGGATGATACTAGTTTGAAGGCTGAAGATAATTTCGTTTACCATTATCCAATGTAAGTATTTATATTCAGGAGTATCTTTGTGGAGATTCAGTTTTGATAATTTAAAAAAGGTTAATCCACTGTTTGCCATACTTTTCCCAAGCTCCCTTATTCAATATTGAACTTAGTCATATATTTAATATATATATGTATTTCATGTTTCAACGTTTCATCAGTAATTCGGGCGTAAGATTCGTTTTACACTTCACCATAATAAAGATTTATATCTCTCTAGCTACATCTAAGAATGTTAATAGCTGAAAATAATGATCAACGTTTCTCTTGATTAACCAAATGTCGATGGACAAGACAAGATTTTCATTCGCTTTTTCTATTACAAAGCAATAAAAGTTTCGTATGGCCTCTTTGTAATAGCTTCTAACTTCTTTACGACTAATCTTGGCTGTGCCGAACCCGTGGTTTGCTAAATGGCTTCAGCTACTATAAATGCTCTCTCGAGACTATCTTTATTTACTGCTCTTAAACGGTTAATGCCTCTTTTTTGTTATCTTGTTCAACCTTTACCTATTATATAACAATATGATGTAATTCGATCGATATAATGGGTAACGATGTAACCCTAATGTTCAACTGCGATTGTAGAAGTTCAGCAAAACTATGAAGCATAACATTTTAAATATCGTCAGCCCAATTCTTACATATCTAAAGTCAGTTTTACCAAGTGTTCTTGGTGCAGTAAAAAACCGAATATTTCAACATACCTAATCAAAATCATATGCACTTGATTCAATTTTTGCACGGTTTTTTAGACGTTTTTTTACACTTTGTAAGAACATGTATCGCCTATTTTTTACACAGATGTTTTGCTTTTACACGATACAAAAAAGTATTATTAAATACCTTATTTGTAATATAAAATTTAAATTAAAAATTGATAACTTAGTTATTCCACTTGGTTTATCACTAACGTGACGCGTTTCGCCTCTTTAAGAAGCATCTTCAGACTAACCGTATCGTAAGGTTATTTATTTATTTCTAAGGTATTCCTGAAGATGCTTCTTAAAGAGGCGAAACGCAGCACGTTAGTGATAAACCAAGTTGAATAACTAAGTTATCAATTTTTAATTTAAATTTTATATTAAAAATGAACTTCAACAAAGTTACCGCCGAATCCATAAAAAATACCTTGTATGTACATTTTTAAAAACACCTTTGGTGAATATTAGAAATATTTACCTTTTGGTGAATTTTAAGACGTTAATGACTCATTTATGTTGCTCTTATATGTTTCGTTTTTATTCTCACTCTTATTTTTTATTTTTTAATGTCAAGTGTGTAATTTAAATCGCAAACCATTTTAATTTATTACTTATTATGTATGTGTATTATTCAAATATTTTCATATATGGATAAAAGATATATTACAGTTATTTTTGAGATTGATAATTTAATACTTTTGGGGTATTTTAAGTAATGGAACCTATCTCCAATTTTTTGCTTTAGCTTTAGTCTCTGGAACATACCCCGCGTGCAAAAAGAGAATCGGGTGTACTCATTTCAGTGTTTATCTACTTCTCCTTCCCATTTCAATATTCATTTACAAAATTAAATTGATGCATTGTATCGATAAATAGATCGACATCATCAAAACTTACTTACTTAATCGTAAAAAAAAATAACTTACGATATGCGAAAATTAAGATAACCATGTGACGGAATTATACATTGGATTGAATATCTTCTCCTAAATCTCTATCTTCACAGAATACTCAACGATGTACTCACTATTATACTATTCTTATCCTTGTGACAGCAAGCACTATCAAATGATTACAAGTTGCAAGTGATCAGATGCATTGAACGACTACGTGTTCTTGACAAAATACACGGAGTAATGATTCGTTACTATGAGTTGAGGTCTATTTGTTTTCTGAAGTTGATCTCGATTGATTTTGTTTTGCTAGTATTCTATTTGAGCTTATCAAAAGAAATTTTAAAAATAGTATTATCTGGTACGTCAGAAATTAGCTGTAATATCAAATATTTCATTCTTTCTTTTAAATGTTATATATCTGGAATGAGATACTATTTTTATAAGACTCATTTCATCGTTAAATAAATTATTATCATTCAGGTTTGATTTATCTTAAAATGAATTACAACTTAACCTATCAATTTAATGTATTTAACAGAATTTCCATTCAATTTAAAAAGTATAGTTTAGTATAAACATCGCCAAACTCACAAACATATTAAAAATATATTATTCATCTGTGATTACAAATTACGTAAAAGGTTAACATTATCATCCAACAAGACATCTTAAATCAAATTATTATCAAAACAAAATACAATTCTTCTAGTGTGATTCTTTTCAACATTGCCAATAGTAATCGGGACGTTTGAGAATCAGCTTCTTGTCGCCATTTTATGGGAACATTAACCCTTCAATTTCAACCCCAAAAAGTAGGTAATATAATAGCAACAAAAACTATTAAGTCTTGGTCGTAGACTTCTTTCACTGTCTGTATTTATTTGAGAGCTCTTTTTAGTGTAGCGATGTGCAACAAAAGTTCTTTTATATTCTTATTGTAGCGAACGAACTTTTCTCATTAAAAAGTTTATGATCGCTGACTCGTGAATCTTGTGTTCAATTAAATATAGTAATGTCCCTACATGTTGGTTCGGATATACGGTGAAAACTTTCAATTTTTGTTTCATAAATAACTGAATATTAATTTTTCATTGATAAAAACACTCTGATATTGATCTTTCTCCTGTGAAGTATGACTGCAATAAAATACTTCAACAGAATAATTTAATAGCAGGAATATGGAGTCGAATTCATGATTTATAGTAAATTAACAGTCAGACTAAATAGTTTTTCATAGTTTTTTTAGAGTTCATGAAAGAACTAAATTATTTTTATAAATAATACGTACACCATTGTCTTAATCCATAAATATAATTGTTGTTACACCAGGAATATTAAAAATAGTATGCCCTTCGCAGCTGTTGGTTAAAAAACGACGAATCTCTTATCTACTGTTAGATCCGTGGTGCAGTGGTGAACATCGTTGTCTTCGGTTACAGATCTCACGTGTTCGAGTTCCAGTACGGAGAGTTTCATAAATTAATTTTTGAACCAATTTATAGATTTTTGTTCTATGTCATGAGTGTTTTTGATATCTAAATCGCCCATCCTTTTAGTCCTACTCTATTAAAAAATGAGAAGTTGAGCAACCGGTTGAGAAGTAGTTCTCGCAGAAAAACTGTTGATATACCTCGATTAGAAGGCCATATGTACCACATTGGGAAAGCGCATGGTTATAAAACTGTTATCTATAAATGGGGTTAAGAATGGGAAGAAAATTCAGACTGTTTATTTAATTGTTGACATTTGAGTTGAGAGAAGGTTAATTTAGAGACCCCATTACCATGGCTTATATGCCCAGAGTTTAATAACTTGATTAATGGAAAAAGTTCTGCTTACATCAGGAAATGACGGAAAGTCTTTAATGCAACTTTTTAAACCATCAAATTGTTTTCCCATCACCACGTATTGTTTATATGCAGCCGGTGTTTTGCAACCGCTTTCCCTAAATCCATATGACGAAAAAGATGTGGTGCCTTCACATTCATTGCCCTAGCAGAACTATTTTGAAAAAAATAGTACTATCTAAGCTTCTTAAGTCAAGTTAACATCCTGTGTATGTTCCTTAATCCTTACACTGAGAGCACGTCGGAACAAGCGAGTTTACTTAGTAAGTCTAGTGAGTAATTGAAGTTATGAAATAGTTCGAATTGCCACAAAGTCAGCCATGGTTTCCTTAAAGTCAGCGTCGTGGCCTATTGGACTTGTGTGAGGACAGACCTCAGCAAACAGTTTTGATATCAGAAATCTTAGATGGCTAATAATAAATTTCTAATAACTTGATGCGACAATAAAATAAAAATATTCAAATATTTAGTGATCAGGTATTAAATTTTTATGCTGAACATTAAATCGATTAAGAACCAGTTCGTTTTAAAACCGATGTTCATTTAACATCTCAACCGTATTTAAAAACGCTTCAATGGCATCTTTAAAATCCAGAGATAATATCTTCAACTCGCTTTCAAATCTATTAAACGCTGGATAAGTAGGGTGCTTAATTTCAATGACCCAAAACAAATACGCCTCTGTCTACTGTTACATTACAAATCTTAAGATTTTAATCTATGAATGCTATCGGTGGGCATTAGTACTGCTTCGCTTTCTCTTGCATTCTCTATGGTTTTCTCTACGAAGATCAAACAACCCATCAAGCCATATTAGACGTTTGGAAGCTGGGTAGCATTTTAAAAGAACACTTTATCGGTGCTATAACGTTTTTTATGGCATTTCAAATTATAAACTCGAAGCTACAGTTCTTAAAATGCGTCAACGTTATCATGAACGTTATATTATCTATAGTTTCTTATATTATAGACTTAAAGTTCTTGAATCTAAAATCAATACCTAATTATGATTTAATAATTTAAATTACTTCAATGGCTGGTAGATATTAATAGCATTCACAAATGTTCAGGATTTAGTCATAGTTTATTTGTTGTCACAGTTTATATTCATGGAATGAATATTTAATAAGAACTCTGTGCTATAACTAGTGGTGTGGCAGCTGTTTTTTTTTAAATAATGTATATTTTCAGTCTGCATTATCGACAAGCAAGAATTGCAATTGCTATGAGGCGCAAAGCGTAATAATATATATATTTACCATGTCCGCTCCCAGAGTGAATCATATGGTATCCTAATGGAGGTATTTCAACAGAAGTTTTCTGGAATCACTGCTTGTTGCTCAGGGCAGTAATCACTCTCGCTATGCCCTGATTTTTAAGATCGGATGGGTGGAGGACATTTTAGACATCACAAACATTCACGCCTATCAACAGAAATCCATAAATCAATTTATGAAATTGTCCGTAGTCAACGATGTTTGCCACTGCACGACGGAGCAGACAAATAAATTAATAGATTATAAAAAAATATATATTCACCGCATAACTTTGCACTTTTTACTACTCTAGGATGCTTTCTGTATAGATACACAGAGCGTGTCAGTGAATTAGTATGTATGTATCAGTATGGATCCCGTGATTCTAAATCCTAGAGCCGGAGTGCATAATTATGCGGCGTATACTCGACCAGCCATCACAATTTGTATAACACCCCCAGGGAGAAGACATTAGGCATCATTCTTCGATTGTGTTATTCTTTTTTAATATAACATACGAATGTTTAATTTAAGACATCGACTGAGGGTGCTTGATGGAATTTCAATATTAAATTTGGATTATTGAGATTTTGTACACTTCCATGTATTTTGTCACTAACGACCCGGGTTTCGCCTTTCGGCATTCGAGCACACGAATGGAAATAATCCAAATTTGATATTGAAATTCCATCAAGCACCCTCAGTCGATGTCTTAAATTATATTAAAACTTAATTTTTGAATAAATATAAATATTCTAAATTAATGCAGTTTGACACAGCCCAATCATGTCAGGTGAACCCTAAGCCTTGATAATTCAAAAACCGTCGTCGCTCATCTATTGCTCATCTTTCGCGTGGTATGGCGAATTCATTAGAAAAATCTGTCCTCAATAACGTCAACTGTCCGAGAGTCAAATTTATCTAAGAGTTTTCTGGTTGAATACAAGTTTGGATTTTTCAAATATTTTTGCTTATAGCATTCGAATTTCGAAGTCGAGACAATATTAATAAAACGAATTGCTGTATAGACAGATTTTGCTGATAATTGATTTATAGTGTCTAACGCATGAAAGTGGTGTACTCTAGTGATGGTTTATTGAGCTAAAAATACTCGTACATAGATTCAGAGTATATCAAAATATGGCCCAACGAGTTACTCAAATTCAAAAGGTTTTAAACTATATACGTACACTTATAATTATAAGAGAAGCAGCAAGTGGGCGCCACATGTATGTTTAACATTTATTCATACGCTCAGATATTTTCGCATATTTATTTAATGCGTCAAAGAATATTAATAGCGGAATATGTGTAAACGTTATCAATTGAGTAAACAATTAAATAATGAGATAAACATTTCAATATGTTTTATGAAACATCCCTTTCGTGGAAAGAAATATTAGATAAGAACATTTATCAGTCAAATGTGTTCACTAGCATAGATAATTTATATATTTTTTAAAATATAATTTGCGGTTAATAAACAACAAAATCATATTTGTCACGTTTTAAATCTGTGTTTTATTATTTAACATATTGATGTACAGCGAAAGCATACTCTTATTTGCTTTTCGGTGAAATTATAACCTTTCACATTTTCACCAGTATATTAACATTTTTACTAGAGAAAATATATTTTAACCGATACTCAATGGTGAAATTATATTCGTTTCTTAACTGATATTGAAACGGCATTTGTGTCACATAGAATAGTAATGGTGTAACTCCAAAATTACAAAAAATGAGTTTATACCTCAAACACGTTCAAAAGATGTTGTTCTATTAGTTTAATAATGGTGCACTTCCATATCTAATTTCTTTAAAAAACTATTTTTTGTTTTTATATTTTTCAGAATAATAGTGTAGTACCCGCAATATCAGAATAAGAGTGACGTTTCCGGACAGACTTCACCACTACACTAACGTTTAAGTTCTTCAGTTGATTGACAAACAGTTATTAATGGTTGTTATTTGATATTGAGAACATTTTACAAAACCTTGATTTTCTCAAAACTTAAAAACTGGAGTTACACCATTACTATTATAAGTGACACATTTAACAGTTGTGAAAGGAGCAATCGAATCATAGATAAATAATATGACATAATCAATGGATGTGTTTCAAATTCAAACCACCTCATAGGCAGTAAATTGTTTATATACAGTACATTCCCCGATAACACGGCAGATAGGGGGCGAACTATCTCGAAGTGGGCTATTTGGGCAACCATATTCATACAAAATCAGAGCATACGCATGCTCACAGAAGTATTTCAACTTGCAATCAATGAGCAGTTGCAAATTTGAATGAAAAACGAGTATTCGTTAGAGTTAGAGTTTGGGTCTACTGTATCTAAATTATATACAATTATTAGCATTAAAAAAATAAAACACAATCTGTTTTGTACTACTTCCACATTGTTTATAATTATCAGAACAGGTTTTGCTCATCGCGAGCATTATCAACTGATGATTGTGTGTGTGTGTTTTTTTTAATATAATGCCTCTCCATTAGGGCTTCCAATTAACCGGAGATTTTAACTAACCGGTTTTCTGTGTTTTTTTGACGAAGAAACCGGTTAACCGGTTTAAACCGAAATACCTCAGTTAATTATTTTCAAAAAATCATATAAAAGTATTTCTTTTAACTACACCAAATTGAAACAAAGAGTTATAACAAAATTTCAATTTCAATAATAAAACTTAAACTTAAATAATAAAAAACTTTAATAATATTTAATAATAATTTCAGTTCGAGTCCATTCGTGTGCTCGAATGCCTGAAGATGCCGAAAGGCGAAAAGTGGTTAATAATAAAATTCGTAAAAAAGATTACTATTTGAATGTGTTTAAAAAATATTAGGACAGCAACTGGAGAAATTATAAACAATAGCAACACATACTATATCTTATACAACAAAAAAAAAATGTGGTTATACACACGGAGCAGAAATAAAATGAAATAGACGAAAATATCTAATCAAAATAGAATGAATAATAAATATTATAAATATGTACATATGAACAAAAATATTATTTCCGTCTGTTTAATGATAAAATTATCAATTACGTCTAGAATAAGCCAGAAAACTCAAGTATAGTTTGTATAATGAAAAAAAATTTAAAAATTTGTATATTTATTAAAATAATACATGAAAATTTATTTAATATTTAAAGTGTTTACAGTTCATTCTAGAATTTTGAAATCTTTAATCAATTCCCCTGTGTCGCTGTGATTTTGGATTAACAATCAGAACAATTGATATGCTCTTACGCATTTCATTTATTGTATTGGTCTCAATATTAATGACTCCCGTATGCCATCAATTTATAATTATATAATATCTTTTGGGTAAAGTTTTTTCCTAATAATTTTTACAGACGAATCTATGAAAGCTTAATTTAAATATAATTTAGTAAGTTTTATGATAGTTTTTGGTACGGTTCTGTTGTACAAATATTTCAACTAAGAAATCAGTGGCTTATCAAATCTCTTCGTTCCAATAATCACCGTGTTTGTATGTCATTACTGAGAAAACTTTCAATTCTTTCGAATTGATAGTATAAAAAAATCAAAATTTCTTTCGTAGTTGAAATATTTACCTAGCTCAATTTCACAATTTTTTTTTACAAGTTCTAATGGTCGTAAATCAGATTATATAGATTTATAATTTAGTAATACAACACAATTGATAATTTCTTTATTTGACTATCAGTAATATGCTTTGGAAAAAAGGTGTTTTGTCAAAACGTCAACAAAAGAATATAATAAAAATCAAAATGTGGGTCCTACGGTCGAGAAAACATCTGGTTAGGTTAATTTAGTGATGCTATAACAACTTGCCGCTCAAATATTTATTATTTTTTTTTTTCCATGTCCGCTCCCAATGTGGAGCATATGGTCTCCTAATGGAGGTATCTTGACAGAATTTTTTCTACGAGAACTGCTTGTCACTCAGTTGCTCAACCTCTCTTTTCTTTTTTTTTTTCGAAAAGAGTAGGGATAGAAGGATAGGGCTATGACAGGACTAGTGGTTAGCTAATCGCTCTCGTTACGCCCCGTGAGGATGGGATTGGTAGGAGGGAGGACTCAGACTACGAACAGAAATCCATAAATCGATTGAAAGATCAATCTATGAAGACCGTCCGCACCGGGAATTGAACCCGAGACATCCGTAACCGTAGCCAGCGACGAAACCAACTGCGCCACGGACGCCGACAAATTATTATTATTTATGGATGTCATATTTTTTATGACGGTATATTTTGTCAGAAACATAAATTTGCGAATGGATATATTGTATGACCTGACGACTAATTAGGGTAAAGTAAAATAGAGTTTTATTACACAGCTTTCTATTGCTTATTCTTGAAACAAAACTTTCTCAAGTATTACTAGCTACATAAAAAATTAGCCGCTTTAGGTTTTTAAACATACTTTAGTACAACGTCACATATAAACAATATACCTTTAAAAGTATCACTTAAAAGCAGCGGAAGAATAGAATTTTACTCCAACAAGCAAGTAACGGAAATATCCATAAAATAACATGCACGCATAGACATGAAAATATTTACTACGATTGTAGGTTATAAATATAATCGGCTTTGTGGTTCAGTGTTTAATGTTGTTGGATACGGTTACGGATGTCTCGGGTTCAAGTCGCGGTGCGGACAGTTTCATAAATTGATTTTTCAATTGATTAATAGATTTCTGTTCTTAAGCATGAATGTTTGTAATGTCTGGAACTCCTTACCACCCAACGGATCCTAAAAAACGGAGCAAAACGAGAGAGATTAGCTAACCACTAGTCCTGTCCTAGCCCTATCCTTCTATACCTACTCTCTTCGAAGAAAAATAGGTTGAGCAACTGAGTAACAAGCAGTTCTCGTAGAAAAATTCAGTTGAGAAACCTCCATTAGGAAGACATATGCTCCACGTTGGGAGCAGACATAGTAAAAAAATATATTGAACCAAATATTTTGCTATTTTTCACTTATTCATAAAGGATGTCTGGAAAGTAAATGCTAATCAATCATTAAGTTTATTATTAAAGAGTATGATCAGCCTATAGGAGCAGTCGACTCAATGGATTTTTATATTGGAAAATATGAAATATTTATTTTTATTATTTTATACAAGGTAAACATAAAACGAGCACTTAACAGTTATATAATGTCAACATTATTTAATTTTGTTATAATTGTAATCTCCTAAAAGTACTGTGTAAGTATCATATTTTATGTCGCTAATGCACGATGGCGTTTATAAAGTACAGAGTGTTTTTGGGTGAAAATATATCAAAATACTATTTTTTTTAATATTTTTCCTATAACTTCACCTATTCATTGCATATGAACATATTTTTTTGTTTAAAAGATGAAAATCATGCATTTAAGCGTAAATAATGCATGTGTCTTTTGATGATGTCGTGTAATTCTTTATTGTATAAAATATCGCTGCCATAATTTCGACACCTTTGTGATAGAGGCGATTATTCAACAATATGTACATTTTTTTCCTCTTAAAGGCGTTAAATTTTAAAAATAATATAAATAAAAGAATTTTTGAAAATATTTTTAAAAACCCGGTTAACCGCGTGAAATAAACCGGTTTTCGGTTTTTTTCAAAACACGCGATAAACCGGTTTCGGTTTAAACCGGGTTGGAAGCCTTACTCTCCATCAATAAGTGACAGTTAATACAGTAAAAGTGATTATTGGCTTTCTTCTCATTGATTATCTAATTTAAATTATGTCATAATAACTTTACTAAAAAACATCCAAAGATATCTTATAAGATTATTAATATAAACAGTGAATAAAAACCTTTGCAAAACGTTAACATAGGTGATCTCCTAGTGAGTATTTTACTCCACCCTTTTGGACGAGTACCTAATTTATATTTCACTAAAAGCTTTACGAACCGCAGTATACAATAATGTGTATAATTTATCTTGTGTGTTTATTTTTCACATCCAAGAAATATGCTCGATATTATGTATAAAATGCACCTACTCTTAAAGCTTGCCGTTGTCGTTGGCTTCGGTTACGAATGTGTCGGGCTTAAATCCCGGTACGAACAGTTTCATAAATAAATAAAATTCCCTCATATCCATCCATCCGATCTTATAAACGGGCGTAGCGAAAGTGATTAGCTAACGACTATTCTTGTCCTAGCCCTTTCCTTTTACTTTCTTCGATAAAGAGAGTTTGAGCATCTAAATAACAGTTATCGTTCCACATTGGGAGCGGACATGGTAAAAAAAACTTGCAAAGCAAATTATATAAAAATGACAAATTTTATAGATATCAATTAAATAAATTAATGATTCTGACCTCAGTATAATAGAATTAAATAAGGAGGTACTAAAAGTTTAACAAGGTCATATTGTGAATGAAAATCTCGCATTGTTTTCGTAAATTTTATTCTAGAAAGTTTGAGAAAACCGTCAAGAGCTAATTAAAACTTACCCAGTCAAACAGGAAGACGTAAAACCCATCGAGATATCCAAAGTTGATAACAACACTTTGGGAAACATTTCATTTAGCTGAGACAAGAACAATTGCGCTAATTATCAACGATTTCTTTTGTTAATATCTAAAGAATTGGTGCTTTAAATATTTGTTGTAAAAGTTATAAAAAAGTTCTGAGATAATCGCTTTTAGTGCATTATTTTTACTACTCTCTTTGAGTACTCTCTCCCTAGTACAATTCTTTGTTTTTTTAAAAAAAAATCTTGTACAATTTTAAGAATAACCTTTTTGGCATAGATATCATAAGATTCGGTATCGATCGAGTTATAGTTATCATGCTTTTTGTCTGAATAAAAAAATAAACAATATGACTTAACACTGTTTTTTTCAAAGCCATTATATCCTATGACTTAATGCGTTCTACCGGTTCGTAGATTGTCTACATTTTGATACTTAGAACAAAAAAACTATCAAAAACTGACGTTATGCATTCTGTCAGTATAACCTAGTTATATACATAAATATAACAAATGTAAACTCATTGGAACAATCTTTATAGTCAAATACTAACCTCACGTTGCCGTCAAATTGTTATTATTTGGTATTGTACGCTTTATTTAAATTATGGTTATATTCTACTCAAATCTTAACTCGCTAAATGAAGGACGTAGTATTTTCTGTCGTACGAGTGTATAGTTCGATTTTGTTTTCGAAAGAATGATTCTTCAATAGCAATTAAGTTAAATTATGTGCTATATACTTTCCCCCTATCAGAGACCAACTTATATCATTTCTAGTTTCTCTGAAATCAAAATACATATGGTATTTGCTTTACTTTTCAAATTTAACAATGCTCGATTTGACAGTCGCGTTCTTGAATTATTTAATTTGGAATATCTAATGACTGAGAATGAGACTGTTATTTTTTTCTGTTCTTTTCGTAATAGAATTTCGTAACAAATTCATTAAAACTTTATATTGAGTGAAAGAAATTTGTTGAAAAGTCTGTGGCAAAATTGAATTAAATAAAAGTAATATATTTCTAAATCAATTACAGAGCTTCTGAATTGTATCAACTACACTATCATTCATATAGATAATAAATTTGAAATGCGTATTTTGCATTATGTATGTTATTATGACACGTTTATTTTTTTCAGTGAAGTTGAGCTGCTTTTGCATGTTTTTATCTATTATCCTGATTATAGAGATAAACTTCGTGAGGTTTTGAGCCACGGCCCATAGTAATTCGATGCAATCATTACCAATAATAATGCTCACAAAATTCACTATATTAATGGGTTTTATAATTTGTCATATTAACATTATTATTACATTTGGTGTTGTTATGAAGATATCAGGTGAAATTAATTGTAAATAAATCAGTGAACAAACAGATTATGTCAGGTAGTGTTTATGGTAATAAGTAAACGTGATTTATTAATTTGTTGTAGATCAGTTTTTGGTGTCGCCTTTACTTTATTAACCTTTATACGCCCAGCGGTCCGGTATGGGATCGTTGATTATGACTTATGACACATTTCGCTATCGGAATACACTGATTTATGATAAAAGTGTTCAAAATATGAATATTAGATTACATAAATAATGACTGTGAGATATCGCATCATAATTTTATTTTCGGATTCAATAAATATTTTTATTGTAATGAGTAATGCAAACATATGCGTTTCGAGGTCGTCGATATTCACCCACCAGAAGTGTAAAGTTGGTCTATTTAAAGACAAATGTTTTGAAAATTGGTATACGAAAAAAAATATTTAGTCTTTGTCTAATTTTAAGGTTTTCATTGTAATTTAATAGTTTTAATTCTTTAACTTTAATGTACAATTATATAAATCGTGAAAAATAGTAAATAAAGCCTTTTTAAAATATAAGCAATCCCTTTTTTTGATAATGCTTTTTACTTTACTCAAATAAGTTGACTAGTTTTTGAGATTTGGTTATTTTAATGACAGCTAAAGGTCGTACAATAATTGCGAAAAAATGCATGGGCAGTGGGCTATACATATTGCACACAGCGTACGGGCGTGTAAAGGTTAATAAACTTCTACAATATCATCACAACTCTTTGTCATGCGAAAACGTGTTGGATTCTAAAGAATATATTATATGTATATCCAGAAATAATCAAACCCGATTCCAAAGCGAAATGTCTTCGTTTGGCTGTGATTACTAATAAAAGGAAGAAAACACAAATACTGACGATAAAATTTAGTTGAAAAAAACAATGTTATTTCTGCGTTATCCTATTTCGACGCACAAATAAAGTTATAAGTTCAACAACCAGTCTGGTAAATAATCGCGTTACAGGTCGTTCACTCACATTTGTATATTTGCCATTGTTTATTGATTAATTGACACAGAGAAAAGAGCATATGTCGGTCGATCTTTGACGCTACAAACACCACCCTAAATTCCATAATTCCAATTTTCACTCCAACTTCGCAATCCAGGGAGTTCGGAAAAAAATTCTTACTCATACTTAATTGGGCTATATGTGTAAGACAATCATTAATGTTTTGAGTTTATGACGTTTTAAATTCGCTTAGTATTTCTATACATTTTGCCTCGTGTAAATGCGCAAAATTAACGATGTTATTTTCATAATAAACTTACATACTAGAGGGGTGAAAATCGCATTCAGCTTTTCGCAGCCATAAAATTTCTCAACACGTGCTTTGGTCATTATACAGTAATAACTCGATTATTATATCATTAAAATCACGTTTTCAAATCTGTTTGATCATAATAAACATTATGCTGTGTATAAATTAATATTTCAAACATATAACTGAATAAAAATAATAATAAATTAATCTCAATAAAGAAACAAAATACAACACAATAATTTTGCTCTCAGTTATGTATTGTGTACCTTGTTTAGATGGTGTTAGATGGTGTGTTTCATTTTTTGAAAAAACCTATTTATTGTATGGTCCTTTTAACTTCATGATTTTATAGTATTGATCCGTTACCTCAATTATTTAATTTAAAACAAAATACGTCTTGGAAGGATTTTATCGATAACCACACTGGGAGGATCAAATGGGCCTGTATTTATTGGATTGGGTTAGAAATAAATCAAAAAGGTTGGTAATTAATTCGATAAATGGTCATTATACACGTGGTCAGTTAATAAAATAAACGGTCAGTAATTTATATAAAATGATCATTTATTAAATTAAACCTAATTCATTATTTTATCTTTTTTTCCTTAGCTAACCTAACCTAACCTAACCATCCTTTAATATTTACTTACCATTTTTATTTTTCTACTGACAGTTTTATGCATTTGTTACTGACGGTTTCTTTAATATTTACTTACCAAATGATTAGTAGCCGATCAAATGGAGGGATATCGTTACTTTAAAGAGTGAAAATTGTACGAAATACAAAGCTCTACAAGGTTACTGTTTACTTGTCACAAAAGTTGTTACACTATTTTAAATATAAAGCACGTTTTTTTTTTGCATTTAATATGAAACCACTTAGTATCGTTCTATTTCATTTAGAGAAGAGACGATGTTAAAAAAAAATACTATACTTACAGCGTGTTTCAACGAATTCTTAAAAAATATATATTACTTCTAAAGGTAATCATTTTCTAAGCCATTGTGTAGTGCAAACGACCCTACATCCAATCACATCAATAAAACATATCGACGTGGTACGTGATAATATTTATATATCAAAAATCCTTTACCGAAATTTATAGCCAAATGTTACCTCATGCATTATTCCACGAGGAACCCATAAATTCGTGAGTTGGATGGACCTAACCTGACCTTTACGACGCTGTTAACTTCTCATAGGCCAACTAATATTAGTGTAGTAAGTAAGAATGGTTTGTATTTTTATGACATAATTATGGATTGTATGTAAACTGACAATGGTAACACAGTGGTAGGCCGTATAAGGAATAATGATTGATTCGATGAAAAACAAACACGGATAACTCCAAAGAGGGTCATTTTTTCAATTTCGGCAGAAAAAAATACTAATCGTTATTGATGTGAATTTAGCGGTGACTAGACAGATGCACACAAACAATATTTGACAATAGTATTTTTAATGTACTTATAAATAAATCACAGACATTCATTCATGCCTACGATCAGAAATCCATAAATCGATTGAAAAACCAATTTATGAAACTGTCCGCACCAGAAGACAACGACGTTGACCACTACACCATAGACCCGATGAATTCCCTTCCACCCATCCCATCCAAAAAAACGGGGCGTAGCGAGAGCGATTAGCTAACCACTAGTCCTGTCTTAGTCATATCCCAACTCTATTCGAAAAAGAGAGGTTGTGCAACTGAGTAACAAGCAGTTTTTGTAGAAAAACTTGTGTCTTGAAACCTCCATTAAATGTTCATATGCTCCACATTGGGAGCAGACATTGTAAAAAAAATCTGCACAGTTGTTGAATCGAGGTACGTGTGAATATTATTTGCACAACTATTCTTATCATGCAATGAAAATTGAATGTCTGTCTTATTACGATAATGAAATAAAATACAAAATTCTAATTATAAATAACATTAAATAAATGAAAATTTTCTGAATTACATTTTTTTATATTATCTTAATTAGATAGTCTCTTATATTATTATTATCTGTATAATTAACCCTCCCCACATCTAGTAAAAGAAAAATTCCCGCTCTTAATTTCTTATACATAATATAAGTAAAGAAATACAATCAACATACAGGACCAATTATTATTTTATTGTTAATTAGCTTACGATAAAGTTACTCGGGGGATTATTCAAAGACGCGAAACACGTGTCACACCTAGTAACATAGCCAATGGAATAAGCTATCAATTCAGATTAAAAATTTTAAGCATCATGTTTGTATAAAATTTTTGTAACTCTTTCGCCAGACAGATTTGAAAAATAGTCTCAAAAATACTTTCATTTCGTAGTACACACCTGTTAGGTGTGTAGCGTATTGTATCCAGACTAGACTAGACTCATCTAAATAAAGTCGAGTATCTATCCTTGTCTGAAGTTCGAGCCATGTAGCCATAGGGTAAACAGAAAAAGTTGCAGCGTAGAAATAATAATTTTACAAAATATACGGTAGGGGTAGGAAACACAATGCAGGATAATAAACACAGCTGGATACAGGCGATCTTGTAGTGTGGGTGTCGTATTATAGTGTTTGTGTATAATCTTTGGAATATGTATGAAAAAAGATAGACTGCAGTATTAGAAAAAAAATGTAATTGTGAGTGTTCAAAATGCATCTAGACTAGTACTATTATATATTTTATTTAGTTTTTTTACGCACTTATAAATGTAATACTGCTTTGAATGGTGATGGCAGTACAAAATTGATAGAGCATTGAAATGATGGTAAGGGCAGAGACGGTTTGTTTTTAATAATACGCTGATTTTAAATGTGAAATAAATAATATTAAACACGTTATATTCGCAATGTTCTGGTAAAAGAAAATCAAATCGGAAATACTTGTTTTGGCGAAATCAATGTTGAATATTTGTTCATAAATTAAACACAATTATTAAAAAAGTTTTGTTTTATATCTTTAAAAAAAACTGAATATACATATATCGACGATGTTTTTGATGTAACCCTCAACATTGAAATTGTTCAGAAAAGAGTGAAAAATGTTTTTAACGAAAAAAATATATGGTAAGTTGCGTTACGAATCTTTGAAATGCACTTATGTAAATTCTCATGTTTGCAGATACAGGATTAGACGAAGGGAGTGTCGATATAATAATGGCTTACATCAAGTGGCCGGGTCAGAATTTTTAAAACTAAAACCAATGTAAAATGATGTTTCCCTTCCTGATCATTTATAAAATTATTTCATAATTTTTGAGCGTTACATCAATAGGCCAAAACACAGTCGGTCGATATTATTTTGAATTTAATTAAAATATTGTTTTTATTTAATATAAATTATACCTAGCATGATTTCTGACGAAGTTTTTTTAATGCCAGTCTATGATTTAAATGTGTTTATGTGTATTTTGACAAACGACAAACTTTTTTGAATATATGATTTTTTATTTAACATGTTTGACAGAAAGATGATGCATTTCACCATATTCGGTTACGGTGACCATCAGGTCGATAAGACCCTCAGAACAAAAACTTTCATACATTGATTTTTTGATTTTCTCCCATTTTCCCTTCCCACCAATCTGATCTTTCAAAAACGTGACGCATAGAGAGTAATCTTCACACTACTTGACTTTCCTACTATCATCCTTCCATCCTCACCCACACTAAAAAAGAAATGATCAGTGACTAAATAATAATACGTTTTCATATGTATGTGTTCAGTTAATGTTAGAAATAACTATACTGGTTAAAATGCCTCTTCTACTACACTGCAGAATTGATATTTTAATACCAGAGGTTAATTTACATCGACAATATGAACGAAAATTTTCTATATATATTATTGAAAGACCATTTTGGGCACAATTCGGCTGCGCATTGTTAAAGTTTTCTTTTGATGCACATCACCCCCCCATATCAAGGAATTCTTTATTTAGGGTAACTTCAAAACATACGTAGATGTCAAATTCTTTGATGGCAGTGAATGGTAAACATCATAACATGAAATACAAACTTCAAACCAAGCATGAGATAATTCAGTGAAAGAAATGGAAACTCAACATGTCTTAGTAATCCCCCAACGTTTTACCACGTGCCACCAACTAATCGCTAATTAAATGACGCAATAAGAAATATTAAAAAAAAAACATTAATCTGATATAGAGATGTTTGGTTATGATGCTTAGCTTGGCGAATAATTATCAGCAGACATGCTTAGTTACGGAGCTAATCCAGTCCTCGTAAAATACTTCATGCCCTTTGAAAAGCTGTAAGACATAGTTGCAGCATTTCTTTCACTAACCAGTCATTCAAAAACGGAATTTAGAATATTTGGCTAGCAAACACTTATCTAGAATTGTTGCTTCTATACAAGCCGTTTTTTGTTATGAAAATATTTGTTTTTAATTTAAAACAGCTTCAAAAATAGTTTACTGAATTGATATCCGATAAATGATTCCTTTTAAGTAATTAACAAACAATAGTCTCGATGCTGTGTGTGTTTTTGTTAACTCTCAAAAAATATATTATCAACCGAAAAAAGAATTTTAAGCCACTGAAAAAACAAAGCTACTTACTATTTTACCAAATGAACCAATTTTGTATGTTTTTTTTATTGCCCGCTTTTGTATTAAAAAAACAGTCGTTACAAAAAATACAGCGCAATATTTTTGTTAGCGAGACAAATAAACATTGTGTGAGATGTTTAATTTTTAAAATAAACCAACTTCTAATTTTCCAAATTTGTTAGCTAGTGTTATTTTTTTCAACCTATCTATTGAGTATTTTTTTATTTGTATATGATGTGAGACGAGGGCATATCTCAAAAACTATACATCCATCGAAATCGTGTAAATTTAAACGATTTTAATTTAAAATTGTCATATAGTAGAACGTATACAATATTTGAATGATTTAAATACTAAGTTATTATACTATCAAGCACTCTCAGTCCAATCTTTTAACATACATTAGAAGTTCTTCGGTATCACCTTTTGCCTTTCATAGCAATGCCGACTACTTAATTATTCTGTCCAAATGTATGGCTATCTGAGATTTTTTAATTTTTTCCATTCACTCTATCCAATCCTTGAAACGGGGTGTTTTGATAAGCAATTAGCTGAACACAGAAACTTCCTTCTACCTTTATCAACTAAGACAAAAGGTATTTGCAAGGAAAATTCTGAGCATGCCAAGCAAACAAATCCGCGGCATAATTTGAACATTTTTGCAAACATCGATATTTAATATTTATTTTGTTCAATTATTTATTATTGTTTCAATATTTAAAACTTTTAACAAACCGATAGATAATTATGTACGAAAATTACAATTTTTAAGATGATAAAATTATTTAATTACTTAACTGTTTATTAAATCTTGATACACCCGTCGAGGTGAAGAAGAGGGGGGTGGATAATTATTCGAGCGATGAAAAACACACACTTTGCCTCTCCTCACACGAAACAACACGGCTTGTGGACCAACTGCCCATAAATATATTTAATAATTCATACAGGGTTCTTCCGGAATTCATCGAAGTGTCACGAAATAAGTCAATTTAGAATCCATCGGGTGTACTCTAGTAATTTTGGCCGGCTACCTACTCAGAAAAATAAAGGTTAGAGGACTTAATTAGCCGTCGGCTTGAGGCCTCAGGGGGCAGAAATTCTACGAATTTCGCTGTATGGCTTAGATAAATTTGACTCTCGGACAGTTGACGTTATTGAGGACAGATTTTTCTAATGAATTCGCCATACCACGCGAAAGATGAGCAATAGATGAGCGACGACGGTTTTTGAATTATCAAGGCCTAGGGTTCACCTGACATGATTGGGGTGTGTCAAACTGCATTAATTTAGAATATTTATATTTATTCTAAAATTAAGTTTTAATATAATTTAAGACATCGACTGAGGGTGCTTGATGGAATTTCAATATCAAATTTGGATTATTTCCATTCGTGTGCTCGAATGCCGAAAGGCGAAACCCGGGTCGTTAGTGACAAAATACATGGAAGTGTACAAAATCTCAATAATCCAAATTTAAGTTTTAATAGTTTGTATTGGAGTGTGTCCCAAGCCGACATGTGGTCAAGGGAACACTGATTCTTACCGTTTCTGAAAAACAAAGGCTGAACTGACCTACGACCGATTCATTTCAAAAATTCCGTTAAAATAATAGCTTTTGAACAATAATTAACTAATGTAAGCTTTATGAATCATTATATTTACTAACTATACGTCCTATCTTAGATATTCATTGTATTACAGGATGAATACGTCCTGATTTGACAAAGCCTTTGTTCGCCTCCGTTTATATGTACACGTAATATATTATATAGTGGTACACCTGTGTAGTAAATACACAAGTGTTTGCTACGTAACACGAACGCAATTACACCTCTGTATTGCGTAGTGGCGTACAGTAATATCGGATAGGTGTGTTATTATTTATAATTATACCAAATGAATATCATTTGTCTTACGAATCGTCTAATAGCTCAGTCATAAATTCAAAATTGTTGGTAAGAGTTTTTCTGGTTTCACTTTATACCAGTGGTATTCAAAACTATAATTCACAGCCAGGGAATCCAATCGAATGTGTTCACCTTTTTTTGATATTTGAGTACATTGGTATCAAAGACGGACATAAGCAATCTATGAAAAGGTATAGCAGAGGTGATTTTTCATTTCATATATATTCCACACTTCACCAAGCCCGGCAGCCATGACACTTTCAAAAGATCATCACTTGCAGTACCACAAATAATAAAAACATGACTTTTGTGGGATGTGGCGTTTGTCCGACTTTAATACCAAGGTACTCATTTGATGAAGTATTAAAATATTAATCGTTCGTACTATTAATACATAATATCAACGGTGTTTTGACCAATTGATGTAACCGTCAAATACAAAAATGAGTTAATGATTGGATCTCATTTTAAAAACGACAGAGCAGGTTTCAGTCAAATGATGTAAATTAGAAAAAATAAATTTACAAGTTTTTCGAATGGAAACATCATTTTACATTGGTTTTAATTTTAAAAATTCTGACCCGGCCACTTGATGTAAACCACTATTATGTCAACAGACTCCATGTATAATATTGTATCTGCAAACATGAAAATTTACAGGAGTGCGTTTCAAAGACTCATAACGCAGGTCATCATATAATGTTTTCGACAAAAACAGTTTTTACTTTATCCTGAACAATTTCAATTTTGAGGGTGACATCGACTAGCCAAAACACTGTCGATATGGTGAACCACTGGGTTAACAAACAAATGTCATTTGGTGTACCATTTTATATTGATATGATCTATTTTGTTTATTTAAACACCATAATACTCAAGACACGTGTTGACAAATGCATTAACAATTAATACGCCAAGTATGAAATATGCAAACCTTCTTTGCATCTTCTCCTTTGTTATATCCGATTCATTAATTTGTATTACACCTGTTATGCTATTTTTATATTTTAAAATGTAAGAATTGATTCTGTCTCTTTAATTTTTGTTTTTCAAATTCAGTTACTGAACTAGTAGCTGTCATTTAATTTGACCGTTCAAGAATAAGTGTTACTCATTAAGCAGATACCAAATAAAAAAATAGTTGCGATTTCCTGTGTCAAATATCGGCACGTCCCTGGAAACATCCTCCCCTTGTTGAGCTACCCTTGCGCAGACGAGGGTGAAACATAAAGCCCTATTGAAATAAATTTTCGGAGGTAGAATATGAATAAAAATTACGCTTTTTTCCAGTGAGTTGGTTATGCACGAATAATATTAAAATTATTTAATTCATTAAACTGATTAATCTAGAATATATCACTATGCAAATATTTATGAATATGTTTTAATTACTTAAAAAAGGAAATATGGTTAAAAATGCAAAAAAAAACCGAAAAACATTTTTTTATTTGTACACCATCCTATCTCAATATGTCGTATCTAAAAATGTAATTGTTAGGTATCTCATTCAGCTCCTCCCATATATAAGATATGAATACAAGGTGGATGAAAATTTTAAATTATGTTTCCATCCTTCTGAAAATCTAATACATAAAAACTTAGATTGGTATTAATTTGCTTCACAATAAGAACAGCCTTGTTGAAATATGTTGATATTATCACACTATTTGGAACGTAAAAGCGGTTGGTCTATATTTTGTCATCTAAATCTGTTTAATCTACAGAGATTGAACGGTTCACCTAAACCAGTATTAATAAAAAATATATTAATACATAGTTCATTCAACCGTTAGTTTTAAGACAATAAGAATTTGAAAAGATTTGTTTGTCCAGTTTTTTTAAAGCACAGTAAAGTTTATTTTAAGCTAAGTTTTTAGTTGGACACGAAAGATCTACTTAGTTAAAGTGAATTGGTATGTAGTAGCCATACATTTAATTGCTAGTCTAGACAAATAAAATTTTAAATATTAAAAAGGTTTCCAAAGTTTTCATGACGACATCGAAAATATTTTATCATTTTGTTTACTGAAAATTACGCAGATGGTAGATTTATTTTAAGGTTATAAATAATTGCACGATCGTTTTCTCTTGGTACACTTGAACTATTATATCGATAGTTTGCACTTTGGATTAGATAGTAATAACTTAGTACACTCTAACTTTGATTTTAATAGGTTCCACTTTAGGTCACGGATTCTTTTAACAAAGTGAGTAGGTTGTAGTAGGTTATGTCAGGGTTGGTCTGGTTGGTCTGGTTTGGTTTGCGTCATTACAGCTTCGTGTAACTATGGATTTCAAAGTGTGAGTATTTATATTGAATGGAAACTATTTTATCTATGTGAAAATATTTTTTATTATTTCGGATCGCTTTATTTTTAGTGAAAGAATTTATTTTTGGTGGAATGTATTTGTTATACGTGAAAACTACTTTTATGAAAGTAAATATGATCTAAAGAAAAGTGCAATTAATTAAGCATTTATTTTATACTTCAGAAAAAATATAACTGAAACAAATATTCAGTGATAATATAAATAAACATTTTATCGAAGAGAATTGGAGTTTTTGCAAATACTTAAAACAATTGCGTTTTATAATTGAAAAACTGTGATTTCTTAATAATATTTTTTAAGAGGATTAGTTCCACATTTACATACTTTCAAAACCGGTTTTGTCCAGTAAAAGCAATTTTATGTGTAATTTATTTTATTTTAAACATGAAATATTTAATACATAGTTAACCTTATTAAAATGACTCCATAATAATGAATATACCAATATATTTCCACCAAGAATATTCAGTTAGTACCAATTCAGTGATTCAATGTATGGCATATATGCTGTAAAAGACAGAAACTTTAGGTCAAATGTTCTTCAGATTTCTAAACTCAACACATGAAAATATCTGACAACAGAAAGAGAAAATAAATAACCACTCAACCCTGTATAATCAACAACTGGATCGTAACATATTGAATATTGATAACCGCTAAATCTAACGAAAGATAACGACATTTAAATTCCAAATAAAGTGTTGAATATCTTTGTTTATAAATTTAATGTTTTGTACTACGAATCCTCGGTGGAAAGACAAATAAGATATTCATATATATAGTCGGATCTATAAGCATCATCTTTTGTTTTCATAAAACTAGTCTTGGTGTCGTTTCTATAAGACGCCAATTGTAAGGGTTGACTGATGAATACATTGCCTAAAATGGCAGAGATATACAGCAAAGTTACTAAGCATTCAATTGAAAATACTCAGTGCCTGAACAAAACTGATACATTCTTTTAAATAAATTCTGTGTAATATGTACAGTACGAAGAGTGCATCTCAGCGCATAAAAGCTGTTCGATTAATAATATCTGCCCATTAAAATGTGTACATGCCAATCATGAGGAATTTTCTTCAGATATTCCTGACAAAAATTTCAAACACGAATACCGTTGTTACGATGTGGAATACACCCTGTAAGAAGGGTGCGAAGCCGTAACGGACTGTTTTGGGTACAAGATTGAGAACCATTGGTGATACTGTACTAATGTTTATGGTAAATATTTAATTATATTTAATATCATATGTTTGTTACTGTTTCTACGTTTAGCATTTGACTGTATGTTGTAACATTTACTAATAAAATAGATTGGTGTTTGTGCATTGTACGTATCTACTTTGGAATACAATACACGCGATGAAAGCATTGTGTTTTGGTGATACCATACCCTCAATTAAAATTTCAAAGTGCACCATGACAGTGTAAGAGCATTGTTGTCAGCTGTGCTTCCTCAGTTTTCGAATAACAGAATTTAAGCTCACACTAAAACCACTGACTGACTGAGAGTGCAATACTCAAAAGCTCTCGTGAATTATTCAGGAATGCTGCTTTAAATCAAGCTTTATATCTAATTATAAAGATGTATATTCATAATAGAGTGTAGGAGAGGACATTAAAAGCTCCATTCTACAAAGTGTTTTGTATAATTTTGACTTGCAGATCATAAAATATTTTTTTTTCTCATACACTTTATATATAGTATAAATTAAGAAAAATATTATCACTAGGTCTACTAACTATATTGATGTTTAAATTAATTTTAATATATATTTTTAAAATAACCACTGTTAACCTTAATTGGAAAAATGGTCAAATAAACAATTACAAACTCATATAATCCTGTAATTGCAGGTGATCAAAAGCAATCGTCTTGTAATATGTCATTTATAAACGATATTTACTGTCAGTTCGAGTACACTTGTGTAATTTAATGCTTGAAGATGCAGAAAGTAAAAACCCAGGTCGTCAGTGACAAAATATATGAAAATGTACAAAATTTGAACAATTCTAATTCTATATTAAAATTCCATCAGACACTCTCAGTCGATATCTTAAATTACATTAATTATTAGTTAATATCACTTTCTTTGTCGTTCTGATCTGCGATTATCTTTAAATGTTCCGTGGCTAATTCATGAATTCTTCATCAATTTTCTGAAACATGATTTTATAATATTGTTATTTGAATAAATCCTGAAGTACATTATGTTAGTAGCGAGATAGTAAATTTCATACTTCTAATTTATTTATTTTTATACAACATAAGAAAATTATAACAGCAAATAAAATAGCCAAGTTTGTTTGCTGGGATAAAAAGAATACAGCATATAATTAAAGCACATAAGATATTTAAATACATTTTTAAATATAGTTCAAATAATGTTTATTATAAGAACAAATAATAAAAATACATATTTTATGAATGAAAATAGAAAAAAAATAGAATCATATGAAAGGTCGAAAGGGTCACTAAAAATGTCCATATCTATCGGGAGTGAATTGAAGAGTCTCAATGCTCTCGCGATATACGCAAATAATAAGTGGAGATAGAATAAGCGATGTGAGACCTGCCACGAAGATAGCTGAAGAGCCATAAAATTGAAAATTTGCTGAGCAGACATGAGAATTCTGTCATTCATAAGAATTCCAAATAATAAATTCTCAAGAGTATCTGTGACATCGTGAACATGAATTATGCCTTTTCTCTGAATATGCATAACAAGCCCGGTAATGTTACCGGAAACACTGGAAAGAACTTCATTCAATTTTGATTCGCACATTGATATAATCCGAGTGGACGTGAGTGAGTTCAGACTAACATTATTTTAAAGTAGACGTCGTCGGAATTCCCTCGGGAGAATTTCTATCAATTATGACTGATTTCTAATGCTTTGTTTGTCACCTGGCATACGAATAGATTAATCAATTAATGTACCTCTTCAAATGTGCCTATGTTAAAAAAGTGTTGGATGATTTAGGTATCACATTTAATTTAATATTGTGTAATAAAATACTCTTTTGACGATTTATTAACTTCGCAAAAGCAATAACTCATGAATATTAAATTTTCATGGCAGAAGGTATCTCAATTAATAACCTACATAAATATAATTACCGTATTTTTTCCAACATTTTCTGTTTTTTGTTTTACTGAAGTTTCTTTCTACATACATATTTGACTTTAACCTAACACGTGTCTGTTAGGTATATACATTTTTATTTTTATCGTCTGTAACCTTTGACTTATGCATGTATTAGTGAACTTCCATTTTTTAGAAACTTCACGTGGCCGTGATAATATTAAAGGGAAATTACATATTATATTCATTGTCAATAAAAAAGCAATATTATCAAATTACAAAATGATGGAAAGATAAATTAAGATTAGGAAATTTATAATAATGTTATATCATCAATTGGTACAGTTATCATTTTATTTAAAGTCTACATTTTAATCAGTTTTATTTTACATAATAGCTATTGAGCTTTCTTGATACGCAAGACATACACCGGGCGAATGAGTGTATATGCTGTGCATACCTTTGGCGTAACACAAAGACAGACTTTTTCTACCATTTCCGCTCCCAATGTGCATCCTATGACCATCTAATGGAGGTATATCAACGAACTTTTTTTTACGAGAACTGTTTGTTACTCAGTTGTTCAACTCTCTTTTTTGAAGAGAGCAGAGGGCCACCTGTGGAATCAAAATGTTACTTAAGTGTTAAGAATCTATCACAAGAGATCAATCAACTCGAGAAGAAAAGACATGACGAGCACCCATACCCAAGATCTCAAATTTTTAATTTAAAAAACATAAATTTGGTATTGACCTTACGGAGACTTGAACCCGGAATCATATGATCGCTAGGTTGAAGCTCTTCTTTTACCACTAGACCAATACTTCTAAAGTATTTAATTACACATTTTTTTCCATTTAAATATGTGTATATTCTTTATATAAGAACACATTATTCGTGATTGTAGAATGCAGGTGTATGTATAAATAAGTATATTATATAAATAATGTCAAATAAATCTTTTGAAAACTAAAACAATTCAATTTTCGGGGATTTTTTTGAAAATTTTGTGGGCCAAAAAATGAAAAAGTTTGAGAAGCACTGCACTAGACCACAGTGGTCAGCGGAGGCTACTATGGTCACACGGTTGGCTATCATGGAAGTCTGAAATCAGGTTAATTTTGAATGTTGAACCCAAACCACAGTATTAATAATTTATCTCGATGAACCCAGTCGAAGGGTTCAAATTGACTTCGACTGACTGATAGTAGGAGAGCTGATAATGTTATTATTATATCTGACACGAGTGAACAGTTGGACATGGTCAATTCCGTTGCACCATTATTTCCGATTAGTTGCATATGTGTAAACAAACTGATGTTTATTATGCAATATATATATGAACTATGAAACGGATGTCATAAGTAATTATTAATATTTAAACTTTAAGATTACTATTAAAAGAAATATATTTCACATTGATGGAATTCGTAAATAAGTCAGATTTAAAAAAAAAATATCATCAATTTGAGTAAGTTTGCCCATCAGTCTAAAATTGGCCCACTACATGGGAAAAGGTTTGACATTATTCTGTTATAATACCATGATAATACTAATGCACTATGAATATTTTTCATCTTATTGGTGGCAAAAATACGAAATAATGTGCAACATAATTTGATTTTTTGTTGAGTTTGTAAGCTGTCAGCTTGGAATGATAAAACACAAGTTATCTTGTAATAAAATGGATTAGTCATATTTTAAATTTGCATTACTAATCTGTAAAACAAATGCTGTTTATTTTTTCCCATCTCAATTATGTACAGAATATTTGAAAGCATAAATAAAAGTTGCCAAGACTATAATATCACTGAATTTATAGTAATAACAGTGATTATTTGTAAGTTACCCGATTTGGATGCAAACTTTGGCCTACTTTGTTTTAAATGTATCCATATATCAATTATAACAACAAATCTATCTATGTTAATTAAATTTCATCTTAAGAAATTAGTACATTTATATTTAGAACAACACCACACATAAATGCAATGGCGAACCATAAAAATACAAAAACCCTCAGAACTGGAGCAAAGTTACCCAGATTGACTGTAACAACATAAGAACATTCGGTCACTGAAAAACAACTCGATGAAAAGGGAAACATCAACACCCATATCGAAGATATCAAGTTTAATATAAATAAGGGGTTTAAATTGGTATTATTTAAATATACATTGGATGAAAAGAATCCTGAGTCTGTAGCTGAGTAGTCAACGTCGTTTGCTTTGAATTGGAATCCCAGTGGGGACAATTTGATAAATTGTTTTTTAATCGATTTATGAACAAGTAAATTTCATCCATAGCATAGTGGAAGCGATAAGCTAACAAATAGTCCTGTACTAGCCATATCCTTCAATGCTTACTCTTCGAAAAATAAAGGTTGAACGACTTGTAACAAGCAGTTCTAATTACTTGAGTCGTTGAATGGTGTTAAATGTCAATTCTTGTTGGAAAGATACAATCTGTTTTTACATATTCCAGAATTTCATCGTAAGATATTAAACAAGACATGATCATACTAAACCATTGTGGAATATGCACTCCATTGTTTTGAAGTTAAATATTGTATTTGAAAAAATTCTTCAAGTAAAGTATTACTGTTTTGAAAGATTTGTTGTCCACAATTGTGGAAAACAACCTATGTCTTAATTAAACAAAATATATTTAAAATACTCTATCGCAAAAATAATTTTGTATAAAAAATAAATAAAATTCTATTTTTTGTTTTAATAAACACAAAGTAATAAGATAGGTAACGTTTTACTTCAGACCTTTTCAAAAATATCTTTCAAGTGTTTATTATGATAAGCTCAAGGCCTTTCGATTTAATAATAATAAATCTCACAAAGTGAAAATATTCACTTTGAAAAGGAATGTAAAAAATACAAACTTGAAAAATATCAATTTAAACCTCCTTCCATCAAAGCGTGGACTTTTAAATTTAAACATTTTGCACTGGAAAACTTCTCCAGAGTGGTCTGTGAGCGATGGAGTGTTTTCTTTTATAATTCAAAGCTCGGGTGGAGTTTTTTCTGTATTTTTTTTAAATTCCAAATCGTAATAAATTCGACGTTGTACTGCAGACGCAGATGTGGCCAATCTTTTCACGAGACGGCTAGCTGCCATAAATCGTTTTTTTTCATTCATATCATACTTAAAGTTTAACACAGAATTAATCTAATATTGATGATTGCATCCAACGCAAACCACAGAGTGGCATTCAAAACTGTATAAAATAATAAATCATCTTCTATGGGTAGAATTACTTCAGCTCTAATGGGCCTTTTTTGTTATATTATGATCGAAATAATATCTCCCTATATAAATAATTGAGAGTAAATAACATTAAAGCATTTATTTCTGAATATATCCATCATTCAAGTGATTATAGCTGCCTAGTATGAAATTATTCAGGAAACAATGGACAGGTTGCAGAGCATCTCGTATCGCATTGGTCTCAAAGTCAATGCGAGTAAAACCAATGTGCTCTGCAATAGTTTCTGTCCAGACCCAGACTACCCTCTGACGAGCGCGGGGCAAGACATCGAGAGAGTTGACGGCTTTAGGTACTTGGGGGGTACACATCACGGGAGATGGGGATCCGCGTAAAGAGCTCGCAATCCGACTAGGGGTAGCTGGAGCAACTTTTAACTCAATGCGGAAAGTCTGGGATTCACGGTTGTACTCGGTCAGAACCAAGTGCCACTTATTCAACGCATGCATCCTGACGGTGTTGCTTTACGGTTGCGAGTCATGGCACCTCACCAAGGCACAGGGTAACCGTATACTGTGCTTTGAAAACAGATGTGAATACTAGGGGTACGGTGGTTTGATTTCGTCAGGAACTCGGAGGTAAGAGAGCGGACGGACCAGCCTCTTATTACGTCCAAAATAAAAAAGCGACGATGGACCTGGCTTGGACACGTGCTGCGGATGCCCCAGGGGAGCCTGAACTCTGCCTGTCTCTTCTACCAACCAGGTGGATTCCGTCACCCTGGAAGGCCGCTGATGACCATCCATAGGATGTATTCGGCGGAGCTACGGGACGCTGGGATGACCTGGGAGGAGGTGAGGAGGCTGGCGGGGGACAGAGAAGCTTGGAGGAACCACGTGATGGCCATATGCTCCGAATAGGGAGCGGATATGGTTAAAAAAAAAGTATGAAATGATTTAAATATATATTAATAAAAATGGAATACAATTTATAGCATTCACACAATAATCTTATGATTGTAATCAGAACTAATTTCGCACATCTAGCGAGCATTTTCAAGTTATATTGACTAATTTCAAATGCTTTCTTGCTAAGCATTACCGGTCGCGATTCGTGATATATTGTGAAATTAGTAGTACCAATTGAATTTTGTTTTTATAAATTAGGTTGATGACAATACTCACTCACCGAACGTTTTTTTTGTTTGCCATTGTATGTTAATAACCATTTTATTATTTATATAATCTAAATTCACTCCCGATATGGAACATATGGAATTATAATAATGGAGCTTAACAGGAGAGAAATTGTTCAGCGAAAACTGCCTGTCACTCAAGTTTTTAGGAGAGACTAAGGTTGTATGCCTGAAACAGAACTAATAGTTAGTTAATCGTTATAACTAGGAACTGATTTTAGAATCAGATATGGATAAGGGAATATTAGACGTCCATGTTTTCAAACACATCATATTGTCATTTTATTAAGCTTTCCGTACTGAGATTCGAACCCGTGAACTCCGCAACCTAAGCCAATGACGTTGACCACTTGGGTACATGCTGGTATATTGAGTTTTATTTTAATATATATGTGTGGAAAAATACCCTTCGTTTGTCACTGCATATTGGTTTTGCAATTAGTAAAAAGCATGTAAGTAGTTTTCTTGAGAAAAATATTGTCTTTTTTTAGTGTTGCGAAACATTATTTATTATTTCAAGATATAAGAAGCTTACCTCTTTCCATGCGTCTGAAGAAAAAGAACATCGATAAATTTTCTTTCAAGCTTCTCCGAGCAGCGTCTTCAATTTTATTACCGTTATTACCGCAAGCAATACATTTAGAGAGACCTGCATTATGCATGCCGCCGGAAAAGCATTTTCCTACTGCAATTTGACTTCCACCGTAAATGTATCTGTACAGAAAGTCAGTTGTTATGAATATAGCGATTCCACTTTAATAGTAGAGTTTTTCATCGAAAAATCATTATTTAATAAACACAGTAAGGGTGAGTGAAATGTTTCAGTGCTGACAGTGTCATCTATTAATGATAAAAATGGTACTTAAATGATTTCTTTACGAACTAACGTGTAATAAAATCCAGCTGGCATGAATTTTGATAACGTCTCAATTGATAATGGTATTCTATTTAATACTATTCAACGAATCGTCTATTGTATAGTGAGCGGCAGCGTCCTTAACCTCCTAAGTGCTAAGAAAATTTTACTAGGTGAACACTTGTAGGCCAGATATTTTCGGAATAAAATAAATCGCTTGAAAACTATAAAATAGACATAAAATGATGTATATTTGTGAACATTTACCCGTTTCTCGGGATTTATTTCAATATTTTCACACTAAAATGATAAATACTGTTTCATATACATACATAACAGGGTTGTTACAATATTAAAATTTACTTTACTGAACTAATCACTTTCACTTTTTACATATTTTTTGAACAAACGGTACATTTCAAATTAATGTTCCACACATAACGCCACATTAAATTGTTTGCTTGTGTTACCTATGTGCAAAGGAATTTGTGGTAGCTCTCTGGCATCTACATGCGTCAAACTGTAACACTTAACAAGATTGCAGATTACGTCGATAATATCAATACTTGACCCCAGTAATAAAAATGACTTCTTGTCAATAGATGGCATTATAAAAGTTTACATTAAAAAGGACAAAATAAATATTTGATTATATTTACTATGATGGTGATAAGAGCTCGCTAGTTAACACGTCCATGGCCCGACGCTACATACAGACTTGGCAATCTAGAGGTTAAGAGTTGATTTACTATTTTAATGTTTCAATAAACGAGTACACCGCAAATAAAACAGTTCATTCTTATTTGAAATCTATTCAACATATTAACGAAAAACAATAACTTCGATCCACCATTGGTTATTTTTATTTTGAATGCTTTTAATTAACACTTCTATCCAATTAACTATCAAAGATAATTAGGGGAAAAAAAGATAGTGGCTGTTATATCTTTTTTTATAAACATTTGAAATAGTTTCGAAAATAACATAATACATGGTGTCAAAGTTGAGATGATTAATTGACAATATTTAAATTCTTAATGGCAACACTGGAATCTTGCCCACCATATTCAGTATACGGTTGGTACAATAATAAAAGGAACTGATTATCAACTGAGACTTTGATCAGATTATAATTCAAATATTTTAACATGCTATTTATCAAATATCAAATGTTTATAATATAATATATAATGCCATTTAAAGTCAATATTTAATACGGCGTCTTTAGGATAGAGGCTTCCGTTGAGGCAATGACACTACGATGCCTCACGCTGCCGGCCGCCACTCACACATACGCGACGCCGCGAAATTCTCCAGAGAAGCAAGCAACACTTCACTTCCTCTTTAACACACACAGCCACCCTCGGCTACAGGCCGGACACTTCTGACCTAGAAAAATGTAAACTAAAAGTCTCTAAGATCGTATTTATGTTATTGCTACAGCTTAGGCTTGGTACAAACTTTCACAAACGTTTACAAGTTACACAGTTCACAATTAGATTTAATTACTCATTACAACAACAATTTTAAAACGAATTTTCAACAAACGCCTCGTAATTTTTAAGCTTTTAGCCGAAAAACTTTTTATACTTGACTTTCCGCCATTCCCCCCATGGACCAAAAGCTTCCTCCCATCAAAACCGTCAACAGGAGTCACTCCCCAAAGAACAATTCCTACATCTCTCCTTAATAACGAGCACCCACTTGCGCCGTGCAACGGCTAACACCCCCCTTCGATTACGAACCTATAACTGACACAAAAATATCTATTATATAATTTAATTACAAGCCCCCCACCCCTGACTTTATCGATTTCATAGAAACCGGCAGATGCACAAGCTGATCGTTGCTAGGCGAAAACCGGTTCGAGGAATAATCCACGTTATAATTGACGTTGAAAAATTCTTAGAAAAACAATGGGACAGGTGAATATCATAAATTATCATTGCTTGGCAACAAAGCGCAGCAAAATTTTAAACATACTAATTTAACGATGACGATGAATTTAAACCTTTTAATAATTGCTGCGATTTTACTACTAAGTTTTCTCAGTGCTTTTAAACCATCACATATTATAATATTTGCATTAATAGGAAGAGTCTGTAGAATATTGAATGTATTGACGGCTCCAGTCCGCCCCGCAAGTTCGGGGTGGTGTCATATTGTATATTATATAAGAAAAAAAATTATACATAGATTCCACCCTGCTGATTTGAAATACGCCAACAAGATCCTTGCGTGATAATTAATTTGAAATATATTTGCAGTGGAAATGAAAATTGTGTCGATAAATACTATAAAGTACTCATAAGCTGAAAATTGGCTTTAATTTAGCTGTAAGGCTCTTTATTTGGAAAAGCTTTCACGCAAAACACATTAAACGAAAGCTCATAAACTGTTTGCTTTTGTCTGTAACAACAGTCTGAGCCGGTGCGAGACATGGCAGTTATATTTTCAAAGAATATCGTATTTTCATTACGATATTAATAAAAATACATTATAAATATTTTGTCATCCGCTTCTTAAATGAAGTATATGTACTCATAATTAAGTATTTAAATATTAAGATACGGATTTGTAAACCAAATTATAATTTTCATTTTTTTGTACTGCGGTTGCAGTAGTTAAGTTTAAATTGTTTTTCAAGATTCTCACGTGTATGGTATATTATGTTCATTGATTTTTCTATCACTTAAAATTTCATATTAAACTAAGGAAAGTTTTTTTTTCAATTCTTCCTACCCCTAACCATTTCTAGAAGAAACTCATACGCATGGCATTATCGCAATATTCGTATCTCTTCATACAAAGGTAATTGAGCAACTTATTTTCAAGCAGTCCTAGTTAAAATACATAATATCGAAATACCATAAATATACCAAATTCATTATTCTAAATTTTAAATTATGTTCCACTTTACAACTCACTCATCGTGGAATGAAAATATGTGCCAAATTTGAAAATAAACTTCATCGCTGATAAAATCTTATAATATATTCACGCACTCTGGTCAGTTAATTTTCATTACTATGTCATCAAGTGCCTGGACTCGGCTCTGATTGTACTTCCAATATGCAAATATGGTCGGCAGATACTATGTGGAAAATTGTACAGGCTTAAAGCGATAAAGATGATTTACGCAAAAGGGGAGTCTATTATTTAACGTGACGTTATTGTTAGTTTAATAATGCTATTGCATGCGACGTCATTTTATTACTTTGCGAAATATTCTATACAAACTGTGGGGCGTTGATCATAAAATAGACTGAGTTTGATGTCTAGAAGGCTACATTGTAATTTCGGGATTGGTTTAATATCTCTCTAGCGTTTTGTTTTTCATAAAGGTTAATTTTAGGGTTAGCATGTTGATAGAGTTAGCTTATTCGCTTGAAGGAAAGGGGCACTGTCATTACAAGTCTTGGCTTCATTCAAAATTATAAACATGATCGGGACCGTTTTCACTTATTATAAAAATGTAGAAGTAGTAAACAGCAAATTGTGTTTTATTTTTAAAATATGTAGTGTCCACTTCCAATGTGGAGCGTATGGACACCTAATGGAGCATTTCAACAGAACTATTTTGATACGAGATTAGTAAAAGTTGCATTTATTGAAAGAAGTTAGTATTTTAAGTTAGTTATGTGTTTTTTGCATTCTTTTAAATAAAATGTGGGATTTTAATCTCACTTTCCCCTTTTAATGAACTTGAAAACTGAAAGAAACCGATGAAATTTGCGTTTATTTCATGTACAATATACCTATTACGCTTAGATTTTAGAAACAATTTGAGATGCGTTGTATTGGCTCTGATTATTAATTAGAATAAAAATGTGGTTCAAAGCAATCGGTTATTCATAATAAATTTGATCCAGGTTTTAGTGATTTATTGTGAATGTTCAACATTGTTTGGAAATATTAAACATATAAGCCTGCAATATTTGTAACTGACAGCGTGCAGTTCATACAATAAGAGTTAGTTTTAACATTCTCTCTAGCTTTCGTGCTCCATCTAACAAATAAGCAAAATTCTTAAACAAATTTGAAATAAAAATATACTCACAGTACTGCAGCTTGTCTAAATACAAAAATACAGATTTTTTTTGAAATCTCGAATGAGAGTTCACATAAGTTCAAAAGCTCCATACGGAGAGCGACGAGCGGGAAAATAGTAAAAAAATCGGTAAAATAAACTAATGGAACAGTTTAGATGCAATCGAAAAAATGCCCTCGGGCAGTGACGGAAGCAAAATAAAACAAAATATTGTTAATTTTTCTGCCATCAAGAATAGTACGTAGTTTATAAATTAGAGAATTTTTATTCCTTTGGTTATCATTAATATAGTGTTGTCAGGAGTATTATGTTTATTCATAGCATAAATAAAACTATTCAAAAATACTTTTTCCAATATTTTTGTGAATCAGTGGAACAATAAATTCATCATTGTTGCTATGTAATTTGGTGTAACCAGTTATTCATGAAAATCATTGATGGAGTTGATCGGCATGTTCTTGGAACAAATACTATCAGTTATTTACGTGTCATTGTAACGTTTTTAGTAAATATAGTTTTAAAAAAAATGGGTTTACGACTACCTGAAAAATAATTGTGTGTTTCGGAATATATAGATGAGATACATCTCTTTTAGATTGTCCATTGTTTGTAATCAACTTTTAAAAATTTCACGACTAACATTAGGCTTTCAAAAAAAAACGGTATCGTTTACAACCTAATAAAGTTGCAAATTATTAGATAAGGTGTTATTTATAAAAACTACCATTAAATAATAATAAATAAATCGTTAGGTTAGATGGTACAACATATGGTTTATCATTCTTAAGATGTAAACTGCCAATTCTTGGTGGAAACGCATTTTATTAAAAAAGTATTTACAACACATTTTTTTTGTACTAATCTCGCAATTTTTTATAATCGTCAGTTAATCGATTTTAAAATTATCTTATTTTAAAATCCATCGTATCCACGGACGGATTAATTCCATGAGTGGTTTCAGTAAAAACAAAAAATACACCACTGCAAATGGCTTGGTAAATATTGAAGCAGGTCATGTCAGTGCATTGCTGATTGTGACAGCCTACGAGTGCAGTCTGACACTGATTGTGAAACATGGCTCCGGGAAAAGTGGATGCACTAGTCTGAAAAGCGGCATAGTTCTACTACTCCAGTTGTGAATAATTTACCTACTTTTTACATAACCTATTGTCCCGCGAAATATTTGAAATATCGGATGAAAAACGGATGACAATTTTGTCTCTTTCGTATTTTATAATACCGCCATTTATATTTTAGTACATTCAACTGTTGCTTAATACTTTAAAATACTAGTTACCAAGTCGAAATTTAAAAAAAATTAATAATCATAAAAAAAAACTGAAAGATCTGACAATTAAAAACATTGCATTGTGTAAAGTGAAAAAAAAATCATAAAAATAAATATCATACATATTTGATTGAAACGACGTTGAATATTTATATACAATTAAAACATATTTTGTTCAAATATCGTAAAACGAATTATTATTGCGTAAGTGCATGTTGATCTGTTGTGATATTGAAATTGTATGTATTTTTTCTGCATATTTTTTGACACGACGTTTTAAGAATAATTTAACGTTAAACGATTTCTTTATCTTCGGCAATATATCTTGCAAAAAACTTTTTTTATCGACAATTGTTATATTATTTGAATAGTAAAGTCTAAGATGGGGAACCTTTTCACGTTGGAAGGCCTTCTTCCTGTATTCGTAATCAAGTAAGGCCGCATTCAAGACACATCAGTCATGTATGTTTGTACATTATATTGTAAACTTATCAAACCAATGAATCGAAAGAATTGGATTCAGTCAAAGGCCGTATTTGACAATATGGCCGCAGGTTCCCCATCTCTGTGTTAAGTCGACTTTAAACTCAACTTTAACCGTGGGGGAATAAATTTAACGCGTAGTCAATGCATTCGTGATTGTGTAGTTTTATCGTGGGTTAAATTAATGAATTAATTACATATGGTTTTGAACAAAAGGTTTTGATCAATTAAAAAAAATGTACATACTTTCATTGATTAACTATTGTTAGGAGATCAAATGTAAGTTAATCTGTATTATTATTTTTTGAGCAATAGCACACGCAACACTCGCCAAAAGAGTTTCTATGTCTAAATGTCTGTCTTTGAAATATTCAGTATTTAATTTAAATGCAATTTAATAATTTAGATTATTATTGTAGTATCAAATTGTATTTGATAACTTTGTTATTCCACTGGTTGTTACTAAACAAACCTCTCTATCCTTCATTTTTAAGTTATGAATTCGGCATCATTGTTAACATAAGAAATAAATAACCTTGTGATAAAATTAGTCTGAAGGTGCTTATCAAATGAGCGATACAAGTGTAACATTCAGTAATACAACCAGTGGAATAAAACAGTTATCAATTTTAATTACATATTAAAAATGAATTACTGTAAATGTAGACATCACAGATATCGATACCATTGAAAAGAAAATCACAAAGCTTCGGTTTATGAAAGTATCCGTATTGGGATTCGAGCCCGTACACAGCTTACTTCTGAGGCTAAAAACATTACTATATTTGATACTTTAAATAGATCGTAATCGTAATTTTGAATATTGGTTTTAAAAATTATGTTACATACAACATGTTTTTTTCGAAAATTGATTTTAGTTAGTTAGTATTATGCATCGCCGTCTAAAATTTAAAATAAACTGAAGTTGATACTGATATATAAATTGTACCTGGATGAAACAGTTACCGGCAAATCATCGCCAGGCAAAGCCCTTGAGCGTAGTCTCTAATGACAAAACGTCAAAACGGTCGACATGCTGAAATGCACTCAGGTGTGCCAACATTTGACATGGGAAATCTGTTGGAGTTCTCCATAATTTAATTGCAACACGTTGGTAACGCTGCAATCAGTGCTGTAACATGGAAAGGGACGATTGGGCTGATGTGTCAGACCTGGACGAAGTGTCATTAGCTAATGAGATATAAAGAAAAATATTTCAAGAGAAATATCGAATTAAAATTTGAAAATTTTCAATTTTCAACTCCGTCAAAATTTATATCAGCCTTTCATGATTGTGTTTATTGTATGAATATTTTTTCACTACAGAATTTGAATTCGCAGAAACATTAAAAATAAACTTCTAACGTAGGCATGCAGTTAACTTTTTTGGGTTTGCGTAATGATGGGCTGAAATCCCCGAATAGAAATATTCATATATTCATTTAGAAATTTATTCATTTCTTTATATCCATAAGCAAAGATGCCGGTGAGATATTCAACATTATCCACCCATTCTCATTCAATCCTGAAAACGAGACACAGAGACAGCAATCAAACAAACGTGACACCGTTTAAGGTACTGGTAAAGTTTACTGACAATTCTTGTTGGAAAGTAGTTACATTTTAAAAATAAAACACATTTTTTTTTGTATTACTTCCACATTTTTATAATGATTGGGATCGGTATCCCTCATTGCGAGGATAATCGGCTGATAAAATATAAGTCTTAACAAAGCTTTTTATAATATGAAATTGAGTGTTATTAATTACAAGGTTTATCAAACAATTGGTTCAAGAACTAAATACTACAATTGAAATAACTACTACTAAAGGATCAATAACTAGTAATCTCAAATTAAAAATTAAGCCTCATTAAATATGAGAAAATTATAATGAGTTTAATGAATATTTATTTACAGAAATGTAAATTGAATCAGTTAAATAATTTACTAATCTGTACCTGATCATTATAAAAAATTGGAACTAGAACAAAACAATTGTTTTATTTAAAAAAATGTTAAGATGAGTACACTTCCATAAGTTTTGCACGGATGAACTCGTTTTTTTATAAATCTTCATTGTCAAGTAGTCAACGCTCTGGGGCAACGCTCAATGTTCGTTCGTTATATTCGATTGCTGTTTTTTAGCATGGATTTTAATCCCGATAAGAATAATTTGAATATGCTCATTGATTTTAGTAGCTTTATGGATTTGTGTTAAAACGCATGGACTTCTGTGATTTAATTCTCTTCCATTCATCATTAATAATGATTTCCAAATCTACTCAAATATCTTTACCTTCTGTGAAAAAAGGAGTTGAGCGAAGACGCTGTCCACTTTTGTTGAAATTCTTCATTTGTGCTATTTGTGGTATTCAAAGCAACCGTGATATAAAAAAATCTTTAAGTTCTAAAATGTCGTATAATATAAAAGGTGCACTCTACACCAGCAAAGAATCAAATGTCAAAACTGGTATCACTTTAAATATACTTGCTATTCTCATAGTCTACGGTAGTAAAATTTATCCGCATTAAAATTCAGAGTGCATGACGGGCCGAGTGAAAAATCCTTTATGTTTTCGTGAAAGAAGTAAGTATTCAGATTTTCCTCACCTTTATATATCCGACAACACAGGATGCTATCATTTCCCGAAGCATAAGGCCATAAGTGGGAAAATCTTTTCAGCTGAAAGACTGTATTGTTCAGCGAATTGGAACGTATCGGTAGTGCACCCTATCAATCAATACTCGGTACTCGGTACTCGGTACAGTCATTGCAATAGTTCAGTATTTTTAATAAGAGATATGCGATGAATTTGGACTACATTTGCTGCTTTTCATCTACATCATGGATGTCCAGTCTTTTGGTTAGCTTGGGTCACATTGATTGAATAATAATATTTTTTCTGGGTCGCATATAAATATTTAATACTTTATTTAATGTTATTTAATTTATTTAAAATATGATTTGCTTAATAACCTTTAAATTCTTGTCTTAGTGCATGAACCAACTGATTTATATACCTTATAATTGTTAACATTCAATTATATATGATTTTGTTTTAATCCGTTGATAATGCTTGAAATGCGCGAAACCGGTCCTGATCATTATAAGCATGTGGTACTTCTATATGTTTGTAATGATCTATGCTACTTTATAGCTATAGGAACAAAATAACATGTACAGTGTTTAAAAATTGAGTTGGGCCCGGTGCATTTTTATTAATAACATTTTAACCATAATTGTAATAATAAGTGTTTTCTTTATGTATAATTCTTTTAATGATTTATCTATTTATTTACTTTAGAGAGAGAAAACTGAGTAACTATAATTCAAATAAAATTTTCTGGTAGAATAGTATTTAAAAATGGAATTGTTGTACTTTTATTGTTTACAGTGTCTATTTATTTTAAAAAATAAAACACATTCATTTGTACTACTTCCACATATTTATAATTATCAGGACCTGTTTCGCTCATCACGAGCATTATCAACTGATAAAAATACAAACATAGCAGACTTATTTATATAAAATTAAGTGTAGAAATGAAGGTATATAAAACTGATTGTTCATCTGATTCTTACGCTCAATTTTATATAAATAAGCCTGTTATGTTTGTATTTTTATCAGTTGATAATGCTCGTGATGAGCGAAACCGGTCCTGATCATTATAAATATGTGCAAGTAGTACAAATGAATCGTGTTTTATTTTTTAAAATATAATGTCTTTCCATCAAGAATTGACAGTTAACATTTTAAAAGTGAGTATGTATTTACATTTTTTACCAACATTATGAAATGCAGAAAGGAACCTTTCATATGAGATACACTAATTTAAATACCAATATTTTAATTTAATCGACGGATGGACTAAAATCTTACTTCTTGAATAACAAACTTATAACTCTAATGTTTTTTTACAGTGTTTAAATTAGCTTATTTTGTGTTGTAGGCAAATTCGAAACATATACATAAGTTGTGTTTACATTCCTCAACACAAAACACATCCGGGAGGTCGTGTAAGGGTACTCAACATTCACACCCAATTAAAATGAGCGCCCATTCAATGTTCAGAATGAATTAAACTCGTCTATAAATAATATGTCCCTGCAGGTTTTTTTGATTTTTGCTGCCGCGCCGCCGTTACGATTCGTTAAGGAGACGGTTCGTTAGCCGTTTCTCGTTAGGCGTTACGCTGGGGTGGCTGTAAGGTAGACAGTAGCTGGTCTTTGCGGTCCAGTGCTTCTCCTGGCGGCCATTCCTTAACGGAAATCAATGATCGATGTCTGGAGGGTATCGTTTCCGGAAGGTAGCACAAAAGAATAAGAGAAATCTGTTTCAAAACGTTTCTGGCCAATTTTGTTGTATTCATTTTTAAACCGCTAGCATCAAATGTAATATAGTTCTTGATCCGTGCAATTCACTGATATCTATTAATTCATTAATTAAGTGTATATTACCAAATTAATATATGACGACAAAACGCTTAATCTTCAAACCCGCATACTCCAATTGGTAAAATTGTCTAGGACATATTTGTAAGTAAAAATTAACTGGTTAAATTATAGAGTTTTTTCCAAATCCTAGTAAATGTGCACAAGTGATGAAGTTAGTCCGTTTGAAGGTTAAGCAGTCGATGTTGTAGTTACTGCTTACAATGTAGATTAACTACAATATGTATTTTCCATTTTCTTCATCGTATAGCGATCAGTGTGTGCACCGTGGTAAATTAAAACACACTAAACGATCTATCTACATTACCCCTGATTCAAACCCTTCTCCCAGTGATGACATGTCGCGTTCCAGCTAATTTTGTACCCATAAGATTCAAACGAAGAAACCAGTAAAATTGTTTCTTTGATTGAATATGCCTTCTACATTAAAATGTATTTTTATTAAAAATATAGATCGCTTACTTAATGCACAAGTTTGATATATTTTAATCGCGACGTTTCTTGATGAGAGATAATTAACATTAATTCCAAAAAAAAAAACGTATGGGAAATTAAATGTCACCCTACTTTTATAATTAAAAAAAACCTTGTTGGTTTCTTGGTAAATTAAATTTGAAAGCTACCCATTTGTTTTAATTGACCATTTACATTAATTTCTAAATTATAAGGGTATAGAAAAAAAAATAAGCAAAAAATATTCATTTCACACGTGAATACAAATGTCACCCACACACGTGGAATCTTTTATGAACCAGACTTCCGGTGTACAATGGTTATTCTATTTTTGACGTTATCCTTTCTTTTTGTGTATGCTGGCACAACTTAAACTATAGTGCCCTTCAACGTTAGTAAAACTTTAATGTCTAGTTTACACTTACTAACTATAAACTTTTATTTAAGTGAAGAAGCAATAAATCCTTTTTAGGTCGATCGATGTTGCATCTTATTCTCTTAATTATTCTTCTATACTGGTGCGATTTATAATAAACTATTTATGAAGTAATCAATAATATTATTGGTGTATAAAGTTTTAAGTCCCTTTAATTATATTTATTTCATAAGTATAATATTTTGTATTGTTTATTTTTTTCACCTCTCCATGACCAGTAAAAGAAAATTTCCAACTACCCCTACTTATAAGTAAACAATTAGAATAAATTAATATATATACTTCATAGTTTAAGATCTTACTTTGCTTCCCAGATGGGCGAAACACGTGCCATGCAACCAGTAGAATAACAAAATTATGGCTTTTAATTTAATATTAAGAATTAATTAGCACAAAGTAACCGGCAAATCCACCGACGAGATTAATATATTATACAATAATGATTAATTTGTTATTCCGCTGGTTTTATTACTAGGAGTGTTTCCCCTTTAGAGATGCTTCTTCGTATTTTGATTCTGTGGCTTCATATTGAGTGCAGAAATGGTTCTAAGAAAATTGCATTGGTTTTATAATTTAAGATATTAACTGAGGATGCTTGATGGAATTTCAATATCAAATTTGATTTGTCGAGATTTTGTACATTTACATGTATTTCGTGTGCTCGAATTCCTGAAGTTGCCGAAAGACGAACCCCGGGTCGTTAATGACGAAATACATGGAAATGTATACAATCTCAACAATTCAGATTTGCATTGACGTTATTCTAATATATCTACAGTTATGTTATAGCTAGGTTTTCAACTTCATTTTTCAATAAATTGTATTCCTTCATATCACTTTTTCCCAAGCCCATTATTCCAATGGACCCCTTCTTAAAGCAAAACCTGACCATGAACCCCCAAGTAAAATAACTTTACATAACTGCATAATAGAAAAATTATAAATTTTTTTGATATTTTGAATGGTAAATGGTAACACATTTTGACATTTAAAGTTTGATCAGGTTATAATAACTGCACTAACACGTTCTACTAAATAAGAAGACGGGAAAGCAAACAACAGCTTCTGTACATAATGTAGGATATAAAATTGATAATAATATCTGTTTTTGTGTAGAATTTGTGGTACCTTTTTTCAAACATTGGTTTCCGCTCTTTATTTGAGGATTATTCAATAAATTGATCCTGTAATAGTATGGATTCATCTAAGTTTGTGGGTCTGTTTGCAAAAAGGACAAAAACACGCAACCACCAATCGCTTCCAATTTATTAATTGCTGTTTATTTCAACTTTCATAATGATGAAAATGTGTCAGAAATATCTTTTTATATTAAACCTTTCGGACCCCTCAACGTTGTCCACGCACCCCAAATTATTTTTAATTTGCCACAGACCCTTTTAGCGGTCACAAATACTCCTGGGGCCCGTAAGTACACTTTGGGAACCACTGCTTTATATCATATTGCAAATTACATGAAACGATTTTCTTTAATTTATTAAGTACCTACTAATGTTGTTGTCATAATCAAAATATTGCATTTTATGACAATCGAATAATTAATTTAGATAATTTCTTATCTTTTGTTCAAATCTTTCCCATTTAATTTGATAGTACACAATGTATAATGTAGGTCAAATGAAAATAAAAGCAATTAAAATATAAATTTTCCAACGACGAGGATGGGATTCGAACCCACGCGTGCAGAGCACATTGGATTAGCAGTCCAACGCCTTAACCACTCGGCCACCTCGTCTGATGAGCACGAATTCGAAACAAATTACCTTATCGAGTGAAATAGCGCAGATTGCCTCTGTGTGAGTGAAGTGATGAGTGTGTGCTACATTTATACAGAATATAAACACATACAAAGTAGAATTTTGATATAATATCTCATTGCATTAGTCTTTTGCTATATGATTCAGTTTAAATACAAACAGAAGTACGGGTAATCGTTTGGTATATGAATTAAATTATATTAATTAATATTTGGTACCTTAATAGGTTTTAAATGTTTTTATATAAGTAAATATTTACATACGTGAGTTAGTACGACGTTCTTTTATTGCTAAATAGTTGAGAACTCAGAGACAAAAAAAACTAATACAATATGGATTTTTTTATAGTGAGTTTCCTTTGCTTACGTATTTGTAACATGTAACCAATAAAATGTGTATAAAGAAAAATCAATTCCGAAAAACAACATAACATTACAACAACAAAGAATCAGTCAAAACAGTTGACAAGTGTTTTCCGACATATCTCCAATAATAACGTTAACAACAGGTGATTGTTATTATATGAGAGGGGAAAAAAATTAAAGAAGTTTGTAAGAAGAGTAGGAAGACCTTCATCCAGCACCGGGTCAACGCCGTATCCTTTGAGGTAAATAAGTTTTTTTCTTAACGCTAAGTTGCACGAGGCTGATCCTCTAACCCAGGGTTTTCCAACCAGTAGGGAATTCCCCTTAGGGGTTAAATTTAGAGTTCCAGGGAGGGAATTGCTGTCGTTTATTAAAGATTTTCAATATTACATATAAGCATATTTGAAAAGCAGAGTTAAAGTTAAATTATTTTGGGAAGGGAGTGAGAATTAAATGGTTCGGAATCATTGGTTTAACCATTCATTGTGTTGAAACAAACATAAAATTTATATAATTTAAGACATCGACTGAGGGTGCTTGATGGATATTCAATATCAAATTTGGATTATTTAGATTTTGTACACTTCCATGTATTTTGTCACTAACGACCCGGGATTCACATTTCGGCATCTTCAGGCATTCGAGGCAATTCGCAACTCTGTTAATGCGTTGTTTACAAAGGATTAAGACGATTCTCGAAATTTTAACTCAGGTATCAGTGTGGATCCTAGACGTATAATATTTTATCTCGTAAATAATATTTGTCGTATTTGTATCTTCTATACAAACGTTGGACACTGTTTACTGTCTGTCAGTTCGAGTTCATTCGTGCGCTCGAATGCCTGAAGATGCCGAAAGGCGAAACACGGGTCGTTAGTGACAAAATACATGGAAGTGTACAAAATCTCAATAATCCAAATTTGATAAAATTTATACTTTGACATAAAATTATGTATTTTCATATGGCTGAGCATATATAGTATCTGCCATATGCACAGCAATCTTATTACGATTGATATTATATTTAACATTAAAATCCCCATCACTGGTTATATATAAAAGTTTGGAAAACAAAATATGAATGTTTAATATTTCTCAACTTTTTCACTACTTAAAAAAATGGGTCACCACATGCAAGACTATCAACTTATTTCAATAATTCTATCAAAAAAATTAAGTATGGCCATAAAGCGAATAAATTGAATTAGCATATTGAAGGAATTTATTGAATACATCGTGACTTCGTGTTCGACTATCGTGACTATGCTTATTTCTTGCTCACGATATTAAAAATATTAAGAAGTCAGTTGTTTTAGCAATGACCATGCTATATTGTAGAAAATACATGTATCAATATGTCTGCCTGTCTATCACAAGAACTCATCCGAAACGGTGAACAGGAGCGACGTGAAATTATCACATGTCAGTCTGGCTACCATTTCTAGGTCAATTGTGCTATTTTTAGTTTTCAAATTTTAACTTCTAACATTATTATTGATTGATGGACTATATTTTGTGGGTGTTATATGGGGTACGGTCCACGGTGGTATTTACAACAGTTAACTTTTAAAATTAATATTAATTGATGTACTATAATATTTTGTCGGTGTTACATATTCAAGGTGATATTTTCAATTTTCAAATTCCAGCTTTCAACATTAGGCCTAACCAAAACAACGCTAACGGCTAAATATTAGCACCGTCTATCCAAGACGAAGTTGTGAAATAAATGCTATATATGATATAAAAAAGAAGTTATATTTTTTAATGCTTTTATGAGATTGATAATGTAAATAATGTATGGTATCAAATGAGCGTGACTAATGGAACGTTTTAAGCCTACAGGAAACAGTCCAGAATTTGACGACAAAATTTTAATTGATTAGAAACATTAAGCAAAAGTTTATTTAAAAAACGTGCAGCAAGATTTACGTCATAATTTTTATATTTTTATATGTACATCTCTCGACGAGTTTCTTCAACTTACAATGTCATTAATGAATGAAACTCAAATACAAGTCGAAATAAAACATATTAGAAGATACTATACGTTTTTAATAAAAAATAACTTGTGCTTTATTTTTATAAATTAATATGATGCACTGACAATGAAATTTAAAAGAAATACTTTAAATTAAAGGTTGATTTATTTTCTGAAAAGTTATAATCAAAGGAAAACCAAATTTGAATTACTGATCAAAAAATCTAATCATAAAAACTGCCAAAAGTGAGGTAACGACGAACAATTTGAAACGTCATTTCAAAAATTGATTGTACCTTGTAACAGGATATAATTTTGAATAAACTTGAATCGTTCTAACAAAATTAATTAATAATAAAGAAAAACGATTACGTTTTAATAACCATTATGTAATAACATCTGATAAAATGTCAAATAAATTTTATTTTAGACCAACCTTTTCTTTACGGTAAAATTGTGCATATTTGACATTACAACTAATCTCCAACGTGATACATACACAAATAAATAAACTGAAGAAGAATTTCATAGCGTTACTAATACTAAATAGATCAACTTGAGAATAAAAGACAGAGCAAGTTCTTACAAGTTAATTAATGCAAATGGAACAAACATGAACCATCGTATAAATTAACATGGCAAGTGCCTTTAGCGTAAGTATTTTAAAAATAAGTGCTACATGTAGATAGCAAATAGGAAGAAAAGTGCCCTTTAACCAAGCAAAACAGTTACATCAAAATTTAAATAATAAGTAATCATATGACACACCCTGGTTTTGTTTGTTAAATTTAAGTTTTATTAGGGTCCATAATTGACAGCGCACAGCTTTAATGGCAATGATTTTTGGTAGTCGAACCGAGTTATTGTCGTTAAAAGCAATCGGTTTCCTTAGGGCTATAGCTAAAAATTAGAAAGCGTCCAGCGAACGAGTCTATTATTGACAAAAAGGGGAGGAACCTACAGTGATTGAAGTTTAATTTTTATGTTGGCGGACAGTCGGCTCTTGGAGGCCTTTGGGTAATGGGAGCCGGCCGGCATCGCAAGTAATTATAAATTGTTTTTGTTTTTTTTTTGAAATTGGACTTAATTTAAATTTATAGCTTAAAGGTAAATTCATGTGTTAAGTAAATGTAAATGTAGACTCAATTTTATGTGTTACTGATATTTTGTGTAATAAACCACTGCATCTTCGTTAATTAAATAAGAGATGAACTGGATTTGAAATGGTGTTTGCTTGAGGTCCCAGACTTCGCAGACGGTGATAACCAAACATTCGCCCCTCTTCGATCTGGACCTTCTCACATATTATAATTAAAATTGTTTTGAGGACTCACATGCATAGCGATGTCATATGAAAAACGAGTAGATGTAAACTAACAAATGGGCTTGTGACGATGATAGTAATATTTACACTTTTTTACAATTTCAAAGATTCACAAAATACTAATGCAGATCAATAATTATTTCAGTGTTTTTTGTGAACTAGAACATTTGCTCAATTTACCATTTTGAAAAATTGTTTCACATTGATTTAATAGCCGTGTGTAACTTTGCACCTGTGTCACGTTTGTTTCGTAGAATACAAAACAAACACAAACGTGACATCTATGCATATACCATAGTGATAAACAACAACAAAAATATAAATTAAATTCTTTTTTCATGCTAACAATAATATAATCCATCGACTGTTGGCTTGTTGGCAGTGGAAAGGTGAAACACAGATGGGTACATTATTTCAGGAAGCATCTCACTGTGAACTATCATGAACACAAAACGAAGCCATTAATTAACATTTTGTAAATCAAACTTTGAGCCGTCGTCACGTGTGATACATAGTCCCCGCGTACATTTAATTCTTAATATAACTTAATAATAACGATATAATGATCGCATTATGTATTAACCAATCTGTTATCACTCTGAATAGTATTATGAACAGAAACCACATCGACGGTGTTTTGGGCGAACTGGTGTAACGCTCAAAAATATGAAAATGAGTTAATGATTGGATCTCATTTTAAATATGACAAAGCAGGTGTCGGCCAAATGATGAAAATTAGAAAAATAAATTGACCACTTTTTGTAAGGGAAACATCATTTTACATTGATTTTAGGTTTAAAAATTCTTACCCTGCCACGTATAATACCGTATTTGCAAACATGAGGATTTACACGAGTGCATTTCAAAGATTCGTAACGCAAAACGCAACTCATCATATAATGTTTTCGATAAAAACAGTTTTTACTCTCTCCTAAACAATTTCAATTTCGATGTTTACATCAATTGGCGAGAACAACGTCGATAAAATTTACAATAAAAATTTGATGATATTTGCAATTACTTATTTTCACATTTTGACTTTATTAAAAAAATGCTACAATACCGTACATTACATACCGTACCGGATTACGGTCCATGCCTAAATAAAAACAGGTTTATAGCTTATGCTGCAAAGCATTAAATTTTTTGTTTATTCGAAAAGGAAATGAATAATATTTAAATGTGAAAACATATTTGATTCTAGATTGCTTTTACCTGAATATAAACGTATTTGTAAACTTCGCAAAGATAGACAAAATTCAATATATTTTTATAACAATTTCTGCTCTCATATGAACTCTTAAATAGTATTTTTACTAACGAGGTATCTTCTAAGCTCAACAGAAAAAGCTAGATGTTAGCTATCTAAGTCCTTTTTTATGATTTATATATTGATATGTATAATAATCTATCTTATCATTTAGCGAATATGAATGTTAAAAACACAGATTTAGATAGTCGCTCTAGTTTTAAGTAAATCGATATTGAATGAATAAATGCTAATCACGTCGAAAATAAAATATTGTAATTATAATTAATGACTGTTTTGTAATGATGGTATGTAGCTAGTAAGTTTCTCACTGAACTGGCGTGTAGTTTGGTGGACTTCCATTAATGGAGGTATCTAAACGGAAGTTTTTCTACGAGAACTGCTTTTTACCCAGTTAGTTGCTCGACTTCTCTTTTTCGAAGAGAGTAGTGATAGAAGGTTAATACTAGGACAGGACTAGTGGTAAGCTAATCGTTCTGGTTATACCACGTTTTTAGGATCGAATGGGTGGGAGAGAATTGTAGACATCACAAACATCAATGCAGAAATCCACAAATCGACTGAAAAATGAATTTATGAAGCTGTTCGTACTGTGATTTGAACTCGTGAGATCAGTAACAGAAGCCAATGACGTTTACCGATGCATCACAGACCCCGTTAAAATTAAATAAAAATAGCAAAGTATTTTTGACTACGTAGTTCAAATAATGGCGTAATGAAGAAATAGCTTTTAACTCTATTTTATAATGTTTGTAATTCCAAAATATACAAATAAAAAGAAAATACCTGATTGTTTTTATTGCTTATAATAATGAAGTATCTAGACAAGATTAAGTATGTACATATATAATTTATATCATATTTTCTGAATGCGTTCCTGAAAAAAGGCGCAATTCCAATATATCATATCAGAGAACGATAACACAGTAATACGCCTTTACGAATCAGTTGCCAGGCAACGAAACCACCCTTCATATCCAATAAAGCCTTCGCTTGTGTTTCCGCATGTACCGAATTGATAACACAATTGCATCATATTTTGTATTGCGTAGTGGAGAGCTGGAAAACTGGAAATTGTTGAGGGAAAAGCTTCATTCCTTTTATATTTATTTCACGTAGTTTATTCAATATATTTTTTATCGGAAGCCGATTTCTTCGGTTCGGTAAATATTATATTATATTTTCTTTCCAAGTATTTTACGGAACTTCATAAACATATTCCGTCTATTTCGTCAAGTACCACACTAATTTCGTTTGATTATATTGATTACTATTGTTTTAAATAAAGATTTAAGGTAAATATACTGATAGTTGACCATGTACCAATAGTTGACTTTTTTTCAATAAAAGTGCCCAAAATACGAAACGTAGAAGAGGGATTGCTCTAAATTGTAGAGTTCAGACAAATGAAACCATCTTTTATCAGATTGAGGAACTAACACATCACCAGAAATGTCATTGGGGTGTCACAGAGGCCATTTGAAAACAACACCTTATGCAGTAAGTATTTTATTTTGAATTTCTTAAGAGAATTGTTAAGGATATCAGTGAATGTAAACATATGCTACTTGATTCAACCAAGAGTGGTCTTACAGAAAGCTCTGAGGCAACTCTGATGAAAGGGTGTCATGAAATCCTATGTTTAGACATTGTCAACTACTGAAAAAAAGTGGTCAACTACTGGAACTTTCAATTTATTAGATGGTCAACTACTGACAGATTAACATGGTTGTTAAAAATTGAACCCATTTTTTTTTTGTAACAGGCCCTTTACTATTATTTTCATTATCATATTAATTAAGATATTTGATACATTATGAATACACTTACATTATCATCATTCAGTATAATGCTAAATATTAATCGTTATTATTATTGATTTTTTCTTAATTTGTACTGGCACGTTTACCTTATATCAATTCTTCGCCAGTAACATTTTCCTAGACTCGTTCTTATGTTTATTAATGTTAAGCCATAAAATTAGCAATTCTACCTACTACTTGGAGAGACATCCGTGAAAAGAAAAGTATTCTCTGTGCAATGAAATGTTTAAAATTGGTTCACGAGCTGTTATTATTAGAAACTATCCAAGTAAATTAATTCTGACAGTATGATGAAAAACAATGTTTTTATAATGTTTGAATTTGAAGACTAGCATTGAAAGAAAGAGCGATGTTTTTTTTTATTCCAATTCTCGAAAAGTATAGCGTTGATTTTGTTATATTTTGTTCATGCTGTATCAATCATGTGAAAAATACCGGCAACAGTTTTGTCTGTTTTTAGTACACCAAGTCTTTAAAAAAATGCGCTGTCATACGGAGAGCGAGTAGACCTATATTCGTAGAAGCGGATAGTTTATCCAGAAGGATTAAGCTAATGCACACTTAAGTGCACGCCACCAAGTCTTGGGCAGTTGATCCTAAGACACTCCCAATTAAGGAGGGCAAAGTTTGTTACACCACTGTATAAAATTAACGGACGGGAAAGCAGTGTGGGCAGGTAATAATACAGTACAACTAAAGAATATTAAACAAACCAAGGTTTAACTTATTAAACTGTATGTTAAAATAAAATACATATTGTTATAACTCTGTTTTCATATGATGAAATACTAATTTGGCTCTGTTAATCTTCAGTTAACATAGTACTAGGCACATAATTAGACCTGCCGCATAAACAACTTATCGCATAGACAACTTATCGCATTGACAAAATCTCCACAGTGATACGACTCGAAATAATGACAGGTGGATCATCTTTACAGGCGCATTAAATAAATATCTTGTGAGGGCACAAGGACAACCACGTAAATCACGTTGTTTATTAATGATTTACCGCAAAAACATCACCGGTAAGGGCGGTAAGTATTCACCTCAAATACAACATCTACACTAACCTATATGAACTTATTTAATACAATTTCATTCCGTATAAAGAGGGACTATTTTATTTCATCTTGCTGAATGATGATTTAAATATACCCAAGTTTTTTACAAACACACGTACTTCTAGCCGTCATTTTGATGTAGATTTATATCGAGGGAAAAACATTCCAAAAAAGCCTCAGCGGCAAATACGGAAATCGACTTTGCCCGGGAAAATGATAAATAATGCATTATTTGTGAGAATTGCGCGGATTGTATCGAGGGGAGAATAGAAAAGACGAATTATCGCAAAATAAGGAGGTAAACAGCGCTGAAAGTGAATTGGATTTACATAATCCCCATCAAAGTTTGTCTTCCTCGCTGTATCGGGATTTTCTTCGTAAACGTCTGGCCAGATTTTTTTATCCCGTCGTCGCGAAATAATGTAGCATTTATAATATAATATAACATTCGATACATTCTGCATTTCAAATCAGAGACACAGTTCTCATAAGAAATAATTGTGGTAAAGAGGCAAATAAAATTTTAAACAAAGTTTTATAAATCACCCATAAAAATATTTATCTAAATTCTACTGACGATGCCCAAACGTTTCCCAAACGTTTGAATACATTTTTGACTCATAAAATTACTTTTGAAAATTGGCAGATATGTAACATCTTAATCAAGTTGTTTTCAAAGTTTTTTCGTTGTGCAATTATCACAACTTTTTTAACAATTTGGACTTATTTCCAAATACCTAGTGCTCCCAACGAAATCATGAAAAAAAAACAGCATCTCATTTTTTAATACAGCAGTCCGCTAGCACATGGAAATAGTTGTTGATACATTTTTAATTTCTATTGCTTATCAATGTCAAATTTCAAAATAATGTTTAAGCATTTAATGGCCTGCAGATTCCGATAAGTTTAATAGTTGCAAGCGAATGGCGGTATGTTCATTTTTATTTATTGCAATTAGTGGTTGACTGCTTACTAAACACGTTTTTTTTATCGAAAATACAAAATGATGGAAAAAATAAAATATCGCTATAACTTAAAATTTTGCATGAAACAAATATTGTATAGTGGACATGTCGGTTTTTGCTTCTCAGCGTGATTTCTCACAATTTATGAGCTACTTACAGGCTTTCTATGATTTTTATTGTAGAGTATACAAAACATGCCAAATTTCAACAAATTCAGTTAACAATTTTCAACAGGTATCTCTCAAAATTAGGTGGTTTTTTTTAATAAATACCTCACGCTTGTCAAAAAATTACTTTGCCCTGAAAACCTTCCAAGAAACATTTAAATGATTTCAAAACATTCTGTAATCCTCAACAGAAAGATAATGGATAAAGATAAATAAACCTAACGAAAGATTTCAAATGTCTACCTTTATTAATGCTAATCCCAAATCTGTCCATTAGAGTCTGGCTCCAGGAAAACTGGGCGTCAAAGTGAATTTGTCATTCCATCCTTGTCAGGAAATACATTGAGTGGTTGTTTCCGTTTGACGCGTTTTCTAGATAAATGGCCGTCAATACTGGTTGTAACACTTCCGTTACGATATCATATTATTCTGAATATTTATTATTAATTTTAAACAGATTTTTTTACAAAACATAAGTGGAACTACATATATTTCGGAAGCTGTCATCAAGCTCTTGAAGTAGACGTCTCATATGCTCGATGCTAATAACTGTATGTTAGAGTAGAAAAAATATCATCCACGCACCTGCCAAGACAATGATGTGCTGCTTGTTTATCGTAATTCCAAAATCGATTTTTTTACACGATCACAATACTTCATCCAATATGGATAAAGTGAAAACTCGTGACCGTTAATATTAAGATTCTAAGTGAAATTATTAAGTTCCAAATAAATGTAAATGATTTCCGAGATTATGTCGATAATATTTTAAGAGATAATCGCGATGAACTTCTTGAAACGGTAAGTAGAGCTAAAAATATTATTAATACAATTGTAATAAGGTCTGCAGAGGCGGAACGGGGATTTTCGTTAATGAATATTTGTTAAAAAAAAAAGGGAAAATTATAGTATTCGACATATATATCAGACTTAATGACCATTAATTTGATAGGTTTGCCACTAACTTTATGGGATTCCACAGCATTTGTAAAACCAAGGCTCAGAAATCACCGTCACACAGCAGATGATAGACGAAAAAGACCCGTCACGGTTTTAAAGTTTCGAATAAAAATCAAAACACTATTTGGAATAAATTGATGTGATGTATAAATTATGTAATGTAAATACATAATTTTGAAATGTACGATATTTTTTTTTAATTCGAAATGTTTCCTTTTTAATGTGAAAAAAAAGATGTATAAAACTTAGCGGTTGATATTTACCAACGTGCGAGCCGGTTGATAGAATTTTAACAGCACATCACTGTGCCAAAAGTATGGTTTACCAGGGAATAGTTAAACCTTATTTCATGACTCTGAACTTACACATAAATGTTTTGTGAATGACATATCATAAATTAGAGAACTAGTTAAATAATAATCGACTGTCCCATTACATAAAATATTTTTTTATTTTGGAATAGGCAATATAATGGGTAAGTCAAAAAAATTTTGAAGGTTCTCCATTAATAAAAATAAATATGTTTTAAAAATATTATAGTCCATATAAAATGCATAGTAATATTGCTTAGGTTTTGGCAATAAGGACTTTATTTATGTGAGACTCCCATCTGTCTTTTTAATTTAAATGTTTATAACAAAAGCAGTAAGCCAAAAATAATATTCATAGAGCTGGGATATTTCCTATATACCTATATCATTTTTCATTATAAGTAAATAAAGTGAAATCATCATCAATAGTAGATTTTTTCCCAGATTTTATATAGAGTAATTTTATTTTAATGTATTTCTTAGTTTCAAAAGCAAAACAGGCTTTGAAGAATAATTCGATCCAACTAAAGATGTACAAGTGGCGATATAGTCTGTCATCTGTAAATAAACATTAAAAGCTTTTACGTCTGAATATTCATCCTAGAGATGGCAGTAGTACTTCATTGCATTAAATATATTCTTATTACTTAACTTTTTCCTTGGGCGCATGCGACGAGGTGGCCGAGTGGTTAAGGCGTTGGACTGCTAATCCAATGTGCTCTGCACGCGTGGGTTCGAATCCCATCCTCGTCGGTAAGGTTTTGTCATTTTGCTGTTTTTTATCGATTATCTCTACGCAGTATTTATAACATCTAAACTTTGCCTGTTACCTTTTTATCTACTTCCCACCTGTATATAGTATATAGATTATCAAAATTTTATTATCAGCTTTGTCAACCATTTTTGTCGTGTTATCTTATCTCTCGATGATAAATGCGTTTTGAGCGTTTTTCTTTATTTGAAGTCAGTTTTTGGTTCAGTAACACCGTATATAAATGGTTTTTAGGGATAATTTAATAAAAAAATTACTCTGCATGTGTTTTCAGTTTAGTTCAGTGATTATTTATAGTGTATAATTTTAACTCAGATCCAGGTAAGCTTTTTATAATCGCTAATATGGTAGACCAATTAAGTTCTTAACATCGTCATAATATGATTAATAGTAATTAGGCGTGGCAAACAATTCGAAAGTGATATTTTACAGTTGTGAGAAAATCAAGCTTTCTTAATTAGTTATAAAATTGAACATCAAGAAATACAATTTTCTTTCTTAGTCCACCGTATCAGCGATAAAATAGAAATCAAAGTAAGTCAAGTCTGCTTGGGTGCGTGTATTGTTCGTCATGCATCCACTACTAGGAGCGTATCGCTGTTCAGTTTGATTTCTATTATTTTGGATAGCCACTGCTGTTTTGAAATTATATATGTCTCTTGATTTAGTGGCATTCTATTAAGTATGACTATTAGTCTTTAATAATAGTTACTTTTAAGGTGTTACCTGTCAATTCTTGGTGGAAAGACATTATATTTAAAAAAATAAAACACAATTCATTTGTACTACTTCCACATGTTTAAACATGTGGAAGTAGAAATAAATTGTGTTTTATTTTTGTAATAGGTTTAGTATGATACTTTAATTTTGTTGATTTAAAAGTTTGGCATCCAGCTTCAAATGTGGATTCATATTTTTTTCGTACAAGTAGTGCAATATTTTATTTATTATTCAACATTTGAACTCTTCCAATGTCTAACAACCCAGATATGAAATTGTAGTTCTAAGCCTGAATATAATTACACTAATCTTACTTTATTTTTCTAAGCCTATAACAAACTTCTTTAGATGGAAAATTGATTATCAGTGATATTGATAAAGTTTATAAATAAAATAATGTAATTCGACCAAGGGAGGTCACTGAGCCATTGTGCTCACCAAAAAACTGTTACAAAGTATATTGTAACTTGTAACTCAATCAACGCGCGATTACGTCAACAAAGACAAAAATGGCGATTGTCATTTTCTATTTAGATCACATATATTCGACGGTGCTTTGGCCAATTGATTGAATTCTCAAAATGTACGAAAATGAGTTTATGATTGGATCTCATTCTAAAGTAGACAGAGCAGGTCTCGGCCAAATAATGTAAATTAGAAAAATAAATTTACCACTTTTTGGAAGAGAAACATCATTTTACATTGGTTTTAGGTTTAAAAAGTCTGACCCGGCTACTTGATGTTAACCACTATTATATCGACACTCCCTACGTATAATCAAGTACCTGCAAACATGAGAATTTACAGGGTGCATTTCAAAGATTCATAACGCAACTCACCATATAATGTGTTCGATAAAAACAGTTTTTACTCTCTCCTAAACAATTTCAATTTTGAGGGTTACATCAGTTGGCCAAAATAATAATAAGCCATATTAAATTCACCACATTGATATAATGTTTTGCTGTATTATTCATAAAATCATTTATTTATCGGATTCATTACGCAAGACTCAAAGAATTTGGCAACACTTTTTTACATTTGGCATTGTCATAATATTAACCAGGGACCCGAACCGGATACCGGAAAAACCGTTATTTTTGCCGAAACGAAAACCGAAACCGAACCGATATTTATTTCGGTTTTTTTTTCGATTTACCAGAAAATTTTTCGTTCATGAAAGCCCGATTTAATTAATAAATTCTATCTAAAAATCTTAATTCAATTAATTAATTGTATTTTATAAGTTGTTAATGCTCACTATGAACGAAACCGGTTCTAACCATTATACATATGTGGAAATGGTACAAAAAATTGTTTTTTATTTTTAAAATACAATGCCTTTCCACCAAGAATTTACAGTTAACAGCTTAAAAGGGATTTAAATATGGGCTACATTTTTTTTACCGAACCGCATCGAAAAAAATAGCGGTTCGGGCCCTGATCTTGCGTTGAAACCTGTGTGTAAAGCCTGCTATTCCGTTTATTATGCATTTGCGAATTTTAATTTATCTGTACTTTATCCTCAAAATTGACTGAAAAGTTAATGTAATCATAGTTTATGTAAAATTGTATGGAAATAAAATTATATATAGTGAATCATCACATATCATAGGAGTGCCATAGTTTACTCAAAGACATTTTTACACATTCTAGAAACGTATTTCTGATGAGATTGTAATCAGTAGGGATTGTAATTGATACGGTTCTATATTTTCTAGATAAAGGTAATTTCACAATAAAATGAAACATAAAAGAGTTTTATCAATGCTCTGTCACAAAAACAAACAAGTATGAATAATAGCTATCTTCAAGTCGAAGTAGCACATTAAGAAAATGGGTCAGTGTAATGTTTAGTTAATGATTCTTTGTTATGTATAGTAATCTAAAAAATATAGAAATAATAAATGACAGAGAACTAAAATATTACTATACATACATATTGGTGTGACTGTGTCATACTCCGTCAAATATTTCAATAAACCATATCTATATCCGCGCCCTACTCGGATCGTATGGCCTTCACACGGTTACACGGGTTCATCCTACGGATATTCATCAGTGGCCACCCAGGGCGATGGCATCCATCCGGCTAGTAGAGGAAGCAGGCAGGATGCGGATGCCCCAAGTCGCAAGTAGCTGTTTTTATTTTGGACGCAATAAGGGGCTGGTCTGTCCGCTCGCTTACCTCCGAGTTCCTGACTAAGTCAAACCACCGTACCCCTAGTATTTGTCGCAAGCATCTGTTTTTGAAACACAGTATTCGTTTTCCCTGTGCTTTAGTGAGGTGCCATGACAACCGTAACACAGCACCACCGAAATGCATGCGTTAAATAGGTGACACTTGGTTCTGACCGAGTACAGCCGTGAGTCCCAGACTTTCCTCATTGAGTTGAAGGCTGCTCCCCTATCCCTAATCGGATCGCGAGCTCTTTACGAGGATTGCCATCTCCCGTGATGTGTACCTCCAAGTACCTGAAGCCGTTGACTCTCTCGATGTCTTGCCCCGCGCTCATCGAAGGGTAGTCTGTTTCCAGACAGAAACTATTGCAGGGCACATTGGTTTTACTCGCATTGATTTTGAAACAATGCGATATGAGTTGCTCTGCAGCCTATCCATTGTTTCCTGAACATTCTCAACAGATTTGTCAATATGACAGTGTCGTAAGCATACTTAGGTTGAAGTCAAAGAATATGATGACAAGGTATGAACGCAGTCCTGTCTGACTCCGGTTGAGACCCAAAACCATTCCGTAGCTACCTCTGCGATTCTAATGTAGCATTCATTGCCCTCGTGGGCTTCTTGCAAGCATTTAATGATGGCAGTCATCTTGGTTGGGATTCCGTACAGTTTTAATATTATGTACCATAAGGGAAGGCCGATGCGAACTATCAAAGGCTTTCTCGTAAGCCACAAAGCAACACGCCAACGAGATGTTCAATTCAATAACTTCAATAATACCTATTATAAGATATTAAATTTATTCTCACAACAAAGTTTTTTATAGCGAAGAATATAAAACACGATTGAACATTTTGGTATTGGAATCGACAGCATAATTTGAACATATTTAATTCGTTTCAAAGGAAAATTTCAATCATACTATTGCCTACATTTTATCTTTATTGATTCGTTTACAAACTAACAGAACGAAAAGCACCTGTTGTAGGTCAACGTCTTCAATGATATTAAAAAGGCATTGTAATTAAAAATCTCTGTTTTATTATTAAATGACATATAAAATTTTTTACGAGTTTGCTATTAAATCGATCCCAAATAAGTATTACCATTATTCGATGCTAAAAATCAATCATTTGAGAAGACCGAATCGATGAGAGGCGAATGTTTGGTTATCAACGTCCGGGAGGTCTGGGATATCAAGCACCATTTCAAATCCAGTTCATCTCTTATTTAATTAACGAAGATGCAGTGGTTTATTACACACAAATATTACTAACACATAAAATCAAATAAGTTTACATTTACATTTACTTAACACATGAATTTATCTTTAAGTTATAATACAAGTGACACTACAAACGATTTTTAATTTAAATTAAGTTCAATTTTAAAAAAACAAAAACAATTTATAATGAGTGTGACGCAGCGGCTACGCCGGTCGCCCTTACCTGGCGCAGCCCCTCAGTTGACTATCTGAAAAACAAAAATCAGATGCCAAAACTGTCGGCGCCCACACTTTTTGTCAATAATAGACTCGTCCAGCGGACGTGTCCCACAGCGGTTAGCAACCGATTGCTCATAACGACAACAGTCGGTTCGACTACCAAGAATCACTGCCATTAAAACTGGGTACTGTCAGTTATGGATCCTAATAAAACTTAAACTTAATAAACAAAACCAGGGTGTGTCACATTATTGTTTATTGTTGTTATAAATTCATACGTCAAAATTAGGAACAAAACAGTTTGGAATAGTATAGACCAACTACTATGCTTAATCCGCGATCAAAAAGATTGAACCTGTAATATTAAATGCATATATTATATAAAATATGTATCCTTTCCATCCACCTCTTATCACAACCGATACGGGATATTGAGGGAGGGATTAGCATACTTCCAGTGCTTTCTTAGCCCCATCCTTTTGTCCTCACTCTGTCCGAGAGAGGAGAGCAAAGAAAGAATTGTTGAATGACTGAATTAAAACCAATAGCCGTAAAAACAAATTCTATTAAGATGCCACGTGTTAACAGTGGACATGGTTAAAAATACTGATTTGTAAACTTAGCATAAAACATCACTAGTAGTGATATTTACTTACTTTTGCAGTTATACATAATTGGACAATGAATCTTGTAATGAAAATATTCTTTAGTTTTAAAATGTAAGCAAATATCATTTCAATGCTTGTTTCAACCTAGTATGTGCACGTGAGATTTTATTCTATGAATTGTACTAAATTGGCATAGAAAAACAATAAAAGTTAAAAATGATATTCTATGAGTAGATTAAACTAACGTGTACGACCCTTACATTCTTAAAAATGAAATGTAATTTATTTCACCTTAGATTAAAGAATTAATTGCCTTTTACTTATATTCATAATTTTATCAGTATTTAAATTACATGTTTAATCTGTGAATTGAATTTTAATGTTTGTATATATGAATTTTGACTTTACACAGAAAACCGATTTACCATCTTTATTATATATACCACACTATTCAAATTCTAGAAAAACGATTGCAATATAGTAATAATTATTTACGACCGCGTATAAACATTCCAGTATTCATTATTTTTTCACTTACGATAATAGTTTTATAAAATAAAGGTCTGCTGAACATTTTGCCACTCCTTCGTGTCCTTGTAGCAATATCAGTGGCGTACTGTTATGCCTAATAGTGCTCACTAACAATGTACAAATGGTAATAGAATAATATCAAATTAAATATTTTTCGTTATCCATTGCTTATATCTGTGTGCATAAATTTTAAGAAAACAACAGACCTACAGAACTTACGAAGAAATTCGCATAACTTAATTCAATGGAGACCAACGAATTAAACAAAAACTCAATCGACATTATATATTTATAAGCAATTATGGAACATGTAAGTTAACTTTGTTTTGTAATAGCGCGATAAGTCAAAGGCTTATGCTATTATTTTTGAAAAGACTGTTCGTTAACCAATCGCTTTAAAACCCAAAAATAAATGTTACTGAAATCGCAAAAATACATTATAATAGGATAAAATATCAAAGAATTTAGTTCTACAAAGTTTTATTAGTTAGTTGAGAGCTATTACGGCTTAACGCCATCGTTATAACAAACAGAACCATAGTTCTGGCGATGGCGTTAAACCGAAATACCTATCAAGCAACTAATACAATTTAGTATAACTAAATACTTTGATATGTTATCCTATTATAATGGAGTTCTACCAAGTAAATGCCAATTGAATCAATAAATTTATTATTTTGCGTTAATAATGGTTATCGAAATGGCTAATGCTATCATCGCAGACACCCAAAAACTGAACAAGAAGTGTTACTGTCAAGTAGTTTATATTTCTCTAAATTCATCGAACATGGGCTTGTATGTTTTTATTTTCTCATAATATTAAATTAAACACTGTTTACCCCTAATGCGGAATACTCTTGTAAAAGCCATTCTTATTCGATCGTTTCAACAAATTTTTTAAAAAGAGATCTGGTTGTTTGTCTGTCGCTCAACATCTCTTTTTAGTGAGGATAAGATAAAGAAACGGCTAAAAGTAAGCTTATCCTTAAAATCGGTCCATATATACAAATGTCCATCCGAGGACTCAAGCCCTTGACCGCTCGACCGTGTAAAACGAAATTCTTAGAGCAGGGCTTTGCAACCAGTGGGGAATTATAAAGTTCCAGAAGAAGAATTGCTGCCGTTGATTAAAGATTTTCAATATTACATATTATGTGTTCATTTGGAATGCATCTTTTGAGTTAGAGTTTCACTATCTTAGGGATGGGGGAATTATATGCTGAACATTGGCGAATGGGGGAATGGACCAAAAATAATTTGGGAGCCTTGCTCTGGATTGCTACCACTCAGTTACGAAACCTGCTATTGTAAACGCTGGTTACTATTAAAGCACGACACTGGCGTGAGATCATTTCGTAACACTTTCACGCGAAGACGATCCAACGAGACTTAGATCTTCTTCAATGAGGTCTTTGGGAATACCAATCGATGACATTTGGAATACATCTTTGGCCTCTCGTCGTGCCATGCGACCCGTTCATTGTCGTTTCAACATTCTGCATGAGAACAATAATATTATTGCAAATATGTAGTCATTGTTTAGTATTATGTGGAGATGAGCCTAAGACAGGTCGTTTAGATCTATGAATACACTCATTTGTTTTGAATAGTAATCAAACGTGTATTAGTGTTTGTTTAGACAATGAAAGTTTGAGTGAATGAAATATGTGAGTTTTTTTGTTTTATTTATTCCGCGATATATCAATGGTATAATTTAATATTAATAACATTATCGGATATCGAGGTTCGAATCCCCAATTGGACGAGATAAAACATTAGTTTTTAATTGATGTTCAGGATTAAAAGGCTACACTGCAAAAGGAAGTAAATACCACTTTTATTCGCACTAAAGAAAACTGTAATATTTATGTCTTACATGTCGGATTTTTACACATATTTATATATCTATACTAGTATAACCGTACCCGTCGTTAATGACGGTATTGAAATTGAAATAATGAATATCTAAAGTAACTAGTACGTCGGAACTGTGTGTGCATTATTTACACAGCGAAAGCTTATGTCATGAAAAAATTTCATAGCTACATGTGATATGTGATAATAATAAAACATCTACAGAGCGGTCTGGGCTATTATTTATAAGATATATATGTAACGCATATATATTTTTCGTATAAAACCGTGAATTTTAATAACCTTTATATTAATATTGGGAAGAATACACATAGGTACTTAGTTTCAATTCTCAGGATTGTATTAAAAACCATGACACAGTGAATTTAATGCTCAGAAATTTGTTTCAACTTGTGACCTGTGACTTTGACCGGCTTATTAATAAAGAGATAATATTATATTTCCGGATGATTTTGGGGTTTGGGTTAAGTCTCTATATCTCGGACCTGTATGTATTTATATGAATCAGTTAATTCCATACTTGTTTTGCATTGCCGATTCAATCAAGTCAAAATTGTATTAAGTGTTTTGTGTACCTATCCTCTATCGAATACTGAATATTAATATTTAATTACGATGAGAGATTATTATTCAAAGGATTAATAAAAATGTACAGTGATAATATTATAAAAAAAAACAATATTCAAGATATCTCGATCCACATATCGTCTGTTAAGATAAAAATATAATTTAAAATCGTAAAGTTTTGTTGATTACCCTGATTATAGTCAATGAATGATCGTACATTAAAAATACAATTATGGAATATATATGATGAAATTATACATCGAAAAATTGAACAATTTTTGATCAGATGCTGATGAATTCGAATGGTAGATGGGCGGGAGTAACGTGTGAATATACTTCAATTATGAAATAGCATAAATATATTGTTGAAATCAATTGCTATTTGAGGTGGTGGGTTTTACAGATGGCGTAGGGAATCCAGAGCGCATGGAATCAGCGAATCGAGCTATTTTTAAGCCGGAACCCGCTTTTCTATTTATACAAACATTTTTTATTTCGTGATTCACAATATCGACGGTGTTTTGGCTAGTTGGTGTAACCCTCAATAAATAAGAAAATTAGTTAATGATTGGATCTCACTTTAAAGACAACAGAGCAGGTCTCGGCTAATTAATATAATAATTCATAAAGCAACTCATAATATTTTCGGTAAAAATAGTATATATTTTACTCTCTCCTGAACAATTTTAATGTTGAGGGTTACATTAATTGACCAAACACCATCGATATACAGATTAAATTAGCATTATGTTTGTGAAACTCCATTCCACAAGAATCATCATCGATTGATTTTTATTTATTATACATCGCAATTGTTTACATTATTTACCATAATGTCAGGCCTGTAACTGAGTGTTCAACGCTCTTGGCCATTGGACCTCATAGGTTGCGGTATCCATTGGCTTGAATCCCAGTAAAGATATTTACATAAATTGATTTTTCAATCGATTTATAAATTTGAGTTTAATGGCATGGGTATCTGCGATGTTTAGATCCCCTCTCCCCACTACTATCAGATCCTGAAAACGGAACATAGCGAGTGATTAGCCGACTAATAGGTCTGTTATAGTTGCATACTTCTATCCTTCTATCTCAAAAATAAAAGAGAAATTGGCCGAATGAATAGTAATATGTTCTAGTAGAACAACTTCTGTTGAAATACTCTATGAGCCCGTATGCTTCAAAAAGTCTAAAGAGTCTTGAAAAAAATATAGATGAGCTATGATTTTGAAATTAGAATCGTTACTGTGCATGCGCAGTCGTTTCGATCCACGATTTTTTGCCCGTGAATGTTGCTACCCCATATAATTAATACTTTAAAACCGTTTGAATACCAAGCGGACACCGGTGATCAAGACTTTTCAAAAATCAACTACATGATATTCCAATAATATTTTAATTTGATTATGGTGAACAAACATAGTGACATTCATGTAGAGCTAATATAAAATTTAAAATATAACAAATTCACGTGTATATTACATAAAAAGAATAATATCCCCAAACGTGTCACATCGATGGAACAAAGGCTACCACATGGAACACATTATTATCTTGATTTATGACCATCGTCTCAAATTCATTGTTTATCTCTACATTACGAGATGACCAAAATTCATATTATTTTTCATTCATTCCATGAACTCATCTGATTTTTTTGCAATTCTTACTAAATGCATCTGTAAGTTTGTTTGGAGACTCATCGCAATATAACCGATTTTGTGATAAATTTTAAAGATTTATTTATATAAAACACTATTTTATGACAACCAGAACATTACCATTTAATTTTTTGTGAAAAAGATTGTTTGTTTGTGTAAGAATTTGATAATGTTAGAAAAAAAATATATTTAAAAATCGTGTTGTGGCAACCCTAGCATTATAATATCGTTTTTAAATATAAACAGTTTAGTAAATTTATGTTGAAAATGGACATAATTTCATAAAAAAATAGTTTTTGAAAAGAGTAGGGTCGTTTCGCCAGTGCTCAGCTAGTTAAGCGACAGGTACCAAGCATTAAATAACAGAAGTTTACAAAAAAAATGCCAATTCTCCCAGTGGTCGGCCCCCAAAATCCAATGGTCGGCCATTCGTGCATGCGTGGGATGCAAAGAATGACAATGTATATTTTGTTAGCTATACCATACAATATGAACTTGCGAAGCAAAAATGTGCTGTTTTAATTGCGTGTTGCATCATATAGGTCAGTGTAGTGCAGATATACAAGAAACAAGCACCCTATATTGTTATATGTTGTGTAAACCCTGATTTTTTTTGGAAATCTTACAATTTTCAATTGGAAACTGGAAAAAACGATAAACCACCCATCAATATGCACCTAAAAATTCTTGAAAATATATAAATAATAATATCCAATTATTTGTAGGCACTGAAAAATCCTTGGTAGTCAACCGGTTAAAAAAAACCACAGCAACAAATGTCGTGCGAAATAATGAAATCCTGACAATATTCAATAATATAACTGTGTTCATATTATAATTCATAGGAAAATAATATTTTATCGATCGTTACTCCACCCGTATTTGTAAAAAAAAAAAATGCCACACCTTTGAATATTTGTAATATGTATTTCGATACAAGTGGTATGCAGTTCTAGCTGTCGTCAACTATTATATCTTATCTCAAATTATTATCTTATCACTACTATATTCAAATAGTACATCCAGCGATGATTTCCAAACTATTCAGAAAAATGAATGTTGATTGCTGAAGTAATAAAGTAGAAAAATCAAAGTATGTACCACTACGAGAGTCATATAATATCTATGTTGTACAAACTTATGGAGATCCAAAGATCATTTTTCAGTAGAGCGAAAACAAAGTTAAGCCCTGAAGTCATTTTTTCGCTATAATGATTTTACTCCCCACAAGTTTATCATTATTACTATTCTTATCAGTAGTGTTTAAAAATATAATAAAATGTCATTAAACCTCCAGAAACGAACGTGACCGTATGGTCACATTAACACCATTACCCATCTATCCCAATATTCGCCCCATCTCTTGCTGAATATCGTTGCCTTCACTCAATTTCGGTTAAAAAGGATATTTATGTCAGTATTACACTACCTGTTTTCGTGCCGATATCTATTTACTAAAATCACGTACGATTTTTCCTCGAAATTTCACGATTTTTTAAAGTAAATTTAAAATATTGTGCGTGCTTTTAGTAGATATCGGCACGAAAACATGTGGTGTAAAACTGACGTAAATATCCTTCTTAACCGAAATTGAGTGAAAGCTCACGATATTCAGCAAGAGATGGGGTAAATATTGGGATAGATGGGTGATGGTGTTTACTGTGACCGAATGGTGACGCTCGTCTCTGGAGGGTTTTAAAACAAGAATTAATATAACTGTACTTCTAATACCATAAAAATATTAATTTGATGGGCAAACTTACAGTATTGGGACCAGAAAGTAATAATAATTACATAATTACATAAATTTGTTATATTTTTTGTAGAGCATCTGCGACGTATACTGTTAGCCCCACTGAAGCTTTCTTATGTTTGAAATGTTTTTCGTACTTATCGTAAAATGACTAAAAATACAGTTATACTCATAAGTCCGTCCATCATAGATATAGTTGATAGCTACTCTACTTTTATTATTAAGTTTCGACATATTGTAGTACTAAGTAGAGTAAATGCTGTATAGCTTTGCAATCCGGCCCTACGATTTAGGATCACGGGATCCATACATACTAATACTCTAACACTTTGTGTATTATACAGAAAGCGTATCAGTGTAGTAAATAGTGTAAAGGCATACGACATATTCTGTAATAGGCTGTAATGTTATATTATAAAGCTTAAATAATATTTTTAACGTTCTAATTTTGAGTGCTAATCTAATTTAGAAGCTGCTAAAAACAAAACCAGAAAATTTTGAAGAAATTAATTTCCTGTTTTATGTGTTTATTTGTGTTTTTTTTTTAAATAAGTAGGCTTAGCTTTAAAAAAAGTACGAAGAGTTTTGATTTCGTGAAATATTGAATTGTTTCATAGTCATACCTAGAATGCTCGAAATGCATCGTGAGTCGTGAGAATGAGGACTTGATTGCGACTGTTTTAGGTTTTGGTAATGCATAGTTCAGATCAACATTACTTTTTAAAAATTAAGGGTTTTCCATTTATGACACTACGACATATGAGAGGAGAGAGTGGAATACGACGAGATGATTTGGTTCATCGGGCTTAGCGGATTGTAGAAAACATGATATAAAAAATAAATAATAATAACCCATTTTGTGAGAATATTGTGTGAAACTTTTTTTATACGCTTAAACAGTTCAGGAGATAAAATATTTTGTGATGAAAGCTTTACTTTTCAAATATATCATGAAAATGCATTCTTCAAAAGATTGAGAGTCTTGATCAGATTTAGATAAAATGACATTATTATTACGTATATAAATATATTTTAATCAATTATTATCTATTTTTTATGAGTAATTTCCAAAGAATTTCTAATACTCATGCCGTGTAAATGTATCATAATATAATATGCGTAATCTGTTTACTGTATCTATATAATTGCGTATTTTTAACTAGACGAAGCTCAATAAGATTATGTATAATAATATTTTCACCATATTACAGATAATATAATAATACATAGGCAGTATATAAAAATCTTGTCTTTCATTATCCGTATGACGTATTATTCAACCTGCCAAGCTAGAAAAGATTAGTAGCGATGTCCAAAAATGAATTGGATGATTTAAAAAAGAAAAAAAAATGGAAAATTGGTAATGGAGATTTTTTCCCATGTCCGCTCCCAATGTAGAGCATATGGTCTCCTAATAGAGGTATCTTAACAGAATTTTTCTACGAGAACTGCTTGTTACTCAGTTGCTCAACCTCTCTGTTTTCGAAGAGAGTAGGGATAGATGGATAGGGCTACGACAGGACTAGTGGTGAGATAATCGCTCTCGCTACGCCCCGTTGGGATGGAATCGACTGAAAGGTCAATCTATGAAAACCGTCCCCACCGGGAATTGAACCCGAGACATCCGTAACCGTAGCCAGTGACGCTACCAACTCCGCTACGGACGCGGACACCGACGGAGATTCCTATGGTTGCAATAGTTTTCTATTTCAACCACCGTACGCCAGATAAATGTAATATATTGCATATACATGTATGTGTCTTCTTGTTTCAGGTAGAACCATGGATATGAAGATATTTATACTATGTTCACTGCTGGTGCTGGTAAGCTGTCAAGAAAATGCGCAGACGCGTATTCCAGAATTCCTGATGGAGTGCTACCAGGACCACAAACTTCTACAGAGAGAGTCAAGACTACCCATGACGATGCCAATGTTGATTGATTTGATCAGAAAAGTTGAGAATGATCCAGCTGGGCGTAACATGGACATGCGGAATCTAGTCATTGGTCTTATCCACAGGTATAGCTAAAAGAAAAATGCATTTTTAGTTACATATCTAAATTCTTTTAATATGTTTTTAATAGTATATGCAACAACATAAATATTATATAGATGGTTTTTTTTCTAAAATCTTGGTCATTGTTAGTGTTGTGATCGATAGTCGATAATAATTAGAGAAGCCTAAATATTTTTATTTACATCTGCCTTCATTCATATTTCGATGATCATCAATTCATTGATAACTCAATGATGTACTGCTAAAATTCTATCAGCCAGCTTGCATCTTGGTAAACACCAACATGGTTTAACGAATGATGTGGAATTCCATTAAGTCAGTAGTAAACATATCAAATTAATGGTCATTGAGTCTGATACTTGTCGAATACTTAAATTTGCCTTTTTTTCTGAACAAATAGTATTCATTAACGAAAGTCCTCGTTCCACCTCTGCAGAACTTATTGCAATTAATAATATTTTTAGCTTTTCTGACCGATTCAGAAAGTTCATTCTGCGATTATCTCTTAAAATATTATCGATATAGTCTCTGAAAACATTTAGATTTATTTTGAATTTCATAATTTCACTTAGAATCCTAATATTAACAACCGCAAGTTTTTACTTTATCTATATCGGATCAAGTATTGTGATCGTGTAAAAATTCGGTCTCGGAATAACGCTAATTAAAAAAAATCGTATTTTAAGAACCAGTTCTAGGAACCAAAATTATTTTAGCAACTTTCACGACAGGGGTGGTGCAAACCCATGGCAGCACATCACTGGATAAACTTACATTCAATTAATAAGTCAAAACAGTTTAAATATTAATACTTGCTTTACAACGCCTTTACAGGGAGTTTAGATTCTGATTTTATCTTCAATTTATCATAGCCCAGAGAGAGAATGTTCACATTCATCCGGATATAGTATAATAATTTGTGTAAAATTCATGATACCAGGGTAAAGTCAGATTCGGAACAGATATGGCTTTAAAACAGAAGATTTATTTTAAATAATGTGTTTGACGAACTATTTTCTGAATGTCAGGTTCCGTCTGGATGGAGTAGTGAAATCTTCAAAGGTCACAGCGTCAAGCAATGTTGTCCCGTTCAGTCCACTTGGTTACCAGTTTGATAAGCACAAACTTCTTTTGAGTAAGCTTATTCCCGGAAATCCGATTACGCTTGCCAATGCAACCCTGACACCCATAGAAAAAGTATGTACACCTTGAATACATTAGTAATCTTCATTCATTTTGATTGGTATAAATAACCCAATATCCCATATTGTGCGCAGAAATCAATAATTATTTTTAAATAATATTTACACTTTCTTCCGAAATTTTAGGTAAGTTACTGGCGCTTCTGCTTTGTTCACTTGGGTTGTCGATATATTATACCAGGTGCGTGCGGTGGCTTTTTTCTTTCTCTTTTCTTTTCAATCACATGAAAAGTGAGTGTGCAAGCGAGATGCAAAGGCATGCGGCGCATGCTCTTGTATCCTTCTTGCTCATACCAAAATTAGGTTGTGCGATAGAGATAGTGATAAGTCCAACGCATGCCGATGATATATACATATTTCTTGAGGTTTGAGGGCTGATATATACGTCCATACTTCATTTCATTCCCTAGTGTGGGAGGGTGGCTAAAATTAATTTTATGATTAATGATGACAGCAGTAAGGAGGTCGTGAAGAATATGTATTATTTCTTGAAAAAATCTACAGTGCATTTTGTTAATGAAGGCAATATATTTTGTAACGAAATGTGACGATGTGGAGGGGGGGGATGTTGAATACTCAAAATCATGTGTCAACATTTATGGACGACATATCGCACATCCCGAAGAAAAGTATAGTAAACATGATAATCGTCACCCCATGAAAACCGTATAATGGTCAGTTCAATAATTCACCGTTTGTTCGAATTTTTAAAATTTTTTGAATTTCGTTTTCGCTCTCCTGTAAAACTTACTTTTTTTGATTTACTACACTTTCCTTTTGGATGTGCGATACGTAATTTACGATCACAAGTATTAAAAAAAATAGAAGATTCATTGTTTCATTTCCTCCAATCACAGTGCACCCTGCATCACATGATGTCCAGTACGATAGAAACTGAGAGCAGAGGAGACGAAGGATCAGTTTGCAATAGATTGTCTCAATATAGAACACAGAGGTTACCCAGGCAAGTAAACTCACCTCCTGACGTTGAAGTTTTGGACTCTGGCTTGGTGTAAGTGGAACTATGACTGTTTTTGTGGAGTCACAGGTAGATCATTAAAGATAAGTCAGTGATGATTCTGACCATTTAGCTACCACAGTCCAATACCATAAAAATGGTGGATTGTTTTAAGAAACTAATGTATGTCACTTTAAAGATATAAAGTATTCTTTCAAGGATTTTTTTGACTCAATCTAATCTTAACACAATTTTTATACGAGAACTGCTTGATAATCAGTTGCTCAACCTCTCTTTTTTTTCGAAGAGAGTAGGGATAGAAGGATATGGCTAGGAGAGGACTAGTGGTTAGCTAATCGCTCTCGCTACGCCCCATGAGAATCAGATGGGTGTTTTAGACATCACAAACACTACGAACAGAAATCTATAAATCGATTGAAAGATCAATTTATGAAAACTGTCCTCACTGGGAATTGAACCCGAAACATGCGTAACCGTAGTCAACGACGCTACCAACTGCGCCACGGACGGCGAAAAGAGTAGGAAGACATAAATGAGTAAAAAATGGATAATTTTATGAGGCTTCAATTATTCGAAACCTTTCTTCTGCAAATCTTGAACAAAACATTTCAAAACTTCAATCCACATCAAACCATCTTATATATAATAGCCCAGACCGCTCTGTAGACGCATTATTATTACCACATATCACATGTAGGTATGAAATTTTCTCACGACCTAAGCGTTCGCGTTGTAAACAATGCACACACACGACGTACTAACTACTTTGGACATTCATGCCACACGCCACAGCTCGCATTACATATTGTTCACATTTCTGGTAAAAAATAAAAAAAAAATTTACATTCAATATCAAATTTGGATTATTGAGATTTTGTACACTTCCATGTATTTTGTCACTAACGACCCTAACCAGTTCGAGTCCATTCGTGCGCTCGAATGCCTGAAGATGCCGAAAGGCGAAACCCGGGTCGTTAGTGACAAAATACATGGAAGTGTACAAAATCTCAATAATCGAAATTTGATATTGAAATTCCATCAAGCACCCTCAGTCGATGTCTTAAATTACTTAAATTACATTCAATACATGTGTATTCTCATATTCTTCAAAAACAGAAATGATTTTCAATATTCTGTGAATGGAGATTAGGAGAATATATCAACCAACTTTTTATTTTTACAGGTCTGCGATGAACGAAAAGGGAAACCTGCGAGTACTTCTTGGTACTCAAGATGATGTAAACGTTGATATAGTTCCCGGTGTTTATAGCACTGGAACCGATGTCCCCATGAGTCAATGCCCTGTTGAGGATGGAGTAGTGCAAACACTTTGGGGAGCTGTAGCAGCCGGTCCACTCTTGGCTGGTATTGCCGCTGGTCTTCAACCACAAAAGGTGACACTGTACGATTTGTCGTCCGAAGGAAGAGAAAGGATTCAATACACTGGACCGGTCGTGGTAGACAATAAGTTTGCAGCAACTTTGGCTGGTGAGTATAAACTGTGATATAGTAATTAGTATTTTTCATATATCATGAATCATTTTGGAGGTATAACAATCAATATTATTATATAAGGTAAGCGTCCCAGTAGTTGACCGTTTAAGAAAAAAAATCAACAAAAATAACGATTAACGTTTAGCACTAGACCGAATGATGACAAAGCAAGTGTATTCATAATGGATCAAATGTCTTAATTAATATGAAAAGACAAAAATTAGAAAAGGGCCTGTTATAAAAAATTTTATACAATTTTTAGCAACCATGTTTTTGTGTCAGTAGTTGACAATCTAAAAAATTGATAGCTCCCGTAGTTGACCACTTTTTTTTTCAGTAGTTGACTATGCCTAATCATAGGGTTTCATTACAGCTTCTTGTAAGACCACTCTTGGTTGAATCAAATAGCATATGCTTACATTCACTGATATCCTTAGCAATTATCTTAAAAAATTCAAAATAAACGACTAACTGCATAAGGTGTTGCTTTCAAATGGCCGCTATGACACATCAATGAAATATATGGTGATGTGTTAGTTCCTCAATCCGACAAAAGATGGTTTCACTTGTCTGAACTCTACAATTTAGAGCAATCCCGTGTATACGTTTCTTATTGGGAACATTTATTGAAAGGTCAACTACCCGTACATATTTCCCTTATTATATTCCTTGATAAAAAATTACAATCTTTCTTTTTGATCATTCCTGCTTTTTTAGGGAAAAAGAATTTGCATATTTTAATAGTTTATATAGATTGTGTAATATTGTGCTTTAAGTGTTTGGTTCTAACTTAATTTATATTTTTGACTATGTGTTGTACATTATTTTTCTTGGTCGAATCAAATAACTAATTTCAGACATAAAATTAATTAAGCATTTGAATATTATACCATTTTCTTTTACTATTACTCTTTTTATCACACATGTTTGTGTAAGTTGTATTTTACATTAAAAAAAGTAAAATGATTCATTTGACGTGAATTATTCAGTTAATATTTATAATTTCATTCTCAATTATTCTTCTGTTTTGCTCTTTTTTAATGTGCATTGAATAACCTCCCATAAAATGTCCGACACTAATGAACGCACAATTCCAAAATTTTCGCCTTTAGGTGATTTGGCGGAGGCATCATTGCGACAGGGACCAATAAGTCAATCAAAAATCAATATCGGTGCTGGAGGTGGTTGGAACAATACTCAAGCACCAAGATGGTATTTCTTGTCACAATCTACCAACTTTGAAATGACTGACGCTGAGATCAGAGGAGGTCTTGATGGTTTGATATTGGGCTCAAATATTAATGCGCTGGCTTCTAAGACATCATCACTTAAGCTGTCGCAAGTCTTAGATATGTATTATTCGCAGGTATGAACATGTTATATTAACAAATAAGTACATTTAACATATTTTATTCATTAACGGATCGACAGGTATGCGGGATCAAATGCAACCTTGTATTGTAGCGGTATTAGGAGTCTCCAACTTTTAATGCACTCGAATGACAATTCTGTTCATTGTTTGTACTCTTGGTGTTTTTAATTCACGTCTAGCAATGGCGCTAGTCAATAGGGATATTTAACGTCAACATATTAGCTTCATCTCTGTTTTATATTGCGCACCTACGAAATCTTTCGAATATTTCTTCGGATTTCTTTTTCAATTTTAATAAGTTAACATACGTTTATAAGAAATTAACTCCAATTTCTGTAATTGCGACATTTTTTCGAATGACTCCCACACGGATACTAAGGATAGTGTATTGTGGAATTGTAATGTTATCATGAAGAAAATATTTACATATTTCTCTACCGTGTCAAATCACAATGTTGAGTATATCGATGACCCAGTTCCATAGGACGATAAGTCAAAAATTGTATGTTTTGAGTTAAGTAAGCCATTATATTCGAACACCGCTGTTTTACAGTTCCACAAAAGTACAGCTTGAAAAATGTAGAGGTTCTCTCTCAAAAGGCAGATATTTGATATGGAAATCAGTAAAATTAAATAATTTCTCAATTCCATATACATACATATGGAAATATCGTATTGTGGAAATATATTTTTGTGAATCGTGGCGTTCCATAAAGAAGCAACCTCAAATCCTAAAACTATAAACTATTGACACCTATTTGAATAAAAAAGTAATTCAAATAATAAGCCAACACTTTTTTACCAGTCAGTTTACATGAGTCAAAAATTTGATCGGCCATTTCTCAAAACTACCAATTTGTACTTGTATCTACTGAGCTAGGAAATCGATATGATCTCCTAATGGATAATATAAACAGAAAATTTTCTACGAGAACTGCTTGTTACTCAGTTACTCAACATCTCTTTTGCGAGGAGAGTAGAGATATGAGGATAGGGTTAGGATAGGACTAATGGTTAGCTAATCGCTCTCGCTACAACCCGTTTTTAGGACAAACATCCATGCCTACAAACAGAAATCCATACATCGATTGAAAAATCAATTTACGACTTGAACCCGAGACATCCGTAATCGTAACCAACGACGTAATATAAAGCACTATATGATATCATTGCTTTGAGCCTGAGAGCCCCCGAATATATTGTTAATAATCCATGATGGATTATTATTTTGATTTCTTTTCTGGCAATCACTGTAATGTTAATATACTGTTTAATCATTATTGACGTTACATTCAAAAGAATTCATGTTCATAACTCATCTCCATATTATTCAGTATGCCAAGGTTCATCAAAAACATTTTGCAATAAATAAACGTGCAAAATTTTGACGGTCAACAACTTTTTAGGCGGCAAAAAATGACGAAGCCGTATTATACTATGTACTAAATATTGCGGAAGTTAGACCTCTGCCGATTGTTTTATCTGGAGGTCTAAGCAAGGTGTTCGCTTATGTAATTATTGTAAATAACTTTCAAAAAATATTTAGGGGAGATAGGGGTCTCTTAGGTCAGTTTATCATGCCGACTGTGGAAAGGAAAAAGGACATAACCCACACACAAAAAATATTCTGTATACATTGTGATTATCGAAAAAAAATATTTTGAAAAGACGGAGAGATAAGTCCTAATATAGTGTATTAGCACGTTTTGTGTGAATTGTACAGAACATTTTTTGGTGTGGGTTACGTCCTTTTTCCTTTCCAAATCGATGTATGTTTTTAAATTTTGAATCATGATTGCGGTATAAGAATAAAAACTGTTTTTAAGTTATAATTTTCTTTTAGAACTATAGATTGAAGTCAATTCCGTTTTTTTTTCAAAATTTGGGATATTTAAAATTGCAAAAGAAACAGCACGAACGAGATATAAATGCTTAATGACAGAATGGGCCTCATCGAAAGTTGCTTGCTGGAATTTAGTAGCACCAAAGTGCTAAAAGTAATTCAAATAAACACCTTGTGAATTATATAGAATTCACGCCATCGCGAAAATTACCTTCTTCCCAAAAAAAAATATTACGGTTGCTTGAGAGTACTTTAATCTATACAGATTTACTTACTTCAAAATGTGAAGTGATATTTTATACATTCAAACTATTATGTTTATTGAAAATTAATAATATTAATTTCCACACGTACGTAATAAATTTGATAGCTTTTTCGGCATCACATGAAAAAGTACTTAAGATGACGGGATTCTATTTTTTTTTTACTTTATTGCGATAGATGCATTTCATATAAATGCCAACTAAATCAATACATCCAAATGGTTATAAAAAATATGAAAAAAATACGTTTTATACTATTTCTCCCTGTGTCTGAATGAACCCCTGTCTCCCCTAAATATAATTACATTTATAATATTTAAAGAGGACCTTTAGCAAATCAACAGTTATTAATCATGATTGTAAACTGACTTCAGTGATCAAGGTCACAAGGTTGTTCATCAATTTATTACTTTTCTATTTATTATCTCGTAGATCTAACATTTTACAATTTGTTCACCTGACGTTAACTTAAGATTTACAATGGTGGTTCTTAACAGGTGTATCGCGGCCATGACATAAATATCATAAAACGTATTCCACCGTATTACAAAAATCGTAAAAGGAGAAATCCAATGGTAAAACAAATGGTAAGCAGTACAATTTTATATAAAATTATTATAATTTTATATAAAATTTTACTGGTAATTTTATATAAAATTGTACGCAGACATTGGATAAAAAAACTATCATAAATTTTTGGCACATTTTTTAAAATTCATAGACAAATAACTGGTTCGCGATTTACGTTTCGATTGCCTTTTGTATGCTGGTTGATCTTTTTTTTACCTCTATTGCAATTCCGAATGCCATTCATTTTTGAAATCAATGAACAGTTCTATTTATTTACCATCAGTTTTCTCTTTGAATCTTGATTATAACAAAAAAAATTTGGTAGAATTGAAAAAGTCTTTGAAAGAATTTAATAACTTAATTTTTTCAATTATTTAATGTATTGATATCGTCGTTTCCATTTCAAAATTATATGATTTGCAAAATCAATTTTTTCGGAAGAGTATAATAACAGCTTAAAACAACTTTATCGAATCAAAAAAAAATTAAAATATATGTCCATAACTATACTAATTACTTGTTTTTTTAATTTTGGTTTAATTTGGTAAAGTTGTTTTTTAAACTGTTTTCCCGAAAAAAATTGAATTTTTAGATACACAATTTCGTAATGGAAACGACAATATCGTCGTTGTTCTGGAAAAAGATGCTATACCTTTTTTCATTTATTTTATCTGTACAAAACTATTTTTAAGTACAAGTACAATTTATAAAAATAAGTTTGTAATTCCATACAGCTGAGTTCGAAATCAGGAATATTTTGGTTTAACTAACTCAATATGTTATTTTTTCGATTTAGTGTTTTTTTTCAGAACAGCGACAATATATTCTTTAGAATATAATATGGATAGAATGCAAGGTCTCTCAACAAAAAAGTAAATCCTTTGTATCAAAGACCTACTAAACAGTCCAAAAAACGATATTGTTTTTTTTAGATGGTAGATGCAAGCCCTACCAGAGGTGCAGGAAAGGCAATAAATGCTGTCTTAATTCGATAATTCCTTGAAATTTCCATTTATTTTACTTTCAAGAATGCTTGCAATTAGCCAAATTTGATCATACACCAAAAGCGATTAATATTATATATTTTATTTCCAGTTTTGAATTTTGAAGTGATGTTCAGAAACGTCATTATCACTGGGCGTCAAATTTCTCTGCAAGGTTTTGGGTATATGTATAATATTAATTACCTTTCTTTTAGAGAGGACTTTTTACAGAAAAACTAAGGGCTTGTAACCGTAAGACAGTTATGCCTGAAGTGTCACCCAAGGAGACTCTACTGAACCAAGTCTTTGGATTTTCACTGGTACTTGATCAAACTATGAACTTACAAGCAACCATTTCCCAAAAAGGTTTTGAAGAATTCTCAGACAACACCGTCGAAAGCATATCAGCTTATATACGTAAATATCAATTTTCTTATTAAACTTGTTTTATTAAATTTAATAATTGCTTTATTGAACCTATGAAAAGTTAAGGAAGTTATAATTATTTCCTTTTGAATTGCATATTTTGGGCGCATTCAAAGAGAGGATAAGTTTTAATTATTTATTGCTTTATATGTTAAATATTGACATACTGCAACGATCTTTACAATTATAAAATGTCTCTACTATTTTAATACTATTTTATAAAATAAGGGGTGGCTAATTTTTTTCTAAATTAGAGGCGTAGTATTATAAAGTTTGGAAACAGCCATATCATATTTCAATAAATTGATATAAAATATTGATTTTCTGGAAAGGAGTGGCTGTTTTTTTGATACCATGAAAATAAATGTAATCTTCCACGAATTTTCTTTAAGCTTAAACAAATCGAAAATGAAAACAATAATGCGGTTGTTTAGAATATGAATATAAATTTCAAACAATTTCGCAGAGTAGATAAAAAATGTGTTTTAACAGTAATGTTTCTAGTTTACAGAGTAATCGTTGAAAGGTTTAAACGATTGCTAACTTCGTCTAGTATAATATGATAATAGAAAAATACAAAAGTTTGAAACTGTTAATAATTCATATTTTTAGAGTAAATAATATATAATGCTGATCTTTTGTAGTATCGTATTATAATAAAGACAATAATAGTGAGTTTGTTGAATTATAGTAAATATTATAAATATTTAAAAAAGTAACTATATTAATTTGTCAATATAATATGTGTCGCTATTACAGAAAATTCGGCAATGTTCTTCCTCTTGAGATTTTTGGGTCTAAAAGGGTAAATTAAAAATTAATATATATTAATATTGGCTCTGCTTTAAATTTGAGTTTACAGCTAGAATTGAGCCCAAATATACTAGGTACCATTGATTATTATTCAATGCTTTATACTTAGTTAAATTTTTGTTGTATTTCAGCGTCATCAATAAATGACTTAAGTTGCTCTGCCACGGCAACATTACCAATAAACCTCGAAATAGAGGCATCATCAGACCTCTACATCTTCCTGGATGCACAATGGAGCTACAATGATATCAACCCATCTCTTTCATATCTTTTGGAGAACATCAATGTCAGTCCATTTGGAACGAATGTTACCATGTTTAACGCCAAAGATGGAAGCCTGGTTATCAATTCAACACAGTCAATATCTGATTTCCAACAATTGTATAATGAATCCATACATCAAACAAGTAAGTGTTTTGTAGCATAATTTATATCATCGCATTATCGTTTTTAATTTTCGTATTCAGTAAGAAGCAATAAATTAAATAATTACTTTAACATGTTCATTGCTAATGACGTTAAAAGTATATTAATATTGCACTAACATGCACAAAAAAACTGAACCACATGAAGAAAAGTTCTGTGTTGAAAGTTTATTGAACATTATGTGTAACCTACTAAGATATTTGAATGATTTTAATGATTAGAAATCATTGTAATATATGGCATGATTGTGGTGATATACTATAATGGGATAAGGAGATATTTCCCAATCAATCCTTGATATTAAAACCGTCAGTGATTGGCATTCGGTTTCCCCAAAAACAAAATGAAGCAAACCTATTGTAACAGGAAGTTTATGTAAAAATCAATAATAATCATTTAAGCTTAGCGAATTGGTCAACGTTTTTGTCTTTGACTCGACATTGAGAACAGGCATGATTTTTCAAAAATTCAATTAAAGTAGACTTATAAAAACATAAAGTGAAATAGTTTAGACATTTTATTGCAGTCTAATAAAGCTTTAAAACATTAGTAATAACTCATTGTGATTTCATTTCGTTTTTTTCTTTACAGTTCCACCTGGCTTGGATTTGCCCAAAGTGATGCAATCAATAAGAAAACTTCAAATTGAAAAAATGAATAATGAAACGGCTTCGAAATTTGGTGGAGGAAAGTCCAATATTGCTCTCATAGTGACCGGATCATCAACAGTTAGTGATAGTGATATCACTTACGCAATGGAACAAATCAAGATTATTTCTGTCGACTCACCAGGTATTGATTCCTGACATTTATTTCGCATTCAGATGCCGCCATAGAGAGAGCATTGATCTTTCTCTAATAACTAGAATGTCACCGCTATGATGGCAAGTCAATGAAATGTATTTTTTGAACACTTTGCATTTGAGGGTGACACTCCTTTATAACTCCTCAACCATTATCCAAAGGACACCGTTAATTGTGTGTATATGTGGCGCTGTAAAGTGCAAAGGGTTCTCATTCAAATTAAAAAACAAGATACATTTTTTTGTACTACTTCCAAATTTATATAATGATCAAGACCAGTTTCACTCATCGCGTCCTGATCACTGTACAAATGTGACAGCAGTACAAAGCAAATTGTGTTTTATTTTTAAAATATACTGCCTTTTCACCAAGAATCATTAAGTTTTTTGTTGATTGTAATAATAATATGTGTAGGACACACACCAAATATTATTTGACTATCAGGGCTAGTTTTAATGATCTTCTAAGTATTTTAAACTGATAACAAAATGAAAATCAAATAAGCGTATTTACATAATATGATAAGAATAGTTGACAAGTTACATAAACCTTTAAACTAATTTATTGTTTTGTCATAATTTTTCTTTGTTTTATTATTTAGTATACCAATTAAGTAAAGTGTTTTTATTGAGTGCAAGTAATTCGCTGAAATATGTAATAACTATTTGAAGAAATAGCATAATCTAATCTAATTGAGATATTGCCAACATATGAGCTTGATTCTTCCTCTCAGTACTAGTCTCGCATTAACAAAAATGCTTTACATGTCATATTTCATAGCCTTGCCACAAAATGTCCCCACAAGGCGTTATATATATATACACAAAAATATATCTACAATTTTAAATTGCGGATACACTTTTTTGCACATATATATTGACTATAATGTCAATGGTAGAAAACAAATAGCTTCAAAGATTTTTTAAATAACAAAAACTAAGTATATTGATGATGTTATACACAATGATGACTTCCTGGTAATTATGAAGTTTAGTTTGCGTGTTTAGTAAACACTGCTATTTGGTTCAGGATTATAAAAATAGTCCATTATTTATTATAGAGCAATTAAATCGTATTTTATCATTATCTGTATCACTTATCATTGCCATGTTTTCAGATCTAAAGTTTTTGTACCTGGTTTCTGGATCAACTGACAGGTTCACTCAATTGGTAATTGACTCAAAGAAAGATATTGTTCAAATAAATGCTGGAAACAATGAAAACACTTCTAATCAAATGAACAATCTTATAAGACGAATTAAAGAAGGTAATAATTATATTTAAACAGAATGATTGTGTTCACCCACCAGTTTTCTCTTTCAGTTCATGATGAAACAAGGCTTCCCGTACTGATTGTATTTTTTTTCCTGAAATTATGAAAGAGTAATTGTACCATGCAAAAGCCTCAGGCTTAATAGTAACGATTGATCATTATATTGTGGCCGCTGGCTAAATTCAGAACTAAAATTATCAATATAAAGCTAGTAACTATCAAACGTAAGCTCATACACAATTGTAGTGAAAACTTTTTTTAATAGTGATTGTGAAGATAAATGCGTTCAACTAATGATATATCAAGTGCTTCGAAAACAATTTATGGCAACACTCTAATGCTAAGAGCTTGTCAGTTATATGAAGATGAAAAGTCTCAAAAAGAATTGATCCCAACCAAAAATGCTTTGAACCGAGTGGCGGCTATGAGAGGTATACTGGTATTTCAACATTCCTAAAGTTACACTAACGCCTTCACTAAACAGCCAACTTGTAAGGCTCAACCATGGTCTACTAATCTGTTTAGTTATATATGTAGTGTTTACAGAATCAATTTGATACATTTCTAATTGTCTCTGACCCTTTCAGTTCCCCGACGTCTCATCAACCGCTTGTGTGGAGCGGAATTCAAAACAAACGCGACAGGAAACACAGTACTCGTTGAAAATGTTGCACCAGGTAGTATCAATTACTACCAACTACCTGCAAATTATTTCTTCTCTTTAAATGAAAAAACTGTAGTGAAAATTAAAGGAAACGGATATGGAACAATGAATATCTGCTATTCTAGAAAAGTAGAACTACCAAGGTAATTTTTTTATTGTTGTTTTGAGATTTTTATATTTTTTTAAAAAAGTCATTTAAATAATATTTGTATAGCGTCATCTTTTGATGTCCCAAAGAAATATTTCAAGATAAATCTTAGTTTGTTTTATCCCTTTACCTTGGAATGTATTCTATCGCAGAGTTAATATTGTTGAAAATTATTGAATAAAACATGTAATGTCTATATGATATATAATACACCGGATTCTCTTTTCCCATGGTCTAAAACAGTTGTGCCATTTTTTAATCTTTCACGGGCCGCAGAGGGTAAAAGTGTTGGAAAATAATGATCTACTATACTTCTCAAGTTATGGATTTTATAATTTTTAATTTTATAGTAACATCATTTTACTATTTATTACTTGTTATTTTGGGCAGAAACAAATACCAATTTGGGCCGCGCTTTGTGCATCACTGGTCTAAAACAACAAACAAATTATTTTACAAACAATTGTTTTGCTTTTACAAGGTTACTAAAACGAAAAGTATTATTAAATACAGTTAAATATGTCTACATTTAAAAACACTGGCCTTTGTGAATATCGAAGTAATTTTTGCCACTATATGAATTTTAAAATGCAGGTGTTCATAACTCATGCATGACTTGTTGTTGTTTGACACATTTATTTTTCTCTTCTAAGTTACGATTTTAGTTTTTACTTTTTAATGTCTAATGTATTTTTTAAATCGCATAACATATTAATTTATTACTTATCATGTATCATATGAAGAGTTTAACTTTTTTTGCACTGTAGTCTCTGAAACGTATCGACTGTGGAAAAAGAGAATCGGGTGTAGTTTTATGATTATTTTAACACATGTGCTTGGCAAGAGTGCTTCTTGCAACTTATCGGTAGACTTGACCGATGATTGGTTATTTCTAACATTTTGTATATTGTTTTAGAAAAATAAAATAATCACTACCATCTTTAACTCTAAGCAGTTTTTTTAAATGTCTTCTATGAGAGATGGTATAGTTTATTTAGTATTGTTGAAGCTTTATAATATTTGATTGATTTTTATACTAAGGTTCTCCAACTCATCTGTAAATAATGACGGAACAATGTGCCAATCAGTTACCAGTAATACTATTGAAATACCACTGAAAGATGCCTGCAGTGATCGAAGTAACATTTACCAATGTGAACCATATTATATTTCATTAGAAGTTGGTGCTTCTGCAGATACATCACAAAATATGAGATGTTTTGGTAAGACAACTATTATTCATCTTAAGCTATCAATAAATTACTCCTGTTCTTGCACAACTGTACATTTGAATGGATACTTCACTTTGTACATAAAACGTTTTTGTGTCCTTTAAAATAATAGATGCTACTAAGCAACCCCTAGATTTTACACTCTATTTGTTCTGTACAATAAGGAACATACTCTATTAGTCTTGTGTTGCGAATGTGCAAGTGTGAATGTAGACACATTGATATTACTAATGGGTACCTTTAAGTTGCGTGGATTTATGTTTGTTAATGATATATTTTTGTCCGGTGAATTTAATGACTCATTAATTGTAAACCCAGATTACCTCTATATATTATACAACGTATGATGGGCATATAATCCGTCTGACTTTGGCGCTATGCACATTTGTTCCATGCATTCCATATGAATTTATAAGAATCAATGAACTGTTTCCTAATATAAACAAATCACTAAGATGTTGAGTAATAACACCAGTGATGATTTAAAAAAAAAAGTTATGTCTGTCACTGAGTGTAGATGCCTTTAAATTTATCCATCGTAATATCGGTGGACGGGTTAATAATATCGAGCATCAAACATCTTGCATAGTGTGATGATATTGTTCAAGAAATAATGCATTTATTTTTTTAGCTTAAACATTTCCTGGTGGAGCTTTTAAGCGATTGAAACTATCCAGATGACTGATAATTTTGAAAAATTTGACTAAAATGATAGCAAACATAAATTGATAACCATCTTGTGATTTCAGACAAATCATGCAGAACACCAGACGCTGTTCAATTTACAATTACAATGGATGAACTGGGATGCTTTAGTACTGGAACACAAATTGTATTTAACAGTCTGTTAATATTATCAGCTATTTCAATTTTACTTAAATCATATATTATTGTATAATTGTTTTTTTGAAATGTTACATTATCGTAATGAAAAGTGTTTTTTAAAACGTTCCAGTGTTTTTTAAAACGTTCTCTAATAAAAAAAACATTGAAATCATCTCGTGTGTTTGATAATTGATTGTCTATTTAATCATAATTCCCATTGTCAGGTTAATGTTATTTCTAAAGCATTTGATAGTGTCAATCACGATATTCTGATGAATAAAGTAAGTGCTGTAGGAAGCTCAAATAAATTAAATTTTTTGTTTCTTATTAGTCATAATGACGGCAATATGTTGAATACGTTGGATGCGCATCAAATATTTTTCCAACATATTCTGGGGTACCACAGGGATTGAATCTCGGTCTAATTTTGTTTCTTATTTTTATTAATGATATTGTGATAAGTATGAGTGGAATAAAGTATCTGCTCTTTGGTAATGATCTAAAACTGTTTTTAACTATCAAGAAGGAGACTGATTGTTCTATTCTGCAACATAATATAGACTCGATTTTGAATTGGCCTATAAAAGACAAACTTGACCTCAAAATTTCGAAATGCTTTTGCATTTCTTTCTCTCGCTCAAGATTTCCTATTCAATATAACTGTGTGAAATCGAATAATACTTTACAGCGTTTATCTGAAATTGTTGATCTCGTCGCGTATAATATTTGACTCGTCATTCACATTTCATTCACATATTAATTCCATTGCTATGCGTGCTAGCAAACTTCTTGGGTTTATAGTTAGGCAAAGTAAGCCATTCAAAAACCCAACAGTGTTTTGCACTCTTTACATTTCCTTGGTTCTCATTACGCTTCGATATGGATCTATTATCTGGAGTCCATATGAAAATTCCTACAAGTTGAAATTATAGCGAGTTCATATGAAATTTCTATTTCAAAAAATTTTAATATTTTCCTTTTAATAATTCCCTAAAAGAGTACTACTCAACCAAATTTCTTTAAGGAATGCTATCTTTTCACTCTCTTGAAGCAAGAAGATCGTTTTCGATTCTGAAGCAATTCTCTCTTCTTCTTCGGGGACAAGTTTATAATCCTGAAATTCTCGTGACTATTAATTTACATGCTCCCAATTGTTATCTTTGTGGCCGAAACCATATCCAGACAATATTTATTCTTAAAACTTGTTCTTCGCGTCGGTCATTCGAGTCACCAGTTATAAGAGCCGTTCGGATAATTAATGCACTGTCTAGAGAGCTGGATATTTCCAGCATTAAGCTCTGGGTATTGTTCACTAAATACTTGTTCCTTGTAAATTTATAATGTCTTGTTTTTTTTGTATTTAATAATTTAAAAAAAATGTTTTTATTTTCATTATTGTTTTTATTAGTAGTATTGTTTTCAATAATTATTATTATTGTTACTGTTATTATGTTTGTGAAATGCATGCGTCAGCTGTAGTGCCATGCGTTTCAATTTTTTAAATTTACAATAAATAAATAATGTAATGACGTCCGAGAGCAGTGAATGGTCACATGGTGTATTGAAAGGTAAATTAGAATACCAGAAAAATCTGAATTTTAGTGATACTTAAATCAATTGAGAAGACCCAAACAATCTAATGATTCGGGTTCTCGCAATTAAATTAATATCATTCACATGACTAATGATAATTACTCTTATAAGTAATAGTTATCACTATCCCAGAAGCTTTGGCGTTTAACATTATAGAGAATGTAAAATAATTCATTAAAATGATGATAATAAATTTTGATTGAGTATTTCTTAGATTGAACAAAATACAAACCAAACCGATAAATTATGAGTTAGTGTTCCAATCTGTCGGAGATCTATGAACTGAAACTAAAACTAGCTCGATTAGAATGTTAAAACAGTTCTTATCAATACCGACCACGAATTTTTGACAGATAGTTTGACAGTTGCAAGTAAACAACGATGTCAGATGACTTGGATTCTTTAGATCGTGCTGAAAGTGATGGTCAGAAGCCTGATAAAATGTTTACATTAAAAAAGTGGAATGCCGTAGCAATGTGGAGCTGGGACGTAGAATGCGATACTTGCGCCATCTGCCGGGTTCAAGTCATGGGTAAGTCGATATTTTTTAGGTTAAATCTTAATGTTTTGAATGTTATGTTTTGTGACGCTAAGCCGTAAATAATGCGCCAATTCAAAATGTGCTTTCTTCAGAATTGTTTCAGTTTCGTGGATCTTAGATTTTAAATGATTGCGTTTTGTAATCGCCGGAAGATTTCTCAAATATACGATTAATAAATGTACTGTATCATACATACATCATGTATTTGCCAGGGTCATATTTTACTAATTAAAACAGAATACTGAATATTCGTGACTCTATCGACCCAAGGACGCTTCTGACTGCTTCCAGCAATTCCAATGATCTATTTATAATAGAAATATCTGCATATTGTTTCAAACGTTGTCTGTATTTTTTCAGATGACTAAAGCAAGGAATTGCAGTGGCACATTTTTTGAATTGTTCCACTCCAGCTCCGCTCCATGCTCCTCGTAGAAAGTTTTAAAAAGACTCATTTTATCATTTCCATTACAAAATTGTATACCCACAAAATTATATTTTTTCGGCAGAGCATAAAAACTGTTTAAAACGTAACTTTATCTTATTAAAACAAAAATAAAAAACACTTAATTAGTAGAGTCATATATTGAATACTAATTACGTTTTTTTATTATTACTGTTTTTATTCGATACAGTTATTTTTTAAACTGTTTTTATGCTCTCCTGAAAAATGTTGATTTTGCAGGTATACAATTTGGCAGTGAAAACGAACATACTATTAAATGTATACAAATGTAAAAATTTTTCAAGAAAATAATTTTGAATTACGCTTTATTAATCGCCATTGTCATTATTGACCATAATATATAAAATAAAATGGCTGACAGAAAGTCATTCTTCATGGTTTGCCACTTCTTGATAAACAAATAATTTCCAAGCTCAACTCCAACGCTATGCTTATGATATATTCAAATCGCTTCGAGATGCAGTGCTGTGAAATTTGTTATATATGCACATCTGCAGCTACTTAAGTGATATGAGCTGGGCGTTTGGTGTGCAATGATGTAAATGCATTAAAGCTATTCTTCATACGCTGAAATCCGTACCCTAATAATGTCTATGCACTGCAGTCAGTGTTAATCATCAGCAAACATAATCTGAATCCATCAATAATATATCATATATATATATATATAATATAGCTATAATACCGTTCATGTGAATACTTACATAGATTATTGTCAAACGATTTTTTACTTATATAATAATTTTATTTTTACTATGTTTTAATAGTTTTTTGCATGGCAAAAGCAATACAATTTGTAATTTTTGTAATATATATACATGTATATCAGTGGCGTGCCGTCCATACATGCGGTAGATGCGAAGCATGCCTTACAATTTTGAAACAAAATGGCTTTTTTATCATGTTTGTAAAGTTATTAAATTAAAATTTTAAGTAAAGATGAAACAAAACTGCTTCAAAAATCTGTATTTATACACAAAATTCAAATAGTTTGCGCATTCTGACTGACGTATTCTTCGTTATATTATGCCGAGTATATAAAATGCGGCGTCTAGCGATATTCGTTCGAAGCTCTCTTGTATAATAGATGCTTTCTCAGATTTGCATTAATCGCGTGTGCGTAATGAGTTCAACCACAGCACCCAAGTCGTTCCGTGACAGTTGAATATGAAACTGCATGCTCTTAGATTTCTGCATTTCTGACGTCATTTTTCTTTAGTACCTACTCGGATTGTCAGATAAATCGCATTTGGTTCGTCGATTCCTTCAATATGAATAAGCCGCCCAGAAATGAAAGTGAATTTAATAATATGGAAATTAATAACTGCTATTGCTTAATTGAATCTTTGCTGAAAAGAGGATTCGGTTTGCTTCCATTTATTGAAAAGGAAATTATTATTAAAAGCCCGAAATCCACTTCTCGATTGAATATTCAGTCTAAAACAAAAACATACACTAGATATTTAAATTGTGAAGCGTATGAAAAAATTACGTGTATTTGTGGATGTGCTCATTTATCAAAATTATTTTGTTGGCCATGTTTATTATTTTCACAAGACGTGACTGGAATAAATCTGGATGTACTGACTTTAACAATTTAAGTCAGGCGCGTAATAGGTACGAATGTTCCCTGAATACTACTGGCCGATTTAAAGATATAAAAAGTTTAAAATGTATGGCACTTCTAAACGTGAACGAGTTTAAAGAATTTGAATAGAAATGTCCAAATATTTATTAAATATCATCACTTCGACAGATGTATCGAAACTATTTTGACTTAATGAGAATTAAGAGTGAACTGATTTACATCTATTCATCACCTGAATTTCGTTTAAAGACCATAAAATGTATTGAAAACGTCATTATTAAAAATGAACTAAAAGATGCTTTAGTAAAAGCATTCAATTTAATCAAATGATTTTTTACAATACCCTCCACCAGTGCTTCTGTAGAGAGATCATTTTCTATAATGAAGAGAATAAAAACATTCGCTAGAAATAGTCAAAGCGAGGAAAGACTTTCTGCTCTTACCATAATATCTATTGAAAAAAAACTTTTGGAAAATTTAAAAGAGGAAATTATGATAAACGATACGGTTATTGATGATTTTAGTAAGAAAGAGCGCCGAATAAAATTGGTTTTCAAAAACTAGATGAATGTTGTTTATTTTTCACCTTCACAGCATGCCTTGTATGAAAAGTCACCGCACGCCACTGATATATACATATATATAAATATAAATAAATGTAAATGTTACCAACATATTTTTGCATCTTTCTATAATTAGATATCGATGGCGTTTTGGCCAATTGATGTAACCCTCAAAAAATACAATGAGTTAATGATTGGATCTCATTTTAAAGATGACACAGCAGGCCTCGGCCAAATGATGTAAATTAGAAAAATAAATTGTTCACTTTTTGGAAGGGAGACATCATTTTACGTTGATTTTAAGTTTAAAAATTCTGACCCCCCCACTTGATGTAAGTCATTATTATATCGATATTCCCTACATATAAACCCATGTCTGCAAAACACTGTTGATATATTCTCACAAGTTAAAGTGATGATCAAAAGAAAGTCTTCACTGCCACTGAATTATTCAAATTCCTCATAATGAATGTCAAAAATAATGGCTAATTGATAAAAACCCTTGTATTTTCTGTAGTGACGTTATTATATTTATAACGATTACCAAAAGATGGCATCAGATATCAGATAATGCTTATTGTAATTAATATTCAATGCAATTTTCAATAAAACTTTCATTTCACAATTTGAAAATGCTGGGATTCTTCTGATAGTTGCATGTTTGATGCAAATGAAAGAATTAATGAATAGTAATATTTTTTAATTTTTTGTTTTGTGAAATGCAACAATAATTTGAATTCAAAAGCTCTTATTAATCTAATATATTTTTTTTAAATGACCTTTACACATATTAAATTCACAAAATTACTAAAAAATTAACAGAAATCGTTCAAACTATATGGATGAATTTTAGATACTTTTTGTATTCAAATTTTTAGCAATGTTGGTTGAAAAAATGCCTGTTAAAAAGTATGGTAACAAGTACATATTCTGTTTAAAATATCAATAGAATTAGAAAATTCGCTTCTTAAATAATGTTAAATAATATGATTATTGCAAGTACATATGTAGACATAAAATTAATTTAAGCGTTATATAGTCATCTATCGTTTAAGCGATGAAAGAATTTGATTGATTTATAAGGTATTTTTATAAACTCGAAATATGTGAAAATTAAATACTTTTTTTTACCCAGCTTCGTCCTAGATCGAGGGCACTAACATTTAGGCGTTGGCGTTATTTTGATGCAATTTAATGTTGAAAGTTGATAGTTGAATACATGACTGAATGTGGACCGTACCTCATGTAATACCCACTAAACATGGTCTATCAATTAATAATAAAAGTTAAAATATCACTCGCGAACGGACCTCATGTAACACGCACAAAATATAGTCCACCAATTAATCAAAATGTTCAACATATCACATTGGACTGTATCTTATGTAAAACCCGCAAAATATTCTCCATCAATTAATTATAATTTTAAAAGTTGAAAGGTTAAAATATCACAGTACACCTGGAAAGGGCAGCCAGAATCACGTGTACAGATTTCACGTTGCTACTGTTCACTGTTTGGGAGGAGTTATTGTGACAGTGTAGACTATTGTAGGCCTAAACAAACATATATTTAAAGAAGGATTCAAGGAATATTTTTTTGATTGAAAAGAAAATTAAAAAGAAAAATAAGTAATATAACTAAATATATTTTTCTATGTATCATTCGTTGTTACAGTAGGTACGTATCATATACATTACAAATTATATTTACAATAGTTTTGCTCAATCACTTTTATCAATGGCAAATATTATAAAACTATAATCTCATTCTACTTAATAATTAAATTTAATATCAACAGTTTATTAGCTAAATCAATCCAATTCGTCTAATAAAATCACATTTATGCTCCCTTATTCTATAAACTCATATCATAATAGTAATTACATTCGTTCAGTCTGTATTTCACTGTATTTTATTCCTAATTAGTTTTTAATTATTTTAAGCGCTTGTAAATATTTGAGGAAATTATTTGAGATTCACAATACAAGCTTCAGTCTTTCGCGCTTAACAGCCTACCGGTAAAGGTTTACTGTTAGCATTCGAATTCGCCCGTCTCGTTCTTCCCGAAAGTTTCTGTTCGATATCTTCCAAGCTCTTGCCCCTGGTCTCTGGCACCCAGAATATCGTGAAGAATAATCCGAACACGCAGACGACTCCAAACATCCAAAAAGCGCCGTGAGCTCCCACCGCCGAGATAACGTCGGTGAAAGTTTTAGTGACGACAAACGTGCATGACCAGTTGAAAGCCGTCGCGACTGACGCAGCTGTACCTTTGATCTTCGCCGGGAGAATTTCTCCCATCATCAGCCATGGTATGGGTCCGAACCCGAGAGAGAAACCGATCACGTACATAACCATACTGATCAGAGGTACCCATCCGTATGCTTTGACTTCTACACCGATAGAAAGAGCATAAAAGAACGATCCTAGAGTCGTTAATGTAATGATCATTGTTACGGAAGATATGTATAGTAACATCTTTCTGCCGAGTCTGTCGATAAGAAGAGTGGCGACGAAGGTCGAACCGAAGTTTACGATTCCTACAATGATCGTGCTCAAGTTTTCATCGACATCACTCTCGGCAGCCTTGAAAATAGTCACAGTGTAGAAAATGACAGCGTTGATTCCGCTCATTTGCTGGAAGAACATCAAACCGAGTGATATAAGCACAGGTCTGATGTGTTCTTTTCCGAAGAGTTCTCCCAATGTAGATCCACTGGCACGGTGCTCCGCTTCACTGTGCGATTTGACAATTTCACTGAGCTCGCGGTTCACATCTACTTTGTCACCTCTCAGCCAGACGAGAGCTTCGCGCGCCTTTTCCGTTTTCCCTTGAGAAACATACCATCTTGGCGTTTCAGGAATGAAGAAAGTGAGGCAGATGAAAGGAACCGGGAGTAATGCTCCGAGGAAAGCGAGATTTGACCAGTCAAGAGAATAACCTGCGCAGAAGCAGATAAGAATCCCCACGTTTCCTAAAGCTGTTGGTAATAATCCTAATCTGCCGCGCACTTCCGGTTGAATAGTTTCCCCCAAGTACACTGGAAAAGATAGGGATCCTATTCCTACGCATAGACCGCCGATTGCTCGGCCCACGTAAACCATGTAAACATTTGGGGCAGTCGCTATAAGAATCCAGGAGATAGTGAACGGCAATCCGGTAGCCAATATGGTATTCCGTCTTCCCAGGTATTCTATTAGAGGTCCGCCTAGTATTCCACCCATCAACGCGGCTAGCGGCATAAGTCCGCCTACCCAAGAACCCTGCAAACAAAAAGAAATTACATTAAACACACTGAATAAATATTATTTGTGTTATCTGGGTTCATTGTTCAAGTCTTCTCTATTAAATTTTCGTCCTAATCGGCGTAGTGTATATTTAGAACGATACATATTGTTTTAATGCATTGATTAACTCAAAATATTATTTTTATAATTGATATTTTATCGCAGAAGTATGCTAGAATGTTGTTTAATTACTCTGTTTAGTAATAACATGTTAAGATTTATATTTAATGATTGGTTTGTAAACGATGTCATTTAATTTAACGACTTATTAGTGATCAACTATGTTGTAACTCGATTTTAAGGAAACGAAAGGTGATTAAATGATTACGAAAGTATTTGTTTTTTTTTTGTTAAAAAAATTAGAAGATATTATGATTTAAGTTTTTCAGATTTATATATACTCCAGGGATCAGTATTATTTGGGGTAGATTTTAAGGTACACGCACGTAATTATAACTAGTCAAAAATCAAAATCTCACGTATTTTTACACAGACGCATTTCGATTTTTAATATGATAATAATCATTATTAAATAACGTGCGTTATACAAAAGACGTTAATAAATATATTATTGCTGTTTAATTAACAACTAGCAATCTAAATCATTCTACTAAATTAGTAACATGTGCCTGGCACGAGTCTCCAATGATTACCACACTGTTAATTGCGTCTCCGGTGTTTCGATATTTTAAAATGGTGGTAATTATATGATTTATTATATTTTAATACTATTGCCTAAACAATGAAAATGCTGATTTATCAGTCGCCAGTTAATGCAAATGTGTTTTATTATATTTTTACTTAGTTAGAAAGTTAATTTTTTCATACTAAGGTATTACGAATTACATTATAAAAAAAAATGGCGTCAAATGATCTTGGGTTTTTTTGAAATCTATCCTCCTCATCGCACTTCCATATTTCGTCACAAAATATCATCACTGAATAAAGTTACATTTTTAAACTCTCCCTAAAATATATAGAAATGCCCTGACAAAATAGTATAGTGTTAGAAATAAATGATTTTATATTTTTCTAATTTTAAGACGTCATGTTTTTTTACAACACAACCACCTCCAACCTGTCTTCTTGGACACAAACCAATAGACCATCAATTGTTTTAAACCCCTGTTCATCTCTTAGCGCGTCATTTAAAAAAACAAACAAGATAGTTATAGTGTAAGAAATGTTTTTTTTTTGGGAAATATATTTATTTACTAACCTGTTTTACTGTAACAGCAATGGTACTATTCTCGTGAATCATGGTAGTCAAGGCTGGTGAAGTATAGGCCGTCGCGTATCCAACAACCAGTGAACCCAACGATACAGAAAGTGCTGCCAATATCTGGAACATAAAAAAGAAAAACAATTGGTTAACACCGTTATAATAAAAGTAATCCTTATGTCGTTGTAAGCAGTCACCTGACTTATATTATATATTTGAAAAAAAAATGGTTTATTCTAGTTTACTGTTTAGCATTGTATATATATATTTTCAGAAATTTGAAATGGCATACCTGTGCCAAGATACATATCGTATCTAATTTAAAATTACAATAAAACACGTTGTCTTGAGTATCTATTGTATTTATAAATTTCATTTTATAAATAAACTAGCTAATATTATTGTCACTCTAAAAAACATTGAAAAAAAAAAAAACACTTTAAAGAGCTGTAATCTTAAAACTGAACTAATTGTGTTCATTTATTTATTTATTATTGTATTTAATATCTTAGTCAGACCAGGCCGACTCGTCTGCCGAGACGTGCAGTTTATCAAGGCATCGCCATACTGAATTGACGCGTTCTCTTTGAGCCTAATAAAATTTGCCATCATGCAAACTTAATACAATGCTGGGAGACACAATAGACCATGTCTTCACTATCTGATACGATTCCTCAATACTTTATTTCGTCTCTTGCGTTGCAGTATGACTTCATTTATCTCGACGACGGTCAAAGGCTCCATTGTCATTGGCCAGGTCATAAATCCGAATTATGGAACTGCCAGTAAGATACCGACCAACCAACAATCGTTTTCCATAAGAGCATAAGACTATTTTTTTTCTGTTTTTAAAGAGAATACGATATCCTACTTTGCATCGTAAACAATTTAATTATTTAAAGCTAATAGTCGTACTTATAACATATTTAAATTAGTTTGAAAAAAAAACATTAACTATAATAAACACTGAATAGATTCAATTTAATGCATCATAAATATGCTTGTAAAAATATATCAGGTCTGGGCAAACTGTTTGATTGAACGGCCACATTTAAAATTCAAAATGAACGGTGGGCCACAAGTGAAATACTTTTTTTCCCTTATATATAACCGTGTAAAAAGAATTTCATTATAAACTAGTGATTCTATACTAATACAAAAACTATTGACCGCATGGGAATGCATGGGGGTGCATCAGTGGGAATGAAGCAGCCAATTTATTGTTTAATACTTATTTTGATATAACTTTCCCTGGTAGTCTATCTACCGTATGATGACAATTTTATTATTTAAATGAATGTGCTGCATAGGTTTTATGAATTCAAAATTAGATTTTTACATAAATTATTGATCGTTCCTTTTATCTATTTGAAATTTGGCCACAATGACTTCTTTTTTTTTAAAGTCCTTTTTTATGTAAGAGTTTTGATATTCACCTGAGTCATGATGTATATCTTCGTCGGTCTGTATGGTGGTACGTCACCATTGATGGAAAATTCCGACCCGCGCTCCTTCATCTTGTCAACGTCGGATAACTCTCTAACAAACGGCACGGCGTTTCTCAAGTTCTCCTCCTTAGCTCCCCTGACTTCCATCTCCATTTTGTATTTATTTGCGCTTCCCAAACTGATCTGTCTCAACTGCTGAAAGTGCAATCGGACACTTTCAAAATTGTTTTCTTCGTCGTCTTCTTCTTCCTCTTCGTATTCGTCTTCCTCGCAATAGTACTGGTCTTCTTGTCCCTGTTCCCCGTTCTCGTCGAAATTTTTATTATCGTCTTGACCGATGCTTTGAAGGTTTCCACACTCGGTGGCTATGCTCGTACTGGTTGTGCTCGTTGAAAGGGTGGCTCGCGATGGTACGCGAGCGTAACCGCGGCCGGGATTTCCCACTGGTCTCGGGCGTCGGTCTACGCCACCGCGCGCTTTCTTTTCGCTTCCGGCCTGAAAAAAAAACAAAATATTGAAATGTATGAAAACGGCTTGACCTCTATCGCGTTTTCTTTAGGTGAAAGGAAAATTGCTTTTCTCGATTACGTTTTTCGGCCGATTCATATAGGTAAAGCGAAGGATCCCGCAGCGAAATCTACATAAGAATTATACGTAACGTCTTCGATGCTTTTTTGTCTCGTTTTAAGAAAAATAAGTGTGTAAGTGGCATTCATAATATATCTCAATTTTTGTAATTTGGTTGCTATCCTAATTATTATTGAATATATTATTGATAGGCTAATTATAGAGTACAGTAACACTACAGAGTAAACTTCCAGTTTTTCAGTTTTATTTAATGTCTAAACTATTTCATTTGCTTAAAAAACTAAGGGATATTACATATCACAGAATATTTCCTCCCACACTTCCGATCCTAAAAATGGATCGTAATACGAACAATTAGTTAACCTCTAGTTCTGTCCTAGCCCTATCCTTCTATCTATACTCTCTTTTGAGCAACTGAGTAACAAGCAGTTCCCGTTAAGATACCTCTATTAAGAGTCCATATCCTTCACACTGCGAGCGGATATGGTTTAATAAAAAAGACAAATCGATCAAGCTGTTTTCCACTTTATATTACAAACACAAAGTAAAAGTGTCCGGAAGTAGTCGTTGAATCTAAAACTTTTCATAAATTTTGACTGCAATAATTGTTAATTGATTAAATTTAAATGGCAGCAATATTATTATTATTCGCCAGTTAATGGGATCTCTAAGAAAGCTGTTTGTCTATTATGTTTGGATAATTGATAACTATTCGATAACATGCTGCAATGACGATGAAGTAAAGTAAATTAAAATGTTATCAAACGTCATTTCGTTATAATATTAGTTTCTATTACATTCAAGTTGTTCCATGATTTGTCTATCGTACATTTTTCTTATTTACTAAGTAAACATATAATATTATTATTGAAATAATTTGAGATTTATTATCGGTTTTGTAAATTTGTATACGTCGGAGGAATATTTTTTTTCTATTCCTTATCGAAACTTTAAAGTGATATCCAATCGTCGATTCAGAATAATAAAAAAGATGTTTTTAAGAATCTGTTTAAGATCGTATAATTTGTACTACTAAATTGTATCAACAATGCTTAATAGCAAATGCATTTAATATTATATTAATTTGTTCGAACTGTTACGAATGTCTAAATAAAAGACGAACTGTGTTCCCAGAGAAACTTTAAAACGATTCAGGCATAGTTGATAACCAAATTCTAATGGAAAATTAACGAAATATTATTAGTATTTAATTTTATAATATTTTAAATTAACAGAAACGTGTAATTTAGTTTTCGACATGTAACATGATATACTGTAAACATACTTTGATTTTTTTTATTAAAATCAATATTATTTTACCGATTTTGTGAAGATAATTCAATTCAACATCCCCTTAGAGAAATAATTATTAAGTCATTTATGTTAAATGTCGAAACTGTAGCGAGCTTTCGTTCGTTTTTTTTATATCGTCGTTGTTCTGGAAGAAGACAGTAACTGAAAAATACTAGTTTTGAGTAATTGGACTTTGAAGTTTTTCAAATGCTTGAAATGCTATACCTTTTTCATTTTTTTTGTTTGTACAAAACTGTTTTTCAGTAAAAGTATAATTTTTAAAAATAAGTGTCTCCTTCCACGCCGCAGAGTTCGAAATAATGAACATTTTGACGATATATTATATGTAAAAAAACTATTTGATTATTATAATTTAAAAAAAAACCTTTTACGTTGAAACTGATTCAAATCACCCAAAAAAGCACTGCACAATCACAGAATAACTCAATTCAATTGTACGCACTTTATACTTGACAACTAGTTACTATAATTAAAACTTCTAATCTTGAGACAATTTTCCACGTTCAATACTCTTCGATCATTGATGTCATTATCGATGCCCCGTCCATATTTATAACTTATCGTCGACCATGGAGAGGTCACTTTCGTAATGACAACATGGCTGCCGCAAATAAAGCAAAACAATAAGTTGTGTTTACAAACGCCTAGATGCTTTGACATCGGTCCGGGGTGATGCGCCCAGCGATAACCCTAATTGTCTTGACCCAGTGTTTGAGGAGCGCAGGATTTTGCGAGACGACGGGACACGACACGCGAATTATTGCACCAATCAATTTTTACTTCAAAAGCCTCATTGATCAGATACTGACGATACTGAAGTCAAATCCCACAAATTTTCATATTTTATTTTTCAATTTGTGTGTACATCTCACTTCCAATTTTAACGGTGTTCGATTTACACGGTCAAATAAACGATATTTTGGTTTTACCGGTTAATAATACGATTATAAAATTAATTTTATTTACCCATTATTAACGAAGAAAAAATAGTTACACAATTTTATAAAAGAAGAAATCGGTTATAGTAGTTATGATTTACGACAAATAAAAAGAAAGCAAATGTTTTCTTATAGGTAATTAAGTGATGTGTAATACGAATAAAAAAAAACTTGAAAATTTTTTTTCAATTTTGCATACCTTAGATGTATTATATTTTATTCGTTGAGTTTTATGTATCATTCATGTACCACTTTGTGAAGTTTATAAATAATAAGTTAAAATCATATTTTTTTCAAACCCATAGTCTATTTTATAAACAAACAATAGATTTATTTACACGGAGTTTTTGAGGAACTTATCTATCGCGTAAATCGAGGGATAAGGGTCTTTCCCTTTAATATCATAATTTTGAATGAATGAGATTGTGTCACAAGTCACAACATTATCTTCTAACAAAAATCATATGAAAACGCAGGGTTAGTTTATTGCCTTGTTTATTGACTAATATGTCCAACTACCTTTATCATTATTTTATGCAGCTATTCAAAAGTAGTCTAAATGTTAAACATATTACTTAGATATGAAATAATAAATTAATCTAAGTGTAATATATTTCTCGAAACTATTATTTTATCATTACCACTGTACAGTCAATCTGGGTAACTTTAGCCCAGTTCTGAGGGTTTTTGTATTTTTATGGTTCGCCATTGCATTTATGTGTGGTATTGTTATACTTAGAAATTAACTAATGTCTTAAGATAAAATTTAATTAACATAAATAGATTTATTATTATAATTGATATATAAATATTGATAAAACAAGGAGGGAAAAATTTTCATCCAATTCGGGTAACGTTAGCCCACGATACAAATAATCATTGCAATTACTATACATTCAGTGACTTTATAGTCTTTCTCAACTTTTCTTTATGCTTTTATATATTCAGTGCATAATTGAGATGGTATAAAATATACAGCATTTGTTTTACAGATTAGTAATAAATATTGAAAATATGGCTAATCTAATTTATTTCAAGAAACGTTTTTAAATTGTGTTTTATCATTCCAAGCTTACAAATTTAACATTAAAACAAAATATGTTGTACACACGGAGTTACTCAATACCTTTGCTTAACTAAATATTCAGTTGGCATTAGTATTATCATGGTTTTATAACAGTACCTTTTCCATGTAGTGGGCCAATCTTAGACCGTTGGGAAAACTTACCCAGATCGATGGCGTATGTTTTTGGATGAATCTTTCAAAAAGTTTAAACGATTTTTACAATCGGTAATATTTTTGCCGCGTACATTGACATTAGTAATTTCAACGACTACTGTCTCGAATAGTATATTTTTTAACGCTTTACACTGCTTATCAATCATTTAAAAAAGAATCTAACAAAAAAGTCATTGGAGTCTTCAAAAATACCACGAATCTTGACATCGACTCAGCAGCCCTGTTGTATTGTATAAAATATGCTGTACTGCATTTAAATCTGTTACTCACTGTGTCATTTTCATGTCAAATTGCGTATAGCCTAATTTTCATTTTTCTCTGATCGCACGTCATCTAATGACTTTTGGTTAATGCTGCTATATACTGACGTATCTAAATACTTAGTCATTTTCTGAAAATGTGTTATCACGTGTATTTTAAATGTAATTTGTACCAATTACTTAAAATCGGATTTCTGTTATATGATGTCATGTATCAAAAAAAGAAATGATGGCCTCATGATAAATCAGTTTAGATTGGACGACTATGTTTATTATCGCATGTATGCTATGCTACGACGCCTCCCATAAAAAACTTTTTTGTCCGCCCCTCCCTACATTTATTTTAAATTGATATAATAATATAGACACGTTTTAAATATTAAAAAAAAAGATTATGCCATAACATATACGTACATGCAGTGGTCTAGCTAGGGGTTTTGCCGCCCCCCCCCCACCATTTTTCCTCCAAAAATGATTTAATATTTACAATAGTGCCGTTATCTTTAAAATTACTTACTATTTATTTTTAATTATCAACCATCACGTTACAGAAAATTGCGACGCAGGCGCAAAATTTTTATATATCAACATAATTTCTTGAAAAACATGTACGATATTTTTACAATTTGTCATTTACAAATGTTATATGTAATATTAATAAAGTCCCGCAGACTTGTTCTTGAAATATGTAAGATAAATAAGATATTGAAATATGTCTTTAAAATAATATTTATCGCCTCCAAGAGTATATTTTTCTAATGAGTAAAATAAGCATTCATTCACTGAATTTTTACTGTTATATTACGATATGAAGTTTTATTGATTTGTAGATATATTGGTATGAAAATAATATTACAAAATCTTGGTGCCTCCCTTGGCAATAGCCCGTGCCCCACCCCCTCCCCGGTTGGAAACCACTGTATTAGGAAGAATGAAGAATCTGTTGAAAAATTCAGCTATTTGAAAAAGCTTTATTTTAATTCAATAAAAGACTACCAACGTGCGGGCTAAGAGAGTTTTTGGTAGAAACCAATACATTGTTACTCTATTCTGTTGAGCTTTTTTTTTTAAATTGGTGGAATATTTTATTTAAAAAATCATAAATGAAAACACAGTTCAATATTTGTTTTATACAATTAACATGACTCATGTATCTTTCAGCAGACATTTACGGTAACAAAATATAACTGACAAGGTTAATATAGCACTATTTAGTTTAAAAATAATTATTTTATATATTTGATAGCTATTTCGGCATCATGCCATCGTCAAAATATACGCTTATTATAATAGAATATAACTCAATAAATTATAACTGAGGAAACGTATGATACTGCAAAAACTGTTTCTAATGAATAATGACATTTAATTTTAACGTGATACAAAAAATTGAAAAAAACTGTTAACAGTATAATTTAAAAAATTCGGAAATTCCTGCCAAAAATTTGAAACACGCATGACTTGTGGAATTACAGTATGTAAGAATAGCGTTAAACCGTAGCGCGTAAAAAACAGACCGGTTTCACCCAACTTTTTAGTTGGAAAAGAACCGCAAAAAGTAATAATTTTGTAGCCTGATTTTCATTTGAAGAAACCATATAAGTTGGACTTTTCATAAAGAGAAACCCATTGTGATTTTATGCGATTAATCTGTACATTGCTACGAATTAAAGATAAAGCTGATTTCGAGTTTTTCATCAGACTTGTTTGTAGTTTAGTTTATCAATAAAGTAAATGAATATTTGTATCTAGTCACGTTTAAATGCTTTCAAAGATTATAAAATAAACATTGATCAAGGTTAGATGATTCTAAAGTCAAGTTTAATTATTCAAGGGAATTAATTTATTGTATCGCGAAAATATTCTTCTTGATTTCCTATGTTATTATATAACATCAGTGATGGCATTCCATATTAAATTATATTATTCTGAAGTATTGTATTAATTATCATTATCGAGATGATAATTCAAATCAATTAGGGATACTTAAAAAACCAATCAACTAACAAAAGTAGTACTCTGACAGTCGTCGAAAGTAATTAAGAAATTTAATAATTAAAAATCGGGTTATTTATGACGTGAGAAATGTGTCAGAAGATCATTAAGTAAATCCCCAGAATAGTATGTTTTTGCTTACATAATGGCTTTCCAACTCGTAATATAAAATTCTTGTATGCTTGTTTTTAAATAAGACAGGTTTTAATTTAAGATATTGACTGAAGGTGTTTGATGGAATTTCAATATCCTATACATAAACTAAGTGACGTACATGGAAATGTACAAAATTTGAACAATTCAAATTTAAGACAGGTTTTGTTATAGTCTAACGAAAGCAGTATTTTTTAAATTCATTTGGGGCTTTCCGTTTATGACCTTATCCCCTTAGGAGGCTCTAAATTAACGTATTAATTTATCGCAGAGGAGCTTGGAAAGCGTTTGTAGAAAATTTGAATACACAAAGCCAACAAAATAAATTATTATTATTTCTGAGGATAAAATATTTCACGATAATATTACTACAATGTAAAATATGATTTTTAGCAGGTAGTTCATATTACAAGATTAAAAAAATAAAACTTATACGAAAATTGATATTCAAACAAAATATTTAAAAAAATAATAAACAAAATTAAATGCGAAAACGTCTGCCAACCATAACAAATACAATACTGATTACAAAATTATCATTCGATTATTTTAAACTCATCATTAAACTCTTTACGTGTTCTATGAAGTATAAAGTAGAAGTTGATTGAATTGACATTCACTTGTTAGAACTCCATTATAATAGGATAAAATATCAAAGTATTCAGATCTACAATTTTGTATTCGTTAGTTGATAACTATTTCGACTTCACGCCATAGTTTGACGATAGCGTGAAGCCGAAATAGCTATCAACTAAATAATACGATTTTATAAAACTGAATACTTTTATATTTTATCCTATTAAGAAGTAGAAGCGTTGATTTCAAAAGCATTATAATTGTTTTGTTGGTAACCATTTATTTGGTAATCCCGCTATCTCTATTTGTTTATATGAAATATATTACCTGAAATAAGCAATCATTAAAATAAATGAATTAGAATTTAACTTACTTTTGAATTAAATATTCTCCTTTTCAGAGTCATAGTTGACTACGTCTGTAATCATGAAAATAATTATTTCACGAGTAAACAGAGTGTCATCTGCAATATTCCTTTTTAGACTACTTTTTATAAATATAGGTTATCTACTAGGTCAATGCAAGTATATCGTAGGTTTGGTACTGTGTACAAAAACATAGGGAATTTAAAATTCCCGAAGATGCTTATGGTTTTACAATAATTATGTCATTTATAAGGATAAGTATTTTTATAATAAATATCCTTTAACATCTAGATCAGCCTTTCTTAAATATAAGTTAGTTCGACCTGGTCACATACTTTATACTACTTCTACATGTTTATATGATCAGGACCGGTTTTGCTCATCGCGAACGTTATCAATTGATAAAAATAGAATTTGTTAATCTGGCATCTATCAGCGAAAATTTTTCTCGTAAATCGAAAAAATCCTAAATAAATATCGGTTCGGTTCCGGTTTTCTTTCCGGTGGTTTAACGGTTTTTTATGGTTTTCAGCTTTCGGTTCGGTTCCGGTTCGGGTGGGTGGGTCCCTGATATTTTATTGGTTGAATGATGTATTATATTATTCAAATGTGCAATGCTTGTGGTTCCATAAAAAGCAGCCTCGAAGTACTGATAAAAATAAATGTGATTTTTAATATATAGTAATATTGAATATATTTTCATCGAAAATCTTATTTGCATTGAATACATTAGATCAATTTTATTATTTTTGCTGCGACATCTGTTGATGAGCTCGTATACTATTCTGTAACTAACTTAGGAAATGGACACCATAGACCCAAACCGGAATCGAACCGAAAACCGGAAAAAAACTCTTGTTTGCCGGAACAAAAACCGTTGTTTATTTCAGTTTTTTCAGAAGTTTAGTTAAATGATAAGATACATTATTATTATTATCTATCTCAAATAAAGTTGATTTACTAAAATGAAAACATAAGGTGTCACTTAAAATGAGCAACCTTCGTTGAATTGCAAGTCGCATTCAAAGTTGCTATATTTCATACTAAATGTTCGCCAGATGAATACATATGTCTAAAACAGTGTTTCTCAACGTAGGATTATTTGAATTTCGGATTCATACCAGCTACTCTTGATTTTCGTTTACGATTTTGTCTGTTATGCGAACAATGAACCAACGAATCTATGGAAAAGGGTCGTCTTGAATGGCATTTAAAGACGAAACATAGCACATGTGTGAACTATGACTTTAACCAATTTAAGAATATAAACGAGAAATTTGAAAAAAATCAACAATAATTTCATTGCTCGCTGGACGATATGCTAACAAAAATCGTACTCTTGAAGCTAGTTATCATATTATCACTTTGCGTAAACCTCTTTACAGCACACATTAAGATCAAGGATCGCACTAATTTGCATTAGTTAAATAAATTGAAGTCAAAATAAAAATAGTGATGACTGTGTATTTTTTATTTGAAGCAGCCATAAATTTATTTTCAGAACTTTTCATCTATAAAATTATGATATGGGGGGGGCGTGAAGCTTTTTGAAGCGATGATGTGGAGCATGGCACAAATAAGGTTGAGAAACTATGATTATACATTTTAAATAAAACTCACCATTTCTGTTGACATCTGTTTCAGCATATCCATAATTTTCGCCATTTTTGACGAAGTGATACTGTTAAAACTCATTTTGAAAAATAAGCAATATTTTACACTATCTTTAAATGTCTGATTTTACTGCTTTAAAATGTATTATTTTTCATTCAATTGTGTGAACTATACACGATTTATTTGACGTATTTTATTACCCTCAGGGTACGTGAAAATGGTAATATATGTGAAAAATTCTCTTACTAATTTTATTATACACACTCAACTGTAAATGAATTTTTAAAGCCAGATTAAATTAACAGTATTGTTCGTATCTTAATTATTTAAAAAAAATATTTTAACACTAAATATATATTTTGCTGGTCACACAAATAGCTACTAAATTAGCCAAAAATTTGATTTATCTTTTGTTTTAATAGTAACACTGTCACTATTTTCTTTACTTCGTAACTTTTAAACTTCCTTCGTTTCGAAATTTGAAAATTAAGCATTTGCGCGTTATCAAAGGACGTCCACTTTGGTGGATTGTGGTTCGTGTTGTGGTGTGCAGATAACGTTTATATATGTAAACTCCCCGCCCCTTTCGCCCCGCTCAGCATGGGTCTCCAAACTACGGCCCGCGAGCATCGCCAATTTGGCCCGCGGCAGCGAGCCGGACCACCCGGCATCCGGCCCGCCATAGATTTTTCACGCAGATAAGTAGTGCCGAAAGCAAGAAAATTTATGCAACTGTTGATTCAAATTTTTGTCGAAAGGACTTAATATGAGTGTATAAATCAGCCAGAACTTGGCTTTCTCATTGTCAGCTATCGGTCATATTTGCCGCAATGAAATGTCCTTGACACTGGCCCTTATTTACCAACCGAAATTTGCGCGTTATTCAAAAATACATTATGTTGGTATAATGAGCTAGCTAAGTCCTGGCCCTTGGGACTTAGTGGAAGAGTCATTGTGGCCTTTAGACTAAAAAGTTTGGAGACCCCTTGGTATTGAAGTAAAGAGGGCTAATTGCATCAAGGGTAGGTTACAACATTCGATGTAAAAATATCACTATTTATGAATTAATCACAATTTATTATATGTATCACATACAAATATTGCCTACTTTTAAATACAAAATCTCCTATATACTAAACGTTAGAGAAGATGTATAATAGAATATTTTGTTTCAAATATTTGAAAATTATTTTTATAAACACTAGTATTTTAATTCCATTTAAATAAAAGTAAATTTGTGCAAATAAATTGTTTTATCTCTATCTAATATATAACAATCAAAGTGGGTTTGTTCGTATATTATGCACTGTCATACCGTTCATCCGATTCCGATAAAACTTTGGCAAGTTATTGCTTGCACTTGCGCGGAGAACTTATGCATAGTAAAATTAGGCCCGGCCCAGCCCGAGTCCGATTCTAAACATTTAATTTTTAACTTACAGTATGTCTTAATATATATATAAATCAAGCTCACAATCCAGATATATCTGAAATCTAAACAAAATCTAAAATAAACACTCAAATTCGTACAAATAGCAACATCTCGGAAAACCTGATCTACTCGTGTAAGCACTAGACAGAAAACGAAAAACATTGTGTGTCCAAAAGCACTTCAATAAACAGAATTAAAACACAAACACTTTCTTTCTTTGAGTGGTATTGCAACGCATGCCGGGTACTCACTAGTAATATATAAAATATTTCAATTAAGAAAAAGAGATTAGGTTAAAGGAATTTCAATATCATATTTGAATAATTCACATTATCTATACTTTCCGTATTTAGTCTTTCGGTATTATCATCCTTGAAAATTTGCATATCATTATTTTTTACGACTAGCCGTTTTAAAGAGTTTTTATGAGCAGGCTGCTGATAATTTCAAAAATGAAATAATCTTATTGTAATGAACGAATTTGTTAGAGAATTGAAAGTAAATATATCATTTTTAATGTGTTTAATACGATGAACGGAAAAAAACCGTACATGGAAAAAACCGCACACAGAGCAGAAAAAGAAGTATTCACATTTAAACTGCTTCCAATATTTTCCCGACTTTTTTAGCTTGAAAAAATGTTGAAGTTAGATTTTAGACGTTGACGGTGGATAGGTTCGGTGAAATTTTGAATTTTTGTTTGAAAGTGTTGAGACATTTATATAGGTTATTATTCGTACCCAGTAAGACATGTGTCATAAAGTGGTATACTAAGAAAAAGGTATGTTTGTGATCAACAATCCATAATTTGGGATTCGTTGAAGTAGCAAATGGTCAGTAGACTAAAATAATACGACGAGTAGTTTTTCTGCTCTGTGTGCGGTTTTTTCCATGTACGTTTTTTTCCATGTACGTTTTTTCCTTATCCGCATTTTCCATGTGCGGTTTTTTTCTAGAACCGCTTCATACAGATTGTAGAGCGCAGATTGCTGATTTTGAAAAATGTCGTAAACCAAAACTAAACGATGGAAATTGCATCATCTATCGAATAAATGATTTTTTTACCATGTCCGCTTGCAGTGTGGACCAAATGTTCTCATAATGGTGTTATATCAACATAAGTTTTTCTATGAATACTGCTTGTTACTCAGTTGCTCAACGTCTGTTTTCGAAGAGAGTAGGAATGAAATGATAGTAGTGGTCAGCTAATCACTCTCGCTACACACTCTCGGGAGAGAATTCTTTACACAAACATCCATTCCATTTGATTGAAGAATCAATTTATAAAACTGTCTGGAATTTGAACCCAACGACCTTGGCCACTCTACCACGTATGCAACGGGATGAAAAATATTTAATTGTCAACTTACTAATGTTTTAAAAGATTTTCTCTACGGGCAAGCAGTTCTTGTATGCGTAGCATTAAAGTACAGTCTGGACTAGGAATTTCAACTCGAATATTCAAATATTTAATATCTTTTTTAACTATTCCATATTATAGTATTTCTACAACTATTTAAATAGTATTCGTAATAATTTTTGATGCAATATTTTACAAAATCGATGAAAGATCACATCACAATTTCTCCTCATAAGATCAATAATGAATACTCCAAGCTGTGGTTTTTTTTGCCTTCACCCAACTCTGGCGCTTTCAATATCTTATCATAATACTTGAATTTGACTAAAAAAACTCGGGCTAAAAACCTTTTCAGCATGCCGTCATTTCAGTAATTGAAGAAATATCGTTGTAGTAATCCGACGCATCTGCAAATTTTAAATATTGTAATGCCATGGAAAGGTATTGAAATGTGTTTTTTTTTATATAATGTTATGTTATTAATTATGGAAATCGATTTTTTAATATCATTTTCATACTTCAGAAACTATTCGAATAGTTTCAGTTTTACTATTCGGTATTCGAATAATTGATAATGACGTATAGTTGAAATCTCTAGTCTGGACGCAATCGCAAAATGTCTTCTAATTAAGGTATGTATTTAATTTATTTTATATGTCAGGTTTCGTGGTAAAGTCGGTGCCTATCGGTAAAAAATAATTTATCAGATTTTCGGTTAAATTATTTGATTTTTAAGAATTAAAAAAAAATATATGCTTTAGCCATTTTGTCGGTTACTCAGTAACTTATTGACACTTTGTAAAAAAGGAAGAGCAATAAATAAGCTTTTGCTCGTTTGAAAAATGTTCAGCAAACATCTGGTGTTGTTTATGTTGCATACATATTACCCAGCTCAATAAGAGCCGAAGGCAACAATTTTCTTTCTTTATCTTGACCGTTTTTTTTTTCCTACCTTTACTTTCCTATTGAAACTATTATTATCTTGACCGAGTATAATGGATGGTTTTGTAAAGCCTATAGAGATGGTATTTTTTTCTTGTTGTATTCCTTAATTTAAATAACTTCATGTTTTGTTTAAGTAACAAAATTCATGGTGTTTTATTATATATGATATTTATGTAAATAATGAATTCATTGCCCCTGTTATATTATCAGAGGTTGACAACCATGCTCAGGAAATTGTTTTCGTTGAAATTGTTAAAATTGAAAAATATGCTCATGAATTATATTAAAAAATAGATGTCGTCAGACCGGTTTGAGAAACAATTTCCCAATATAAATAATTATCCTTTTTTACAATAACAATTGATTATGAAATTTTCAATTATGAAATTGGCTCATTAAATAGAATAGTTTTCCGGTAAAATGCAGTGTCATTAAAATGTATTTTTGTCACAAATATTAATTTAGGCATTAAGACTAGTCGCCGTTGTTGTTCGACATTTAAAATGTAACCACTATTTTAATCCAAGTATCCTGTAAGAAAAAATAGAATATTGTAAATTCAAAGTCTTTCAATAACTCCACCAAAAATTTCAATTAAGGAATCACCCAAATTTTTTTCAAAACGACAAAAAATATTTTCGAATGTGAAAATTTAATAAAATAGTCTTTGTCCTCATTTCAAATTTAATTATTTAGAGACAGGGGTGTCCAAACTTTTTTTCCTAAGGGCCACACTGACTACTCCACCAAGTCCCAAAGGCCATGAACTAGCTAGCTAATCATAATAATGTACTGTAGTTTTGAATTACAGGAAATTTCATTGCGGCGGAGATAGCCGACAATGATAAAACCAGCTTCTGCCTGATTTATACACTCATATTAAGTACTTCCGACAAAAAAATTGTTTGATCAGTTGCATAAATTTGCTTGTGGCTTTTTTCTGTGTGAAAAATCTATGGCGGGCCTGATTGGTGGTGCTTGCGGGCCGTAGTTTGGAGACCCCTAATTTGGAACATGGCAAGTTGAGCTGAACAATTAATAAGTGTATGGTTATCGGCGTTGGGTTTGTTATTGATTGATATATTTTTTTGGATAGTTTTTGAAAGGAAATTTAAAAAACTTTATCATTTATGATTAAATAAATATTGTAATTTTTATATGGATCAATTATACAAACATCGAGACGTATGTTAGAAATGAATTTCTTGCAGAAAATAGTAATATGAAATAAGTATCGTACAATAAAAAGTTTTTTTGATCATCTTAAAAAGTGTAAACTGAACGATATGGATCATTGAGATATATTTTAAAAATATGAATTCCACAAATTCGATTAATTGAGATCAAGGCCGGCTTTAAAAAATTTTTTTTTTGATCCAACAAGATTTTCTAACCGCTCTTGTTTTACGGTAATTCTCCAGGCTTAGGTCTTCTGTCTTATTGGTTGCACGGTGAAGGTTTCAATTTCCCAAATGAAAAATCATATTGCTCATGGATTTGTAGGTTTGCAAAGTTATGATTTTCATTTCCATCCACACTGACCATTAAAACTTAAAGAGTTCAATTAACTGACCATTATAAAATTCCCTTCTATCCCCATAGTTGTATTGTTACTGACTCTCTTAAAAAAGGTACAATCTATATCTTTATACATAAAAATGAACGTTTGTTTGTTCTTTATGCGTTCCTATACCATTCATCTGATTTCGATGAAACTTTGGTGAGTTGTGCTCATACCCGTAAAGGTTTCTGAAAAAAAGTCTAAAAAAAATCAAATACATACAAACAGCGACATCTCGGAAAACCTTCTAATTTATTCGTGTAAGCACTTCAATAAACAGAACTAAAAACACAAACACTTTCTTTTTTAGAGTTGCATTGCAACGCATGCCGGGTACTCGCTAGTATTTGATTAATACAATCTATATTTCATTATATTTATTTCGTCATATCAGTCATTTGTATAACAATACTGCATCGTCATTATCCCACATATCTTATCATTTTCATCAATGCACCACTGGTTTTCTTTACGTTAATATGTTTTGATGATAAAATATTTCCATGCAGTTTTTTTATGATAGTATATTATATAGTGTCATATTCAGTTCCATGGAATTTTCCAGAAATCAATAATAGATTATCTATACGCATTTAGTAGTGATTGCATTATAAAAACGATTTCCTTAATGCTTCTTGTACTATTGCAGGTTCTCAATCATAATCAATCATCCATTTTTTTGTATTGTGAACTCAACCGAAATCCGGATTATCCGTTATTTTTTTCGAAACGAAAACCGAAACCGAACTGGTATTTTTTCGGTTTTCGTTTAAATGTTCAAACACGCGCAAAGAAATCATTCACAATTATGTGGAGCATCACGATATAATTCCCATAATTTTTAATATATTAATTAAACAAATTATGACTAAGGCCGTGCGGTGCAGCGTAACCATTTTTTCGCGCTTCGTAATTTTAGGAACTTAGCCGAATCCCCTGGATTTCGTTACGGTTTCGTTCTTTTCGCAATCTTTTACTTTTTTATATTCCGAAGAATTGGCTATCGTGCTTAGTACTGGGCCAATCGCAAATCGCTGATTTATCAAAATTAAAATTCGTATCTGAAACTATTCGTAGTTTTATCGTCAAACGACATACTAAAATTCATCTACATTTAACATGCTGTTTTAATTATTAATCGTGACCTTTCGCTAAATGGAAATGACGCTCAACGTTGACTTTGATTTAAAAATCTCATCTAGAATGCGCAAATAGTGTCAACCTCTATTGTTTGTCAAATCAATCTTGCCCAAGTGCAAACAGGCGCACCATATTGCTTGATGCACTATTAACCCTTGCTATATAAGCGTATTTTGTTACCTATAATATAAATCTGAACATATTCGAGTTCTTTGTGTACACGTTATTTGTGACGACTAAATAAAGCTTGACGCACCCCAGTTTTGCAGTGGGCCCAAAACCATGCCTTGAGTCGTCTTTAATTGTTTCATTCATTTTTGTAAAGCCTTGACAATAATATTATTTCATTTAACTTCATGTATCTTAATCCGCGTAGTAATAATAAAATCACTTTACGTGGTCGTTTGAAATCGGTCTACCGCCCCAGGCAAATTGTCACCCTAGCCTGACGGTCACGTATCTACTAGTATCGATCAAAAGCTTTTTAAAAAAAAAAAAAAAACCATTTTTTTATTTTTCTCATTTCTCTCATTAATTGAGTGTCCATCGCATCGCTAACATCTCTTGTTTTGTCTGCCGTCTGCTAAGGGTGAGGGGTGAAACGCTTCACTCATCCGTCTGATCGGTCTATTGTTTGCTTGCCAATTGATACGTTGCCATTTAAATTTGGTTTTTGTATAGCGTGTCTTAACTTGAAAACTGTGAATAATTGTAACTTCTTTGTATTGTAAACTAACCAACTGTATTTGAAAAGATACCCAAAACTTCTTTTTTGAGAATTCTCCTGGAATGTGGGATCTTATCATCGTGCGACCCTGGCAGAAGGGCTCGTTCCAGACTTATATATACCAGTGTTTTGATCTTAAAGAAAACTCCAAACCAGACAAACGTCGTCGACGTACAATTTAATTTTTACAAATGCTATTTTATACAATAAATTCAAATTCTTCCGGCGTATAAATTATATATCTGTGCTTACGTCAATAAATTTAATCAGATATAAGAAGAATGAAGAAGTGTTTATTTTTATGCACAGTAGTAAAGCGACCGTTCATAAAAGGTATATTAAGTATGGTATACATTCGTCAGATTTCTCTATTCAATCTTCACTCGAAAATCTTCTTTCCTACATAGATACAACATTAATTGTTTTTGTTATACATAAAAAAATAATTAATCAGAAATTCTTCTCCCTAAACGCCATTTTTATGCAATAGTGATATTTTTATCTACAACTGATTTGTATATTTATTTCGAAGCTAGTGCATCAAATTATCTAGTGGCAGTACCACCTATCAATATTCGTTAAATGCCCTTCAAGAAGGAGAGACAGAGAGAAAGAGCGTGTGTGTGCTATAATGTGTTGTGATGAGTTGTAAATTACAGATACACCCAAACATATATATATATATATATCTTTATTTATTGTATAAATTCCCCATTTCTCAATTTACTTTTATAGTAATACTGCATCATATTACATGCTAATCTTGCCATGTGTCGAAAAAAGTATTCAGTAATATTGTTAATTGTTAATATAAAATTAAAATTGATAACTTAGTTATTCCACTTGGTTTATCACTAACGTGACGCGTTTCGCCTCTTTAAGAAGCATCTTCAGACTAACCTTATCGCAAAGTTATTTATTTCTAAGGTAAACAATGATTCTAATTCTTACATTAAAATAAAGGGTGGGGATGGGTAATCTGAAGATGCTTCTTATAGAGGCGAAACGCGCCACGTTAGTGATAAATCAAGTGGAATAACTAAGCTATCAATTTTAATTTTATATTAAAAATGAACTTCCGCAATATTACCGCCGAATCCATAGAAACAATTGTTAATAGTTATTTTGGTATCATACCATCATCAGATTGATGCCGAAATAGCTATCTATATGGCATAATTATTTTGGAACTAAATACACATATCACTTGATTCACACTATTTTTATCTTAAGCGTATTGGTACATAGTAAATAATATCATATTCATAAAAAATATCTTATTGTTTTGGAAAGCAATCTTTCAATTAGGACACAAATTACAGTCTCGATTTAATACGATTTGAATTACACGAGGATTTTTGAAAATTTTATCTACCGCGTAAATCAAAAGCTAGGCGTACTTTATTTTATTATAATGGAGATCTACCAAATTCATGCTAATTCAAAATAGTATCATTTAAATATTACGTTCTATTTGCAATCATCCTTTTTCATGGCGCCCGCCATTAAGGGGTTTTAAATTCATTATTTACGACCAAGAGATGCGTCCTTCGTATGTCCGACGTGTAATTGCACACGTCAAAATAGTTACTATTACCGCAGCAGTGTTTGGCGGGAGAAGTATTAACAACGTATTATCGGAAAAAACTACGCCATGAGATTGATTTTTAAATTAAACGAACAGTATTTTCACGGTCGCTCGCTCAAAGTAATGGACTTTTCGTCATCCTACGTTATGTATTTTGATGTCAAAATAACTGATAGCTGTTGTGGGATAATGTGGAATAATTTAATGCAGTTTTATGTAGCGTGTAGTCCATAGAAGCAATACTGATTTTACTATCCTGGCTATGCGATTATAATTGCATTAAACCAAACCACCTTGTAAAACATCATAGACATTATAAACAAAAATATTTCTACGCACTACTATATAACGCATTGTACATTGTCTTTCTACACACATACTAATCAATATAATACACACAGAATTGGGGGCTTTTATATGCATTCAATTAATAATATAAGCCGAAATTTACAATTATTAATATTCATTTCAAATTCGTGGTATTCAATTCGTCGTTTTTAAGGCACCCCCAATAAAACGAGAAATGTGAGAACGATGGAACAGAGTTCCACTTAATTTGGTTGTAAAACGAGCCAAAAAATACTTTTTTATATTTGAATATCTGTGATATGCACTAAAAACATCTAACCGATGGAACTCAATAGGAAAGAAGTTAACAAATTCAATAAAAATCGTTGTCGATGATATAGTTTTGACGGTGGTGTGATTTCGAAATATCTGTCAAAATTAATTGACAGTTCTTTTAGAATAAAATATTTTACTTTTTTAATATCATTAACATATTTAAAATAACGTTCTTATATTTGTTTAATTTGGCTGTAACACATTAAAACATTCAATTCACGCGAATTACAGGGCTTAATAAAAAAATGAACTCACTTACTTTTGTCATGTGACTTTTAGGATAGATGAAATTTTCGACAACACTTCACGCTTTACTGGCTAGTTTTCAATGCAGTTTATATCTCATAACTATGCGATTTTAAAGGGTGAATTGTTAAACATATTAATCTCATCAAATACGAAATGCATCTCGATCTTATGTCATTAATTATAATACATATTTGTTAAAATCACAACCGTTCTAATACTCTTAGCATGACGTCGATCCTGGCACATGACATTCTGTCACCACGATTATATTATTTAATTAACAATTGTGTAATTATTAAAATGTCGGCAGACAATCTAAACTTTAACATAAAATTAACAATAAATGTCATTATTGTCGTGATGTTTACATAATTTTATTTTAATGAAAGACGCATGTTTGTATAGCAAAAATAACTAATATGTGTATAGAAATAATAATTTCCACCATCAGAAACGTTCGAGACTTAAAATTTTATTTCGCTTGTTATTAATATTGGTACCATCAAAGTTTGCCCATCGGTCTAAAATTGACTAACTACATGGAAAAAGGCGCTGTTATAATACCATGATAATACTAATGCCATATGAATATTTTTTAGTTAACCAAAGGTATTGAGTAGCCCCTGGTGGTAAAAATAAGAATTAATGTTCAACATAATTTCTTTTACTGTTGAATTTGTAAACTGTCAGCATTGAATGATAAAACACATTTTAAAAACTTATCTTAAAATAAATTTGACTAGCCATATTTTCAATTTGTATTACTAATCTGTAAACCAAATGCTGTATATTATGAAAGCATAAAGAAAAGTAGCCAAGACTTTAAAATTACTGAATTTATAATAATTACAGTGATTATTTGTATCGTGGGTCAAAGTTTGCATCCAAACTTTGGCCCACGATACAAATAATCACGTTACCCGATTTGGATGCAAACTTTCTCCCACCTTGTTTGATCTATATATCAATTGTGACAATAAATCTATTTATTTTAATTAAATGTCATCTTAAGACATTAGTACATTTCTATGTAGAACAATACCACACATAAATGTAATGGCGAACCATGAAAACACAAAAACCCTCAGAACTGAGCCAAATTTACCCAGATTGAAAAAGTTACCCTCTACGCAAAGCACGCAAAATTCGCAGTGCTCCACTGCTACGGAAATTCTTTATCTATATCAAAATCTCATAAAACAATTTCAATAAACGTATTTTTTTTCGTTATTTATTTCATCATTAAAAAATATTATGTAGGGCATTTCGTAATACAATTTTTACTCTGTCATCAAATATGTCGAATACTTAAACTAGTGTCAAGCGATCATTTTTCGAATTGAAATTATTACCAAGCAACAATATACAACAATGATGCAATATGCCCGATGCGCAGACAGAGAAAGCGTGTATGTGACCGTAAGTTTTGATCGAATTTTGAAAGGTGACATTGCCACTGGTGTATATATAGCATTACTATTTTGTTTATATAACGACAAGCGAGGTAATAATATACATAATTTATAATGACGTGGCCCTACATGATGTTTTCCCTTTCTCTGATACACGAATTATTTAATATTATTTATATTGCTTTAAAATCGTAAACTATTGCTTTATATACCTTCTGATGTGTAATACATTTGTATACATAGTCCAATGCTCATTTTCCGGGTGAAACCGGCTCTAAAATAATTAAAAATTGAATGCTATCCCACCAATAATTGACAGTAAACGCTTTCAAATGGTTATTATAGTTAGTTTAACATACGCGACGTGATTGTACTATAAGAGAAAAAGCTTAATTCTTAGTAATGTACTATAATACAAAACTATAGGTCTTATAGCTGCGTCTATTGTCTGTTTAATATGCAAATATATTTCAATTAAGAAAACATAACTAAATAAATCCAATTAAAATAAACTCCACGCATTGGCGTAGAACTGTAAATAATAGTTTTTATAAGGCCAGTTAAACGTAATATATTGTATAAGTAATTGTTTAAAAATCCACAATAATTATTAAGTACTTTACTGATGATTATGATTGCCTAATTATAAGGACGTAATGCTCCGATTATTATCTATCAGATTGCAATTTTTTCGGAAACATTATAAATATAGGATACTAATATTGTTCTTAAACTTATTAATTGATTGAATTATAATTAAAATTTACTTTGTTTACCATGTCCGCTCCCAATGTGAAGCATATGAACTCCTAATGGAGTGATCTCAACATAAGCTTTTTCACAAAAACTGTTTGTTGCTCAGTTGTTCAACCCCTCTTTTTCGAAGAGAGTAGGGATAGAACGACACGGCTAGGATATGTATAGAGGTTATCTAATCGCTCTCGCTACGCACCTTTTATGAGATCGGATGGGTCGGAGGGAATTTTAGACATCAAAAAAATCTTTAAAACTTTAATACGTGTGTTAACAATTGTTGAAGCTCTTTCCAGTGGCATCCCCATTGGCAGGCTGTTTCTACACTTTCGAAGAACATATAATTATTCATGTCCATGATTCCTCAAAAAATCATCAGGAACATAAAACTTTCTCAAGAATGGTGGAATTCTCATTTTGGCCTCGTATAGGTCGAAAGAATTATTAAAATATCTATGTATGGGTTGTAATTTCACTGTTATAATCTCAAATTTTGTCGATAAAATTACTGCTTACATTTACACATCACTTCCAAATATTGTAAGGTATTTTCTACGCGTATATTGAACCGAAAATCGATGTGAACATTGGCTAAAGTCGTTACTTGTAAGCATACGTTATGTAAATATATTAATTTCAGTTAGAAAGTTACATTTTACAGATGTAAATACTAAATATATATATTGCATTGAAATACTGTCGTATTATTATATTTAAAGATTTAATACCTCTATTACATTATACTAGTAACCGTACCCGTCATAGATGACGGTATTGAAATTGAAATGCTGAATGTCTAATGTAGCTAGTACGTCGGAACTGTGTATGCATTGTATAACATTTTATTTTATGTACACCGCGAACGCTTACGTCATGAGAAAATTTCATACCTACATGTGATATGTGATAATAATAAAACATCTACAGGTTAGATTGCTTCCTTATCCAATGGGAATTCATTCGAACGCAAATTGAAAAGATGAAATTATCTGAAGCCTTGAAAGTAAGATGTCACTTATTATGATAACATTTTAATATCCGCGACATCTATACACTTATACTATGAAACTTTGCAAGATTCGCTAATTTTAATACTTATTATCTCGGTTTGTAACCAAGAAAGTTGAGTTTCTAATTTCTCCACTTTAGATTAGAAACCTCACTCTAAAAAAATAGCTTCTAAAAAGTAAAATTGGTTAGAAATTCTTATGAAATGTATTTATAGATGATATTAATTAATATGACATCAAAATATCGACAACGCTTCCTTAATTTAGCTTCTAAGTGATACGCTATGAGTCTTCATATAAAGATTCGAGTTTCGTCTACCACATTACAAAATTTCGACCAAATCTTGGACCACTTTGGAGTTTTCTCAAAAACGGGAAAAACTTTCGGGATTTGTTTCGCAACAATTACAGTTGATAGCAAGTTCAAGATCACGTCATCCACCAACAGTAATATGGAACAATGTGCTTTTCTTACCACTATAAAAGAGTTCTCGGATCGGGTCCGGCTACGCCTTCACGGGTTTGAATCCCGGTACGGACAGTTTTATGAATTGATTTTTAAATCGATTTATGTTTGTAGACATAGATTCTGTCTGAAATTACTAGGCTAACTACCTTGCTAATTTCCAAATTTTTACTATGATTTAAACGTTTTTTACACTGCAAAAATCATAAACTTATAATTTTTAATGTACATATACATAATATATATAAAATAAATAAAAAAATGTATAGAATTCTAGTAAATACGACCAGTCTAACTGTTATCAGTAAAACGAAGTTATCCAAGAAATGGTGATGAATATTCGTTTTGACGAAATCAATACTTTGATGAAGTTTTATTTACACAAAAAATCTAAAATATATTTAAGAATAAATGAGTAATAAACCGTATTTGCTTTTAATTATGGCCTATTATGCTTGTAATTTAATTGTGAAATAAATATAATTATTTTTTACAACTCCAAATTTGACGCGTAAGGCAAACTAACATAGATAAATCACGTTCTGCAATAATTCACGGCCTCACATGTAAAATTTACTTTGATCCTGCAAATAGATTTTGTCTTTCCAGAAATAATTTAATAAATATATCAATGGTTTTTTTTAAAATGTTTACCACACTTAATTTAATTTTACTTTTGTGTCGGCACGTCTGTAAGAATTCTTTGTTTCACTATTCATTCCCCAGTCAAAAAAATGGAGATTCGTATTACCCTACAATTGGTCAAATTCATTGTTGTTAAAACTCACTTTTCGAATTTTGATGAACCATTGTTTTTATTCATCTTAATGCTCACCGGATGGAATATGGATGTAGTTTTCTCACACTGATTTATTTTATTTATTAAACATAAATATGACATTTTCGGCTTAACGTTTCTTGCCAAAACATGGATCTACAATGTCTAGAATTACTGTTGATTACATAATAAATATTTTTGTAAAAATTCCCCTTTTGCTTTTAAACATATAAAATAAAAACACAAATTTGTTTCGTTTTTCTCTCAAAAAATCTATATTATAATTAGTCAAAACACAATGTGATTTCCAGACATCCAGAAATCATTTCCCTACCATTATCCTTTTCTTTCTGACAGGTTTCTTGGCAGCAAGCGATGCCTTTTCCGCAATCTGAACATCCACTTCACCGACAGGCGTCATTTTCAACCTTTAGTTCCAACCCTCAGATTGATTTATCACACTGTAACCAACAGTCCGCGCCTTAACCAAATCAGAAACAACAACTGCCTAATGCAAATTAGTCAACACATCTATTCAGGCCATTATTCTAATCTGCATTATCTTATCATAATGCCAATATTATGCATTTTTTTAGAGATAGTGTTAACCAATGTCAATGTAAGTTTTGCAATGCACTTTACGCGTCGAGTTAATTTCGTGATCAACACGTGAACTAATACTTCCATTACCTGGGCATTATAACTTTGTGCAATCACCTTGATTTGTCATAAAAATAAACCTAACTCACGTGTTTTCCGGACTTACTACTTCTCAGTGAATATGAAATATGAGACGATTCACATGTCTTGGATGAGAAAAGGACATCGGGATGTAATTGAACTTAATTGATTTCAAAATATTATCTTTTAAGCAACTGCTACAGTTTATGTAAGTTTTTCATCCATCCGGCAGTGGCTTCTATTTAAAATTTCATAAGTTACAAAGTTCTATTTAAAAAAACATAACTTAGTTCAAAAACATGCTAGTTATATCGAAACACCCTAGGTATGATCCCTTATCTTCAAACATGATATTTTATAGGAGAGCATCTCAAAGGTTCAAAACGCAGTTGTAAAGTAATGTCTGTATTTGTATATTGTGCTATTATTTTAAATAAAGTTTTGCTAAAAAGTTTATAGTTTTTGAAGTATTACAGATACGACATTGAATTTCGGATTTTAGGTAAAGACTTTCGTATAAGTTATGCGTTTATACTTTACGAATGAAGTAGGTATTTTTCCAATGTTTTTTGATGTATACCTATAGAACTGAGTGCGTAGACAACTTACGTGGCACTTACGTGACTATACGTAGACAGTGTCGATATTATGTCGGTTGAATAACTTACTAAGAAAAGGAGCATCAAAGAGTTATTTGCACCCTTCGTAATCGGCACATACAATATATATGTATCATCTAAGAAAAGCAGTATTTACTTTCATTTATAATAGTATAATACGTGAATCTATTTCACATTTGATGGACTTGAGGTGAGCAACACACATTCTAATAGGTGAGCTGATCGTTGTTTTTGTAAAATATGTGACGTCACTTTGACTAATCAACTGTTTAGTGTCACAAAAACACTGTTGTTTATAAAATATAGAAAAATTTAAATCAATAAAAACACAATGATGTCAACAAACATAAAAATGGCGGCTGTCATTTTTTTATCCAGGTATACTTCTTACACCATGGGAAACGCGTCTAAAACTATGTCCTGTGTGAGAGATAGGTTAATAGTTAATAGTGATTATCCGATTTATGATACCTATGTTTTTGAGGCCTATTAAACATTTAATAAACACTTAAATTATACAAATAATATATGTATGATATTTTATATGGATTCGGCGACAGTCTTTTGGAAATTCATTTTTAATTTAACATTTAAATTGATAACTTTGTTATTCCACGTGGTTGTGTTCAATCTCTCCTCTAAGAAGAGAAGTTCTTTGCGTGGAACATCCAAAGGATGAGCAGACCATACAAACAAATGCGCGGCATATTTTTTAGTGTCTTTTGCAAATATCAATAAATGTCATATTTGTTGCTTTACAAAGTTAAAGTTTAATATTATTTATTCATTTACACTCTTAGGTATGTAATTTTTTATTTTTAATTAAATTAACAGTAATGGAGTGCGCGTCAATCCAACATGAATGCACGGGGGTCGCTGAAACCTGTTTCACCTCTTTTAGAAGCATCTTCAGACTGAAGTCAGACAGGCTAAGCCAGAAGATGCTTCTCAAAGAGAGAAAACACGTGTCATCGATAGTAACACAATTGGTAGAATATAACCAATCGATGAAATCGAAAGGATTCTTAGTATTTGTTGATAACATTTTTCAAAAAGAATTACTAACAACATTTTCATCCGGAAGCTAATGCATTAGTATGTAACGATATTTGCATGTTCATATCTTCTTCTTCTCCCCTTTGCTAGAAAAATATTGTAATGCCTATATCAGGGATCGACAATGCGAGGTCTGCGGTCGTTAGTGGACCAAATGCAACACTAAAGCACCAACAATGTGATAGAAAAATGATTGATTGTCATATGCTAGAAGAATTCTTAACTACCAAAATTCGATGTAAAAAATATGTGAAGACATTAAGTCCAAATATCTTTAAAAGCTAACATACTTTATTGCATATTTAAGAACAGACAAATCGGAATACGTGTCTAAGAAGTTACTTGAAGATTAGTAGAGCCAAGTGTCACATGGTACTCGATTTCAAAAAAGTATTGTGTTCATATCAATATATTATATATTTGCTATTTTTAAAAACATGATTTTTTTATGTATATAATTTAGATGAGAACAAAATCTAGATTTAAAAAATGGACCCTAAATCCCACAGTAATACAGTATTTTTTTAAAAATCTTAGTGTGTAAATGTGATAATTGAAAATGAACTGCCTTCACCATCGATTACTTATCCTAGCTTATCGGCACCGTAAAGGAAATGGATCAAATGTTCACAAAAAAAAATGTTAATTTGAAGAGTGTTGAAAGTTACAAGCTTGGTTTTTTGTGTTACCACTTTAGGTGAATATAATATTTATTTTTAAAGTATAGTTAATTACATTTTAAATCATAATATCAATATATTTACCGAGTATTAATATCCATATTAATTAAAGTAATTATGTTACATAAATAAATATCAATAATGTAGCGTTTAATTTCTTTTGCGTTCGTTATCTATAGCAAAAGGTTGCCCACACCTGGTCTAGGTTGTTTACTCATTCATGCGGCATATTTATTTTGTCATTAGTATAAAATTTGCGTTCAATCTTATTGTTATGTGATAATTGATTTGTACGCAGTGCATCCATTATGCATATTGCAAGACAAGTGCATAGCCAAGTCCTACCAGTTTTTCTCTTCAGTAGTTTTAATATCCAACTGAAGAAAATCCTGCTTCACTTGTTATTATATTTGCCCACACATTAGCAAATATTTATATATTTAAATGAATAGTTTTGTTGCTTTTTTATAGTGTAGTTTATTTTCCTGCGACCCAGGATTATTAATATGAACGAGTTGGTCACGTGTATTCTACCAGGAGTAACACGTGAACATTTTCAATTCAGTTAAATATTGCTTACATTGTTCAGTTAAACTTTTGCTAAACATCTAAAAAATATTTTGTTATTTATTGTGTGTGACAGATACTTGCAGGTGTTTGAAATAAAATAATTAATCATTCCAATACACTGTTACAATATTTATTCTAAAAAAATTTGAATCGAAATTGACACAAAATGTATTCGTAATAATTCAACGGATAACTAAATAACATTATAAAATTAAATCTGAAGATGCTTCTTATAGAGGCGAAACGCGCCACGTTAGTGACAAAGCCAGTGGAATAACTAAGCTACCAATTTCAATTTTATATTAAACATGAACTTCCACAAAGTTACCGCCGAATCCATAGAATATAACTAAATAACATTTTCGATAACTCTATCAATCGTCCTATTTAAAAAAAAATGTTTTTTCAGTATAGAGAATATTAGGGCCTAAAGTCGACCGTCTCCAGTGGTCGGCCTTTTGAGATTAAAACTTTCATAATAGTGGATACATTTAAAAAAAACAGTTTTTTAATTTTGTGTAGGTAGTCTTACCACTTGCCAATGTATATCTGCAGTATACTGACCTATATGATGCGATATGCAATTTAAAAAAGCACATTTTTACTTCGCAAGTTTCGACAAATCCATCTTGTATGGAGATCGCTAACAAAATATACTTCATATTGTCATACTTTGCATCATTATTTTTTTTATTGTTCTGTCTATCAGTAAATTATTTCGCGATATTTATGAAGTTTCATAGTGATGGCCGAACACTGGGCAACGAAAGGCAGACCATTTGATTTTCTATTATTTTATGCTTGATACAATAATAACCATTTTATTTTTAGTTGGTTACATTACTTAATCCCTGTTTAATGGAAAAACAGCCAAAAAATATGTATTTATCATTCATTGACTCTAAATCCCGTTTAAAAGTACACCTGTCGCTTAACTGGCGAAATAACCCTATAATAATATGGACTGCTAACTGCTATCATAAGAAAAATACAGCTAACATATTCGTAACAATCAAACATAGACTTTGAATTTAACTATGTGAATATTATTCGTCACAATGTTTTATCAGTTTTTGTTATCGATGTAGTCATGAGTCAAATCACTTAATAAAATTTAAAAATATCTGTACTTGATATTAATATCGCAGATTATATTTCATTGCTCAGAATGTGCCTTTGGTCTCAGCTGTAATTTTACGTATGGTGGCAGAATATATATTGTAATATAAGTTTGAGATCAGCAAGGTCGAAAAAAGTTTACGACAAAATGAAATTTATATTCAATTTCATCGACACTTTTTTTTTTTTCAGCACTCAACATTCTATCGAACGTAGACACGTATGATCCTTATCAACCCGATGTTAAAGTATAGAATGGAAAATATATAGTCAATGTTACGTGTAGCAGTTGACCAATATAGCTATTTATAAAGATATTTTTTATCTTCCATGATATTACTTATTGTCGAGAGACTATTATTATCTTTAACAATCTCAATAGCTTGAAGGACTATGCTATACAGTTATATAATATTACAAACGTCCTCTACTCATTTACAGAAAAATGATAAAATTTTGTTTATAAAACATTTATTTCTTTCTTGCGCCGTGCAAACTCTCCAACTTCAACACAGTATTAGGACGTTTCGATCCTTTAGTAAGACCACCGATTTTAAACTCACATTCCCGTATTTCTTTATAAAAAATTACAAAAAGACACAATTTAATAAAGAGTCCCTTGCAAGAACTGTTTTTTTACTTTATATTATTACCAATAAAATATAACTACGTTGTTTATATAACATTTTAATTTATTCATTATATATATATTAATTACACATTTATATTGAAATTATTACACAATACAATTTATTATTTATATGATAATAATTGTTAATGGTTATTCAATAATTTATAATTTATTTATTTTTCATATTTTTTAATGTAAATATGTATAATATATACGCATAATATTATATTATTTCTTCATCAATTTATTATAATGCTAAGAATCTTAATGTATACATTTTATAATTAGTCACGTTGTAATAGCATGTGTTTATTTATTTTGTCTGTTAAAGATGATTTTAAAAACGGTCGAATACAAGTAATAGTAATCATTATTAAGAATATTTCTCAGGTAAAGATAAGCTGTATTGAATGCAAGGCCAAATTATATGCAACTTTTCCTGGAAAGACATGTTATATATATTCTGAATAAGTTTTCACACAATCTTAATTTCAAGTCAATACCAATATCTTTAAAAAGTAGTATTGTTAGGTCAAATAATATATGAAATATTATAGCATTTAATGTAAATATAAATAAGCATTTAAAAAATAATACGACAATAGTATTATTTACCTTTCAAAAAATGACAGCAAGTATTTCACCAAACAACAAAACTAAGTAAAGCTCTGTTTGAAGCTCCTGGGGTGAAGCTCTTCGTTCTACTAATTTAACTGAGGTTTTCCGTTGGATATATCCGTTTCCTGTTAGTTTACATCCGATTATGATGTCAGAAGGAATCAATATTTAAGTATGTATGATAATTATTTTCTTGCAATTTCTCAGTATGACTCGGACAATTCGTCTCAAAAGAAAAACTAATTCCTTCAACAGTCTATGGCAAAGATGCAGTTGACATCTTAGGTAAAATCTTATTGAACAATAAAGATAGAATAGAATCATTGTCACAGTTCGGAATATACCACCTCTTTTGTGAAGATTTTCAAGCTTTCTATATAGGACAGACAGGTAGAAACTTTAATATTAGATTATGTCTTTTCACCAAGAATTGACAGTTAACACCTTAGAAGTGTTTAATATTAGAGTTAAAGAACATATCAGATGTCTCAAAAGTAATAATTTTTCAGAGTTTGCGAATCATTTAATTGAAAATGATCATACTTTTAATAAAAATAATAACGTAGAAATACTCCATCGTGTAAATAAAAAAGGTATTAAAATGAATAGCTTAGAATTTTTTAGAAATCAATACAACCATTAACAGTAATGGAGGATTAGTAAATAACATTTTAAACAGAACAGGCGGCTCGCCATTATTAAATTTATTCCCTTTGGGTTTTCACATCCAGGTACCAGTAATTTATTTGTTTATAGTGTAACAATGTTTATAGCTTACCCCCTTCCACACGTCCAGTAGAATGTAATAAAACCCACCCCCTTTTAAGAATAAAATCATCGTTTACCTTAGAAGTAAATAACCTTACGAAACGATTAGTCTGAAGAGGCGAAACGCGTCACGTTAGTGATAAACCAAGTAGAATAACTAAGTTATCAATTTTTAATTTAATATTATTAATGGTAGCAAGCATTTGTCTTTAAGTTTCAATGATTATCTTTAAGTCGTGATGTATCGCTTGCATTTTATTTATATTTGCACAAAAAAGGAGAAAGTACTACAAATTAAATTGTGTTTTATTTTTTAAAAAATAACACTATTCTAAATAAAATAGTGCACAAGGATAATTATTTTTGAAAAATTTGACTGATTTCCAATATTTTTACACGGAAAAATACGCCACACTCACTTATTTCAACTAATATGATTGGCGCTAATTCTGTAATTCCTTTAAGAACGGGGGAAAATTGTTGGGTATCACAAACAACCCTTAAGTGACCGTGTCATTGAAAGTTTATTGTTTGATTGATTATCTTGATTCTCGATAAACCTTTAATGCCAATGTGTTTTATCAATTTCAAATATTATTATTATTTTCATGTCCGCTCCTAATGTGGAGTATATGGTATCTCCTAATGGAGGTATCTTAACAGAACTTTTCCACGAGAACTGCTTGTTAGTAAGTTGCTCAACCTCTCTTTTTATCGAAGAGAGTAAGGATAGAAGAATAGGGCTATGACATGACTAGTTAGTGGTTAGCTAATCGCTCTCGCTGGGCCCCGTGAGGATGGCATGGGTGGGAGGGAGGACTCAGACTACGAACATAAATCGACTGAATGATCAATCTATGAAAACCGTTCGCACCGGGAATTGAACCCGAGACATCCGTGACCGTAGCCAGCGACGCTACCAACTGCGCCACCGACAATTTTTGGATGCCGGATTTTAAATATTGACACTATTATCGAAACGTACAGGTACGGTTTATCTTAGTTTATTGCTGGTCGATTGTTGTATTTAGTGTTATTTTTGACAAACCAAATAATTTAAAATGATAAGGACGACATTTTTAATATAATACAAATAAACAAATTGTTACTAACCATAGTTAGAGATACACGAAGTGAATATAACTAGAAAGTTAGTTTAGATTAAAAATATTTTTATATATAAAGTAACTATTATAATCAAACAATTAAGATTCTATTAAACCCGGTTTCAGTAGTGTCATAATCATATTTATCAATGACAAAAGGCGCTATCTCGCACACATTTACCGTTTACAAAATTTGGTTAGATATATAATCTACAAATGAAAATATAGAGCTAGACACAAATACATATTACCTGTTTTTCCTTTTGATTGTTTTATAAGTCGACACTTCCTACGTATAATCACATTAGTACAAAATATGTGATTATAAGTCTTTTGAATTTTCGTTGTCTACGCCCTCAGTTCTATGGGTAGGTATCAAACAACGGGGAAAATTAGATTTGAAATAGTAGCACCGTCCCAATTTTGAAGAAGATGTGGTCGTTACTTTGCAATTGCGTTATGAATCTTTGAAATGCTCTCCTGTATAATCCACGTTTACAGATACGGGACTATACGTAGGTAGCGTCGAAGTATAAATATTTATTAAATAGATGTGGTATAAATTATGTGATAATATTAATAACTTGTGCTTTATTTGCTGAATCCCATGGCACTAACATGTTTATTAATTGTATTTATCTCAAAAGATGTTTTTGTAGATACGCTGTGATCCTAAACCCTCGACTTTATCTGCTATTTTTTTGCTCCGGCTCATATTAAATTTTCTTTTTGGACCATTCATACAAATCTAATTCTAGTAAACATTGCTGAGTGACAATTCGAATTTTATTGATCAGCCCAGTTTACCGTGAAGAAAAGTAATATAAGATGCACTCAATAATAATCCTATTTGTTTCCAATATTCTTTAATTAAAAAGTAATAGTCAATGGTGGAGTTGCGTAAATAAAGGCTTGGAATATGTACTTGGAAAGTGCATTGCAAATAGCAATAAAGCTCAGGCTCCAGGTCCGCTCCTTGCATACGTGCGTAATGTTAAAAAAATGCGGGCGGTCAGATAACCTAAAATGTTAATAATTCTCAATTTTTAAATGGATTTAATCCGATACCAAAATCAATTGAGATAGTAGTGACCGCATCATAACGGATCGACGATTATAACGTGGCCGCTGTCTGAATTTTGAACTAAAATAACCAATCTACGGTTAGTAGCTGTGAAACTCAATTTATTGTTTTTATTTGTTATACTGTCAAGATATATCCGATAGGAAAATAATGTTGATAGTCAAATGCTTCGTAAACAATTGTGGGAATGCGCAGAAAGTTATGCTAAGGGTTTGACGGTCTGTGAAGACGAACGACGTTGGCCGTTTGACGCCCTCGCTAAACGGCCAAGTTATTACGGTTGACCATAATATCAAGTCATAAGCTCTACAAATCATATCACAGAAAAATGCGTGCTGTGTTATTACGTTTTTGTCTTCTTGTTTGATCGAGTATTTTCAATGATATCAACAGTCCATTATTGTTTATTTTATATAAAATAGATGTAGTTCTTATCCTTTATTAAAACAGGTTATCAAAATCCTTAAAGTAATGATTATTTTAATTTTTAGTCAGTTTGTATCACTATCAATTGTATAAAGCGGCATTCAGAGTATCAGCTCACAGGCGGGCTGCTGACATTCACAGAGCGGACCTGCCTGGCGCGATCAAGACACTGTAAATAAAATGGAATTAACGATTTTCACTTGGGGGTAGTGTGTATTTGTTGACCAAGTGGCTGGAGTGTTTTCAAGGTCTAGGCTAGTGTAACTTCAAGAGTTTTCCTAGATTTATAAACTTGGATACGATAAGAGGAGTGTACTAACTATATATTTGCACTTTTCCTAAAATAATATTATATCCGAAGAAACACATCACACGTGATGAAAGAATATTTTGCGTTATCTTATTTTATTTTCTTCTCAATTAAATACAGCATTTGCCCGACTGTAGGGCGACCCCCAATTTTTTTAATCCGCCTTTTGGGAAAAAATTGCTTCATCAAAATATATTGTGATGGAAGTAATATAGTCATCTCGCACATCGCGAGGCCTTGAATTTGTTGTTCGTTTGTTTGAGACTCGAATATCAGGCGTCCCCTCTATTTTCATGTCACTTTTTTAAATAAAAATCTCGCTTTATAGTCGGAATAATACGTTAACATGTTTGTTATCATTATTATATGTGATATTTATGCGTAAAAAATATGGTAAATAAATTTAATATATCAGTTTAATAGCAACAAAATAAGTTAAGTCAACATATCATAAGTGTAATTTGAAAATAACGTTCTAGAAATATTAAGTTTCTATATTATTTTGAGATCACAGTCTTTCAAATAGCGAAAAGGAAACGGATTTTTTGTATCGATTTTGTCAATATGAATTTGAATGTGTATTTTTACGTATGGTAAGAACTTCGATTGCGTCTGATTCGTCTATCGAAATGTCATCGCAGGGTAAAATAATTGCCTTTCAAATAAGTATCTAGTTTCTATAATAGTTAATCATTTTTATACGCAATACATTCAAAATTTATTATTCATATGATACTTTACTGAAATATTTTTTATATCCATGTCTTTATGATCACTTTTTAATGTATTGATTTCTAGCACATCGCTGATATTTCTATATAGTAGTATAATATTATTTAGTATTGTTGGATAGTCTAGTAGTTACAATTTGTTCCGTGGCTTGATGAAAATAAGCATTAAATAACAAATCAAAAACTATAATTACATCTGGAATTTTAGGTGATTTGATCTAGTTATTAACACTATAAAAACAATCGTTTTAGCTCGATTAAGCATATTATAGTAATGTAAAAAAACAGCTCGAAACATGTAAGTATATGGTATCAATTATTTATATTGCTCGCTCCTTTATAGTGAATCAACTAACGTTAGCCGAAGATAATAGCTTGAGTTGGCGTTTCACAGCGCCAAACTACAGATACATCTTGTAGTGTTTGTTCCCTGGATGTATTTTTACAGTAGTCATACGAAGTGATTCGATGTTATCCACATAGGGACGCTGTGAACAAAATCACGTACACCAATGCCCTTCATCCCGATTCATAGCCCGTCAATTGAAAATTACGATCATGATTGATACGTAACGCACGCAAAATCGTCTAGACATCTAGAATAATCTAGATCCCTTCCAGCGCCATACAATAAATTACTACACGTGAGCAAAGTACGCACCTGACGGACCACGCGCGTAAGGTTTTGCCCCCTCCCTCGACTTCGCCCTTCTCTTGTGGTATAATGCCACTGAGAATGGGTACGCCTGCATTCCTTCATCCTCGAGACCAGTGGAAAAGTACTGGGACCTACAATCGACGCAGGTGTGGGCAGTTTCAATCGCGGCCCGCGCTCTTCATTGTAAGAAAACAATCCACAGCCTGAAGCTGAAATAGAGAGGGTCTCCAATTATTGTTGTATGCTCGATATTTTTATTATCATTTACAATAGTGCACAGCTGAGAAAGTGTTCAAATGGCTTGTTCAATAATTTCTTACTTTAACTCAGGGCATGCCATCGCTTAACATCTTAGATACAATACACCCTATTTATGCTCATCAGTCTCATCACTCACCAGTGGCGGCGTTAGTGGCGCAGTTGGTAGCGTCGTTGGCTACGGTTACGGATCTCGGGTTCAATTCCCGGTGCGGACGGGTTTCATAAATTGATCTTTCAATCAATTTATGGATTTTTGTTCGTAGTCTGAGTGTTTGTGATGTCTAAAATCCCTCCCATCCATCCGATCTTCACGGGGCGTAGCGAAAGCGATTAGATAATTACTAGTCCTGAAGTATCCTAGAAGTATCCATAATCTTCGAAAAAAGAGATTGAGCAACTGAGTAACAAGCAGTTCTCATAGAAAAATTCTGTTAAGATACCTCCATTAGGAGACCATATGCTCCACATTGGGAGCGGACATAGGGGAAAAAAACTCACCAGTGACCTTTCATAATGCTGTTGGTTGCCATGAAGACAGGAAAGCTCCAGGCTTATAACTGGGATTTGATTTTAGACTCTCTTAAAAGCTCGTACCTCTCTAAAAGTTATCTATCAAGTATCTGTTATCAAAGCCCAGCAAAGGGCTTTTCTGAGATTTCGTTGGCTAGCTGTGTGTTGTATATCATACCTTTATTTCAAAGTGTCACTTAGTTCTGACAAATTAAAACCGAACGAAGGTTAATCTCTTACAATATCAAACAAGCGATTGGTTGAAATGGTTTATCCATAATATTCGTAAAACTCATTTAATAGTCAACATCAAATGTTTGCTTACTTTTAGATTTTCATTTGATTATCCTTTGTCCAATGTAATTTTTAGGATGAGTATTAATTTATAGTCTTTTCATGAATACTAAATATTACATTTAATGATTTAATTCGAATCGAAGACTTCTTTTGAGCGCGAATGATTTTGTTTGCATATTAAAAAATCTTAAGTTAACCGCCATATACTCCTGGTATACCTGCTTATATCATATTGAAAACATCAAAATATCTAGAAAATTTGTCAACGTTGGTTAAAGTGATTATTTATTAATCTGTTTTAAGTTATGCATAAAACCTACACAACTTATCTTTCTTAAATAATTGTCATTATTTATACATAATTTTATGTATGTTTGGCCTTTAAACAATTTTTCCGTAAAAAATATTTGAAGGAAAAAAGGTGCAATGATATTTCATGATTATATTGTAACGTAAACAAAATAATTTGAATGAACTTGACACTGATAAGCCCTGGCCTTCTTCACGAGTGGAAAGTTTTTGAAACATTAACATATTTGGTACTTGATAACCTTAAATTGGATAAAGGCAGGTAAGGGTTTTGTTAATAGATATTATGAAAATAATCGAACTTGTTCGTATAAAGATTTTTTATTTTTTTATCTTTTGTATAATATATTTTTTTTATACAATAAAGACTTTTCTCAAAATTTTCAAGAAAAACAACTATAGTAAAAGAATAAAATTGTTTTTGTAATAATTTAAAAAAAATATCCAATATTTACTCTGGTCGGATTTCAATTATTTTTCAGAATTCTTCTCACATATTTTTTAATTAATTTTCCTTAAAAATATTTTCTTTCTTCCATTGGATTCAGCAGTCACTTTCATTGTCATTTAAATTTATATTCATAACTTTGTCGTTTCAATTTTATTGTTTTAATTGATTTACTAATTTAGTAATAATAAAGTTTGAAGACTAATTTTTTAAAATAAATTTTATATATTTAAAGTTAATATTTTTTTCCTATAACAACAAACATTGTCGAAACATAAATATAACAACATTAATTATATGATGTATCTTTGTTGAAATACTTCCACAAGTATTATAAATAGTATTAAAAAATGATTCAATACAATGAAGAACTCTGAGAATATCTTATCATATGTCACCACACTTGGTTATGGAATTGGAAACCAAACACGAGTGGGGAAAAAAACCTTATTGTATTGTTATCCCAGAGAATTCTAGAGGTAGTGGAAGTTTCCATTCTGTTTTGAAACACGTGGATTTTTATGTTGTAAAACTTCCACATTAGATCTAAAGCTTTGACTGTTCCAGCCAAATAGAAAGAAATAGACACTGTTTATTTTTTGTACAGATTCCTTTCCGTTGAATGACTTATATTTTACTTACCAGCGACAGATGCTACTTTACTTCAGTATCTCATTTGAAATGCTAAAATTGTGTAGTTAATAATAATTAACCCGGGATTGTTGCCTAAATGTCTCCATACTCAGATTTTATTATAAATCAGCATAAAATCTTTAGAACTATGATTATATGAAATAATTTTCGTTCACAATTTGAGTGCTAATATCTGTTTTGTTAAATTTTTTCTCTGTTATGTAGTACTGAAATGATTTTGCAGCTATGATTATTTACATCCATTCATTCCCACCCTTGTAGTACGCCCCCCCCCCCCTATTAGCACGTTACCTTATAGCACGAACCCCATTCATTTGTTTAATCCTTTAATTACGATCTGACAAATTACAAATCAATTCGTTATTGATGCTGTCTCATTCAGTATGCGAATAAATGAATATACTTTAATTAACACGGAAATTGTGTCAAAAGAATATATCTGAAATGTGTAATCAAATTACAACTAAACATGACCGTACTCAAAATTTGTATAGAGTTTCCGATTACACGACTTCCTAAGAAACCTTACCGAAAATCGTGTTATTCGAGCGACTACTGTGTATAGTACTTACATATGTTAATAATATAAATATTTTTTTTATTTTCTTTCAAATTAACTGTATGGCTTTATTCTATTCAATTTATTATTGAGCTAGTCTGAGCAAATATAAACAAGATCATTTTTTTATCGTATGTTTGCATAGCATCTATAAAACATTACCCTTGCTCGACAATAATAAAAATTGATAAAGATTTTAATTCAACTGTTTAAAATCGTGCATTTCTAGAAATAATTCTCTTATTGTAAATGAAAAAAATTACCCAAAAATATTGAATATGCGAAACACACTCAATTTACCACATTTCAGGAAGTATCTTGTTTTAGATATAGCAATCCTGACCAACTTACTGTAAAACTTGGTATTTGTTTTTTTATAGCGTTGAATAGAGATAACGATTGTCAGGTAAGTTTTTTTAATTTAAGCGTTAAAGTATTAAGGATCATTTATCCCACCATCATCCGTTGTGCATGTGCAGCCAATGTTTTATGACCGACTTTTGAATTTTAACTCAAGGTTATGGCGATCCCCAAATAAATTAGCAAATTTTTCAAATGTCTTTAAGTAAGCCTTGGTTGCTATCAATTCAGCGTTGCTTATTGTACCCGTGTGAGGACGGATCGATGCAAACGGTTCTGCTCGTTTGGAATTCGTCTCAAAACAGTCTCACAGAACGTCGCTATACCAAATAACAACAAGGTGACTTTAACATAATTGGCGCTGTTATTTTGACATCAAATATGTCACATTTATTAACTTTCATGTATTTGAATTGCAATACGGCTACAGGTAATACAAATCCCCTATTGGTTTCCAAGTCCAGTTCCAAAGCCACCAGTTCCCAGTCTGAGTGTGATAATCAATATCACGGGCACAGCTGTCGGAGGCGATGTTCCGTGATCTCGCAGGGAACAGTACCGCCCAGCTAGTAATATATTAAAGTACAATTTGGTTGCCCCACCTCCACCCGTTATGTGTATGCAGTTGTTAGATCATCATATTTTTAAGTTATTTCATTACACGGTCAATGTACTGAAGTTTTATTATTATGTATACGGAAATGTAGCTAATCGATTTGTCACCGCTAGCATCGGCTGATTAAGAGATTATATCTATATTTTCAAGCATGTATAAACATAAATAAATTTTCCACCGTCGATTTTTACTCGTCTTATATAACCACTTATGTACGTTTTATACCAAGTATATATATAATTATTTTTAAATGTGTATTATTGTCTACGTATCGATAATACCAATAAACCACAATTTAATAATACAACCATCTGTTAATTTAATGAATTTGTAATGTTGGCGGGAAGTTATTTTATAATTTATACCCAACTACAGTACTTTTTTTGATTTTATGGATTGATTGTTTTCTACCGCAAAATATATATGTACTGTTAAATACTTGAACACCAAATATAATATATGATTATTTATACAAAAATCTACCGATTACGCCAGGATTTATTTAAATTTATTATTTAAATGATACAATGATGTCTAAAGATACGTATATTTAATGGAATGATTTCATGGTTGCAAACCAAGTTGTGGACATAATAATGTGTGGGGATTATTTATTGGTATTTTGAAATAAAAATTAGATCGCAGGTGACTCAAATGCATTTTTGTTTGTTTATAACCTTTCAATTTTGTATTATTAACAGGTTTCTAAGTCACATTAAAGTTGAAATTTCTTCTCTCATGTACTAAGGTTTATTACTTAAAAATCAAATTAAACTTTAATTTGTATACAGGTTTCAACTCATTATATACATCCAAGTTAAAAAAATATATCTAGCCACACATGAATAGTTTACAACTACACAAGTTACTTTTTATCTTTTTTTCAATTGTGATTTTATTAGTTTTGTTTCGCAAATTTCCCTTTGCCTGTCATCCAGAGAAAAAAATACGAAAAAAACTGCATTCATAAGTCCAAACCGCTTGATTTGGAGCCACGAACAATATCCAATTGCTCTATCCACAAGTCGAGTGTATTGTTATTCCAACATCTAAATAATATCAATTTCGGACACTAATTGCAAATTTTGTTTCATCAATATGTGTATTCATTTCAAATTAGGAACACCTTAAAATTTGATTTCAAGGATGGAAGTTTTTATTAGAAGATTAAAATTTTAAAATTGGAACGATAAGCGTTTATTTCGTTAAGATTTCAATAAATTTTAAGATTATGAAAATTCTGAATATTCTTTGACATTGACAGTTAAAATTTTGTATAGAGTTGATAAAACTTGGCTGGATTTAGGCATTCCTTATAATACTATGTCGCTAACCATTTACTGTATACTATTGTTAAGGTAGGCCACCAGTGTTAAATGAAGCTTGGTTCAATTAAAAAAAAATAGTATTTTAAGCCGTTCTTTTTTTGTGTTTTAAAACTTCGTTTTTGAAGATTGGAAGCTGTAAAACCCATTTTGGCAGTCACAAGTAAATACACTTATTTTATATCGTTTTTAAATCATTATGCAGATGTACTAATTTATATATTAAAACTTAATTATATTATGATTTATAAATTGATGTATATGAATCAATGTTGAGAAATTGTACATTAGCGCTGGATCATAACATATTTGAGAGGAACAATTTCTGTCAATATTAATTAATATTGCATATCATTAAAACTTCACGAGACAATGAACAAGATTATTAATGCTGTTTACTGTCAAAAAGGATTAACCCAGTATTTATGTTTTGGATTATAATTATCAATAAATTTACAGCATATTTATTAAACGAAGATGTAAAATAAATATATCTTCTTCCGTAAATCACTCAGCTTAGTGAGTACCTTATTATATGATTGTTAAAGACTTATTTTGTACCTTACATTAAATTGTGTTAATCAATAGAATGAACACAAATTCGTAGAAAAGCGCCTTTTCCTTGAACGATCTACTGTTTTTTTTTTGTAATGTGTCAATAGATATTATGCTTTATTTCGTTTCAAAATTGATTTATTCTCATTAATTATGTATCGCTTCTCAGTGTGATTAAAGTACATAATATATTTCGTAAAGAAATTGAAATAATGCAATGAGTAAACCAATACCGTTTTGTTTAATTATCTTGTAGCTCTCTTCATGCATGTCGTAACACGTCATGACCTCACAACGCTAGAATACGTTAGGTGAATCTCTTCTAACATTGTAAGATTAGTGTTTGTCGTCTTAGGATTACTTCTGACTTTGCGTATGTTATCAAGATTATCTATGTTCGTTCCTTTTCCTAAATTAAAATCACTTGTACGAAAGTATAAATAAACTACTCGCCGATAAGAGCTATATATTGAATTGCAAGATCACTTACAGACTGTGTGGTTAGGGAGGCTATTTGTGGATTTTAATTATTCATTTGCGGTAATTATGTGCTTGACATCGATTTTCCTAATAGAGCTATTAGGGCAACGACCTGTTAAATGGAAATGGAAAGAAAAAAATAGAATTTCTTTTAACCATTGTGTCTAATAATGCTCATCTTAAATCCAGGCTGTCTCTGGAAAGCATCTTCGCCAAACCCAACATCTGACACACCCTGTTTTTTGTCAAGTATAAGTTTCATTAGTGTCCAGAACTGAAATCACCCAGCGGTAACGAAAATAGTTCGCAGAATCGGCTCACTGTTGTTGCCAAGCCGTTCAATAGCCGCCGGGCATGTCCGCTGGACGAGTCCATTTTCGACGGAAATGGGTAGCTCCGACGATGCAGGGAGTTTTTTTAATTGTGTGTGTACACAGTGGATTACGATCTCTCGAGCCGGGCGAGTTGCGGCCTCGTCGCGGCGGAGGTGACGTGTGAATTGTTTGTGTTTGATTTGCGTTGGACTTAATTTAAAATCGTTTGTCGTGTCATTTGTATTATAACTTAAAGTAAACTCAGTTGCTAAGTAAATGTAAATGTAGAATCAATTTTATGTGTTAGGAATTATATTTTGTGTATTGTAAACTACTGCATCTTCGATGGAAAATAAATAAGTGTTGAACCGGATTTGAAATGGTGTTTGTTTGAGATCACAGCCCTTCCAGGACGTTCGATAACCAGCCATTCGCCTCTCTTCGATCCGGGTCTTCTCACATCCACCCTCATATTGATTATGTATATTTTAAAACAGATATTATTTGTATGTAGAATCGTTTATTGATATCAATACAGAATCAAAGCCTGTTGATACTAATGGTTAAGAAACGTCCCAGGGCTGTTGTAAACATGATTATGATACCGAATCCAGGAACGACGAGAAATTTTAGAGGCAAGAACACGTATTAGCTCAATGTTACCGAAGGATTGCCAGTTATTAAAAAATACGAAAAATATAAACAATTCTTTGACTTGTTCCGAAAGGAGGAATATAACATATCTTATTTTGGTAAACTTGCCCTCCTCTACCCACCACTGCTTTCCCATCCGTTAATTTAATACGGCGGTATCCAGCGGCGTAGCAAACTTTAAGTATACCTACAATTTTTCCTTAACTGGAAGTATCTTCAGGAGTAACTGCCTTAAACCTGGTGGCGTGCACTTAAGTGGGCAGAAATTTAAGCCCTCTAAATAGACAAAAAGCTTCCGAGTCGAGGTCTACTCGCTTTCCGTATAATGTCGCAAAGTCTCAAGAATTTTTACTTTTAAAAGGTAATTTTCCAAGTCAGCATGGCCGATCGGTCCAATAGAGGTGTTGGATCGACTTGCGTAGCTCTCCCTCGTTTCCTCGTGCATTAAATGATTTTGTAAGCTCTCTTAGAATTCTATCATGTCAGGACGCCGTATTACTACAATTTACTTGCTACGGCAACTTCCTTTATCGACCTGTAAAGCCCGCTGAAATTGGTTAGTTATGACTGTTATGAATATTGTTACCAGATGGTATTTAAAAGGATAGCGTTTTCTCCAACTCGACCAATAAATAATTTCCTCCATTAGCAATGGTAACTATTTGGTAATCCATTTGGTGACCCTAGATATGAGGGAGTTTTCAAACGGATTTTCAGTGAAACATGTCGTGAAAAGTACGACAATTCCAAATAATCCATATTAATCAATGCTATTGTACAATTTCTATTCAAATACGATACCATTGTGACGTAGAACAAAAATTTATGCAATAATTTGATTCGTACTTACACTGCCAACTTAATTATCAATCTATTATTACGAACGTCCTTGGTTAAGTAATATATACGTCAACAATGAACAGACATGCTGTAAATTTTTCTGTTTGTCCTACAATCAATAAATTTATATCGTATGATTGTTCTCGTGGCTTGTCCTCTGAAAGATCAGGAAAGGGTAAGTAATGTCAATTCTGCAGTTGCATACCTATCGTATATCGATTGACCGTTATAATAGAGAGTTAGTGGTAAATAAAAAAATACAGATCCAATTATTATAATTGTATGTAATACTTTGATTTCGCTATTTAGTATCTAAACAAATGTAATGTGCTTTTTCTCCAGAAGCATTAATTTAGTTTTCATAGTGTGATATTATATTTCGATCGCCTTTCATTTTGTTAACCTGTTAGAGATGAAGAGGGATGATATATTTATGTGTATCATAGAACGGTGATAGCAACTGACCGATTACATGGTCTGCCAATGATAATATTAGCAATAACAGAAAATATTATTTTCACGAAAACTGACTGGTAAGTCCTTAGGTCACTCAATCTGCTTTTTAGAGTAGTATAAAATAACGGGTAGAATTCCAACAAGTTATAGCACAGTTCACAAATCCTCTAAGATTAAAATTCATATCTCTATCTAACTATTATAGTTACTACTACTGTAATACATTAGTGTGACCATAAATTTATTTAATTAACATTATGCTACTTAAATTACTAGAATATTAAAGTTTTCAGATTGTTTTTTAATTTTCAATACTTATTTTGTATGATTACACATAAAAAAAATATTATTGAATTTTTTTATCTTAAATAATTCTTAAGATATCTTAATTGCAAATATCACATATGTCTAATTTAAGACATCGACTGAGGGTGCTTGATGGAACTTCAATATCCAATTTGGATTATTGAGATTTTGTACACTTCCATGTATTTTGTCACTAACGAACCGGGTTTCGCCTTTCGGTATCTTCAGGCATTCCAGCGCACGAATGGACTCTCTCTGACCTCTCTCTGACCTCATATATCTCTCTTTATAATTTGTCAATTAACTGTTTGATACAAATTAATAGGTTCTGTGTCAATTGAAAATGCTTATCAGCCAATTGAAGCCAGTCCTGATGCCCATGTGTTTTCATGATATCATTATTTTTTGCTTCAGAAGTATGTATTATTTTTTATTTCCTTGAATAAGATATTTTTTTAATATGACTGGTACTCGTTGACACTGCTGTACAGTTGTTATTACAAAGATATTGAATATCTGTCAAGGAAAAAAATCCCTTATTTAAGTGTTGTGATATAAAATTATTGTGTTTAACTTGAAAATATTGTAATCTGATCAGTTGATAAATGAGTATTGTTTTTATAATTCGTAATCTTCGCGGTATCCCGACATCGGCTAACTTCGACGCGGCTATGTCTGAACTGTTGGACTCGATATATTCTGTACTGACAATGTAAAGTCGACAAGAAGAAACCCCACTAAAATCGCAACTCAGATAACGGCAAACAAGCTGAAGTTAAAATACTCCGCCACCTTAAAACTAACCAACGTCACTAACTCAGATTTTTCGTCATCTCTGCCAAGACTCGAGGCCCAAAGAAGAAGCATACACATGTCTACCACTGCTTTTATTATAAACAAATCAATCAATTGGAATGCCAAAAATAATTAAAAGGTTGGAGGGACTATGACGTTCACTCATTGCTAACCACCTTAGTTCCGCATATTTCGAAATTAAAAACAAATGTTTCTAACGTTGCGTAATAGAACTTAAATATTGTAAATATAAAGCGTCGTAGGCTGTCCTAGCGAATTGGCATATATATGAGCTAGCGGCGCTGGTTCCAATAACAACTAGACCGAATTTTCATTCCATAATAATATTATTATTGTGTCATTTGTTAATTTTAATAGTTTATTGCAAATTTATTACAGGTTTTTGACGTTGGAGTATAGACAACTTATCGTATGAATAACAATTGATGGTCCCTCTTAATTTCCGTAAACATACTATTGCTTACCTTTTATTTAAATAATCTAAGTTACGTCTGCGAATTGTCTGAGTAACTCTATTCCCGACAAATTAGCGTTTCGTCAAAACTATTAGTAACCAATTGATTATGGCTGTGCTATGAAGAGTGGGTTTTTTTACATAAAAATTAAATACATTTTTTTTATCAAAAATAGAAATGAAACATCACACATACATATTGCTATACTGACGTACAAGTACGTCCATACTCCCAAAATGGTTAAAATACAATAGAAATCTTCTAAATGAAAGGATTATCAAGTGAGTTGATGTAACAAATTCGATCAGTTCGACAAACAATGTATGTTTAATACATTCCGATAAAAAATATGACTTTGTTCTGATTAAACTTTCACAATCGTAAATCGACGTTTATAAATGCTTGATAATAACTCATATATTGAATAATTACGATTTTGAATATTAAAATAGCACATTATCAAAAGAACATAGATATCTAAGCACCATATTGACAAAACGCAATATAATAGTTTTTCCCATTCGTTTGGCTGCCATAGTAATTGTTTGTTTTGCTGAGCGATTGCGTGCAGATCTATCAGTACGACATTTTATAAGACAAGTGGCCGGTTTACCACGTCACCAAGTCAAGAAGTCAATTGGTCCATTGGAAGCGCGCTGTGTGACACCCGTCCGTTGCGCTCAGCCACAATTCTATTTACCTTGACACACCCCCGGAGCTCATCATCATGAGTCTTGCAATCCATACTCGATGTATTCTTTTTACTTTCTGTAAACCGTTTAAAAATGGACTTAAATATTTTCCTTCTGTTTATTGACAAATGTTTATTTTTCATAAATTTAGTTTCCGCCCATTGCTGCTGTTTATGAACGTATTTTGACGTGATAAGCACAGTATCATCGTTATCGTAAGAAAAGTGAAATAATTTGTTTTTAAAATGGTTGGAGTGTTTGAAAAATAAAGTTATTCTGATATCAATATCCCATTCTTATATTTACAATTATGAACTTTCATAACCATAATAAATTTTATGAATCACAAAAAAGCTATAGAATCCACTATATCATAGGTGGCCGAACTTTCAACCACTACAGGCGACATGCTTTTGAAATTATTGGTGGCGGTCTACTAACACTTAAAAGTAGTATTTAAAGCTAAAATAAGATTTAATTGAAAATAAACATTAAATAATACCAATATAAAATTATTTTAATAGTCTTGAATGTATTCACGACGCTAACCCTGTCAGTCAATGTTTTGTTCTTTCCTTGAAGTTGCAAAATTATCTCATTTAGTTTTCCTGTAATGTCAAAGAGAAAAACATGATCAAGCACCCACTTATCATCTTCCAATTGAGGATATGATTTATTAGCCGTTGCTGTAAACTACTTTATTTAAGGTAAAAGACCCAAGGATCTTCTTGCAATAGTAATTCTCAAGGATCAGATTGACATTCTTCTAGTAATATTCTGAATTTTCATCTTTGCAAACTGACTCCACGAATAGAATTAACTATTTGAATGCGATATTCATCACATTTAAATTTACCACTGAAAAAATTGTACTGTATCTTATAAAATCGGAAAAAAAATCTTGTTTCGAAGCATCAGACATCGGGCGACTAGGAATGGCTATCGACGCTTTAGCTACCCATGCACTATATCAACGTGCCGCTTTAGGAACTGGACTCGTATAATATCGAAAATTGTAGTATCTCGCTATAGTCTGACTTTGCGAAGGTTTTTTTAATTTAATTTAAGACATCGACTGAGGGTGCTTGATGGAATTTCAATATTAAATTTGGATTATTGAGATTTTGTACACTTCCATGTATTTTGTCACTAACGACCCGGGTTTCGCCTTTCGGCATCTTCAGGCATTCGAGCACACGAATGGACTTGAACTGAGAGACAGTAAACAGTGTCTAACGCTTATATAGAAAATACAAATGCGACAAATATCATTTACGAGGCAATACATTATACGTCTGAGAGCCACACCGATACCTGAGTTAAAATTTCGGAAATCGTCCTAATCCTTATTTTGTAAACACCATATTACCAGAGTGGCGATTGCCGAAGGCGTTGCCGCCTTTCAACTTCCCTTAGAAATACCAGTGATTTCACAATTACAACAGTATTGTGGGTTTTGACGGGATGCAATTCGACGAATGGGTAAATATATACAATCATTCCACATTTAGTGAAATCTGTTAGGTGTTTCAACGTATCGGATATAATAGCGGAGAATTAGGAAGGTTCAGCTGCTCATTCAAGATTGGTAAGGAGTATAACTGGCCTCTATTAATTTCTAAAATTTCCTGATAAAATAATTTATGATCCCCCATGTTTTTATGCAACAGTTTAACCCCATCATCCGCATTAAACGTATGGTTCTCCATTAGCAAGTGATTTGCGAATGTCGAAGTTTCTTTTTTTAATCTAAAGGCAGCTAAATGTTCTGATACCCTTATATCTAATGTACGTGTGGTTTTACCCACATCGAAATGTTGGCAATCATTGCATTGTAATTTATAAATACCAGATTTGTTCTTAAAGTTTACTCTATCTTTATTGTTAATAAGTGATTTGCCTAGAGAGTTTTTGCAATAGAACGCCGGTCTAACACTATCAGCGAGTTGTTTTTTAATTTTAAAGCTTGTGCAACGAACTAAACATTATTAAACATTATTAAACAAATTGCCATTAATAATGGCTATGAGGCGTCTCTTATAGATAGTCTTGCATCAAAAAAACAACGTAAATTAGCAGAAAAGATGCTATATTTCGGGAACTTGTCTAAAGACATAGACCGCCCTAGAATCTGGCATAGAATAAGTTATTTAGGTTGCACAAGCTTTAAAATTAAAAAACAACTCGCTGATAGTGTTAGACCGGCGTTCTATTGCAAAAACTCTCTAGGCAAATTACTTATTAACAATAAAGATAGAGTAAACTTTAAGAACACATCTGGTATTTATAAATTACAATGCAATGATTGCCAACATTTCTATGTGGGTAAAACCACACGTACATTAGATATAAGGGTATCAGAACATTTAGCTGCATTTAGATTAAAAAAAGAAACTTCGACATTCGCAAATCACTTGCTAATGGAGAACCATACGTTTAATGCGGATGATGGGGTTAAACTGTTGCATAAAAACATGGGGGATCATAAATTATTTTATCAGGAAATTTTAGAAATTAATAGAGGCCAGTTATACTCCTTACCAATCTTGAATGAGCAGCTGAACCTTCCTAATTCTCCGCTATTATATCCGATACGTTGAAACACCTAACAGATTTCACTAAATGTGGAATGATTGTATATATTTACCCATTCGTCGAATTACATCCCGTCAAAACCCACAATACTATTATAATTGTAAAATCACTGGTATTTCTAAAAGAAGTTGAAAAGCGGCAATCGCCTTCGGCAATTTGCCACTCTGGTAATATGGTGTTTACAAAATAAGGATTAGGACGATTTCCGAAATTTTAACTCAGGTATCGGTGTGGCTCTCAGACGTATAATGTATTGCCTCGTAAATGATATTTGTCGCATGCCGAAAGGCGAAACCCGGGTCGTTAGTGACAAAATACATGGAAGTGTACAAAATCTCAATAATCCAAATTTAAGTTTTTTTAATTGACTGTGAAAGACCGAAGGGAATGTCTAGTTCATTAGACGGCCACAATGACGCATCGGCCAGCTTATAGAAGTCAGATTGTATGGTGGAAGAAAGGCTAATTACGTTGATGAAAAATTTAATATTTATTTGTGTAATATAGTAACGTTTTAAACGGCGCCAAACTGCCCGTTGATTTCCATTGTAAAATCGCACTGTACACTCAATAAAATATCTGCTTAATACTCTGATATATGATCTAGATTTTATGCTATATCAGTTCGTTGATTGACTACACATACAGTACCAATGAATTATTTATGAGCAAATGCCTGGGTATAAAAATAGCTTTACAGACTGACAAAGTTACGGTCGGTGTTGTAATGTGTTATAGTTCTACGATTAATATACATGCACGTTCATATTTGCAGACCATAATATTTTGCATTGAATGATGCTGGTATGTAATTAAACAGCTTTGTTTTCCTGTCGTATTTTAATATCAATAAACTAGTTGCATTTTTTTTTATAATTTTCACATTATGAATTATCATTTGTATTTGTTTAACATAATAAATATATATACACGTATATATTCCTATTGCTTTTCATTAGTAATGAGAATAATTCACAGAGATTACCATTGCCTTTGCACAAAGAAATAGCAAATAAGTAAACGAATATCTGCAAGTTTGTATAAAGTAATCATTTTTTTTATACATGCTTACAGACTCAGATAAGGCAAATGGGTGTTTTAAAATACCGGAGTGTTACTGATATGCAGATTGCAGTTCCTTCGGAATGAATATAAAAGACTATGTGAGAAAATCAGCTCGAAAGGGGGTGAATTATTGGTTATCGGCATGTAGGATAAACGGGAAGGTCTCAATACAAACACCACTTCGGTCCAGTTAATCTCTTTTATTAATATACAGTGGTTAAAAAGAATTACAATGTTTAGAATACATTTACATTTTAGAATTATTAGTTAAATCAATTAAAAACGAAAACATTAATTTACATTTAAATTTAAACACAATTATTGCTTAAACAGTTGAAAAAAACAAATGAATTTACATTTAACATTAAACACAATTATTACGTAAGCAATTTCAAAGCAAAATGCGATGGCACAGGCTGTAGCGAAAGGACTCAAAAACAACTGAATAATCATAGAAACAATTTTAATATTCAAAAATACCTTACATAAACCCTTCTCTTTGCCAAAGGATTATAAATCGGCCGGGTAAGGTAATAAGCATTGGCCGCTTTATATTATCTTCCTAGAAATGCGTCGTTAAAGTTGACCGATGGCTGTTTTGGATCCTTCCAAAATCCTCGGCTTCACCCAAAACGATTGGGGCGTGTTATATATTGACAAATTCATTGATGAGTATACATTAGTCCAACAAGTACCTGGTACATTTATAAACATAACTTTTCGGTTTGCTTAATGGTCTATAAAACTACCAATGGTTTAAAACGAATTAATATTGATTGCGTGATTCAAATATCATCACCATACCGGTAGAAGTTGGTAGGTAACAGAACGGCAGTTCTAAATAAACGGCAAATGAAAATTTGAGCTTTTAGGATAAAGCCTCGATATTTTATTATATCAAAATATAGATGGGTGTATACCGATCTGACAGAATGTTAGGGAGTAATAAACATGGACTGTCTTTATATAATATTTACATTTGCAGACAAATTGATATCCATTAAACTCATTGCGCACTTACTTAATTTTTGCCAATTTCGTTACTTAAAGAATTTCTGCCAGTACAATGACAAAAGTTATGTTCTATTGTAACATGAACAGTTAGTTTATAATTTAAAATAAATAGTGTCACAAGTTGGTTTTTTTTGTTGTATTTTTCTATCAATATCCCTAGCCTACAGTACAGACATTTTTTTTGTAGTAGCTGAATTATAAAGTCAAGGAAAACCAATAAAGCAAATTATTATTAAAAGTATTCAACCGGTAAAATGTGGGTTTGCTCTTTTTAATAGCCCAACCCAGTTGCCATCGTCCTTGGTATTCTTGTTTTACAAGCGACAGCGGTTTATGTAACAAATATTGATAAATAGGTGCATAGCATCGTGTTCATTTTTATATCAATTATTAATAAGTGGCAAAGCCACCTATCAACCTATCAACCTCAGTGCGCTTGTGTGCACACCAATAATATTTCGTTTTTTTTTTAACAATTTAAAATTTGTTCATTCTGTCCAAGTCGGTATCCACTATTTCGTGGTTTTGCTGTACTTTAAGTTATTACGAGACTAAGGGTGAAGTAATTTAACCAGATTCATTCAACTTTCATTGATTTAGTCGTATAATGTTTAGATTATGAATAATATAAATTGTTTTGTTTCAACGCGTATATTGTTTCAATTCATTCCCTAGCGATTAGGTTAGACGTATTAATTCGCATCTAGTATTCGTCACCGGCCGCAAGTCTTGTGTCACTCAAACGGTTATTTTAACTTTCTCAAAATCTATTTTAAACATCTTGATGTCTCTCGGTAAAGTCAGACTTGGCTTAATGGCAGCAAACCTGATCGCGCTAATTGCACAGTGGATCACATGACGAGTTAACCAACGTAGGTAAACAATATATAATCAGGGAAATGTATACGGCAGCATGTCTTTTTCAATGGTTAAATAATTTCGATCGCAATCAGATGTGGTGTTTATTTAACACATTGACATTATACATGAAAAATTCAGAATTATACAAGCTATTGACTAGTTATAGCTGATAGTCCGATATTCAAACTTATATACATGGCCTGTAAAATTCAGAATTATAGATACAACTTATTTTGTGAATTAAATTAATGATAAAGGATGTACTATGTGTGAATGGGGCGTGGCTTAATACACGTCAAATCATCGGTCAGCACTCGTTAAAACTGCTGTAGCTGTGTGATTATGTGATTTATAGCGTATACAATTGTTAACGAGTAGTGACTTGTATTTGCATTTACAACATTCATTTGATGTTTTTAAACAGTTTTATACATAGCTAATATACATAGCTATGTCCAGGTTTACTGTACCTACTATCCGTTTATGACACTTACACAATAATTTGCAATGAATAAATATATGTAATACCTAAATTGCAATAAGACTATAGATATAGAAAAACTAATCCTTGTCATTTATGTTTCCATATAAAATGTGATTCTTATATGCGGAATCATAGTAATGGACCAATACCGCTATCGGAAACGAGTAATATCCACCTATTAAAATTTAAAAAAATCGAGGGGTAGAAATCTTCAACCCTATATTTTTTTGACAGACATCTTAGAAAAAACCCAATAACTCTGGCTGTGAAAGTGGGCTAATTAGTAGATTTAACAAATAAATTATCTAGCAAAAGCTTGCATCTGAAATTACGATCTTTGTTCAGCTCGTCGCCGCCGCTTTAAATTCGTTTTTGGTCGCTTTGAAATAGTTCAAGTAATGATTGTGTTTGAAGTTAAATGTAAATTCATGTGTTTGTTTAAATCTGATTAACTAATATTTCTTATGTGTAAATGTGCATGTAATCTCAATGTTGGAATTTTTTCTAAAGCACTGCATTTATTAAAAGAGATTAACCGAACCGAAGTGGCGTTTGAATTGAGACCCTCGCGCCTATCCTGGATGCCGCTAACCAATAATTCAGCCTGGCTTTCTCACCTAAGATTCAGTACCTACAGAGATATACAGATAAGGATAAATTTTTGATCAACGTGTATGCCATCTTTTAGGTTTCGCTAGAATTTCAGCTTTATCAAATTATTAATATGCTCTATTTTTTTTAATTTGACCGTAACTTCATTGATTGTATTGGAACTAGAATCATATTAAAGTAATAGATGTACTTAGTCCCTCGCGAAATATCCAATATCGTTCATAGATATTTATGCATAACTTCAATGTGATTGGATAATACTTTTTATCAATATGACATACGATTAAATACAATGCGTTGTATAAGTAATACATGAAGGCACGTAAATCCAATTGTAAGATTCGTTCTCTTACTATTATTATTTTGTACCTGTTTTACGATGAATATTTTAATGGAAATTTTGATTTCTATGAAATTTATTTAGTGTTTGATAAAACACATTATTGTCAGAACTCGAACGTTATTCATGGCCTTTGATAAAAAAGTCATTATCTATCAGAGATTAAAGATTCTATCCCCATGATCAATATGTAATGAAAAAATATGACACAGTTTTAGTAAAATACTTGGTCATATTATATTATGGTTTATTATGTATATTTTATAAATTGTTTGGTTGGTTTTTAAATTGGTATGTGAGGGGTCTTTTTTATAAAAAGTTACAAATTTTACTTAGCTCTTTTAGCAATATTAGAATATTCAAATATAAACTGATAATATGCAACGTGACTATCACAATTGACTGAGATAATAAGTTTCTCACTTTTAGAGTGTTAACTGTCGATCCTTGATGGAAAGGCATTATATTTTAAAAATAAAGCACAATTTGTTTTTTACTATTTCCACATTTTTATATTGATGGGGACTGAATGTTTTATCTTCAATTGATAATGCTCGCGATGACGAAACTGCTGACGTTATGAAAATGTGACAGTATGTAGTACTATCCAAGTTGCGTTTTATTTCTAAAACACGATAGCTGCCACCTTTCGAACGTTTTCCTTTTAGCTTGATTTTTTGTCCGTAATTCTACATAAATAATGTACGTATTTCATTTGCAGTAATAAATTTATGCCTTGCACACATTGTAATTTAAACAAAGGGAAGAATAAATCAATTCGCAGTATTTGTGGAACTTGCGCGCGTTCAATGTAATATATAACTTGCTGCTAATCAAACGTTGTAATTTTTTTTTATACTTTTTTATTGAAAGGAAATGGAAAGCATTGAAATTCATCCACTCAATTCTGCTCGCATAGTTCGATTCCCCGAATTAAAATTTGCACATTATATTGATTTTTCAAACAATACGTGATTTTTCAAAAAAATATTTTTTTATGCAAATATCTATTTCTTTCTATTGATAGCATTTTTCGAAAGATTTTTTTAACCCTTTCCACTTTTGAATACGGGGTCTTAAGCGATTGGCTGACCAACTCTTCCAAACTCGTGATTATATCCATTCCCTGTGTTATTGTGTTTCCGACAACAAACCTTCATTGTATTACTCACAGTACATTTTTTCATAATTCAAAAATATTTTTAATGCTTTGTTGCAGTATTGAGTAGGGATTCCAACTATTTGTCATTATCTAATATTCGGATATCGAATAGTAAAACTGAAACTATTCGAATAGTTTCTGAAGTATGAAAATATTATTAAAAATTCGGTTTGAATAATTAATGACATAATAATTTAAAAGTAATTTGAAAATTTGGATTATTGAGATTTTGTACACTTCCATGTATTTTGTCACTAACGACCCGGGTTTCGCCTTTCGGCATCTTCAGGCATTCGAGCACACAAATGGACTCTAACCGAGTCCATTCGGGTCAGTTCGAGTCCATTTGTATCGAATGCCTGAAAAATCGAAACATTTATTCACACCCTCAGTCGATGTCTTAAATTACTTAAATTTAAAAGTACTTTAAAATGGGTAAGGAAACGAGCTCGAGAGGATCATAAAAATCACATTTATTCAAATTTGAGATCACCGATGTACATATAATATTTTTTAAGGATGTACCCTAAGGACCTATATCTTGTAATACTCTCCCTAATAAAGACAATATAAATACACATTCTGATACCGTTTTATTGTATTACAATATTGATAATTTGCAGTTGCGTCAGATTACTCCAGAGGTATTTTTTATGCCATAATTCCATAATTTCTGAAATTATAGCATGCTTAAAGGGTTTTTTTAGCCTCGAGTCATTCGTCAAACTCGAGTATTATGATTTATGATAATATACTGAAAGAGTTGGGTTAAGACAAAAAAATACCACTACATGGTGTATTCATTACTGTTCTTGAAGTCTGGAGAAATTGTGATGTGATCTTGCGTCGATTTTGTAAAGTAGTTCATTGAAAATTATTACGAATAGTTGCCCAACTATTCGAATATCGAATAGTCGATTTGGAGTCCCTAGTATTGAGTCAATTGCTTTATTTCATATTTATAATGCATCTTGAAAATTTGAAATTGGAAATCTTCTGTCCAATGACCTCGCCTATAATAATTAATTATTATTATCGGCGAGGAAAAATCGCGTGAAGGTCCCCGTCGATAGAATGCAACCATTAGTTCATTTGTTCGTGCATGCACTCAATGCGGTGCGGCGAGCCTTCGACGCTCGCCATTGGCTGGCCGGTCGACGAGCCCTCTGTACTGTTGTACGGCGACCTTTTTGTATGCGATTGCAATTTCTTGTCGGAAAACGAACGCGTATCACGAAATGGATGCCGTGTTCGAAATTCAAAATTGCGAAATCAAGTCTGACGTTTTAATAACAAAACAAAAGAGCGTTCTACTTTTAAATTTATTTACGTGCATATTTGATAACGGCTTATATACTCGCATGATGTATTATGTATCGTAAACAATATTTCAATTCATATAATTTCAACACAAAAATATTTGTTAATTATTTTTGATAAACAATAAAACAAAAAGACCATATATAATTTTGCATGCGACACTATTTCTGATACTGAGAATGTCGTATGAACTCTGAATAAAGTAATAATATCATCAAACACTTTTAACTGAAGGCAATGTTTCAAGTCAAACCCAATTTTAAAATTACCTCTATATATATAGATATATATATCATAGATCGTAGAAGGAAAGATAACGAAAGAATGAAATGATTTGCGTCGCTTATTGACTTGTCAATAAGACTGACGATATCTATAGTTTAAAACTATCTTCTAATTGTTGAAAAAACTACCAAATTTCAACTAAATCATATGACACGCTCCAATCTTTTTAGTCGAACCCTAGGCTTTTGGAAGGATACAAAAGAGCCATCGGTCGACTTTAACTACGCAATTCTAAGAAGACAATAGAAAACGGTCAAGGTTTATTACTTTACTCGGCCGATTTATAATCCCTTGGCAAAGAGAAGTAATCATCTCAATGTTACAATTTCTTTTAAACCACAGCATCTTAATATTAGAGATTAACCGGACCGAAGTGGCGTTTGTATTGAGACCTTCTCGTTTATCCTGAATGCCGATAACCAATAATAAGCCACCTTTCGACCTGACTTTCTCACATAATACGTTTTATTATACCAAAAGCAGTTTTAAGATATTGGATTTACTAGTTGTGTAATATATTAATATGGCAATCAAATTAAATTGTTTATTTCTGCCATATCATCATATGTAAAATATTGCCGATGGCAGGATTAAGTTTTCGTTTTGTCTTTTTGCAAAAAAATCGTCGACCGAACAATTGATAATATACCACGTGTTACAGTAAAAGCATTCAATATTTCTAGGCAACATAATATAATATAAAACAGTGTTTATTAGTATTTTACTTTTCATATTAAAATATCTTATCGCTATTTGTTGAGGCCATCCACTTAGTTTTAGTGATAAGGTATGATGCAATCACAAAGTGCATGTTTTCTGCTACTCAAATTATACCTTCAATTTCTTTACAATACACATTCTAACATACAAAAATATCAATCATATACATATTACTTGTTATTGCAATGATTATATATATTTAAGTAGCTGAGAAAATAAAAAGTTTTCTTGATGTATAAACCAAAATAATTAACGATATATATATAAATTATTATTAAGATCATTAATCGATGGTTCTTTAGTCGAGCGGTAAATGCTCGTGGGCTTCGTTAGAACGTTTACTAAGTGTTTGAATCCTCGATTGTACATTTTCATTAATTGAGTCATAGATGTCTACGATGTTTTTGTTCTTTCCCGCCCACTTCTTTAGGACTCTTAGTTAGGATTAGTGAAGTCCTTTTATAGCACCATCGCCCATGCATTATAAAGAGGGACAAAGCGTCCAACTAAACGCAGCGGTCAGCTGCAAACCCGTTAACAAGGGCTTCGATTAATCTTAGAACTATTCGCGGTATTCCAGGGAAGTTCTTACTAGTAAATGCTGGTTCAAAGTAATAAATATTATGAACGGTCCTTCTGTACAGTGTGCACAATCACAGTAAAGGAGAAGAAATGTACGCGTGAGAATAATCAGTAAAAACAAGAATACCGCTTCAGTTACGGTTTTCGGTTTTTGGTTCAGCTCGTATTTAAATATTAGCAAGTTAGTATAAATACACCCACACCGTCCATACCTCTCTTTATCCTGGCTTTTCGCTATAACAGAAGGTGATCACATACATAATTAAAATGTCTAAGGACAATATTTCCTAGCGTTTGCGGCTTGCCGCTGGTGCACTGCGGAATAGAGGGCGGATTCTGTTGTAGACAAAATACATTTTTTATTCATACTTAATTGATTTTCTCAACATTTCACCAGTCCCTAATTTTACGAACAAAATTACGACAACAGTATAGAAAGAATCTAGAAATTTGTTTTATTCTAGAAGTTATTCTTATAAATAGGTATGGGTGTGTTTACCCTTGCTTTTTTATTCACAAGTGTTTGATAAGTAATCTATAATTTGGATTATTGAGATTTTGTACACTTCCATGTATTTTGTTCGAGTCCATTCGTGTGCTCGAATGCCTGAAGATGCCGAAAGGCGAAACCCGGGTCGTTAGTGACAAAATACATGGAAGTGTACAAAATCTCAATAATCCAAATTTGATATTGAAATTCCATCAAGCGCCCTCAGTCGATGTCTTAAATAATCTATAATTGATATTTTCATCATATTAAATCAACTTTATTTGAGATAGATAACAATGTATCTTATCATTTAAGTTAACTTAAATAAATATCGGTTCGCTTTTCGGTTCGGTTCCCTGCCTATTATACACTCATTCTCAATAAACGATGCAATGCTTCTAGCATTTATAACTAGTTTTTATCTTAAACATAAGCAATTAATTATGTGACATGTAAGACGAGCCCCTTTTTTAGCCGTCTATCTGTATTCGCTTTTGCAATGATTACTAATTATATTTTCTCGGTCGACCGCTTGTTGCCACTGCGATCAAATTGCGCCGCCATGGCAGTTTGTTTCAGTACATATCTGGTTTCGCCACGGCCGACCTGACGAAATCCGAGAAAATGTTGGCGTCATCGGAATTTATGGAGGTGTGTCCCTTGCGTGTGATTATTCAATTTTGGAGTTTGGACATTGTATAACCACAATAAATATATGATTTACCAATGCTATTTTCGGTAGGTTAAGCATCCAACGCGTTATTCTAATTTGATAGACTCTATTTTCAAGACTTCCAATTTTAATAATTATTACGTAATAATTCATTGACTTGAATATTTTTCTTATACGTTACTGCTTGTGCATTCGTTAAATCGTAGACATGCATTTGTCAAACTATGTTTGCTCCCGATGAAAGCATAAACATTGTCATTTCCATTGAAAAATTGTATATCTACAAAATCAAAATTTTCCGGGAGAGCATAAAAACAATTTTATCGAACAATAATTAAAAACACGTAACAGCGTCCGTGGCGCAGTTGGTAGCGTCGTTTGCTACGGTTCCGTAACGGCTCAAATTTCTCAACGTTCTCGGGCTCAAATCCCGGTGCGGACGGTTTTCATAAACTGATCTTTCAATCGATTTATGGATTTCTGTTCGTAGTCTGAATGTTTTTGATTTCTAAAAATGTCCTCCCACCCATCCGATCCTCACGGGGCGTAGCAAGACCGATTAGCTAACCACTAGTCTTGTTATCCCTACTCTTCAAAAAAAGAGGGGTTGAGCAACTGAGTAACAAGCAGTACTCGTAGAAACATTCTGTTCACATACCTCCATTAGGAAGCCATATGCTCCACTTTGGGAGCGGACATGGATAAAATAAAAGTAAGTCAGTCGCTTAAACTCTTCGGTGAAGCTAAAGAGAGAACGACGGTGTAAGGAATGAACTAATAGTTCTGTTGACATATTTCTTTCTCCCTCGGCTTTAGTTCATATACTCCATATTAGGGCTTTAAAAAATTTGACTCAACTGTAGAATTGACAACATTTTTCCTGAATCTCAAATAAAATGTGAAATTTTTATCCAGCCGTGTATCGAAACCTACACTCGTTTGGACAAAAACTTTTACCTAAAAGTATGAACAAGTGGAATTTGTCTTGTCCTGTTTATTGGTATATTCAGATTTTGGTTTGAATCTATTTATGTCCTTTCCAATATCTATGTCATTGGTTAAATATATGTCTAAAAACTTAATAATATAACGCCTCCAGTTTTTGGTCATCGAAGAAGCATACTAGCTATCGGTGACCAACACACAAGGACTTTATAAAACTAGAACCAACCTTTTGTTGGTATAGGTACTTTGTAAATACAGTTTGAAATTTTATTTTTGGGTATCTAGAAAGAGCAATCGTCGATGTTAGTTTTATTCGGTTGCTCACTTTATTTTCAGCATTTCCAGACCTATGTACATGAACTCAGATACTCAAAGATATATAAACCGTAGATATTTTCGATGGGTTCAACTGTTATTTTCTGATGCTTCATTTGCAATATAAACATTTTAATTGAAACCTTTGTTATTCCACGTGTTGTGTTACCCTACATGACGTGTGTTACGTATCTTCGGATGAAATTTATCGTTAAAAAAAATATTTATTACCTAGGTATTGAAACATTTAACAGAATATTTCTTAGTAAATGAGACGTTGTTAAAAATCGTGATACTCTTCGAATTACCCATCAAATTTTTTTTAACATAGCATACATAATATATATCGAGGTTTATACTGACAGAAAGCATTAAGTCATAAAAACAAGTTCTGAGATAATCGCATAATATAACGAGGAACGCCTTAATCAATTGAGATGTTTAAAAAAAATTGTGTTGTCTATATCTGCTATATTTTTCATAAATAAATTGTCGCCGTATCGAAAGCTGAACCTTTCACTCACTCTTAACTTTAAAAGTTAAGCGCCATGCCAGATTATTATAACTGAACATACGTGACTTACTACTCGGTAAAATATTTTTTTGAAAAATGCTTACTTACTTTTGCTTCACACTGTAATAAAACCTGAGCAGTATTCTTTCATTAAAAAAAATTGACGTGCAAATTTAATGTAAGTGGACATAATTAATATTGACATTTATAAAACTGTCTTTACTAGCGCAATGTTTCTATCAATTTTATTTAAACCGCAAAGATTCCAGAACACGTGTAAAATCGTCAGTACTTACAGCTAACCATCAATGTTTTTAACCCTTTAAAAGCCGCCGCTCTTAATTTTTTATATTTCATACACACGAATACCAATATTTACATTGTTTTTATTCGTTTTAACTAAATACTTTGAACAGAAACAAATAGATTTTTCAATCGATTTATGAATTTCTGTTTGAAGGCATGGATGTGTGTGGAACGAATCAATACAAATGGCAATACTAGAACGGAATCATAGATACGGGCAGAAGCCGTACTACCTGACACATGGACGGACGGCAATATTTACTTCACTAGCCGTCAGCCGCACTGGTCCACCAGAGCTTCCAGACAAGTCGACAACCGATCTATTAACAATACTCTGTAATTATACAAGTTAGAATCGCGATTACTAAAGATGTCTAATTATCTACTATCCATCTGACTCTAAAAACGGGAAGTAGCGAGAGCAATAAGCTAACCACTAGTCCTGTCCTAGCTCTATCCTTATATCCCTACTATCTTCGAAAAGGAGAGGTTGAGCAACTCACGTAGAAAAACGGCGGGTATGGTTAAAAAAATCCAAGATATAGGGAACCGTGTTATAAAGCGGCGTGCTATAGGGGAGCCATCTGTATAATTGATTATTTACGAACGATATTAAATGTATAAGATGTTTACACCAACCTCTAATATGTCATGTCGCATAGAATAATATGATATCCATTTCATATATTATTTAATAATCAACATGTTTATATGTACAACTATTTTTCAAAAAAAAATGGTCTTACCGGTATTATCCGGTAACCTGGTGAATACGGACGGGTTTTATAGTTTTGCAATCCTCAGCAGCGACCACCAAACGTGTACCACTTATGGTAAAACTTAAAAAAGTTTTTATTTATTTGTTATTTCTTATTACGTTACTGCGTGTTATGGTTATCGGTAATAAACATTTTCTTATCGATTTCATGAAGTTTTAAATCATTTTTAGCTATTATACATGATTTTGCAATCGCTTATATAAAACTAAGCACTTTGGTCGGAAATATCATTTTTAGTATTTACTCCAAGGGTGGCCGTTTTATTGTTAACATGTTATATTAAAAAAAAAAAATTTATAAGTTAGTCTCGTTTCCCACGTGCGTCGGCTAAATTATGCATAAAAATAATCCAACACATTTTTTTGAGCACATTACTTATTCCATATTTTTAAGCAGTCAATATTATGTGTCTCTGACTGCACATAAACATATGTTATAGGATTATTTCAACTATATATCGACTTTTGAAAGTCATAAGGACGTAACCCACACACCAAAAATATTTTGCATAATAAACACAAAACGTGTATTAAATTGTATACATTGTGATTATCGAAAAAAATATTTTGAAAAAAAATGAAGGGGTACATCCTTTTGACTTTCTATCGTTGACGATAAAGTGTATTAAAATTTATTGTGTGAGCTATACACAATATTTTTGTTGTGGGTTACGTCCTTTTGCTTTTCTACAGTCGATATGTTGCCACGCTTACTACCGCTAGTAAGTAGTCCTTGTAATGAGTAATAACATCCCGATTTCTTCTATAATTTGGAAGACTCCATCGATTAAAAATATGCGCTCTTTGATATTTTTACGTTTGACAGAAAAATAATATACGCAGTTCGAGTTTATTAAATATTATATAAATATTTTTTCTGTTTACATTTATCGAGCTATAAAAAAAATTTTGTAAAAACAATGTAGAGGCTTGTGTGAGACCTTGTATTTTTTTTTGACATAGAAGAGAACTCACATTTTCTATGGAAAAGAAAAATATTGTCTAATTATAATTTAATATGAAAAATTATTGCAACTCGGTCATGCCTGTTGCTATTTATAAATGTCTTTGTATTGTATTCCGTATTTGCAGTTTTTGCACTTATTTAAAATTACACCGTTGCAACTTGCAAAGAAAAAATCACACGCAGCGTTTTTCTACTATAATTAGCCACAGGGCGGGTAAAAAACGTTCGACTATTCTTGCATACCTTTGCGTTATTAGAGTTCCTACAAAATTGTCATTTTTCTTAAACCGAATACACGTTTTAATAAAGCACTTATTGACACCTTTATACCATGGCTATGTTGGATCCTTGGTGCGGTGGTCTTCGTTGCTGGCTGCGGTTACGGATCTCACTGACTCGAATCTTAGGAGAGTTTCATTGATTATTAATTTCTGTTCGAAAGCATTGCTATCTGTGATGTTTAAAATTCCCTCCCACCATTCCGGTCCTAAGAACGAGGCGTAACGAAAGCGACTATCTAACAACAAGTCCTGGCAAAAAGACGACAAAAAGAGAGGTTGAGGAACAGAGTGACAAGAGCAAAGTTTCTGTTGTGACACCTCCATTAGGAGGCCATATTAAAAAAATGTTTGTACGACCATATTTTTTCTATGATCATGGTCAGCGACACCATGTTGTGTTTTTTGAGATATCATTCAAAATGACTGAACAAAGTTTTTATTTCCGTGACAGTTATTTAAAAAAAGCTAATATCGAAGTACTAAGCAAGCAAAGCAATGTCAAATGTTAGACAAATGATAATTTTAACACTTTTTGAACAAATGTAATCAATTCTAAACGAAACATCTAAAATAAATCTATCCATCAAATGAATGCATATTTTATAATCCAAAATATACTGCTTTTTATATATGGATTAGCAGTTGCAATTAGTTACCTACTTAGTTTTGTTATTTACAATACTTAACTAGGTATAGGGTCGTTTCGCCAGTGTTCAGCCAGTTAAGCGACAGGTGTACTTTCATAAGGGATTTTGAGTCAATGAATGATAAATACATATTTTTTTCGCTGTTATTCCATTAAACAGGGGTTAAGCAATGTAACCAACTTAAAATAAAATAGTTAATATTGTACCAAGCATAAAATAATAGAAGTTTACAAAAAAAATGTCAATTGTCCCAGTGGTCGGCCCCCAAAATCCAATGGTCGACCTTTCGTTTCCTAGTGTTCAGCCATCACTATGAAACCTCATGAATATCGCGAAATAATCTACTGATAGTAGACAGAACACAAAAAAAACATAATGATGAAAAGCATGACAATATGAAGTATCAAATTTGGATTATTGAGATTTTGTACACTTCCATGTATTTTGTCACTAAAGACCCGGGTTTCGCCTTTCGGCATCTTCAGGCATTCGAGCACACGAATGCCTGAAGATGCCGAAAGTCGAAACCCGGGTCGTTAGTGACAAAATACATGGAAGTGTACAAAATCTCAATAATCCAAATTTGATATTGAAATTCCATCAAGCACCCTCAGTCGATGTCTTAAATTATATCAATATGAAGTATATTTTGTTAACGATCCCCATACAACATGAATTTGTCGAAACCTGCGAAGTAAAAATGTGCTTTTTTTCAATTGCGTATTGCATCATATAGGTCAGTATAGTGCAGATATAGTGGTCAGTATAGTGGCAAGACTACCTACACGAATTAAAAAAAAACAGTTTTTTTAAATATATCCACTATTATTTAAGTTTGAAACTCAAAAGGTCGACTACTGGCGACGACTGACTTTAGGAACATGCACCCTACCGCTCGTATAAATAATCTCGAGATCTTTTGAAAACATTTGTAAAAAACAAAGCAGAATTGTAAAACAGCTCGAGAGAAATGTGTAGGTAGCAATAATTGAAATAGTGTCGGTGTATTTTTTTCTTATAAGTAACTTTGTGATTAGTATATTAAAAAAATAACTTTAGACTCATTATTTTACTTCTTTACCAGTATCCAAAGATTACAAAATACATCTACATCCATGTTTCAAACATAACAGTATTATCAATTGAGAAAGATCAACAATAATAAAAACGAGATTATAATAAAATTTTGTATGGAATCTCAATATTTTGCCTTTCAAGAAATGAATTGGAATGAAATAATAGACACACTTAGTTGGAATGTTTGCCTTTGATTATAGGTATTATATTAATAGGTAATGCATGAAAAGAAGTATCGAATATTTGTGAGTGGATAACGGACTTACGTCATGCTATGGGGTATTTTTATTCTTATTCGATATTTTTTACTGAAACGAAATTAAGGCGTACACAAAAAGGTCACAAGACGAGAGATTTTTTAAGTGTAAATATTTAATGCATTTTCAGCTATTCATCAGCACACACTAGAAACTAGAATCATTCGATGTTTCTTGGGTTTTTTCCATTGCCTTCTCAATCTAGCTCACGATGTCAGGTGTGTTGAACTCATAAATTATAATGACAATGCAATGACGTCGGCAATATAACGAGTGTAGGCCTCCGAAAAGAATGTTTTTCTTTTTTTATTAAGTGTTTTTTAATGTGCCTAGATACCTACCTAAAGTTTTTACAATTTGATTGATTAACCCATCAAAAATTTTGAAATGTGTCTCTATAACTTGTAGAAAATGATTATTTAATATTTGTTATAGCATTTACTATATCGACCAAGCTTTGCATCGCTAAAATGAATTTAGTTATAATATCATCGAAAATTCAAATTTCACCACCAAATAGGTACGTTTCTATATAAATTCTCTTATAAATCTATTATAACTCGAACTCGTCAGTTCGAGTTCATTCGTGTACTCGAATACCTGAAGATGACGAAAGGCGAAACCCGGGTCAATAGTGACGAAACACATGGAAAATTACAAAATCTTGACAATACAAATTTATTGATTACTATGGAAAAGGTAAGGTACACCAAATGAGGTACGAAATTTTAGCTTTGCCGTGGAGCAGCACAATATAAAATTCTCTCGTAAAACGAAAAAAAACCGACATAAATGTCGGTTCGGTTCCGGTTCGGGTACCTGCTATATTATATCATTATTCAGTCGTGAGATTAGTAATGTTTTCTGACATCTAGCGATACGTGAGCGACATACAATCCGAGTCGCTTAACAAAATATAATGAAGCTTATATTTTACATCAATAGATGCAATTTCTTTACATTGTAATAAATGCTTATTATTTCAACACTATTTTCTTTCAATTGTCCGAATAAACATTAAAATAATTATATAATAATTAACTGTTTTCCTACTCTTGGGACTTTGTGTTTAGTATATGTTTTCTAAGTACCAGCATTTATAACGTACTTTCCACGGTGCTTTCTGCGGCCCTGTGGCGCAACGGATAACGCGTCTGACTACGGATCAGAAGATTCCAGGTTCGAATCCTGGCAGGGTCGAAAATACTTTTTACCGTTTTGCTGGTATTTACCATAGCTAATACGCCAGAGAATCAATAATTGAATAATTATAGATAAAGGCCTATAAAGCCAACGTGTATTTTTATGTAGGTACACGTTTAAATTTCTTGAGGTATTTTTTAAATTAAAATTTTTCATTTCTTTGTATAGGAAATATTGTTTCCGTCCTTTCAAAATATTTGTTCCCATGAATCTCTCTTGTTTCTACTAAGTTCGCTAAACCAATTATTATATTACTGTCTGTTAGTAAGAAAAGAAAAATGGTTTATGGTGTCCTAGAAAAAAAGAAAAAGTGTCAAAATGTAAGTGTCGTATTGACCCCGACGTGATTTGAACACGCAACCTTCTGATCTGGAGTCAGACGCGCTACCGTTGCGCCACGGAGTCCTGTGAATATGGCGCCGCAATCATTTATTTTATATGCAGCGTGCTGCGCTATATTTTAACATTTTTACTAGTAATAGTGCGTTTCGCAAATCTTCACAAAATATTATTGAAAATCAATTTTATTTAATCAAATTATACTCCTGGTAAAAATGATTCTAATCGTAACGGAAAAAGTGAAGATTTAACTTTATGTCATTATTATCACGTAGGTACTAAGACAGTAGTAATATCGCCAAGCAGTAACTACGAATAGACTTTTTTCTTATCGAATTACAGGCCCTTGGTGCAAATAATAACAACGATGGTAAATACGTGGCACGTTTGCCCAACTTGGAACGAAAGAAATTTTCGACGGCACGTCTAAAAAATAAATTACAAAATTTTGAAATGGAAATTATTGAATGGCAATCTAATCCTATCTGGAATAAAAATGTGTGAATATGCGAAAATGTATTGAAGAATTGGAATGCCGATTAAGAACATGGAAAAGCATGCCCGATGCCTTTATATTTACTAAAACATTAACGGTCTCGTTGTTGACCATTATTTCTTCCACGTGTTTTTGTGAAAGTATTTTGTCTAGGTATGTTCAATCATGTACATTCAAAGACTAGAAATTGGTTTACAAAAGTAAGATTCAGTAGCATGTATAAATTTTAAATTAACAACATAATACCTATATCCGCCTGAAAAGTCTCGCATATAGGTAACATGAAATAAAAAACCTTAAAAAAAGTGTGTTAAATGTTTTATATAACTTTGAGTTTAACTTTAATTTTATTTAAGTTTATCGTTTATTTTCAATATATTCAAGAAAAAATGTATGTTACCTATGTAGAAACTTACATTCTACGCATTTAAGTTTTAGGAGATTTTTTTATATTCAATAAATATGATTAAGATTATATTGTGTGTACTATCTAAATAGGAATAGAATGCGCCACGACTTTTAAAAAAAAACAGCTTATTTTGGCACGCCGACTAAATCCAATCTGCCACCCAGGATTATAATATTATGTATTTTTTATTAAAAGAGAAATCAATAAAACAAATCTTAGTTGCTCGATTTTTAACCATTTTTTTCTAAAATACCATAAATCCACGACTACACAGCGCTGCAATTTTCGCATTTGCCACTATACGGTGAATTGAGTCACAATCTGTCAAAATATGATTATTGAGACGTCATCATCTATTACATTTCAGACGCCTGCCTTCGCTGCCAAGCTGAGAGCAAGAAAGATTCCTACGGCAAACAGGACTGCGTGGTCGTGTGGGGAGAGTGCAACCACAGCTTCCACTATTGTTGCATGTCTCTGTGGGTCAAGCAAAATAATCGTTGTCCCCTCTGTCAACAAGAATGGTCAATACAGCGGATGGGAAAATGATTTCTCCTTCATGTAATTTTTCTCAGCCAACTCAGGCAACCAAGGCTCATACATTTTGTATTGGTTTTCTTTAAATTCCAAGTTTTTGGATCACTGTTTATTTGAATATTTTCTGTTTCACACTCTTCAATAACAGCCTTTTCAATAGGTATTGTATAGATTTTACTCATTCACAAACATTACAAAATATGTTCAAAAAGAGTACCTGTCAAACAATATGTGTTTTTCTTTTACTTGCACCTAGGTACTTTTAATAATAAAATTTTATAATCAATTCGTGTTTTATTATCTGTTGCATCATTATATAAATCTGTCATGTGTCTTAAAGATAATGTTGGTGTCAATCTGCTTTTTATATCCCTCAAGTCGTCGCTTAGGAGCTTTATTTTTGTAATTTGTGATAATGAATGAACAATTAGGATTGAAATAACTTCATTTATTGGAAATATTTAGTACATACAAAACGTGATACAAATTAGTAATAATTGCAAAAATATATGCGTTACATTATTTCCATGATAGTTTTGCTTATTTCCGTTCGATGTACCATTTGTTCCTCTGCATTCTAGTCCTTCGTGACGAACTACGTAGCGAATTTGGTCGGGATATCTACAATCTTTATCTGTAACACAATACTTGTATACAGTATATTTCTCTCTCCTCGTAAATGGCGCCGTGGCTTAGTTGGTTAAAGCGCCTGTCTAGTAAACAGGAGATCACGAGTTCGAATCTCGTCGGGGCCTGCGTCGAAAAGACGTTCTGACATTTTTGCTTTTTTTTATAAAGCTAAATAAAATAAGAATTTACATACGTAATTATGTTTATAATATTTATAAAATAAATGAAATGTTCCATACAAGTGAATTTCAATATTTTAATTGCTGCCATCTGTGAAGATATTATTGTAAACAACTGCAGATTGTTGGACAAAAGTGTGTACATGTTTTTATATGATTGATATTCATGTCCGAAATAGAGATTTCAAAATGTGGGCTGATTGAAAAAATCTGATTTGGTTCTCTTGATGATTTGAAATTAAAGAAACTAGTACAAGATAGTAAAATGATCTTACCATTACATGTAATAAGGGTGCTTCTTGCTCTGACAATGAAATAAATTGGTTCACAAAATGGTGCGCCATTGCATGGATAGTTCACTTGAAAATTTGCATCATATTGGCCGTTGACAATTTTGCAGGATGTTGCTGCATCTTCAGTATATTTCCTCGAAATGCAAACGGATATTTCTCCATGACTTGTCCCTTGAAACTGGAAAAAACATTTTCTGTTTATTATTGTGAATGATATATCTATTATTCTTTTTTGGCAATTAGTTAGTCTCTATTTTTAGTTATGTATAGAATCATATTTTTTAACTCTAGTTTCTGGCAAAAGATATATATTTTATGAAATTAAAATAATGTTTTATAACAATGCTCTGCAACCTTTTCTCACCCACAGCACACCTAAGCACTTATTAATATTGCGCGGCCCACCACAAGTCAAAATATATAATTCTCATGAATAAAAATTACGTTTGGTAATTTGTTTTTATTTATGTGATGAATTTTAAATAGTACCTAGCTAATAAATTTTTTTTATAAAAGCCAATTGCAAACCCTTTTTCATTTTCAAAGTGATAAAGAATCAACAATAAAAAAAAAAAATTCTTTGAATATTACAAATTATAAAAAAAGCATTTGTAAAAGTTTTAACCAAGCTTAACTATTACAAATTAGCTAAGTTATAAAAGTATTGCCCAATTTTTTGTTCAGAGAAATTCAAAATGATCTCTCTATTCTTAGTAATTTCTGATGGTAAAATAAATAGTCGTATAGCTAAGTTCAAATAAGTTTACTAAAACTTTGCTTCTAGACAGCTAACACATTTCTGTGTGAAACAGTCGGGTTTGATGTTTTTCAAAATGGGCATTTAAGAATCTTGATTTGATGATGTGTTTTTTCTAATATAAAAATACTTGAATTTTTCTCATTTTGGACGCACAGCACCGTGGCACACCTAGGACCCTCTAGCGGCACACCGTTTGCTCAACACTGTTTCAAAACATCAATATCACAAGCAGAAATAAAAAAAATGCATTCGTCACTCAACAGTTATTTTCTTTCTAATATTTAAATAATAAAATGTTTATTTGTATCTGATCAAATAATAACATTGATTTACGAACCTGTACTTTGACCACTGGTACATACAACATATTAAAGGGATGTATCCTATACAAAATCTTTTGCCCGACATTTATATAATCTTCATGTTCCTGGCGGACAATGGACGACTTTGAGCTTTGACACGGCTGAGGAATTAGTCTTTTAGGAAGTGGTTTTTCTATAAAGTTTAAGCGAATCTTCTCGGCTAAAGTCTTCACATCTCTCTGTGATGATTCTATTAACACATCTGCATGGGTATGAGGATCGATTGCCAGTTTCTTGAATGCTCTTGTATCTGGTGTAATGTATACAAGATAAATATCTTTGAGCGAGTTTCTCATAGTTTCAATCACCTTAGAAGCTCTTTCCAAATCTACATCAGAAAACACTGTAGACGGTGCAGCAATGACTATTACATGAGGTAATGCTGCTATCTCCATATCCCAAACTTCTTGTTCGGTTATATTTTGTAAATATGTTATTAACGATGTTAAAACTGTTGGCAAATTGAGACGATACGGCCCTAAAAAATAAGAAATATATATTTGTGAGAAATATTAAATAATTACTGTATTAAATTACCAGATGGCAGTTCAGAGAGTGTGTATGTGCTGTACTTTGCGTTAGACAGATAAATCATGATACATATTATATTGTAATCAGCTGTGGTCATTGCTTTTTAACATATTGATGCAAAGGTGATCATAATATTTTGTGTACCACTCATAAAAAGCGGCAGACAGTAATCTCAAGCTACGATTACACTAGGGGACAAAATGAGCAACATGCCGCAGGACTAGAGAAGGGGCATTTAGGAATAGTGCCGCATCAGTTGTCACAGAAATGTTGCCCCAAGAGGTTATATTGGCCAATTTCTAGACAAAATGACTTATGAATATAAAATTTATGGTTAGCCTATGAAATCATAACATTACATATTCTTATGAATTGGAAACATTTTGAATTGAAAAAAAAAAAATAGTATGAAAGACGTCACTTTGACAGTTCACACAGAGCCACGTCAGTTGTCAGAAATGTCGCCTGAGAAGGCATCACTCAGTAAAGGCATACATAGTGCCCTCATATTTAGTTGAGTTGTAATTTTCAATAATAAATACATTTATAATTGAAATCACACTTACAAACTCGCCAACATTTAACATGTTGCCTTTTTCGCCCGCTTTGCGAGCGACCGCATGCAGCATCTACCGTGTCACGTAGAAATCCCAGACTATGTCGCGTGCAACATTGTGGAACAGTGGGCAACGCTGCAGCGTCACGTAGGCCTTTTATCCCCCAGCGAATACAGGCTTTCACTTTAGCAAAGACTATGGTTGACGGCGGAAAACAGTGATAACGGTCCCGTTTTTTGTACTGCGCTTGTGTGTTGTGTATACTGCTGTATATTATATCCGAATATATATTAATTTTGTCAAAACTGCAAATATCTTAGCATCTTTAGTTGTGCTAATAGATATACATATATACTTTTTAGTTTTGCTTCTGAAGCCACCCTGCTAAGGAGACTCTTTGTCACGGTATCATTCCTTTGGAAGATATTAAAAATTTTGCATCTATTATAAGTATGTATGTACACATACCTAGTTTTAAAACTAAATTTATCATTATTAATTGTAAATGAAAATATAATTCAGAAAACGTACTAATGATGCAGATCATGTTGAGTAAATATCATAAATTTTTAATAATAGTGATTTTTAAATGTGTAAACTGATTATGGGCAAAAAATAATTGTATATGCGAATAACCTACGCTGCGCACGTAGTAATTATTTAATCAAAGCCTGAATAAGAAGTATTAACTTTCTGTCAAGAAGATGTTGAATATAGTAAGTAAAAATAAATATTTTAAATTATTTATTTTCTATAAACGTAGTAAATTTTATTTATGATATTACTATAAATAAAGAGCGTCTTAACAAACGGGTTGATTTACTTTAAATTCACAATCATATTAAATTGAGAACCAACTGAACGCTTACTTTACTATTACATCAATAAAACTTACAATTATCTGTGCTGTTAGCAATACTGTCAAAAATCTCCAGAATACTATGAGACGATGGGGCCAGCCATTCACCTGTAGATCCATGCATTAATGCTAAAGAACTGCCCTGATCGGACACATCCAGAGTTTCCGAGAGTATTCTATAAATGTACACAATATATTATAATACAATTAGCCCTCCAGTATATATCAGCACAAGTAGACTTGTTTAAAAACTTCACAGTGCCATATCTTCAACTAACTTTACTGTGTAATATGACAGTTGATGATAAGGTAAAAATGACAAATTTATATTGTTTTTCTATAATACATCAATGTTAGCCGCTATGAAACTTTTCTCACAGCCTCGGATTTTCTATATATCAGCACTTTCGGGTTAAAATGGTTAACTTTTCATGAAGCTAGCATGTGAAGAGTATTCCAAACAAGCTATTTAAGTGTAATATAACAAATAAAGAAATTGATTTTACTTCTATACTTACGATACAAGCTGTTCTGTTTGATACTTTGTCCACGATCCGTCTGTTACCAAAATTACATCCATTGGACTTGTATCTCCTAGTACATTACAATCAGGTAGAGTATCAAGGAGCTTAGCTAAAATTAAATTATTAAAGTGGAATAAGTCATTTAAGGTATCAAAAATACCATTGTTTTACAAGATAATTGTAAAATTCCACCAGTACAGGAAAGATTATATATATAATAACTTTTAAGGTGTTAACTGTCAATTCTTGGTCGAAAGACATATATTAAAGGAGAAGATGCAAAGACGGTTTGTTCATTCAATAAATTTGAATTGGGCAAAAATTTTATTAAATCCGATTCATTAATTTGTATTATACCTGTAATGTTATTTTTAATTTGTAAGAATTGATTCTGTCTCTTTAATTTTTGTTTTTCAGATATGATGGATATTTTTATATTATTTTTATAAATTTGATACTCATAGCTGCTCTGCGTTCTCCACTTAAAATGGCTGTTTATTGTTAATATTAATTACATACTTAATATTTGATTGGTTTTAAATGGTTCACTAATCTTTTCTTATAATATTCCCAATCCACTATTGCTTATTGCGTTAGTAATGCCATTAAAAAATTTTGCTCAGCTAATCAAAAGCTATATTTGTGATTTCAGACTAGTATTTATTGATTTGTAAGAGGTCCATAATATTTTATTTGTAGACTTATCAAAATTGAAAAAGAGAAAATTCTGGGCGAAATATAAAAAAGATGGAGAACAAAAGAATTGTGTTAAAAAAGAGAACATGTTCTCTTAAAAAGAGACCTGTTGGCAACCCTACCCTAATCTCATCTTTCATTCATAATACGTGGTAAATAATTCTATATTTATACATGTGGTCTAGAAACTCATATAATTTGAACTGGTTCGAGTTTTAATGCAACCACATGATTATGTAATTGGTAACTGTCACTGATGACAAATTACATTCAAGAGAAATTAGAAAAACATTTTCTTACGCCAATAATTTTGAAATGCATCCACTGCCGCGTTTGATATATCTTCAATTTTATTTGTCGTTATATGTACTGTGCTTAAAGTCAACCATAGAATATTCACAAGATTTCGTGTTTCTTCGTAAATATTGGAATCTTTAAACAATTTGGCCATATTTTGTTTTCTGTGGCATGCGCGAATTCCGGTGTTGAATGCGACTCCATAACTAGAATAATACATTTCTATGATTTGTGATAAGCGAACTCTATCCAAAGTTGATGTCCATTCCATTATATACTGCGATATGATGTATGCTGAAAGTCAAAGTATACTATAACATTATAAAGTAATTTAAAAATAGTATTTAAATAATATAAAATTATGATATATTATAATATGCAACAAAATTACTATTCAATCAGCAAGACAGTAAAAGTGAATGTTTGGATGTCAACTAACAAGTGTGAATCGTTTTGGTAGCGGTTACCAATCTTGATAGTCGAGTATATTTAATATTTTCAATGGATTCGGCGGTAACTTTTTGGAAATCCATTTTTAATATAAAATTGATAACTTAGTTATTCCATCGACTGTGTTACTAAATGTAACACGTTTCGCTTCTTTAAGAAGCATCTTCGAGCAGAAGAAATATAACACCTTAAAAGTGGAAATATAAATGCTCAATTATTTCAAATTTTCACCATCTATTCCAGCCAGTATCTCAGCGTCTGTCATTTCCCATTCGTACGGAACCTTTATTGCAAGGTGCAAATTTCTTGGAATAATGCTGTCATTCCACTTTCCTCCAGGACCGAGTGAATATTTGTCAACATCCTCTTGAACGATTGACCCTTGACGGATTGCCAACTCTGCTAAATCGCCTACACATAAATGGAAGCGTTAAAAACCTTACACGAAATTCTTAATATAATATTTAAATTAGAAAAACTTTTTTACCACTAAGTGTAGCAGCTAAAATATTAGAAATCTTTTTGTCTGATGATATAAGTTCTTTTTGTAGATCGTCCCATTGGTCAAAAAGTTCAGTATAGTCACCCAATGAAGCACTAGGTGCTTTAGGAGATGGGTACGACTTTTCGTATTTCTCAGCCGCTTTCCACAGATCTTTCATGTTAACACTCTGGGGCTCTAAAGCGGCTGATATTCCAGCAATTAATGTTCCGGGTGAAATGTTTCCCCAGTGAGTTTGAACAACTCCATTTTCAATTGGACAACGGCTATATGATGAGAGCCTCTCTGTTCCATTATAGTTTAATGAATTCCATCTAAAATAAAATATTTATATTGTAAACAAAGCCTGGTTTTAAAAAAATAATGCAATACAATATTACATTGCACATTAACTGCTAAATATTGAATCAATACAAACAGCCAATTGACAGCTTTGGTCAGCTTTGACAACGAAGTAGCTAGTACGTCGGAACTGTGTATTGTTTACACCAGTGCTCTGCAACCTTTTCTCACCCACGGGACACCTAATCTCTCTAGTACAGCAAGATTGACTGAACTCTACAGTAATTTAGTCCGGGTCGTTAGTGACAAAATACATAGAAATGTACAAAATCTCAACAATTCAAATTTGATATTGAAATTCCATCAAGCACCCTCAGTCGATGTCTTAAATTATGTGTTACAAATGTTGGAGAGTCCTGGTGATTCACCAGATAATACTACTCAATTGCTCGATTACAACATACTATTGTGATATGTTTTGTTACCATTGGTTTTTAGATAAACCATAAAATATCGCATTAGTTAAATGGCTTTATTTCATAATTGGCAAAATTGAATCCATAAAGAAATTAAAATATCATTAACGTATTTCTTGTGAACAATTAATGCTAAGACAATAAACAAATAAAAAATCATTTAAAGAGTTATGAGCGATTAATGTCGCCTATGTCGATGGCGCGGAAAACGCGTTCCCCGGTGCCAACGAGTTGATATACATTTTGAGTCTATCTGTACTCACTATGTGTGAGTCTCGTGCGACAGCTGCCAAACAATATGCGTACAATATTTGAGTGATAAAAAATTTACATATATTGATTTCAAGAATAAGTGCTTGTGTACTCATTGTGTAACATTTTTTTTTAATAGAGTAGGCACTCTGTCTTCACAATTCCCAATCTTATCTTCAAGATACGGCAATAATAAGTATCACTTTTATGGTGGTAACTGTCAATTCTTGGTGAAAAGGCATTATATTTTAAAAATTAAACACAATTTGTTTATACTATGTCCATATGTTTATAATTATCGGGATCGGTTTCGCTCATCACTAGCATTATCAACTGGTAAAAATAAAATCATAACAGGGCTATTTACATAAAATTATGTGTTAACAATTACAAGGTATGTAAAACAGTTGGTTCAAGAACTATGACAAGAATTTACAGATAATTGAACAAATTATATATAAACGCAATTAAATAGCCTACAATTAAAATGTTAAGGACCTCTTACAGATCAATAGATACTAATCTGAAATAAAAAGTGAATCCACGTTAAAAATTCGTTATCTGAGTAAAATATAATGAGTTTTAAATAATTCGTAAATATTCATTAACCAACATTTTTATCAGTTGTTAATGCTCGTGATGAACACAACTGGTCCTGATCATTATAAACATGTGGAAGTAGTGCAAACAAATTGTGTTTTATTTGTATAATAATAAATATATCAACTTTTCATTCCATTGATACCCATATTTTTGAAAAGAAACAATTTAATTGACAACTTACATATTATTAACAGTGCTGTCGGATGGTACATTAGGTTTGTCTCTAGCCATGGTGATTGGACATACATTCAACTCATCACCTCTTTCCCACGGGTCCACCGCCGACGATATCAACATATGGAGTGTGCAAATATCAGATATTTCTAAGCCTTCGTGTATGTTGATGAACTTTTCGCCAGGGATCAAAAGATCCATCAAGAAATTATATTTTGTCAACTGAAATGCTGAAGCTCGAAATGGTATGACATAATCCGTTTCCACCACATTTTTTGATCTTTCAATTCCATCTAGCTTAAGGCTAAAAATAACAAAAGAGCATTTATTTTTAAAAATGCCTTATGCACACTTGATTTCACTCTCGAAAGTCAGTCAGTGACTTCCTTCAAGCTTAAAATTACATTACATTACATTGCAAACAATAATTATTGAACATTAACTGTCAGTCTTTGTAAGGAGTTTTCCTTAAATGGCTTACTCGCACAAAGCTTTAGTAAAAGTTTGATAAAATCTTTAGTTAAAAAATTAACCTAATTAGATGCATCTTATTACTAGATTTTTGATTCTAGCAATATTTTTTTCATTTATTTATTAGTTTAGACTTTCTCTTCACATTTTGTATAAGCAATCTATCAGTCTGTCGTCTTTAAAATGAGATCCAATCATTAATTCATTTTCGTATTTTTTGAGGGTTACATGTTACATTGGCCAAACTATCGTCGATATTATATGAAGGAAAAAAATGTAAAAATTACATTTATATTGTTATAACCTGTGTAAAATCGAAGAGCTTAGGACTCGAATGTTGAGGTTTCTGTTATTATGCTCGATTTTGTTTATTAACTCCACTAAAAGTTGTATATTGTTTGGAGCATTTCTTCGTATACCTCCATTTTTATAACACTCAATCAAATGACTTGGAATTATTCCTGCAGTCGCACAATCAATATCTGAAACAAACCATTATTAAATAGAGTTATTCTTAGCATATTTATAATTCTTATTCTAACAAAAACACACATACACAAAATAATGTTATGAATTTATAGCAATACCTTCCTATTTTCAAACTCTATTTATTATCAGGCAAAAAACAAATTTGATGAAATTAAATTTATGTATAAAAGTATTAAGGCGAAATTATAATTAACAGTTTTAATTTGTGTAATAACAAAACAATTCATCATTTAATTTTATGTAGTGATACACCAATATTAAAAAGTCTAATAGTCAAACAAGATACTGTACAAAATACTCATTCATTTCTAAAACTGTCTTCATCATTTAATAAAATTTGATAGGTTATAAATAAATCAGATATGTTGATAGGAACGTAAATATAATAATTATTTACATTTATAAACATACAGGAATGCTTAATCCAAATTTGATACAGGAATGCCTTTATTTTTTGTACTTTTTTGATAACCTAATCTTATGTTTGTTATTATAACAATAAGACAGAAAAGAGTTTTCGACTCATGACTCACTGTTTTGTTTGCTAACGAAACTTTGATAAAAATATTTATTGGATCATAACAATGAAAGCTGAAAGTATTCTTGAAAAGAGAATAGTTGGTGTATAAATGAATGACAATTAGTTTGTAGTAAATAACTTTCACGTAAATGTATGAGATCAGGTAAGGTATATTTAATTAATGCAAGAGGTATTATAGAACACTAATTAAAACTAAATATGACGTCAACTTACGTATTACATATTGTGATATCAAAATCAGGCACACTAACACAACTGATCCCTTGAAATGCATTCTGAAATTAGTATTTTAACCATTATTTTCACATATTTCACCATCCCACAGAGATTGTACTGATAAAAACAAAAAGTGAAACGCTGGCAATACTGGGGTATGCCGTACGTTTCTAAGTCAATATGGGTGATGTTGCTTGCTGATTAGATAACTTACTAGGCGTTATTATTTTTATCTCTCTTTCTTAGTAGAATAGTCATATGAATCACACTATTGCAGCTTGTATTTAAATGGTCTAGTGCACAATCGTGATTACCTGATTACAAGATTACCTGTTCCAAGAAAATGCAATTTTAAAGTTTACACTTAGTTCTCTCTTGGTATTTAGAATAAGAGAATATTAAAAATAACGACTACAGTTATTTAAATTTCGCTTAAAACATATGTTGTTCTACAGGAACTGCAGAATCAGTCGTTCATCGTCTCTTTTTTGGAGAGATAAGGATAGAAGGATAGGGCATACACAGAACTAGTGGTTGTCTAATGGTTCTCGCTACACACGGTTTTTAGAATCGGATAGGTGGAAGGGAATTTAGACGTCATAGCCATCCATGACTTCGAACAGACATCCACAAATCAATTTATGAAACTGTCCAAACTGGGGTTGAAGCCAACAACTACAGGCCCAGCAGTAGCCCTATTTCTCTGTAGTAGACAGTATCAGGGAGAAATAAAAAGACTAGGTGGTTATATGGTTTTTATTCATCCTAAATTGGTTGCTTCTTTAAAAAAATACAAAACACAGAAATTAATTCAAATTCAATCAGAAAGAATAATTCTGTTGCTTTATGGCAAAAGTTGATATGTCCGTTTTTGTCATATTGGATTAATTCTCACAATAATATATTTGTCAGCATGTGGCAGCAAAATTCGGCATACTAGCCATTATCCACGAAGCAAATCCATTAGTATATTATCCATTAAATTTGAATTTTTGATAACTTACCAAGGTTCATATTCCTTCTCCTGTAAGCTAAGGTAAAACTAACATATTAACTTCTGCCATAATGCCACAGAATTACTTCATAATTTTTAAATATTTTATTATACAGGATAGAAAGTTAATGGCTAATAAATATCTACGCAATAGGATGCTCTGCCGCCAATTCTTTAGAAATCCAATTTTCATATTGCACCTTTGCTTGAACTGCCAAATAAAAGATATTCATACTTTGAAGACAATCAGATTCGGCAAATATATTGAAAGTGACTATGGAAAATATTCTTAATTGATATACTGAGTAATCTATATTGCAAATTTTTTGCGCATGGAAAAAAATAATTCATTTTGTAACTAAAGACAACAAATGCTAACATCGTCAGATAAATATTCATTAATAATTAATTCATAGTGCTTCATAAAACGGCAATGGTTGTGTGTAGAACTGTCCTGAATTCACGAATAGTATATTACTTACATTATTTCGTAATATTACATGTTTTATAGACATTTAAATTAGTACACATGAATGAGTATATTTGTAAATTTTAAAGTTAAGCCATTTTACTACTGAATAAAAAGGTTCCGAACAACGACATCTATTAATGGAAAAAATAATGAAATGAATTTTTAAAAAAAATCATTAATTTAATTGAATATAAATTTAAAAAATTACAAAAATATAATTTAAAAAATATGTCAGTTGATTAATGTATCCCTTACATCATAATACTACTCCACTAACTGTGAATAAGAAATGGTGAAAATTACATCACGGTTTATCAGGAATTCAAAAGGATTGTTCAATAACTATTGAGAAATAGTGAGACATTTATTCATCAAAACCATTTTCTTGCTGTTTAAGATGAAACAACCCTGTTAACCGGGAGTCTACAGTATTTTTTTATAGCATATCCACTTCTAACGTGGAGCATAGACTAATATCAGAGTCATCTTGATTGGAGTCGTCCTAAGTGTTTGTCATTCAGTCGCTCCACCTTTTTTTTTTTTACTTTGGAGTAAAGATAAAAGGATTGGGCTAGGACAGGATTAGTCAGTTAGAATCACCGTAGATATTACATATTCTAATATATTATTGAAAATTATAGTAAAATATATTTTCTATTTAGAGCCATAATAATTTTATTTCATTCATTATGTATGTAAATATTAAAATGTTACTAGCATACAAAGCTAATGTATATAGTAGACATTATTTTATTTACAAGAATAATAATTATTTATTAACAGCTAAAACTAATTACCTCTTCCGGGGTTTCATTCACTGGGAATAACATAAACAAATCGAAATAAGGAATAATATAAAATATATACTTGCAGTCTCAAAAAAAAATTCAATTATATTCCACATTTTGTCATTGTTTGTCACACTCTACCTCTTTTGGAAATCGTAATCAAACCATTGCCACTTCATTTATTCACTTTGAAGATATCCATGATGACTTTTAAGGCGTTAATTGTTAATTCTTGGTGGAAAGATATTATATTTTAAAAAATAAAACACAATTCATTTGTAATACTTCCACATTACAAAACATGTGGAAGTAGTACAGATGAATTGTGTTTTATTTTTTAAAATATCCATGATGTTTTCAATTATATAAAATAATCAAAAAAACCTTTAGAGAGAACCAAGTAATGTATTATAATATCGCTCTGCTAACACAATTTAAATCAGCCATCTTTAATGTAACTAAAATACCGCAGAATATCACATATTTTATGTTCTATCGCCATATTCCAATTAGACATAATATGTATCAATTATATTTATTTATTAAATTTGTATACTGGCATATAAGCAATATTTTTCCCTGTCAATAATAAATATGTTTTCTTTTTGTCAAATTCCCATCTCTTAACTCGCGTAGCTCACTTTGGAAAACATTGACCCAGTGATAAGAGCTTCACTTACATAATAAGAAGATTCTGGATTGAAATCCTGACTAAGTCAAAATCAAATTATGTTAGTGATCTTAATAAAAAAAGGAGATAAACCTTGCTAGAATTGGTGGTTCGTCTGTTCGTAGGAAGGAAAACGTATCCTCAATTTGTTTTAAGCAAGGTGATGGACGAAATGAAGAGGAGTTCTAGATTAACATAATACATACATTAAAATGAAAATATTTTAAATAAATTTCTAAGCCCAGAGTATAATTACAAATAGAATCATATATGTTCAAATGGAAACACATAGCAATGATATATTCATGTAATACATTGTTTCTTAACCTTTTTGAGCTGGGACCCAAATTAGGGTAATAGTGTTGGTTTCACAACCCAAGATGATATTGTTAAAATAACATGTACACACAAAAATAATATTTATTATTTACTTGTTAAATCAAATATGTGGACTTTTTTCATAATATAAATATCCCGCTAAATATAACAACAAACCCAAGTTTAAGTTGAGACCCATAGGTAAACCACTCATGTAGTACATGAAAAAACAAATTATTGTAAGTAATCTTTTAGTATATAAGATGTCATGGACAGTAAGCCGTTTTTAGCATAAATAAACATACAATTTGGTGTAAGTAATCATAAACATCACAGTAGCGCTGACTAATAATGGAATGTTAACAAAATATATTGACAAATTAATAAAACTATTTCTCAAAACATTTCAGTTCATATATACGTTTTGATATACTATAGTTACAGAAAGGTAAAAATAAATTTTGCAACTCTTAACACAAATTAATGAAATAATAGAGTAGTCGCGAATCATTTGTTGTCCCACTCTAACACTGCTTTTTTAATAGCAGGCAGAGTAATAAAACAAATGGTTTGCTGGGATTCATTTAGAACTAACCTGCAAGTAATTTGTTTTCCCAATTAAACTCTAATTTACCAATGGCAAGTTTAGTGATAAAACAAATGACTCACGGAAATCATATTTCAATCGAATGGCTAGTCTTTTTTCCTGTTATGCAGTGATATTGCCTGAATTAACGAATCCCAGAAGTCAGTTGACTAGAAGTGCTCGATTCGTGTCTTAGTGACTCATTTCTCATGTCTAGTATGCATAGTTTACTAGAATTCAAGCTAAGAATTATTGTATCAATATTAACCAAAATGGGCACACAAAATAAAAAGGTAAATCAAACTTTCAAATAATTTTCATCAGTGATAAGACCAATGTCAGTTTTTATTGAGCAACATAAACATCATTATTAAATTATCGACTTGCACTAATTTAAATAAATTAACCCTTTTAGCCGAATTAGGTATATTGGCAGGGACACGAGAGTTTTTTATTAACTATGAGGCATATTTTGACCGTCATGGGATTGTGATTATCAAATGCCCATGACATATACCTCTTTATCCATGGCAGCTAAAGTGTTACGAGTCATAAACCATTTCATTAATAAATTCAAAGAAATACCTAAAACTGCTTATATATTGGTAAAAAAGAAGAAAAAATGATAAATAATAATTCTTGTAGTGCAATACATATTATTATTTATGAAAAATATACATTAATCTACACAATGATTAATCAGACATGTGAAACAATATACTTTCATTCTGATATTCTTGTGAAATTCAATATTTACCTTTGGTTGATAATGTTATCATATCCTTACAATATGACAGCCTTAACCCTTTATTATCAGTGGTAATACAGATTTACAGATTGCTTATATGTATTTATTTTAATTTAAAGAAAAATATACAGGAAAAAAAGTTTCTTAATGAAATATAAATTAGTTTTTGTAAAATCTACAGTACGAGTTTATATAATAACATTTTATTTGACTGAGCTAGCTATTTATTTTATAGAAATAAACATAAAAAGAAAGTCAAAAAGATAAACTGGTGGAAGATTAACAGCTAGACATCTGTATCCCTGCTGAAGATGGAAATATTAGAAAAATACTTAGTATCCAGGAGTATCTTCTATTAAATGACCTTAAATTTTAACACCCTTACTGCTGTTTACTGATTTGTTTTCTTAGCTAATTTATTAAATGAAGAAATCAAAAATATCAATTAGTGTTTCCAAAATTCAACAATAAGTTGAATATTTGACCATACTTCAGTTTCAATTGTTTTGTTGATAGTCGCTTCTCATATAAATGAGTGTCAGCATATTCTCTGAAATAAATTATGTGATATATATGCACAGAGAAACAGAATGCAATAAATAAAGACAGTCATGTGAATAATACAGAGCACATTGCATTTTTCAAGAGGGAGAAAACAAATAGACCAATTTTGAAATTGAACCCTATATTTAAAACAAAATACTTTATGAATGACAAGTATTTTTCTAATTTAAGACAGTGCAGGTTGATACTGTATTCAGTGGTATAACTAGCAGGCCCACAATGCAGGTTGGAATCAAGTGCTGAGAGAACTCTGAAGGTATAGCTTATTATAGTTGATTTGAACATAAGTTGACAGCTATATTTCAGTTGTGTATAGCATTGATAGCTTAATTAACTATAGACGATGGGAAGGGTATCTCCAAAATCATAGTTATACCACTGATCCAAGTATTTCTTCCAACTGTAATAATTAAATTGTTTTTACATTAAAAAAAATTGTTCGTTAATTGAAATCATGTGTATCTTTAAAATGATATGCAACATCTCTTGCAAATATATTTTCATAGATGGTGTATCACAGACCCAAGAAACTCAATATTTAATTGTGTGGCCTTATTAAAATATTTGCTACTTATTTCGAATTGCCGATAAAAACAGACTGTGGCAATAGTAACTGTCTTGGAAAACTTAACTACCGCAAAACAAGTTTTGCCGGTTTCCCCTCTATCTCTCTTCCAGTGCCATTCTTGAGAGCGTATTCTCGCTTAATGTAAGCAAAGAGAACATCGGTTATCAAGAATATCTGTCCAGTTGCGAAGGCTAGTGTCACACCGAAGAAGAAATTTGCGTTCGCTGAACGGGAGTAGATCCAAAGGTGCCAGACGGTTGGTCCAAGAGCTGATGTCACCAGCAGGAAGCATCCTACGATAAACTTCTGCTGCATATCTATAAACAGAATCATAACAAATTTATTAAGAAATAGATAGATGAACGCTATTTAGGTCTAAAATAGCAATTATAAATAGCATACTATATGTTTCCAATTTTATTTGTACTGATAATGTTAATTACAAGTATTTATGTGAGTACAATTATGTGGTTTACACATTAGATTAGGTCGCGAATTGAGGGGTCTAAAAAGGTAACTGCAATTTAGAAATGCTTTTTGAAGGTAGGTATTATTTCTATCATGTAACATGTACACGTTTATTAGCAGAGATTTTTAAAAGTTCCACAGTCTGGTTGTCACATGTTGAGGTATGTTGTCAGTGTCAGACAAATTTGTATAAATTACCAAAAAAAAACAATCTTGTTTCAGAACTTTTTGTTATATAAGATGCTAAATTTTATTGCATAGTATGGAGCTTACAGTGAATAGAATACTATGAAAAAACAGACTTGGGTAAGTCATTGGGTTAATTTTAATAAACATCATTAATTTTGTAACAATAATTCATTTTTATATAACAACTGTGATCGAGAATTTAGAAGAAATTACAGAAAATAGTGCACTGGGGAATCTAGAAAATTTCGACATGAACTTACATGAAAATAAGTGTCGCCACATGGGAATCAGTGCCAAATAAAACGCGACATCTCCTAAGCTCGGATATGATTTGAAAATAGTAGTCAGCGTTGTTAATGTAGTGGCAAGCAGGAATGGTTCATTTCTGAATCGCAGTGTTAATGGCATCACGTAGAGGAGAGCTGAATTTATTTGAAATGCGCACAGGAAGAGTATTCTGAAGTGTTCAAACATTTCTGTAAAGAAGTACCAAAAGAGTCCAATGTTTGGTTTTAGGTCCGGCACGCTCAATCTGAAAACAAATAAAACCATATTTAATCTTTTGTCAATTTCATACATTAAAATACCATGAATACTTTAAATATTATTATTCATTTATAAAAACTCATCAATGAAGAGGACATAGAATAATTAGATAAGAAGCCTCAGAGAGTCGTTGAGGTACAACTAATGGTAGTTCCTTCATTTTTTTCTGCAGCCACCGGTGAATGAGACAGCTAGAATGAACTCTGATTTTCCCATGTGAAAAAATGCGTCACCTACTCCAGGTTTAATGTCAGTTTAGTATCAATATCAAAGACTACCATTTAGTCTTTTGTTTAACTATCAGTGTAAACTTATTTCAATAACATGATGAAATATATTTTGAAAGTTATTGTATATAATATCTGTGTGTGAAAGGAAAATGGCGATAAGTCTTCAAAATGAGTTGAATATTGTAATAGTAGTTGTCAAAACTTACATGAAACCATATGTATTCTCTAAGAAGCTATAAGATCCATTCATGATCAATGCACAGCAATATATCAGAAATCCCCACGATAGCACGAAGACCAATAGTGTTATTATATATGAACATATATCACAGCCTTTGGATGTGTTATGGATAAAAATCAGAGCTGGAACAATCAACAAGGCCGGATACAGCGCCTGGTGGGCCGCGATAGCGATGGCAAAGCAGCAAACAAATCTATAACCATGTACCATCGATAGAAATGCTATTGATACAAAAACATTATTGAAAACTGTTGTAGTCATCGCTACACAATTCAAAACAGAGTACGGATTAAATAAGTACGTGATCACTACATAAATGGGCGCTGTATCGAAGTCATCCGACTTTAATAACAGTAGTTCACAATCCTTCACGTAATCACCTTTATCTCTGTCTTGTTGATCTTTTAAGATTCGCATAAACTTTTTCGCAGTTAGATACAAGCAGAAGGCCGTAATTAGATCGCAGAGGGTGAAAATGATCGGCAGAAGTTGCGGTATTTTTCTAGTGAGATTGTAGAAAAATATCAGCACTAATGGCGATTCATGAAACATGTCACCCTGGTAAGGGTCTATTCCTTCATCGAATAAATATACACCTTCCATTAATCTTTTCCATGAGTTGATTGGTGTTGATAATTCAACTCGGTTTGAAATAATTTCTCTATATTGAGACGTGAGTAACCACAGACGGACTAAGCCGGCAAGGACAAATCCGGCGTAAATATTCATGGTATTAACTACAAAAAATAGCTGGTTAACGCGAAACTAATAAAGGACTAAAATATGCCAACTTCGACATTAAGGTACAAGTAATTATGACCAATTTTTCCGTATTACATTTGACAGAAAATATTGACATAAGATAAACATTGCGTTTTATTATCGCATACAAATAGCTGCTTTACCGACTGGGACTTTTATATGGGTTAAATTTGGTGTTTATGATAAAACAGATTATAGTGTGGGCAGCATAAAAAAATATTTACCCAAATATACTTCAATTCTTAGCGCACAATCTTTGGTGAATCATTATTATATGAGTGTGCTCATAGAAATCCGAAACAGAAAACATATTTTTAGAAACTGCAGGCTCGAATTCATTTTGAAAAACGCTTCCAGTGTTTTGTGAACTTACATATTATTGAAAAAACATTTTAGAGCTGAGAGTTATCTTGAAATATTAATGGTTTTGGATTTTATATACTACGTTTTTGTGATTGATGATTGATATGACGCTATATAAATATATCATAAATGTATTTGTTATATCGTACGAGAATATGAGTTTTTAGTTTGCAAAGAATAAAAAAGCATTCAAGATATTCTACAATAATTTTAAGTATTGCAATCACAAATAAAAATGTTTAAAATTAGTAATGATGTAGCTAAACAATTTTCATTATTTCATGCCATTTGTGCAATCTTTAAAATTGAAATGGAATCATCAAAATAATTCAAGAGGCCTTTAAGAAAGTAAGAAAATATGTGTAATTCTCGTATAAACCTAACCACCCCTCCCTAATAAATACAGTCAAATATAAATGTCATCAAATATTAATATCAGTAATTATTGAAATCTTTATGATGAGTAGAGTCTTATGAATCAGGACTCGAAATGGTAAATTTCACAAACTGAAATGCTCAACAAAAGGTGTTTTTTTTAATAACTTTTGAATTATATGTTGGAAGTTAACGGTAATGCGAGTGTTATTTACACAGAATTTTGTCAATAATTGTTATTGATTGAATAATATTACTACAATCAAAAATTTCTACGTCGCAGTTTAAATTGAAATATATTTGGCTTAATTTATGATTTTGTGTCATAGAGATAAAGGCGCAGCATGATATTGTTTTTCTCGTTGGTGGAAGCAATCAAGCGATTGTCAAACTGTTAAGGTTAAAAAATATTTTAATTGATCCGTTTTATTTTACTATTAGTTGTGTTTAAATTAAAATTAATATTATTTGTATAGGATTTGTGTAAAAAAATATTCATCATTGGGAGTAAAAACCATGTGAAATATGAAAAGTGTGTCTGTCCAACCTGAGCGGTTAATGAAATTCCAATAAGAATTGATTGAAAGTTACAATATTGAAAATATTGAATTCAACACTTTACGAATCCAGATGGAGTCCGTCACCCTGGAATGCCATGCCGCTGATGACCATCCATAGGATGTACTCGGAGCAGCTACGGGACGCTGGGATGACCTGGGAGGAAGGTAGGAGACCGGCAGGAGAAACATAATTTTCGAAGCACCGGTAAATAGGGAGCGGATATGGTTAAAAAATAATTGAAATTGCACTATTAGCTTAACTACAAGTATAAGATTGTCCAGCACTCTTCCATTATGAACGGATAGATACATATATTGGCATCTGTGATCTAGCGGTAAGAGCTTTACCCTAGCGATTAGGCGGGTCAGGGTTTACGTCCTAGCAAGATCATAATTAGATTTTTTCAATTTAAATTTCAGATCTTGTTGGTGATCTCGAGTTTATCTCGTATTATTTTTCTTCATCAAAATATTTGGTGCATTGACAATTATAAACTGTTATGTCAGATATGTATTTTTTAGTTTTTAAATAAAGTAATATATATACATATTATTAATTATATGCAGTGGAAACCCTATTCTTCGTTTTTCAAGGAACCCTGAAAAAGTCGATGAATACGGGAATGTTTTCAATAGTTATTTTCAGTTTCTCAACTAGAGTCTTTACTTTCTTTATAGAAGGCGTTATTGTTGCAAGTCAGAATAATTCACCATGCGAAATACTAAGTAAAAATTAACACTGAACGACTCGGCGAGACGACTTAACAGCCTGTACATTGGTGTTAACTAGGTGAGACGTCAGCGGAAACAATATGACCTGGCATTATAAGAACAAGACAACACTTGCAGACTTGCATACATTTCTTACCCCGAGTGGAAACCTATAGTAAGTGCAAATTTCTAAATTTTGATTTTATTACTGATGGCAATACTTGGCAATGGTATTTTTATGATTTACACTGGTGTAAAACAGCAGTATCTGTATTCCGATTATTTTAGTCTGATAATACACTTCCAAGTTATTCGCATTTTCACTGTGCAACACTGTAGTATCTGCTATTGCTATCCTTTTACAATAATAATTTACTATGGTTTTTTGGTAGAAAATGAGCAAATAGTATTATTTATTTGCGACAATAAAGTCTGTTTATCTCAGAACAATGAAATTTGCAGATACCACTGTTTTATAATAAAGGTACGAATTGTCACTCGTGCTTCTGTGCTAACAAATGTTCAACATAAACAATATAAATTTTGACGAGACAGCAATATCGGTGAATCGTAACAACAAGGCGACGTTTGCAGACTTGAACTCACTTTAACTTGTCATGCGTACTTCTGAACGGGATGACAAATTTTAATTGTTTAAATTTTGTACATTTCCATGTATTTCGTCACTAACGACTCGGGTTTCGTCTTTTGGCATTTTTAGGCATTCGAGTACACGATTGCCTGAAGATGATGAAATGTGAAACCTTATTTAAATTTGACATCAAAATTCCATCAAGTAACCTCAGTCGATGTCTTAAATAATTATAGGGGATAACAAATGTTCGATAGAAATGAGCAATCTTAAGTAATATTTTTGGAGGAACAGCAATAATAGCGGTTTAATGGAGTCGTAAATACTTCTGTGCGGGATGACAAGTGGTTGACAAAAACGATTTATCTAGCGACATGACCATACTATTTAACCGATAAATCAAAGGAGGATGAATGAGAGATTACATTATTCTTATGGATGAGCCGGGACTATAAAAAATAGATGATATATGCCGGAAACTGTCATCAATATGAAAACATGCTTTATTTTATAGATACTTACTTTTAGTCAAATTTTATTTTAATTTTAGAACTCGGAAGTGATTCTATAATTCTATATTCCATATTTTAATAGTAATGATATCCAAGCGTTTATAAAATTGATTAATGAATTCATTGCACAGGAAGATTATTCTAGTACTCGAAAAAACATTTTATAAACAAAAAGTAAAAGAAAACACAATTTAAAGAAACACATGTATTTATTGAAAAATCTTTTTTTGAAATATAAACTTTGATAAAAATAATATAATTGTAAGAAAAATCTTATTACAATAATAATAACTAATTATATGGCTACAGAATTTTTACCACAAATCGTAGTTTTTCTGACATACTCCTTAGAAACTAGTGTCACTATATAAATGCCTCCACCTTATGGGTTCGGGATTAATTAATATTGCAAAAATAAACGACAAAAGAAATTACCTGTCTTATATTTATTCGATCTTATTTTACTTGTCATGCTGAAAGGGTTATTAGATAATGACTCCTAACTGCTTAATGAATTTAATAATATCAAAAAGAGAATGTAATATCATAGACAGAATTTCTGTTATATTTTTAAAAATAGAAGCCTTTCCAATTTATACACGATTTTCAGGATTCAAGTATTTTTTCTCAGAGGGTGTCGTAAGATAGGATTCATTTATTTATATAATGGAAATTCTGGCTTTAATACTACTAAATTCTTAAAGAAATATTCAGTTATTTTTAAACAATATAATATAAACAAATCTAAACATTGTAGGCATGATATGTAAGGCATATTTAATTGTAATGAATATCTGAATTGAATATAAACAAAATAATATATATATAATTTAAAACCAATTTTTGAATAACAATTTTTACACATTCGATAATTATAATATTATACTAAATATGTGTAATAATGATACGATAAAAATAACTTAATTTATATATTTATATAAGTTTAGATTATTAAATAATTTACAACGTCTTTTCATATTATAAAAATCATAGTTAATATTGTGTTTTATCTGAAAATTAACAAATAAATACGTTAATATTATTAAAGAATAGTTTGCTGATTAATGTATTAAATTCAAGGGGTTTCGAAATTTTCTACCATGCGTTTTGTAGATATTAACCACTTACTTTGAACGGAAATACCGCATCAGGCAAATATTTATTTGTGTAATTTAATATAAATTGAAAATTATTATTCAATTTTATTTTTTAATTTTTAAAAGTCGGAAGTTTAATATGACTTATTTTATACATTTAAAATGAGAAAGACATTTATGTTTATAAAAAGATGTTATAAATTATTTGACATCCTAAGTCCGCTTTGATTCGCAATTCCATTACACAGTATCCATTCTTTTTTTACAAATCCTTGGATGAGATTTTACATCTAACCTCACATTTCGCTTCATATAATAATTATTGATTTGATAATTGGGAATATAAAGCATAAAAGTCAGGTACCATTTTAAAATGTGCCGATTTTCTTTCGATCCATCAAAATCAATCGTTATCCTCCACAATTTTCTGCTTATTAACAGTAATATGGCAGTTTTTTTACTATTTAAAAATATATAATGTGTAATATTTTGTGACTAAATAATTATGAAAATTTTACACTTACTACTAAAATCTAGAAACGATGTTTTTTTATCTGATTTTAGATTTATTCATTCACAGAAATTGGTGTCATCAAATGTATTGAATTGATTGATTTTTTAAATATCATATGGCATAAAAAATAAAATTTATAAATTTGGTATTCAATAAAAATTGAATTCAATTTTTAATAAATTTTACTTCAATGAGATTATATTTTCTCCTCCTTTGAAACAATAATGTGTATTTATTTTTCAAAACTGAAGGTGGGCTAAGAATTTATAACAAAAAAGAAAAAGAAATATACTTAAGTACTTATTGAATCTTTTATTCATATTTATCTTTCAGGTGTATTTTTATAATTGTTACAATAATATGCTTTGAAATAACCTGTCTATTTTCAAATTTTAATACTTAAACTACATGTATGAATTCTTTCCGAAAAATACATGTAAATAATTAAGAGCTAATATTATATCAAAATTTGAGCCTTTATTTGTAAAAAATATAAAAAATAAACATAGACTATGATGCATTATGACCACTGCAATAAAAACATATTCGAATTGTGACATAAGATAATGATTTAAAGTAATTGGCAAAACTAAAGAATGTATTCAACTAATTATTAAATAATAACAAAGAATGTTAAATAGGCAGATTGTGACTTTTGATCACAGCTTTGATTATAACAATATAAATAACATTAATAGACTTTCATAATATGAACCTACTTTCAAAATTTAATTGACGCATTTTTCAAATATTTATTATTGAAAATCATAGACAAAAGCCAGTCACAATAGAAGCTGGAACCATAGACTAAGGCACATTTTTGTTTTGTCAAATACAATTATTATCTTTGACTACGTAATATTTAAGTTATAAGGCATCACACAATTTCGATTTTCTTGAAGAATTCATAAGATTCATTTTGAGATCTACACGCCAGAAATGACCATTTTAATGACCATTTTGAATAACGATATTATTCTGGCGAGTTCACACATTCAATATTATAATGTACACTTGACTCACAATGCTATTTTGTAGCAATTAGTTCAACTGTTATTTATGAATTTACATTACATTATTATTTTTTAAAAATTGAAATTTTCTTATTCTACGTAATATCTTAATAATTAAACTTAACAGAAAGATTATTTTTTTCGAATTTAAATGTAAACCATTCGATTGGAATGCGTACACTAACAGGCTAGCTTCTAAACACTACGTAATAATGTCAATATTTAATTTTTTAAGTACGTTTTTAATTACATTAAAATAAATAATATCTAACTGAATTATTTATTACCATGTCAAACAGAGCAATAAGGATTTAACTGTCATACAACTTTTATAATTAGAACAATATTATTGTAAAAGTTGCACAGCAATATCCTCTAGCCTATTTTTTTTTGTTTCGTTGTATTTTAAAATTGAGCACAATTTTCTACAGGAAGTATATCAATTAATTTCAGCTGTTGTGGCTTGGAATGACTTGGTAAATTAAAATATATCTTAGAATTAATCAATTCGATGTGCTAATGATCTTGTAATTCAACAAATGTGATATCATAGAGTTCCTCGTCAACGCTGGGAACTTGCCTCACTTCTAGTAGGAATAGGTCTTCGTTGCAGTAATATGTTAGCATATCATCATCAATTTTGGCCGTAATCCTGGAACAAAAAACGTTTTAATTAGTTACAGTTGACATTGTTTCTATTTTTTTAAAATAATCTAAACACTTTTAATATGGAACTAAGTCGCCAAATACTATAGCGACGAACATCAAAAAATGACCCAATTGAGCTACTTCAACAGATTGTCAAAGTGTTCCCGCTAATTTGTCATTACATTTCGAATGTTTCAATATTTCAATATTTTGAATATATCAATATTTTGAACATACATCCTACGATTAAAGACAAATTAGTGAGTAGAATTAGGCAACCAGACAAATCATTATTTGACATAAGTACTTCTTAGCATTGAGTCACAGACGACGTAGGAATTTTTGAATATATTTTATTGTACTGTTTTTTTTAGTTTACTGTTACAGCAAGTACTAAAGTATTTTTTTATGTATGATTTATAAGTAAAATCAAAATGTTTTGGTTTTAACTTTTTTTCAAATATAAATTGGGATTGAACCAAGCGATTGTATTTTTGCCAAAAATGATAAGATGGCCGTTGACTTAACATTTATTAAGACTTTTTAATTTTTGTTTATCTACCAGAGAGACACTACTTGAAAGCTATCAAGTATTGATATTAAAATAAATAATAAAAAAGCATTGAAAGTTAGTAATAATTTGGTATGTGAAATTTTAAGATTGTTAGAGGGATTTGTTGAAATTAATATACAATATATTAATGATAAAACAAGAGTTTTAGTTATTTTTGTTAAAAATAATACGAAGAAGAAGTACCCAAATATAAATAGATGATAGTTTTAATAAAGCATATGAAATTAGACAATAAATGACGTCCACTTACCCTTTCTTGTTTTTGCGATAAAGATTATTAATGGCCGAAGTTGAAATTTTGTACTTATTCTCAATCTGCAAAATAAGGAAAACAGAATATTACAAATCTTTTCTAATCGAGTATTTATTTTTGTAATTTTCTTTAGATTTCGTAAACGGTTTCATCGATTTTTCTGTCTTTCTTAATTTCAGCTTAGATTTGAAAAGAAGTACTGTTTCGACATTTCAAAGTGGCGGTCTTGCGGCAGCCATTGAAGTGTCGAATGAATGTGATGGCATGATAGTATGACCTTGCGGGAAGGTCAAATGATGGACAACAATTTTGTTAATGACAAACACATGCTGTTATAAATTGTTATGAAAGCACCACATTTGTTATTTAGCAATTCTAGACAAATCCAAACCAAATATTGGGATAGTATAACATATACAGGAATGTAAATGTTGGTTTCCAACCTATTGGAGATTCCACATTTATAATATTACAGAAATTATCTTAATTTAATAAAATGATATAAAAAGTACTTAAATTTACAATTCAAATATTGCAGATTTTACATTACGCCTAAATATTAAATGTAGTATTATATTTTTCGAAATAGTATTCAATATGGTTTGAATTATTTAAAACGTATAACAATATAGTATATTTTATTAATAGATATTAAGAAAATAGTATCTTTGTCAAAGAAAACCAATGCTTGAATCACTTAAATAAATTCATAAACAATCTTTCTTTATTTTAAAACTATAGGAAAACGTTACAAATAAAATTCTTGATATTTAATTACAAGAATTATTAATTGATTTTCAATGTAAAAGTGTAAATTCAGTAAAATTTGGTTTTAGTCATTATTACGAAAAATGTAAATTGTAATATTAGAATGTAGGTATAATTTTTACCAAAAGCAATCAATCAAAACCGCATGAAACCGTTTTTAATATAAGGATGATGTATTTTAAGGGGGGGGTAGCGTTTAGACAAAGATTCACTTACCGCATGCAAAAGGCCCTGCGTTGTTGGCGGTGCTACATGAAGGGGTGTGTAAACGTCCTCAGCGTCCTGCCGAACGTAAAGCATGACCCGTTCGGTGAGTGGGGGCGACAGGGCTCGAGCCCTTTTGAGAACCGGTGAGAAAACGTCTCCACCACTACTGTCCAAAAGGGGGTGTTCTTTCTTTTCACTGAGGAAGAAAACATCACAAAATTAAATATTGTAAAATTTACTTATAGTCATTACTCGTATTTAAAACACTGAAATAAAAGTATCCGCCCAATGTACCTACCCTAAATAATGGCTATATATATTTTTATAGCACTGACCTCTGACTTTAATTTGTTTTATTATTAGTTTCCGGTTTAAATAATTAAGCATATAGGTGTGAAACATCTATTTGGGTGGTCGAATTCACTCACCTGTTAAGTTACGTTAATTAAATGGAAAGGAGATTTTATTTCGTGGCTTTATGAATTCTGAATAAAAGTTTTGAAAACTTTTATTCTCTATTCGTATGCATCATTTCATATTTGGAACACTTTTCCGTTTCCAAAATGAATGAAATAAACCATCGGCAGCCTACATACTTTGAACATTATACTCATCATGAAATGAGGCTTAAATTCCATTTTCAAACAATTTGAAAATGGCATATTATAGTACACCTGTGTGAGTACGTCGTATAATATAACTTAAATATATTATATGCTAGGCTCAAAATACGTTCTGGATATCAGGAGTTATCAGTTACGATTAAGAAGATCATGTAATTACCCTTCGCCATACCTTGGCGCATCTGGAGGAAAGTGATTGTGGAACTTGAGCGTTGGGGTAGCGGGTTTGGCGGCGTGTAGCAGGAACGGTGAGCCTCCTTTCATGATGTGAGGGTCTCCGGGTAACGATCCATCGTCGTGACCGTAGAATCCTTGCAAGTCCATGCCCGCCATTTTGTCGAGGTCTTCAGCTGGCGTGAACAGTACCGGTGGCTTCCCTAAATCTGACATGCTGTAGAATTCGCTTCTTTCGACTACAGGGTGGTATAGTTCGTCCAACTTCTTTCTTCCCGTCGCTGTCATTTTACGTTTTGCCGCCCGTCGTTCTTCGTCTCTTGTTTTTCTTTCAGCACCCTGTATTAAAAAAATATGAATTAAATTGACACATAAGAAATCGTATCGTTCAAATAAAATGTGTTTTAAGTATTCGTAATGTTTCCTAGTTGTTATTATTAGTCATTCACTCAACGTCCGAATTTTAATCAAGGTCTATAAAACTTGAGTCAATAGATTAAATAATTATAATTAATATTCTAAAATAGGTAAATAATAATGGAAAAAAACACACCTTATCACAAAATACTTTTATCTGACAATATCCTCTGTGGAAGACGGTTGGATCCCGTGGGTCTTCGAATGTGTCAATTTGCAAATGAAGTGGCAAGCCCTGTAACCAATCAAAAAATAATAATTCAGTCATAATCATAAAAGTGTCGATTGAAAAAATATGGCGGAAGTCATAAAGTATCATACCGGTTTCAATATATCTAGAAAAATTGTACATGAAGACGGATCATTATTTCTTGCATTTTTAAAACACACTGCAACAAAACGATACCATAAATAAAAAACATCGTATCAATTTATTAAAGAATATGTAATCGATATTTATTTGACGTTTTGAGATGCATAATGCATAAACAACTCTTTATGTAGTGAATATTTAACAGAAGCGTTCTATAATATTATATTTAAACGCTCTTATTTGAAATTTTACTCTTAAAAACTCTCGTAACTTTTTTTGTCGTGTTTGAGTGAGTTCTATGAAACCACGGTGACTAAAAAAAGAATTATTTTTATTGAGATACATTTTATTTAAAATAACTTTAATAACATTATTAAATACGAGTTTTTGGCCGCATAAAAAAGCTTAATTTTGATGATACGATGTTAATTACATATAACAACGAAAAATAACTACTTGTTTGACCGAGTATACTAACAGTAAGAAGGTACAACAGTGTTTTTAATCAACCAGTAACCATTACTGTTTAAGATACCAATGTTAAAGTACTTCTTAGGTATGTATGAATGGCCGTGAGAAGGCGTATATAGTTTAATAAAATAGGGTAACTTAATAGATGATTATTTAAGTTATATTTAAGTTTGAACAAATTACCGAATAAAATCCGTTGTTTTACTGTGTGAGTGTTTTTAATGAAAATGAAATTGCCATTCGCAAAATGCTCCAAAAATTTTACCACCGGCAATGCAATCAATAAAATTAATTTGACACAATTAATTTCGGTCAATTTCCGTTCAATTAAGATTAACTTGATAACGCGCAGGAAATCAAATTCACTTTCAAAATGTCATAAATTCTTTCTATTTGACAGTAATTTTTATGCATTTATAATAACATACTATGTACCGTGTATTTAGTATCTTTAGATAATAATTAAGTTCTCATTTTATTACACATAAATGCTTAAACGTCCTTATTTTTAATTCTTTTTTTGTTGTTTAAGAAACTATATTGCATTCGACACTATTCGAATGTCAGATGATAACGTATGTTGTTAGATTTTTAACAAACAAATAAAAGCAATAGTGAGTGCATAATATGTAGCTATTACAAACATAAACTGAGCCTATAAAATAGCGAGAAAAACTGCGCTTTATTAAGAAAATATGTTTGTCATAGACGAAGATTTTAGTTTGTCCAATATTCATTGCAACTTATGAATATTACGATAAGAAAATAAAATGATTCATTTTTCTGGTGGTATAACAAAAAAAAATATGAATAATATAAGAAAAAATAGAAAAAGAATTTAATCAATTACAGATAAACAAGAATTGAAAATTACGATATTTTTCTAGTGGATAGATATTGGTAAATAATGATTTACGTTTATAACTAGTGTAATAGGTGAATTGTAAAATATTTCATAGTTCGCAATACAAGTTAAATGAAGAGTGGCATTCCAAAGCCTCTCTAATTTTGTAATAATGACATAACGAAATTGGAAATCAATTAAAATGTCAGACTAATAAAATCACGAAACGTTACACTTTATTTGAATATTTGATTACTGAGAGTGGCAACGATCCTAAAATGTTCTTAAACTGTTTCACAAACAAAACACATTAAATTCATGACTACTTAAATTATATTGATATGTAATTTTAAGTAAATAGAATATTAACTAATACGCTTGCAAAGCACGTAGTAATGTTACTATTTTGCCTGTAGTGAGAACATGTATTCTAGGCTATTCTGTCGAACAGAATCTTGCAACATACTATTACAAGTAATAATGTAAAAGGTCTTGCAATAGAAAATTGCCTTTAATTATAATGCTCAATGATTTTATCTCAGATTAGAAAATATTTTCACCTCTCATCTTAACAATTTAAATGGGAAATGAAGCGGTAAAAAAGTTGCGACGGCTTTTATTTTTAGCTACCGATGAAATTTACTAGCGATGTAGTTAAATTAATTCAATAATCCGGATTGATAACCAAGGGTCATACATTACAATTAAGGCGTATATGAAGAACGATGTTCTGATGTATGTTGTTAAAGATAAAAAAATTGAACAAATTGGTCTAGTTACGATGTTTGGTGTATACTTATTAATTGGAAAGATTGGCCGAATAAATTTATTATTGTCTATTAGTATTCATAAAGTAACGGAATACGCGGGTAATGGGTAATTCGATCGTTGAGCACAAAAAATTGCCCCAATTCTTAGTTTATTCATACGAAGATTAATGAAAATGTGACGTTGATGTATATTATAATAAAATAAAGACGATCGATTTGATCTGACAGTTTAAATTGCATTTGTTTTTTGTACTAAATTCAGCATTTGGTAAATCTAGTTTTATCTTCCGTATCTTACATCGATTGATTGAAATGTCATTTGGTTAAATTCCATCGCGATAAAGGAAAAATGAACATAGGCTAAAAATAACAAAGTATTTAGTTCTTCAAGAATTTTATCAGTTTATTGATAGCTATTTCGGCTTCGAGTTTGCACGTCTTGTAAAACTAAATATTAAGCAAATGTCAATTCAAAAAATTTACAGTTTATTCACAATAGTATTAAAAAACTTTCAATTTTCTGTTGATTATTTCAGTATTAAAAATTTTAAAATTTAAAATAATTATTACAAATTGTTTGTAACACAACGAAGAAACTAATGATGCTATCAAAAATTGTCAATTTGTAATAGATCTAAATTTGATATTTAATTAAATTTCATTATTCAAGTTAGTGTTTTTCTCCAATCAATGCTTTGTAAAATATATTTATGTTAATCGGACGATTTTAGACGTATTCAGGATAAAAAAAAATAATTACATTATTTAAATGTTTCATAAAAATTATGTTCGAAAATGATTTTAAATGTAACTTAAAAAAAATATTCAAATTCTGAGTTCAATAAAATATTGGAATATTAAAATAAACACCAATGTGACCGTCACAATATGACCTTATGTCTAAATAATAAAGGGGTACATTAAATTCAAACTAGATTTATCTGCCTATAATAAACGTTTTACATATATTATATTTTGAAATCGGTGATAAAGTTATTAATAATTGTACATTACAGTCTTAAAAATGTCTACAAGATATTCAAATTTAAAAGAATACTTTCCTGGTCATTTAGTGCAATAATAATTATTTATCGTTAGAATTTTATTCAAATCATTTTAATTGTATAAAGATTATTAAGGTCAATTTTGACAAACAACATAAAATAATATTATTGAGACTTCAGTGTCAATAAATAAACCAATAAAAGTATGGTAAGTGTTCAAAGCAAAAACATCAATGTCTCATATGTGTTTCTTTAAATTTCGTTGCTTTTATATCTGTCTCAATTATATGTTACCTTTCTCATAAATCAAGTTCTGGCCATACATTTGATGAATTTTCAATGACTACAAAATAGTTAATTATTTTATTAAGTCTACTGTGGTTTCTCAAGTATATCAAGCATACTATTATTATAAATGCTTTGTTAATATATGTATTTACAATTGACTTTATTCATATTTAAGTTCCCACATTAGAGACAAAAGTTATGTTTTTTGTTCATTCTGCATTCAAAAATGATTTCTGTATTTTTTTTATGTTGAACGATGTTATTGAAAATCTCAAGATGGAAAATACTAATCAAAACTTGGCTAAAAACAAATATATTTTGTCGAATTCTATGAAAATAATACTAACCAAAAAATCACTGCGTAAACATGTATTAAGACGTTTTAATTACACATTTAAAGAAGCACAAATTAATAAAAAATGTTTAGCATCGTAAAAAAAGATGGCGTCAGACTAAAACGCATATCGTGTTCTGTCAAATGCGCTTCGTTGCATTTAATTAGAAGGTAGAAGCGTTTACCTGTTGTAATTAACGCCAAGTCTTATAAAGAGTAGAAATACCATTTAAAACTATATGATTGAACAATATTCACATCTCTCTCATTCTCACGAAGAAAGTACAGTGAATAATGAATATACACGTTAGATTTAGTTAAGTATTTTGTGTTTTTTTATTCGTTGTAATTGAAAAAGTATGCGAGGTCATTTGTGTAATGTTTCCCCATTGCACGCGATCCCACAGAGAAATAAAGGGAAAAAATATTGTTGATCTTGCGTAGATATGAATATTTTATATTGTTATTAAAAGATTTTTTTACCTTGACTCCTTTCTGACTGCTGAAGTCTGTACTGAGGCATTGCACTGCTACGTTGATCTGAAAAGAAAACAAATAAGTTATGAGTAAATTGTAGTAATATCTTAACAGCTGTATAATTGTTGACAAACGCAAAAAAATATGTCAATAGGTCTACTCCTAAAGTAGATCACATGAATGTAGTATTTCAAAATCATGATCATATTTACTTTACAGGGAAATGATAGAAAACTCAATCGCTTATCCTTTGCAAGCAATGACTAAATAATGATAAAATGATCAAACTCTACACCCACTGCTAACAAGTCTGTTGAAGACATCACGTCATATAACCTGGACTGCAAAAGATATCTGCAGGTATAAATCAATTCTTAGTCTAATATTTTTTTTTCATATTGCAATTTTTTACCATTTTTCAAAATTAATATTCGCTTACTGTGCTTTATCGTTTGTTCATCATATTAATTTAAAAATATGTTATTTTTTATAATAATATAACGGTTTTAAATAAATCAGATACAGGATGAATTACATTCCGATAAAGTAGCTATCGAAAAGCGAAATATATAGCAAGAAAACAAAATTACTACATGGTCATTAGATACAGCAAAGACAAACAAACTTCGGTAATAGTTGTGTTAATTTTCAATGCAAAAATGCACCTCTCTTCAATTTTTATATTTAAATTTCTCACACATAATCTTGATTGTAAGCGACACGACAAATTATATGTTGGATATAATTTACACGAGTTGTACATTCAATTATGTGTTGTATGCGTTTTGGGTAATTTTATCCTTCCCTTTATTTGGTTTATGCGAATAAAAATTACTCTTGATATCTTCGCGCGGTCTGGTTACATAATTGACAAAGTAATTACGCAAAATTACCATTTCTAATTAAATAATACTGTTTACTCCACTGGTAGTAATACAAACATGAACATTACATTTCATTATAGTTTATGTGTTATTCAACAATTCAAAATAAGCCAGTTTAAATGCACTCTCTCCGTTACATTTTTGGAAAAAACGAATATAAACATAAAACGTATGATTTCTGCTCTCGTGATGACATGTTTAAAAACAGGAAGCTCAATTTTGAAAGCTTCAAACCAATCAGTTATAATTTTGAATAATGTGACGTAATTTTATTCACAAGAAAACTTTATCTTTCAAAATGACACAGCGAAAGCTCATTAAAACGAAGCTTTATGTAAAAAGCACAAAACGTACGCCAGGCAGGCGGCGCCACCGGCCATCCTAGAGATCGAATATAAATTGCACAATTTGGCCGCGAACAAATTACACAGTAGTAACGCTTAGATAGGCTAATCACAGGCCTCGGACCCTTGGGGGACATCTAAAGCTACTACGGACAATCGATGTCCATTGATAGTGGTTACCAAGCGAAATGCGCGGGCACTACATCACGCAAAGTCGTCTACAAATTTATCGTGGCACGATCTAAAATGCATATTAAATATAAGACAATTTATCAATAAATTTGTAAAATTGATGGTAACTGTGATTTTCTATAAAGGACAGGTATTAATTTATGGGTTTGAATATTGTTCATAATCTATAATGGTTCAAATTTTTCTATGTTATAATACCTATGTCATTATTATTTTACGTCAGGCCAATTTTAAATCCAACTCATTCTTTTTCATAATTATCTATATCAAGATAACAAGTTGTTTCTTTGTATCAACTAATATTTAAAAAGTAAATGCGTTCATGAAACTATCAAGTGATTGATAATGAATAAAAATAAAGGAATTGTAAAAAAAGTAATTTTGAAATAAGTTATTCTATTTGCAGTGACTTTTTTAATTAATTAAAAAAATACACATCCATATGCATATAAGTACATAATACAGTTCTAAAAAAAGAAAGACGCCATACAATATATCGATAAATAAACGTAAAATTAAATAAGCTGTTATTTATACACAATATCACTATATTTAGATTATATAATAATTAAATGTGTTTTATGCACTAGTTTACGGATTATTTAAATTCACATTTATGATTATTGAATACAGTAAATTTAATAACATGTAAAAGCAATGAAATTACTTTTACTACATTTACTATTATAGCTTAATAACATATAGTCAACTGATCATCGTTAATATCTTTATTTATTTGTTTGGCCAATAAAGCGATCGAATCAATATCCACATCAACGATTCATTTACTCGTCTATCTATCTTACTTTCTCTTCTAATTATCGTAACACAAATGTGTTTCACAATAAAGATTGATTTTAGTAAAACTGCATGAATTTAACATATTTCTTTTGCGAAATGATGTGACAAATGTAGAGTAGTAAATTGTTAATGGCTTTATTGTGCAAAACCTAGCGATACAACTTTATTGTGTGTTGTATGCATATCAGTGAGATAAACCTTCATGGTAAATTACACGAATTATTGTGACTCGATCTGTTCAAATTGTGAGCGCTGGGAGGCTGCTAGAAGAGACTTCTCTCGCGGGAGGGACGATGCGCTGATTCAGACAGTGTGAGGTGAACGCTATCCGAGATAATCTTTGAAGGCTTCCTTCTCGGAACTGACGATTCAATTAGGGTTATTTATTCAGCAATTCAATGCCAAGCGTGTAAACAGTGAGAATAATATGCTTAAAATACGTTGAAGAATTCAATGTTAGCACACAAAAAGACTACGAAGGGTCTTTGTAAAGAAAAACGAATTACTGTGGTATTATATTGACTTTAATTGTCAGCGGAAAAAGCTGTCTAAAACATTTATTATTTATATAAAAAAAAATATATATTCAAAGTGAATTCATTCATAGTTTTTATATGCGTTAAATAGTATCAAAAGTAGCATTATGTAAAATTTAATATTTAGTGAAACCCAACAAAAATATTCTGTATTTTATTTTAAAAATTAATTTAACTTAAAATAAATCAAATGTGAATTCCTGTATCAACAAAATCCTGATATAAGTGTACGTAGTAAATTAATACGTTTCAAAAATGATTTAATATAATTTAAGACTAATAATAAAGATAGAGTGTACACTTTAAAATTTTGCACTTTTTTCTACACTGATAAGCTTTGTCAGTGTATGAATAGATCGCGTGATCCTAGATCCTAGGACCGGAGTGTAATTTTATAAAGTGGCAACTCTAGAATTCGGATTATCGTAATATAATATATAGATACCGTGATTCGTTATCAATGATAAAAACATAATAAATTTAGCTTGCTGTAGGGTATAAAGTTGTACAATTTCTATTTGATTGATATCGTAAAGTCTTTTTGCCATACTCGAATCACGTAAAAGTGTGGGTATACGTATTGTATTTTACGAAGACATTATTTTATCTAGGCGTGTAACACTTTTAAGTTCTAAACGACTAGCTAGTGTGAAATTTTAAAATTAAATGCACACCTAAAGATGAACTTAAAAGCGGCGTGTAATTTTGTTAGGCACACTTACTATTCTTTTTAATTAACACATGAACTATCTTTTTAATCTCGTATATTATATTTCGTGCTTACGTATACGAAAAGCTGATAAAAAATCGTTTAACAACAGGAAATAAATATCTCATCTCGGACACTTTAAAATGTTATTATCACTGAGCATTTTTTATTTTTAATTTTAAAAATGTGCTCAAGATATTGAAGATTTGATTAACTAGGCGTCATATAAAACATACTACTTTTTGTAGTCTATTATTTTTATACTATTCGAGCCTGGGAGTAATTCAATAAACAATTTACTGCCTCACACATCCGCTCTACTATTATAACTATTACTGCGGCAATACTGCCATAAATATTTACGAAAAAAACTATATATATATATCTACTGTATAAACATGGCTATTAAATATTTTGAAATAACGACGCATAATCATTTTAAAGTAATATAAAAATGAAAATTAAACAGCTTTTTAAATTGCACATTTTTTAAAACTGTGTATGCTTCGTAGAGTATTTCAACAAAGAATATTAGTGAGGCTGATAGTAGATTTTGTCATAATTTAGTCACGTCATAAGACAAGAAGCAACCAAGAAAGGCTGATATGAATTTATGAAGAAACGACGATCGTTTGTTAGATCTGGTATTAAAAAATCTGTATCCAATCACCATAAACGGAGGAAAGGTTGTATACGTGTTGCGGATTTGGTGTTTTCAGCTGCTTCAGTTAATAACTAACCTTAACTTAAAATAATCTATGAGGACTCTTTCTTATCCAAAAGCTGTTTTACATATATTTTGCAAGATTCAGGAATTCTGTAAGACCGTTTAAAATCATTAGAGTGATGTACATGTCTTTGGATACAACTTTGTACAATAAATTAATGAGATATTGAATTGAATGATGGTTAATAATTTATGAACATTAAGAAATGAGCACTTTATAATAACGGATATATATATATACATACATACGGATAGTCCTCCGACAAGTGGTCGCCAATTAAAATAAATTTACATAATTTTGCTGCATGAGTTTACAATCGCGGTATTCCATCATTATGTGTATGACGTTCAAATAAAGACTACCATTATTGGCCACAGAGAGCACGGTAGAATTTAGACTGCCTAATCAATTTAGTTTTCTTACGTCCATTCCTGCTTCTTGTTGGATTTCACAACCGAAATAATTTTTAACAAGGCATCTATAATCTGGATGTTTATATCGGAGTTAAGTGCTGGCATCCGGCTTGTCTGCAAAGCACTCCTCACTGTTACAAAACGCCTTATTACAAAACGTATACCATTATTGTTGCTACTATGGTAGCTTATACCAATTGCAAATAGCTATGATTATCTATATCTATCGACTGTTTAATAGCAGTTTTCATATACGCACCTCATAATGTATAATACGAATTGTATGTGACAATCTATTGAATCTGTTAATCTTGAAATAAATTTTAAATTTGGAAGATTTATTTTGTTTTGAATCGAGTAAATTACTCTATAAATTTCAAAACTGGAACGATTTATGTTCATTCTGCAGAAGAAAATTTTAGAACTGAAAATTCGGCTTAAAATTTCGAAGCTGACTGCGTTTTTTTTAAATAATCTCCATGTATTATGGCGTATTTAAAAAAAATGATGTGTCTTTTATTGACTTACCTTTGCTGAGCTTTCAAGGGGATTCCAATAAACGGCTATTGCATTATGTGATACTTCTTCGATGCATCCCACGAGGCCTACACTGTTTTTCGTATCTGCAAAAGAAGGAAAAAAAGGTTAGAAATATAATTAAAGAATACATTTAGATTATAGAAGAGATTATATTTTGAGTATCAATTTATAGGAGTGAATTACGTTCACAATTCAAAAATAGGAAAATATTTTTTTTATTTAGATGCAATTTGAGCAAAATATTTTTACTTATATTCATAACTATTATAATGAACGTAGAAAAAAACCCTGTTATATTGCGTAGTGAGCAGTGTGTTTCTATTTGTGCTTCCCTCAAAAGGCATCAATTACCCACTCTGATCAAGCGATTCTTATAAAATTGGTAAATATCTAACATTCATTTTTAATTTCATCGGTGTGAATTCCGAAAATTCTCTAAGAATTCTATTTTTAATATTTGGTGAATTTATATATATTTTACAACCTTGCGGCTAATAGACACTCATCAATTTACCACAAATGTATTTTTTTAATAAATAACACATGCCTTTTTATGGTAATTCGAAGATCACATTAAAAGACAACGATTAAAATGGGTTAATTTGTGATTTTTTAATTACATGAATATGTTTAAATTAAAATTTTACTGTAATATATGAATTGATTATGGAATATTTTAATGATTAAATATGCTTAATCCTTTGCATGTCATAATCTGAAATAAAATTTGCATTCGATCGCCACATAAAATACTATCTGCTAAATTATTCAATTGTGCTTATAATTTTATAGCATACTATTTGACGATGAGCGAAAAAGAGTTATGGTTATTGATTAAAAGGATTAACGAAAAATTTAATATGGTAAATACTAGATGACATCAGTGTTGATTTTATAGCCGCAGAAAATGTGTGATTATTTTTTTATTTAAGGTAGGTATTTATCCATTCTATTCTTAATGAACAAAGTTACATGTTTGTAATTTGACATATTTTTTAGAAATCCAACATAGGTGTGAAACGATGGCTTACGTTTTCCAATAACTCTAAATAATGCCTTATCTTATCTTGACATGTTTATTTTATGAAACTCAAAACTGGATTAAATAATCAAGTCAAAAAAATGTCAACTGACAACTTGCTGAGTCTATATTTTAACTCTACAATGTAATGTGGCGATTTTTAAGGTGGACCCAAAGAAAAGTTGAATTTTTAAAATAAATCTGCTATGCTTGAAAACTAAAATAATGAATAAATTATTAAGGGTTTAAGAGCTTGTATATATATTATAGTTACATATATAATCTTGCAATAGGCATTGATAATAAAAATTATTATACATTTAAGGATTCAGCGGTTTATTTGTTAAAACAACTTCTTCGTATTAATAATATAATTTAAGACATCCACTGAGGGTGCTTGAAGGAATTTCAATATCAAATTTGAATTGTTGAGATTTTGTACATTTCCATATATTTTGTCACTATCGACCCAGGTTTCGCCTTTCGGCATCATCAGGCATTCGAGCACACGAATGGACTCGAAATGTCAATTCGAAATACGAAGTATGTATAAGTAAGTATTCGAAATACAAAGTACAAAATTCCAACAGTTTATATTTGATATTAATAATATAATAAGTAATACGCCTTTCATGCCTTCGAGAAGTTTCTATTGTCTAATTACTGATAAATACATGTTACCTATATATAGTTTCGGATTATGTTAAAAAATCGTTCATAAATAAATAATTATACTCAATATAATAATGTTTGATACATATTGAGTATATACAAAGCTCCTTATCGAATTGGCGAAAAATGCATTAGAGTGGACAGATAAACAAACAGCCACCAATTTAATATTTTTCTTTTTCTGCTTATTTGGACTAATCCGTCGATATATGGGATAAATAATACAATAAAATAAGATAATCCTCAACGACCTTTGCTCCGCCGCCTCCGTGTAGATAAATTCAACGGAAGCAATCAGCGGGTAGTGGGCGGCTCTCTCAAAATTAGTATGAATTGGTTCCTATTGTTGGCACACAAGGAGCGCGCATTACACATTATGTTTTACTACCCTGCCAACAATCGGGGATTGTTCACGAACAGCTTTATGTGATGTTTATATGATTTATGACATTCGCGAGAAGTAAATAAACTCTACCAATACAATTTACGAGCCACGCTTTCTCGCATGCAGCGGCTAAATGATATTATTTATTATGACATTCTCTAGGATTATATTGGTAAAGAAAATTGAATGTGACAAGACGTTTATATCTATGATGTACAATAGAGTATTTTTTCCTATGTTTGTGAATATACATTTTTATGTCAAAAATTAAATTCAAGAGATAAATAAATACTTATAAAACCACCAACTGAGCTATTACGGTAGGTTTAGAGTTAAGAGTAAACACACCACAAGATCTGTATTAATTTGAATCTAATAAATAATTACATAATAGTAAAATAATTATGCTTAAAATCTATCAATCTATCATAATTCGACTGTGTTTTGGCCAATTCATGTAACCATAAAAAAATATGAAAATGAGTTAATGATTGGAACTCGTTTTAAAGATCTCGGGTCTCGGCCAAAACTAGAAAAATAAATTGAGCACTTTTTGGAAGGGAAACACCCGGCCACTTGATGTAAGCCACTATTATATCGACACTCCCTACGTATAATCCAGTACCTGCAAACTTGAGAATTTATAGGAGTGCATTTCAAAGATTATAACGCAACTCACCGTGTAATGTTTTAGATAAAAACAGTATTCTCTCTCCTGAACAATTTCAATTTTGATAGTTACATCAGAGTTTTTCAATTTTGAAAATTTTTTCTACAATGTATGTTACATAGAAATTAAATACGAAAGAAAACTATTAAATAAACAACAAATTAAATAGAGACTCTCAGAACTATTTGTGGAATTACACCATAGTGTAAGGTGAATTCTTTGATTTTAACACTAAGGTCTCGCAATAGTTATTGTACATAGATTGATGATATATAACATAATAACGATGATAACACTATTTAGTAACACAACACTAAATAATAATGTAAATATAATATATTAGATATGTATTTATGTAGGTTGCATAGTATTATAGTGCAACATTGTAAATTATAATATATATATTGCAAGTTGTGAGCATTTTATACGTATTCAATAATAGTCATTTGTATGTAAATAATCAGAAAGGCGTACGACAGGCAATCAATATTCCGTAATATTACATTTGTTATTGCGCCATGGAAACAGAATACTCTTTTTTCCTATTCGCAAGTATTAAATATCTGATTGCTAATATCGTCATTTTGCTGTAAATGTTTATTCTGTAATAATATATATGGTGTCAACGCAACTCCAATAATAGTTAAAAATATTCAATAAAAATACATCGTTAGGGATTTTATTATATTCATATTTGTTTTGCATTTGAATTAATATTAATCAGACGCAGCCTTATCAGTGAATTATCAAAAAATCTCAACATAAGTTTAATAATACATTACTAATATGCATGATTTTACATTGAAACAAAATAACAAAACTTGATGTATATTGTTTTCAGTGATTGATTGAAATTTATCTGGATTTTTTCAAAACTATATCACCATTATGATGATAAATATTATCCACTTATTTGAACACGTTTTCTAGTCAAAAATGCGCGAGCCTTAAAAGACTAGCAGTGTATCAGAGAAAATAGATAGAAGATGTGTGCCCACGAGATGAACGAAGTACTGAAAAGCGGCGTGGTAACCACCCTACGATTGGCAGAAAATAATGTAATGTATCTATCTGTTCAACAGTTAAGCAGTGCTTTAAATTGATTAAGAAGCGTGCGGGACCTTCGATTGTATAAAGTGAATACTGTATTTTTGAAAATGTTGAATTTTTCCAAAATTACATCCAGGATATTCATGTTTATTTTATTATTATTTATTCATACGATAAATTGACATATCGATTTACAGTTACATAATTGTATGTGGTTTACGTTATAATGTTATGAATGAAAAGCCCACCTGATATGCGACCAACAGAGAGAACCGTTTACAAAGCAGCGCAAAAACGATTAGATAATTTTCTTCGTACTAACAACAAAATCCTTTAATAGACATATCCGGTGGAAAGGTTGCCACGGGCCTCTGATAGGCACTGTGGAATATAATCAATGTGAGCTCAAAACAAAACGCCTCAAACATTATTAAATATTACACTAGGGAAGCATTAAGGAGCACGAGAGGTCTATTGGAAATTATTATTAGATTATTATATGGTAGTCGGTGCAGGTTGCATCTAATGCATGAATTGCAGTGATGAATAATCTTTACAAAGCATCGGAACTAATGTTTTATCAAAAAAAAAAACATACAATAAAATCATGAAGGATTTAGTATCTTTTGTGTTCGGTCAGTTGTGAAAATGACTTATTATAATATCGTTATTTTGACAAAAACCACGATAATTTATTGGCAATATAATATAGAAGAAAATCACAAACAATATAATGAGCTTGGTAATGATTTCATGTGAGATTTGTTTTATTTACGTATTGTTCGTTGAATGATAAAGTTGGTTCTAAAGAGAATTGTGATTTTTAAGAGCTGTGCGTTTTACTAAATGACAAAAGGTAAAGAAGAGCATTTTAGTATAAATAACGGAAAAAATGGCCAATTTTGAAATATTAAACTTAACATTAAATAAATTAACGAAATTTTATTTATGAAATGTTATGACTTATGTCAGTTTCGGATATTGTATTAATATGTTGAATTAGAAGTTTTTTCAATGCCGTACATCAATATAATCGATCGTTAAAAAATATCCAGAAGTTTCAAACATCAAAAATTTCGTCCCCAGCAACGGCACGGGGGCCATTTATTGCTACCACTGTTTTAAGAATGGCAAAATTGCCCCACACTGTTGCGGGAGACACGGCAGCGTGCAAATAATGCGTAAGGAAGGAATAATGGCCGCCCAGGGGAGTTATTAAATGACCATTTACTCAAGATAAGAGAAAATTACGACCGTACGAATACCTCACTGCAAAAGTGCGCGCGCATAATAATAATGTGTACGGACGTGCGCGTCCTGGCACGGTATTTTATAACCATTGTATTTTGAAATATGCATAAAAATTATAAAGGGATTTAGAATTACTATTAAATGTATGTATTTCCGATCATTGTTAATTTACGTAGCATATACTTCAGCAAACAATTATTTATTTTACGTATTTTCTTTTACAAAATAACTAATATATTTAAATACGTACAATAGCTATCAGTTATTTCCAATTCATTTTTTTTTATTGAACGCAATTATGCAATGATTTTTTATATTTCCTCCATTAAACAAATTGCAAAAACAAATTCAGTTATTAAGTAAATAATTATTATATTATTTTGTATTATCATGTTATTCATAAAATTAAAAGCGGCTGATTCTTTTTTCCCACGGCTTTGAAATAACACGGCCCAACATAATAGAAACCATATCTCATTTTAGTTAGTTCACCATTTTACACGGTTGTTTTATGTGTGACGTATTCCCCGCGTAATAAAGAGGATTGCGTGTATAGCATATATTATGTATCAGTAGTTTTAAATTAATTGCTTGAATGTTTTATAAAAATATTACAAATGATAATATTTAAAATCCTGTAAACTATTTCTAAATGCTTTTAATAAAAATATGCAATTTTCGTAGTGCTTAAAATGTTTCATATAAAAAACGTTCATAGAAAAAAAGTTTAGGAAGTCTTTAATATATATATATGTATTTATTACAGATAACATGAATATTAAAAAATATTATTAACAGATTATTACGTGTGTAAATAGGAATGATAACAATCTTTTTTATTGTTTAGACTAGATCTGAGATAATGATAATTTCTATAGTGTTAAACGTGTGTATTAAAATAGTTTCTACATATCATGAAAAGCTTGAGTCATCACATAATAAAGCTCGACTACTGCACTCTAAAATAGTCACCACACACGTATAATAGGAATGTAAAAGTAAATATGATAAAATCAAGTCTTTACGAATACCATTGCGAGTTTACCTTAATTTTGAGTCACCAAAGACATAATACGCTGACATTACCACTAAAAAGGTGACCGCTGTTTAGTTACGAGATACAGGATGCAAGTTCGAGGAAAACGTTTTTATTTAGTTTTAAAATTACCACTTGAATTTATGATTATATATAAATTCGTAAGATATTCGCTGTGCTATATCCAAAAGATTGGATTTTACTAAACTGACTTAGAATTAAATCTTGTAATGAAAGTATATTTAAATTAAAAGAATACGTCAAATATATATAGTTAAACAACTAGTAGAATAACGCCTAGTCTATCGGAAATAGGGATAATGACATGGAGCAATAATTTTTGACAAATTATAATTTGTTTGCATGTTTTCGCATAAATATTATGTTAAAAATAATACGCATTCGTGAGTATTATCAACTGGTGTCAATTTCAAAAAAAAAAAATGAACTAGGAGACTGCATTCACTTAGAGTCTCAAATAAATTTAGCCGAAACAGGTTTCACGTACATGAAAAAACATTTTGAAACGTCAAGTACGTACTTCATTTTAATAGTCCAGTGCTCAAAAACAAAGTATCTGTCTCAAGGAGCGTGGAATTCTGTATATTGTATATATGCAGTGGAATACCAAGGTATAAATACGCTCGCACAAAAATAGCGAGATATTATCTGGCAACAATTCCGACGATTACGATTTGTCTGGTAACATCTTTTCCCTCACTTGAAGTAAATCTCAATTACTTAAATTGCCCTCCGTCATTTACTTTGCGAGACACATAACTGCATGCATATTATGCAGGCATCACAATATTGCGCATTTTTATTTGTTGCATTTAAGTAAATAATTTTATTATAATAATGTCTTTTACAAATTGGATTTCTATTAAATGTAATTGATATTGTAAACCATAAAGAAAGTATCAACAAACATATTCAACGTATGATAATATTGTAAATTAAAGATACATATTTATTTTCCATACACATGTTGTAAAAAGACAGTTTATATGTAAGCGTTTTGAAAATCAGAGCATGGAAGAAATTATGTATTAAAGTAAGCATAAATGAAAATAAATAAGACTCAAATAATGTTTGGAGTACATATTACATTGAAACAGCCAATACGATCTTAAATTCCAATTCTATCAGTGTTCCAAATTTAAAATAAAGTTTAATTTGATTTATAAAATTAAAAGTATACAATAAAATCTATTCAAAATTCGATTGTTTTATTGTTCCATATTTAAAATAATATTGAATTTGATTAATAAAATAAATACATACATACATTATCGGATTATAGAATACGTACTTTTCAAATAAAGAATTTGCAAACACGAAAAGATTTTCTAATTGTAGCATATTATAGTAAGCATTTTATTTTATTTCGATACAGTGAGTACTTATTGAATTCAGGTGAATACAGATTCGTATAAAACCGTTATTTTATAAATTCAATTTTCGAAATAAAAAAAAAAACATTTACAGCTTTCAAAGGAATAATATGCCGACCGTGAGCAATATGCCTGAAACGATGCAAATATCAAATTAAGTATTGCCACATGACAGTCAAAATGAGGATCTCACGATCCGAATGCATTGCTAACTTAATATACTCACGTAAACAAGTCAATTTTGAATATTCTGTTAAGATAATTGCGTTTATTTTAAGCGTAAATGGTCCGGTACTCTTTGACACGCTATTTTTATGCAAATATTTGTGACAATTAACACAGTAAAATGTTTTCAAATATTATCTACAGTATACGTGGTATTGACAAGATTGAAAAATTATATGAAAGAATTTTTAACTTTTCATTATTTTATTTTTTTCCATGTCCGCTCCCAATATAGAGCATATGGTCTCCTAATGGAGGTATCTTAACAGAATTTTTCTACGAGAACTGCTTGTTACTCAGTTGCTCAACCTGTCTTTTCAAAGAGAGTAGGGATAGAAGGATAGGGCTAGGACAGGACTAGTGGTTAGCTAATCGCTCTTGCTACGCCCCGTGAGGATGGGATGGGTGGGAGAGAGGACTCAGACTACGGACAGAAATCCATAAATCGATTGAAAGATCAATCTATGAAAACCGTCTTCACCGGGAATTGAACCTGAGACATCCGTAACCGTAGCCAGCGACGCTACCAACTGCGCCACGGACGCCGACATTATTTAAATGTCTAAAAATCAACAGGCACGCAAGCGACGGTTTCATATAACGAGGCTTTCCATAATACAGTGGATTATATGAATCATTAAAAATTAAATAGCGGTATTAAATGAATGATCCTAAAATGCATCATTCAATACTACACGTTTATGGAAACAATGGGGTAAGCGACAAATTAAGCTATTATTAGTTTCTTAGTTAAATGTCGCAGATGTTAAATAAAAATAAACATCTTTACTGAAACGTAGTAAAAAAATCATATTAACATACAAAAAAAAACTCCGTAACATAAAATTGTTTTGTTTTATTTTAACAAAAAAGAATATTAAGTTTTTATATAATTCGTTTTTAAATCAAATTCTGTTAGCCATGATTTGATTAGAATTTACATCGATGGTGTGTACTTTTAAAAGGTCAGAGTTCTGAGAATTTAGCACACATGCTGTGATTCGTGAATCATAAATGTACTTAGTTACGTTATTCATACTGAAAACCAGAAAACAATCATTGCAAAATAGCTATAATTTTTATTGTTATGGCCACTGCATTGTTCTAAATAAAATTATCGGCTAATTTTGATGTAGATCATACGAAATTGATTGTGCGGTAATTTTTGTAGGCCAAATGCATTATTCGATCTGAAACAATCTCTCCCAGAAGTGCAGCTGGAACTATTACGCTCAGAAGGCGTCAAGTAACATTCTTAAGCACCTTTATGTGTATAGTTTAAACATTGAAGTTTACTTTGTGAAGTATTAGTGCATGCGGCTTGTTTTATTCATTGGATTTTATAAACCAATCGTATTATTATAATTAATAATTAATAAATAATGTATGATTTTTTTTAAAATTTCGAAATACTCAAACAACTATGGTACATAAAATTTGAATAGTATATAAAGATATTAAGGATTTCAGTAAATAGTATTGTTACTCAAAAATTGCTTCATTGTAATACATTTATATACACCATGTTTAATTAGGCAACATTTAATAATTCTCTAACTATATCGATATTGTATTTTCGTGAAAACTTTAAATATAACTTTATAATATTTAAAGTACACTTTTTATCTTTTTATAAGATATCAATAATTGTTTTGTCGCAATACTTTTAGAAATCAATATGTTTAAAAATACAGTAAAATCCTCATTTATGCGAAAGTCTGGACCGCGTTCTTGGAAGTAGCGTAAGTGGGGAAGTGAATCTCATATAAATTAAGAGTTACATTTTTTCGCGGAAAACGCAAAACTAAGAATAAATGAAAAAAATATATATAAGGATGAAATATTTAGTTACTGTGTGTACAGAAACGGAATGCGACAACGCAATGCGACCGAGCAATTGGGGGATTTGCGGAGAATATTTCTATTCGGCGCGTAATTCGGGGTAGCGTAATTGAGGGTTACACTGTATTCATATTCAAGCTGATCCAATAATAAACGTGTCATAAATAATGTTGTCTACGTCCGTGGCGCAGTTGGTAGCGTCGCTGGCTACGGTTACGGATGTCTCGGGTTCAATTCCCGGTGCGGATGGTTTTCATAGATTGATCTTTCAATCGATTTATGGATTTCTGTTCGTAGTCCGAGTCCTCCTTCCCACCCATCCCATCATCACGGGGCGTAGCGAGAGCGATTAGCTTACCACTAGTCTTGTCATAGCCCTATCCTTCTATCCCTACTCTCTTCGAAAAAGAAAAGAGAGGTTGAGCAACTGAGTAACAAGCAGCTCTCGTAGAAAAAAATTCTGTCAAGATACCTTCATTAGGAGACCATATGCTCCACGTCGGGAGCGGACATGGAAAAAATGTTTTCAAAAAGACAGGTTTTAATTATTTTTCCTATCTGGAAAGGAATAATAAGCAAATCTTTCACTATCAGTGCTTAAAAATACTTAATATTCTGTTAGAGGTTTGTTCCAGCAAGAAAGCATAGATGGTTAAATGTATTTGTTAATAATGAAAAGAGTTAATAAATGAAAAAAATATAAAATGTTTATTATTACTATTATATTTCAATCGATTGAATCGAGCAGTATAACTACTAGTTACCGGTGAAGTAAATTGCTGAAGGCTTATGGCACCTTCGCGCAATTTCCTTAATCGTGACAACATACCTTAAAACAATCGTTCATAGTTGGTATGACAACCCTAATCGTTGTAGATAAGTTAATAGGATTTAGGCACCCATTTGAATTGATTATTGTTATTCAGAGAGCGGAATAGCCTGCGGCTACTGCTTAACAATAGATACTTATTTCCAGAAGCTTGTATTTTACTTTGCGCACCTTTTTCTGATGCAGTGGCGTTTGGTTTTCAAACGCATTGTTTTGAAACAAGACAAAGTATTAATTTATTACAGTAAAATCAATGTAGGTAGGTTTCGCCAAAACACTAAGCGTTGCTGTAAACAGCTAATTGTAAAAATTGTAAATTAAATTTTGTAAATTACAGGATTTAGTTGACGGTATCATGCCATAAATTAAAATAACATTGCGTTTTAAGTTTGTTAAACAGGGATTTAAAACGCACTTGCAAAGTCTATGTGCATCTATCTTCTTCAAAATTCTTCTAATTTCTTATTTTGTATAAAGTTTTGCTCAAAATTTTATAGTTCTTGAGATATTACAGATACGACATTGTACTTCTGATTATAGGTAAAGATCTTTCGTATGAACGGCTAGTCACGTGTTTATTCTTTACGAAAAAACGGTGAAGTATGTACTTTTCCCAATGTTATTGGATGCCTACCTACTGAACTGAGTGCGTAGACAATGAAAATGCAAAAGAAGTATAATCCCGTATTTGACACTTACGTAATTATACGTCGGGGGTGTCGATATATTATTTACGCAACAACAGGTTGCTATTTTTCATATAGAATATAATATTTGATTGGTGTTTACAAATTTCTGCCGATTTATACTTAACATGTTTTGGATCGAGTATTGTATTCTTGATATCTGTATTGTTAGAACTCATCATTTAGCTGAAATACTCCGCTACTGGTGAGTAGAATTTTCGCGTGATTATTATAATAATAGCGCGGGGCAAGCCCCGTCGCGTGTCTTGTGAATTGACTGATTGCAGATTTGATTGTTCTCGCACTCGCCAAATTATATCTTTGCGGATTATTATTCAATAAATCAGCGTTGGGTCACATTGTCCGAGAGAGAACACAGCCTCACTAGCGCATGGACGGGGGCGGATTTTAGTGATTTATTCACCCGTCGGTGCCGCGGGGCGCATTTAAGCGCAATTTTCGTACGAATTTTACCGTGCCTGAAATTATGTAAATTGACCAAGTCAAATAATCATTTGAATGACGATATTTATTGACCGTTGAATCTTAGTTGTGATTGATTGTTTATGGCTACCGGCATATCTATAGACTTTCGTCGAAAATGGAACAAGGCGTTTACATAACTATATTTAAAAACATATCTAGAAAAGCACTTAACTTTACTTACCTTTCAATTAAGAATCGAAACTTCGCTTCTGGGTTACCTTGCCAGTCAAATATTGATTTTGGCAATTTGAATAAATTTATACGAAATTAACAGTTAGACCGTTGTTTATTGCGCATACAATAATTCAATTTAATGAATTATTTAAACAAATTAAAAAAAACATATTTAAGCTTTGAAATTAAGTGCATTGCTGACGTATAAATGCGTTAGATAGCAATCATGTAATAAAACTTAATATATTTTATATTCTTCTAATGCAAATGTTTTAAAATGCATTTGTTATCTTGATATTGGATTAGATATTTAAATGCCAAATGCTTAACTTGATTAATTGCAGCATAGCTACGATTTAAAAACAAAAAATAGTTTTATAAATATTCAAATGTTGCCTGGTAAAATATTTAAGGAGGTTTGAATATATCGTAAGAAAATTATTTATTAGATTACCGCTACAAGTAAAATATTCGTATTTTTCAGCATAGCGTACAACTTTAAATTCTGTCAACGGCAAAATATTAACATTTTTTAAATCAATTTCAGTGCAACGTGTTGTTAAATATTTTAATACTTAAGCATGTTTGTAATGATCATCACCGGTTTTCCTTATCACGAGTACTATCAACTGATGATGATGAGTGAAGCCGGTCTCGATTATTGTAAACATGTGAAATTAGTACAAAAAAATTGTGTTTATTTTTAAAATATAGTGCCTTTCCACAAAAATTTGACAGTTAACACTGTAAAAGTGATATTGTTTAAAGTTTATAAATTAATGTTAAAAAACGATCAGTTTTATATGAGAAAAATTAAATTCTAAGAATATGTTGAAATACGCGTGAAATCTGCAATTAAAATTGATCTGAAACCTAATTTAAATATTAAATAATTAACATTGTACAATTGACAAATATAAAAAAAAATTTGTATTTATCATAAATACGCTTTTAAGTGTTAGATAAGCGAAACCGTTTTTGCTTTGTTGATTATTATAAAATAGGAGTTTATATTTCTAAAACACACATACAATTAACGTAATATTTTTATACTGGCTATAGCTGAATTTAAAAACAGACATCATTCTAATGTCTACAGTTGAATGACTCCAGTAGGGAAATGTGAGCCATTTATATGAATAAAATTTAAGAAATGTTTGAGTTTATTATTGGAGAATGAGATATAAAGAGATTTTTGAACTTTTACTGAGGGTACTTCTTGTAAACACGCATGAAGTGGTCTGTGCCTTGTTTGTTTTGGCTTCGACTACTTGACTTTATACAAACACACCATCTATGTATTATAGTATTGTAGTGTGCGTGCTCTTTTAAGTTAACAGTCTGATAGATTGATTTATTTGACGTGATCTGAATTTGTCAATATTTTTTTCGTCGTATTTTATTCACTTTATCATTTTAATCGCTGCAAACCTACATACATATAAAATTATTTTTTTGCACCCATTTCCATATCGATTTTGATCTGATTAAAGAAATTAAAAACAATTGTACCAAAAAACAACAATTCTGAAATATCATAAGAAAAACAGCGTACTTTGCAAAAACTGAACTAAAATGGCTGTATTTAATTTTCAATTTCATTGACATTTACTTTGTAGAACTAGATTAAATTAGGTAATAAAGTTTGAAGCTGACCGCAAAACAAATTCTATGTATAGATAAAAAAATTCTGCTTAAAATGAAAATAAAACTATTGTGGTCTTACTGCAATGGTATGTTGACTTTCCTATTGATCGTTGATGGAAAAGAAAGTCCATTTGTATGACGTAATTACAGAATTTTATGTAATTTGAATGAAAGATGATAGTTCAGGGGTAGCAAACCTTTTCCTGCCGGTAGGCCACATTCTTTCATCTTAAGTTAAATGAGGCCGCATTTAAGAAACATTCATAAAAATACTTTATTTTTTAAATGAAGGAAAATAATAAAATTTATTTTCAAACTTTCAAATTTAGAAAATTTGAATTCAGCCAAATGGCCACAGGTTCGTCACCTTTGGTCTAGTTAATACAAAATAATTTAAGATATCGACTGAAGGTGCTTGATGAATTTCCAGTATCAAATTTGATCCCTTCAAATTTTGTACCTTTCAGTCACCAAAGACTCGGCCTTCGTCTTTCCGCATATTCAGAAACCCACCAATTTGCAATCAGTAGGTAATCCTTATGCTGTATTTTTTCCACATTACATTTTAATTATAATTGGTTCTTACGCTCGCCTGTATTTTATGCGTTTATTTTCCATGGAGATGGAAATCGAGTGAGTAATTTATTTTAAACATTGAATCATCCTTCACGTTGGGTTGATTCACCTCTAAGAGAACACAGCCTGTGTACACTGTTGAATGTACATAACTATTGTGAACATTTGATATTTAAACTTGGTTGAAACTTTAGACGTGTCATTTTCACTCGAGTGAGCCTCGGCGCGGGAAATTCCCCAACTAAGAAAGAGTGTTCATAAAAGTAATATAATTACGATGATGAAAACTGACTCCTTAATTAAATTTGTGAAATATAATAACAAAGTTTCATAAATCTCTTTTACTCATGTGTTTAGAAATACATTAAAATTTAAGATTGGTAGTGTTATATTATAAATTATCGATAATATTTCTCCAAGTGCTGCTTTTGGTTAAATAACCTCTTTTCATATTACTAATCTTTAACTAGATGAGTCTACAATAAGCAACCTTAATTATACAGTAAAGTATATTTACTGCTAGGAGAAAATTATGCGTGTAGTTTTTAATGTATTCCGAAAATATGGGTATTAAAAACGATACTTGTTATCGTGTAATAGATTTGTGATCGCGGATACGCTGATAAAGTTGCTAAAGGCAAATATTTTTGTAATTTTGGAGAAGAAGTTATTCTGAGGTGTATGATAGAATAAGCGTAATACGGCGTTTAACATTTTAATGAACTATTAGTGTAAGACTTTTGTAGTGGACACGATGGTTGTTTCGTCGCAGTACTCTTTCGTCAGGGCACATCCACTGGCGACCCATGAAACTCCCGCGCCCTTCTCAGACACTCGACACCTTTCATTGTGCCGGGAGCACGGCCGCCGGGTATCGGGTTTCGTGCGAACAGAGGAGCCGTGCGTTGAAGTCTTGTTCCATACACAAACGTAGTGACGTTTTTCATCAATACACCGAAAAACTTAAACTACAATGTTAACGCACGGATAAGATAAAAATCAAATTCATTAAATTTGTGATTCCATACAAATTAAATGTAAAACCAAATAGGTTACAGAAATATGTCATTTATCAATATTTAACGTGATACAATTTAATACTATTGTATGTATCTTGTTTCGGGTATAATATAATAACAAGGATAGACAATTTAAGATAGAAAAAAATTGAAAAGTATGCGTTGGGTAGACTTTTAAAAATTGACAAACATATATTTAAATAATTAGCTATTGTTACCACAGCTTAGTAATAAGGAAATATATTCCAATTAGACGACAAAAAAATGTGAATTCCTTAGTAAGTAATAATAAACAATTTGCATAGCCACCGTTAGGATTATATTTAGTACAAATTATAAGTTATTTCTGGTACATTTTTAGACATGACAAAAAATTTTTAGTGAAAAAATAAGTGCAATATTGGATGAAAAAAAAACTCATTAGATATATTTACAAGATATTTGTGCATACGGAAGCATTTGGGTCAAACATAATGCTTTTGTTTTTTCATAGTAGGTAATTTGATATTATAATGATCGGCTTCAAAGTATTGGACCTTCAAAATAACAACCAAACAATATGTAATCAAGAAATTAACATAACTATATCGATAAGCCTAATGCCGAACCGGTAAATTGATAATTAGATGTAATTTTAGTTTAGCTTTAAAAGAATTCTTCTTAATACGTGCTTATGTTCACATATTCTTTCAATGTTAAATGCAAATGACTTTTGGATACATACGTACCTACTTTTATAATAATAAAAAAGAAATTAGTTATAAATTACAAAGTTGTACAGTATGAAGGCAAGTATTTTAATATGTCTTAATATTTTTTAAGTATCGTTATGCATATATTATTAATAAATTAATGTTAACAAAAACTTGTAAGATTTCATGTTAAGAAATTTTAATTCGTCGTACGATTCTTTTCGTTGAATATTTGAAATATTTATAAATAAATGCATCCCAATGAAGGATGTAATGCGTCACAAAACTTTTAAATGAAATTGCAGTATTAATTTTTTCGTTGTTTTAAATAATAGAAATGTTACGATGCTTTAAATCAGTGATCACCAAACGGTGGCTCGCGGCGGCATATTATTATCATATTGATAAATTTTTCTTTCAATTTTTATTATTGGACTCCGAAATGAAACATTTCTCAAACTAAATTTCAAAATGAAGGCATTGTTTTGTTCTATCTATTTATAAGAATCAACGTTTTAAATAATGAAGGTGGTTAAAATTAAATATAACGACTCACAAATGTACATCTTGATAATTGCATTCGGATGGGAGTGACAAGATACTTACCGAGAATTGATAAAATTTTGGAGGAAAGTGAATGCCATTCTTTTCATTAATTATTTTTACTCCCACTTATTTCAAAGACATTTTTCAATTATTATTTTGTTTATAAATAAATAACTAAAGTACGCATTTTATTTTGTATTGAAAGTCCGATGTTCTAATTTATTTTAAGTAATATAATAGTGGTATGTGTGGTACGGTAAAGGACAATGATACAAAACTATATAAAAGGAATATGTACGAGTAGCTCACCGGACAATTTCAATTTTTGAAAGTAGCTCACATCCTTATTGAGTTTGGAGACCACTGCTTTAAATAACGCAAAGGAAATAAAAGCGATTTAATTATTATTATAAATGTAGTATTGATTTTTTAAGCAAATTAAAATGTTAAACTGTCATCATAATAATTATTTTGAAATAAAATATACATACAAATTCACCACCAAGTAAAATAAATGATAATTGATAAAAACGCTTGATCTAATATTTTTAGCTATGTTAATATATTTTTTTTTATAATTGTCAATTATAAGTTCATTAACATTATAAATTAAAAGTTAATAAAAATGTATTTGTCACTACTACATCGTTTCAAATATTAGTTACGTGCGTTTGGACAGTCAATTAAATATTTACTATTTCATTTCATTGAAATTATATGAATATGGCAGTAAATATGCATTTTACGATTCCAATTAATTCGCCTCATTAAACTGCAATATAATTAAGCGGCCAACCTCAGTATGCGTGAATTTGCGTCAGTGGCACCTGTTTAAAGGGGTTTGATATTTTCTCATAATAATGATTATACAGTGAAAAAAAATAATTACTTGATAACTAGAAACGGCTCTCAATTACATTTTTATTTATTATAGAACTAAATACTTTTCTGTTTTTACCGTTTTATAAAGTAGTTCTAAGAAAGCTTCAGTTCAACCAATAAATGAAAGTATGTGCCACTACATACTAAATTGTCTAAAAAGTTTATTCAAAGATAAGTGTTAATATAGTAAATTATTGCTATACAATGAATGATATAAGTGATATTTAATGTGTGGTTGAAATAATTTTTTTCCATCTCCGCTCCCAGTGTAGAGCATATGGTCTCCTAATGGAGGTATCTCAAGAAATTTATTCTATGAGAACTGTTTGTTACTCAGTTGCTCAACCTCCCTTTATCGAAGAGAGTAGGGATAGAAGGATAAGGCTAGGAGGATGGGATGGGTGGGTGAGGAGGGAGTTTTAGACAAAACAGACACTCAGACTACGAACAGAAATCCATAAATCGATTGAGAGATCAATTTATGAAAACACTCCGCACCGGGAATTGATCCCGAGGCATCCTTAGCCGTAGTTCACGACGCTACCAACTGCGCCACGGATGCCGACAAATTAAATTAGGAGTTTTTTTTTATAACGATGCATTAAAAAGTATACTATTTTTGATGACATATTAAAAAATAGATACTAAACGATGAAAAAGTGCGTTATTATATGTATCACTTGTTTTCAAATATTGTAAAAAAATGTGTTTTTAATACGAAAAGTTCTGAAGCTCTAATAATTCGATAAATATATTTTCCGAACATAATCTTAATATCTCTTTTTATCTCAAAATAAGCATGTTGTGCCACTGAGTTTTGTGTTCAAACTGTTATGAGCGACGTAATGCTTAAAATTCAAGTCATCTGCAAATAAAAGTAAAGTTTATTACATTGCGCCTACAGAGGATCATTAATTCCCGAAGACACGTAGTATGAGGAGCATTTTTCCCATTCCTCTGAGGACGGTTCCACCATCTTTGGGCATCGGACTCTGCGTGATGCTGTCCAGTAAAAATGCAACGCGTTTTTTTTGCCGGTTCAATAAAAGCTCAAGCTCCACTTGACCAAAGTGTATGCTTATTCCATAATGAACTCTCACATTTTGTTAATATTTAGCGTTAATTACATTCTTTGAATATACAAAGTCAATGAAAAAACTTTTCAAATGTATAATGTGACTTATTTTATTGCATTCGTTTTGTAGTTATTAATATTTTCGATTTTGGAAATATTGACTGGCTTTTATTAATTATTAATTTGTCGATAGTTATTTGTTTAAAAACTTTATAGATATTTTATGGACACTTATTTGTTAATCAAATAATGAATAGTGTTTCAAAGTATTGTTGATACATATTTTATCGTAACAAAATACATTAAATATGAAATAATATTAATTATAGTAGAGATATTATGTCATTTAAATTACGTCAGATAGTCTAACTTTTAACGTTGATGTATAAATAAAAAAGAAAATGGCATCAACACCTCTTAATTCGATATGTTTTCTTTGAAAATCGATAAAATTGATAATATTTTTAAATGTAGAAATAGTACTACTTTTTATTATAATAAAAATAAATACATTTTAAGTAAGACTTAGAAGGTTTTGCAGTTATTCGTTCAGGTCAATACAATGCTTCTTTCCAAATTTCAATACAAAAAGACACTAATTAATATTTTTTTCAAAACTCCCTAGACGATTATTCAGTAAAGTTATTAAAACTAGCACTAATTGAGTTGTATTAACGGAAAGAGAAACGTTAATTTTGTTTTAAATTACTTAAGTACATATTTCATGTCATATTTTGATGAAATATCTGTATTTTTTTACTATGAGAGTCGGGATATGACTAGGCACCAATAATTGTCGGTCAATTTGAAAAATTAAAAAAAAAATACAGCAAGATAATCACATTGTTACTACTTACATTTTGTCTTAGAAGTAAAAAATTGTACTGGGTGTGTGTATATTGACTGGCTGTGTGTATTGAAATATCGACGGAGAAAACAAATGACCGAAAGGCTGACCATAAAAGATTCGTAAAATTAGCATATTAATCGATTTTATAAATCAGCTTCCTGTGTTTATGTCAGATTCTGAGCCGAAAGTAATTTATAATGATTAACTCTGCGTACTCTATAATCTCAACTAACATATCTGGTAATCAATTGCTACCAAAGTTACATTTGATAATTGATACTTGTGTGTGAAGAGACGCAGAAGAAAATAGAAAAAAAGATATATCTACGAACACCTCGGGTGGAATATTTTGACCAAAGTTACGTCTCACACGTTATTAAAAAGTAAACGCCTGATCAAATTAAAAATAAAACTTTACATATATGCACGCGTTTGTATTGCAGTTACCGGTCATTGTTTTATAATGAAATAATACGTAAACGAGTGATTTTTTCTTTCAGCGAAAAATATCTTATCCAGATTCTAGACAAGAGAGTTTTTTTTAACAATATACACGGCTATTTCATAAATAAATCGATTTTTGTTGGTATTAAATCAAAATAATACTAACAAAACTATACATATTTAATTGTAAAAAGAGTGTTGAAGACCAGAACATTCGTGTGCTCGACTTGATCGAGAGGCGAAAGTTAGTGCAAAATCATCTCAATAAAAAGACAACACTAATTTTAAATAAACGATTTTTTTGGTATTAAATCAAAATAATACTAACAAAACTAAATTTAATAAAAACAGACATCTGAGTAAATTTTAGAGGATATAAATGATTAAAAGTTAATATTTTCTATAGATTCGGCGGTAACTTTATAGAAATTAATTTTTAATATAAAATTAAAATTGGTAACAAAGTTATTTCACTCGTTTTGTTACTAACGTAATGTGTTTCAATTCTGTAAGAAACATCTTCAGACTAAGTGGAGTAACTCAGTTACCAATTTTAATTTTATGTTAGGTTAAAAGTAACATTTACATCGTATTTTTTTACTATTAATAATCATATAAAATTGGTGGCAGAGTTCTCTTGGTGCTTTACTACTGTACTCGTTGTATAATAAATGAAATTTCCCGCTACCGTATGTCATTAATATAAGTTGATGCCATGATACAAAGTGATTTGCAGGACTAATTGCGTGCTTAAAAATGGTCGTTCGTAATGAACTCTCTGCATTATCTACGGATTAATGCGAAGTATTTATGATAAATTGCGTTGGTAAGTGAAATATAAATGCGAAGTAATCTAGCTCAGTAATGGATGCATCATTTTACTGTGTATTTATTTCAATTGATTTATTTTAAATATCGTTTGTGTATGTTACTTAAAGAGAGTAAACTTTATTCATCGTTGAATTGATGATCTGTTAAATTATTGAAAAGTTTAAGATTTGTATGTCAAGGTAATTACTTATATAATGGTGTTATTATTTTAATAAGAATACTTTTACATTCACAAATAGGCCAGGTTATTTTTTAATTCGTCAGTAGTAGGTGACAAGACACCGTTTTAGATAATCTGAGATGGAACAAAGCTTCCATATAGTGTATAATCGCCAATGATTGGAGACTAAACAAGTTACTTTAATAAAAAAATCATGTATACATAAGAAGAATGTTTAATGAAAACAAATATATAAATATCTAGATTAAGCCGTTAGTATGCAAAATCTCTTTAGGAATTTATCCAGAAGTAATAATATCCAAAGATTATAAAACACGCTTAGATTAATTCTTATTGAAACCAAAGATTTTGCAAGTTATTTTTATATTTATTATTAGATGCTATCTAACACTGTAGCCATAACGCCTACCTTTATATGGCGGGGCAAGGTTGTAATTTTGTATCAGATAATCTCGTGGCAAGAGAAATCTCGTATGAAAAGTCTCCAGATAAAAGTATGATTTACGCAAAAACGACTTTTGCATTCACCGTTTGATGTTTTTGAACTTTACAGAATCATCATAATAAGCTTATTTATTAAAAAAAGGCTGTGTCCGCAATGACCGGAGGCATTTTATACCATTTTAATGGTTAACAATTTCAGACCACTTGAGGCAATGATAATTAAAGCTCCTCGGCTGCCGCAGCTGGAGAAAATAAGGTAAAGTTTGTAAGCTTTTTAATAGATTCTACTATTTAAAATACTGTTAAGTTAATCTTTTATGTAATTCTTTACAGAAAATTAATCTAAAGTGCCATACATTTTAGTGTCGTAGAAAAATAATAATCGATTGAAATCTTCGAAGAGCCTTAAAAAACAATAGCATAAAATACGTTGTCATTGTTTTAATGTTTGCCTTTCTTTGTCCATCTTGTCAAATATAATTTAATTGATAATAATTCACTTACCGGCATCTAATATTCTCTGTTTTACTGAATGTTGTCTACCGTGCCAGAATTGCCAAGCTTTAATTTCGTCTTCAGGGGATTTCTCTTCTCGGAACATTAACATCACAACGCTCTGTAAACAATAGAAAAAACAGACAATTAGTTCAGTAGTAACTTGTCAAAAATAGTTAGGCGATTATTATTGCATAAGCATTAAAATATAAATTAATAATGATAAGAAAAATAATAGTGCGTAAGGCTATCATCATTTAGTTCGTGAACTGCTTAATACAGTTTTTAATAAATTTTTTTGTAACGCTGAAATACCAATATACAAAGAGCAAAACTGGTCAGAATATTTTATGATGCTTAAAAGTTTTCTGTTACGGAAATAACTATAACACTTTACTGGATCTTGATTCTTACTTTTACTAATATTATATATTAAGCGTTGTACGGTTTCAGTAGTCATTACATATTTTAAATACGCTTGCGGTAGTGTAAATTGTTTGAAGGTATTTTTATATGTGTACAGTTACTATAAACAGAGATATAAATATGTATACCCATCTGCATCTATCATACGAAAGTATGAAACAAATTACGTCGTTTGTTTAACTATTCGTCGTTTAACAGTACAACTAAATAATGTATTTATTTACTAAGTGCGCATAATTGAAACAGTTTTTTGCGACCGTAATAAAGTGCAATGTTTTAAGTGAAATCTGTTTATGTAAATATTACCGTATTCTGTCTTAATAATAACTCAATAATACACAAAAGAGAATATAATGTTTGCGTATACAATGTCCATCGATTAGTAAATATATTTATAATGTTGCAAACATGTCAGGTGTATTTCAGCACAGTGAAAGTCTGTACATAATGATATCGGGCGTCAATCAATCTCGCGGCTGAAGAAAATTTCTTGCCTTTGGGTGCGTCCATTATCCTTCGTAATTTTGCATCAATTTTTATACTTTGCATATTACATACAACGTCGGGCAGTATGTTGAAAGCAATCACTCATTAGTCGTTAAAACATTATGTTTATATGAACGTAAATGATTTATCCAATCTGGACCGAATCATTTTCGCAAGTGGGGGCTGAAGTAATACATATTAAATCATTATAATACACCGTAATTGTCTTTTAAAATCTACACATAAATAAGATACGAGGATAATGCTCGGTATTTAATTGGGGCAATCAAATGTTTTCGTATTACACAGACATCTATTTGTATGTTAAACCAAATTACTAGGTATCTAAATAATTATAATTATTATAGAAATATTATGTCACGGGCTGTCGGCGAATTAAGATTTCGAAAGAAAAAATTTATTACACGATAGTTAATAAATTACTTTATAAATTATTGAAAGTGTGACCTATTTTTATGATTTATTGAACGATATAAAGTGGTATAGTTGTTGAAAAATACTTATTAATATTACCATTATAAGAAATTGAAAATTATTATTCATTGTAAAAAAATGTGCTTAAAAAATTCAATTTAACATCGTACTAAATTTTGATTTTATTTCGCCATACTTTCGAGAGTATAGAATAGTTAAACATGTCAGTAGAAAATTGTATAAATTTTTATGATGGAGTTCTACTAAGTAAATGCCAATTTAAGCAATAAAAAATAAATGGTGTTATTCGAAGCTGAAAAATTATTTTGTTAACACAACTTTATTAAAAAAGTTTAATTCATTTCCTAGATACTCAGTACAATTTAAGCCTACGGTGTTTATATTCATAATACTTAAAGCATACCTAATAGATTTTTATAAATGTTTTTGAGAATAATACAAAGTAAATTCATACATTGAACCCTGCGTCAGGTTATCACGTTACCCAAATCCGATCCCATCCTAACAAACTTTACCACAATCTGACCTCTGTGGTCATGCCGTGTTTGAAAATTTTGGTTGCAATTTCAATACCTACTTGGCATCTTAATTCTTAGTAAAGCCATGATATATTAATTTTTTATATACAATGTACAAAAAAACTTTCAATATGCATCTGAATTAGCGGTTACGAGTTACATTAGAATTGAAAGTAAAAAATAGTATCTGATTATTTTTTAAATCAAAATGTATCTTATTTTAATGTTGAGAAGAATTACATTTCTAATGTAGGGCATATATTAGAACGACGTTAAAATAGATTATTTCAGCAGATTGTTTGTAGCTGCGTAACTTCAGTTATTCTATTCAGAAAATACAGATAAACAATGGGGTATTTATGGCACTGAAAAAAGTGTTTTAACCCTTACAGCGCGAGCCGTTTTTGCGCAAATTTATTTTGAGTCAATCTGTTTAAACGCCCACTATGGCTAAAAATAGATCAATTTCAACAGTAAAAAATGAAAAATTATGTGAAATATATATATGATTATCCTAAATACACCAAGAAGTAAACTAAGCTCGTTGCATTCTTGCTAAAATAAATCGACAAAAATGAAGAAGTTAAAAAATATTTAATCTACGACATCAAGCAAAATGGCTGCTGGCAGTCTTCGTATACACAGCCAACAAGCGCGTAGCAGCATAAGTATGTGCAATACATAGGGCTGACGATGAATGCTGCGTATCGGCAGTTCAATGTTGAAATTCGAAAGACTGAATATCGCGAGCTCTTTTCAAATTATTCTGCTTGACATTTTCATGATCTGTTGTCTAATTTCTCTACTTAAAGATTTGAAATATGTTTTAAAGCATATATCTACAAGTGCTGTCTTCCAGTTTGGCCGGAAATACGAGATAAAGTCTTGAACATGTAAACGTGTTCAGCGCGTTCATCGGGTTAGAAACATTATCCTCCTCGGATATAGAAATGTCTATATGGTTATAACAGCATTGGATGACATAAATAGCATTACAGAATAATATAAAATTAAACTTGATAACTTTGTTATTCCACTGGCTGTGCTTCTAATTGTGACACGTGTTTTGATTCTTTAAGAAGCATCTTCAGACTAACTGTATCAACCGGTGGAATAACAATGTTATCAACTTTAATTTTGTATTAAAAATGAATTTCCACAAAGTTACCACCGAATTCATCGAAAGCATTACAGAAGTGTATGGTGTTAATGAAGCATTTGATTAATGTAGTCGGCATAGTTATATATTGATTAATTCAAAACAATTAACTCGACAGACAAATGTAGGAAGAAATTAATCGCAATGCGTAAGGGTAAATCTTCACCCAGTAGCGACTGATGATTACATGTGAAGGAAATATGACTCGCTTGTCGTGATTGCTGAATGACGGTGAAAAGAATCATGTCTTTTTTGATACACTGACTGCCAAGCGAGGGTACTTGCTGTTGAATCTCGGTTCATTACTGTGGCATGTCTGCGGTCTTAATGACCTTCCTACACGCGAGATGGCGTTGCCAGACCTCAAGCGAAATTCCCTTCTGGGCTTTGTCCAAGGTTTCCCATGCAGGGACTGCCAATAATTTGCAATCTTTATAACATCTGCCTTGCTAGAATTCATTTCTTCACGGATAATTATTCCAAGACAATTAAAAAATAATGTATCTACTTTTTAAACATGCTTTGTCAATTTTGGTTGATATGATTTTATTTGGCTTATTTGCAAGTAAAAATACAGTTAGTTACATTTAAAGTTGATTTACTTTGTATTCCATTTCGCGCACTATTTTAACTGTTTAAAAAATGATTGACACACAATAATTGTTTAATTAATATGGAGTTTTTGATCACATTATGAAAATTTTTGTAAATATAAACATTTATATTGGTATAATTATATGAAATATATAAAATGGTTTATTGATATCGATAAGAAACTCTTAAATATTATTAAATTATATGTATCCATGAATGTTTAGGTTTAGTGCAGATTTAAAATTTGAAAGCTTTACTAAATTGAATGTAAATTTGCTTTAGTTATTTAATATTATCGTTTCAATATAAAGAATAAGTAGGTGTTAAAAAAAACTGTACAATGTAAAGCCTCAGTTAGAGGTCAACCGTTTACTCGAATGCCTAAATATACCGAAAGTAATGAGAAAATGTACAAAATTTGTTGTTGAAATTTCATAAAGCACACTAGTTTGTCTATGTTTTAAATTATATAAACATTTATTAAAGTTAAAACAAAATGTGTGTACCTTAAGCAGTAAAAATATAATACTGATTTATATTACATGAACTGATTAAAATTTAAAGATCCTTTTCTGAAAAAAGATTATTTGATGATTCCTGTCCTTTGTAAGGATTCAGGCAACAGTTTGAAAAGGATCAAGTGACTTGTTACTTACTAGAGAGTGACAGTAAAATAGTCTTGTTTCGATGACAACTTTTGCGGTAAAACTGAGGTACATAGTAACGACGTGAAAGAAAATACAGTAAGATAATGTGGTGCAATCAATATTAAATTGTGACATGAACGTATGGAATATAACTTCCGATTATTCATTACATTTTCATTTTTCAAATCTGTCTTAAGTTGAGGTAAAAAATTTGCCTGAATATATATGGTGTGTTAAAATACGTAAATACGTATATGGATAGAATAACACGTTGTGACTGTTGGCAATCGCAATATATTTCATTCAGTCTGCTTTTAATTATTGATTTAGTTGACTGGAAAATTGTTTACAAAGCATACTATTTTGATGAACATTTTTACGTCTCTTTTTTTCGAAGAGAGTAGGAACACGGCTAGAACATGGTTGGCTAATCGCTCTCAATACGCCTCATTTTTAGGATCGGATGAGTGGGAGAGAATTTTCGATATCACAAACATCCATGCCTACGAACAGAAATCCATAAATCGAATGAAAAATCAATTTAAACTGTCCGTATCGAAATTTGAACCTGAGAGACTGTGTAATAAGCAGTTTTAGTAGGAAAACTTTTATTGAGATACCTGTATTAGGAGTCCTTATGTTCCACGTTGGGGACTGAATGGGTAAAAAATATGAAGTAGGGAATTAAAGAAGAAAGTTGTTAAATTGGTGTCGTCAGTAAATTAATCATCAATTAATACACTTTGAAATTAATATACCAACTTTCTTTTGTAATGAATTGAGAGTTTATGATTCAATGTTTTGTGTTTTATTTGCGACAATATTGTTTAAAAAATATATATTTAAAGATGTGAAATGTAGTTGATAGACATATAATTGACATTGCTCAACAGTTTATTTAAAAATGCATCTGCAATAACAATTAATGCTAACGGAAATGAATAAAATACTTGACGCATCGTTTAGCTAATTTTATGCTTCGCCTTGTTCATTCTTTTGCACCGCTCAAACAAATATTTATCTTTTTATCGCTTCTTGTTACTTGGAAACATTTCAAAATCTAATCGGATGAATAATGATGAATTAATATAATTAAAAATTTGATTTTCACTTGCCAGGTTTTAAAAATTCTCTAAAATTCTCTAAAATTATTTTAAATCTTTTTCGCAAAACACTTTTCGAATCGTATAAATTGTTTGACACTTTTGTCTAATATACAAATTACTGTAACACTTTATTTATTATCTCATTTTATTTGACGAAGGTACTTTAGAGCAGAGGTCGCCAACGTTTCAAAGTTCACGGACCACTAACATGTTTTTACTTTAAAAAATGTACAAACATTAAATTTATAAATAAATGGTCATAAAAGTGAAGTGTTTATTTTGAAATAGTTATTATACTTGTTTAATGAAGAGAAATTAATTAGTGTGATATTTTTTGCTGCGTGTTTCAAATAAGATTATGGACTTTTTGCTCCGATGATGGTAATGCATCTTCACTGATCACTGGTTGGCGACCGCTGCTTTTAAGAAACTTTTCAATTTCAATGTTTTTATGTTAAGGGAAACGTGTAAAATTCAAGGCATAGAATAATCATAATTGTGGTATTAAGAAATGTGCCTCAACTCATTATGTCTGGCTTATTCAGATGAATGTGACTATTTGAACATCGCTACGTCATTCCATTCTCGATTTATGAATTCAGAATGAAAAAAAAAGAATAATTTAATTTCCGAACGAAGCGGGTAATAAAGCCATGCTATAATATATTTTAGTATCGAGCAATTATAGTACATGTCACAAAAATAGTTCATCGGCAGAATATAATAATATAATAAAGATATACTATCTTTTATGTATCTAAAAAATGCACTTCGATTACAAAGTCGTGAAAGTTTTATAACATTTTTATTTAATGCGATTGGAGTAAAAAGCAATGTTTATTTCGTAATTTTAGCAGCCTTAGCTGCTATAGTATTCGATAATTAAAGTAATGCATTGCGATGAGAAAAAAAATAAATGTCGGTGTATTACGATGACATCTAGTGGCGAGAAAAGAAAAGCGACACTCCAGAACAGAGGTAATTTTAAATGAATTTTTTGAAGTCAGCTTCGCTTGCCAGTTTGTTATTGCTGCCTGCACGGATTTCAGAAATAAATAAAAAAAAACAATGTCTTAAATTTTGAAACAGAGTTTTGAATTGTTTGACCCACCATTATCTGTGTGCCACATAATATCACGAACGTCATCGACGCATTATTTAAGAAAAAAAAATATCATAATACATGGCCTGATGTAGAGCTGCACGGGAAATATCTTTGAACGTGTTCAATAGTGTCTTGTAAATAAATTGACCACGAAAAAAATTTCTATTACACGATGTTTTAAGTCACTGTTTCTAACCGGTGGTCCGCGAAGATTCTCTTAAATCCGCAAATTTTTTCTTAAATTTCAAGTTATAAAACATACGGTGCTGCAAAATTAATTGTTTTGTAAATATGTATTATTTTATTCCAATGTTGATGGTCTGCAAAACATTTTTTGATTTTTTGGTGGTCCGCGGATGTAAAAAGGTTAAGAAACAGTGTTTTAACTGGCGAACAACTGGAGGAGGCATGACTTTGAGGACGGTCATTAATGTCTTAAAAACAAAATATTTATACCTAAGCAAATGACTAACAATAATATCTCAATAAAAGCGTGTATTTAAAGGATTAGCGGCAAGTAAACACCTAGTTGTTTCTCGATTATCGGTGCCCAAGTATTTAAAATATTCTTACTCATTGTAATAAATTATTGTTTTAACGAGAAGTGCATAAATATATTATAAATACTTTAAGACTTAATCGTGTAGAGGAATATAATATGTATTATGTTTGTTCCATGTTTCTAGGTAACTACCTACATTCTATTCGCTGGCAATGTTTTATTGAACAAATAAAATAGCAAATATTCCATTTCGATGTAAAATTAATGCACCGTCAGATGATTGTGTGAAAATGTTTTACTTGGAAAAGTCAACGTGTCAGATTAAACCAGCTTTATAAACGCGAAGAAGATTTATTGACGGCCAATTATTGCTTTTATTTCAAATACATTTGTTTCGTATTAAACATGATCCATTATTTTTTATTCAACTCATTGCTATTTCTTGAGTTCAATGATGAGTAATATAAAATACCAGGGTTGTAGTCGTCAAAAAACGACAAACGCTAATTCATTCTTCAACCATAATTTCCCGTTTTAATTAATTGATAAACATGGTGTAAGAAGTATAAAGGGTGAGCTGGATCGTTGTTTTTTTAAAATATGTTACGACAGTTTGACGATTCCAAATTTTTATTGTAATCAAAACATAGTGAATAATAATTCAATAAGCACAGAATGACGTCGACAAATACAAAAATGGCAACTGTAATTTGTTATCCAGTTTACCTAGCAATACATATTATGCGAGTGAACGATCTGTAAAGCGTTAAAGACAAGCATATTTGTGATTTATTGTTAAAATTTATAGCGAAACATTATTTTAACTAGTATTACCGTACCCGTCATTGATGATGGTATTGAAATTGAAATGCTGAATGTATGTGAACTGTAGCTAGTACGTCGCAACTGTGTGTGCATTGTATATCATTTTATTTTATATAACACCACGAGCGCTTAGTTTATGAGAAAAATTCATACCTACATGAGATATGTGATAATAATAAATCGTCTACATAGTGGGTTATTGTATATAATATGTGTATTTGACACATAAGGTAGTATAAAAAATAGATTTGTCGAATTCTATTAATGTACTCAAAAAAAAATAAATCGTATGCTGGTAAAAACTACTTTTAAATCTAAATGTTTTATTAACATGCGCGTATGGTATGTTAAAAAAAATATTAATTTATTTTTAAAAACCATTATTATCGTATGTTATTGTTTTTTAAATAGACTATTAATCTGATATACTGATAGCTTTATGGCCATTTTAATAAATGAAATTTAAAACATTAATACATTTTAATATACAAATCAACAATAACCATTACTTTTAATTGATTATTTATTGATAGCGATTAGTTTAATGAGGAAAATTTATATTGCGTATAAAAAATACCACAATGTCTCGAGTTTCTTATAAAGTATTCTTTAAAACGTTTTGGCTTTTAAATTATCTAAATTACGGTCATAAAATTTCTTATCTTTGAGCTTTAATATTATAAAAAATGGTAATAAAATAGATACAACACAACTGTAGAAACCATCTTTTGAATAATAGACGTAATTATCTAATAAATTTAATGGCGCCCTCTCGTTGGATTGACTCGCATCAAATCAAAGATATGGACCGTAATAACTTTAATAAGTCGTATCAAAGTAAATATTAACTAGGCGGATGATGGACAATGATTGGTCAGTTCTTGTCGTGTCACATACGTATGATGGATCATCCATGGTCCGGTGAAGTCATGTATTGCTTTTACGTCTTGGTCGACGCACCGTGTAAAACAGACTTGGTCGAACTATGTATAATGTGAAAATTAAATGCTGGGAGTTTATTGTCTTTCTATGAAGGTACTTCCATTTTAATTATTTCATCAATATAGTAAACTTAACATGATATTTGTCGCTTGTATAATGCAGCGAAATAAGATGCTGAAATAACAAAACAATCTATATATATATATATATATATATATATATATATATATAAATGAATATATAAATGAATGTTTGTTTGCTTGTTTGTGCTTTATGCGTTCCTTTACCATTCATCTAATTTCGATTAAACTTAAGTGAATTGTTGTGCACACACTCGTAAAGGCTTCTAAAGACAATTCAGATTCGGGCTCGGCCCAGGCCCGGGTATGGAATTCAAACTTCAGACAAATAATTCGTACTATATTCGGGTCATAAGTCAGCCATAGGGAAATAGTATTCATAACTAAAATAGTTTATTTCACATGTGCTATGAATATCGCTGGAAATATGGAAGCAATAACATAGGTATATTGTTTGAAAAGTATAAATGAATTACTATATGAAAAATAAATCTGGCTTATTTCGGACTGAGAAACATAAATCTGGGCTTCAGGTCGGGTTCGAGTAACAGGTGTGATATTGAGGCTCGGACCGGGTAATTTTATGAAAATTCGGCCCATCCAAACCTCTAAAGAAATCATTTAATATATATATTTTTCATCAAGTTATTTTGAAAACTTAGTTTCTATTCGAAATATGTGACTCTACTAGTGACTCAAAACCAGTCTCTTCTTGAGAACGATATTAAAAAGTCAAAACTGAAGTAAATGATTAAAGTTTTGTTGAAAATTGTATACCATGTATTTTATTGTATTAAATGTATGAGGTTCGGTGAAGCTTATTTTGTGTTTATTTCAAAAATAACGAGTGCGAAATTTCATTAAAGATGAGTACTTTAGCAGAGCAAATTTAAAGTATTAAATAAAATGTTATATATATATATATATATATACACACGTGTCAAAAACATCTTAAACACTCGCAAAGAGCTTTCGATTGACCGAGAGACTTGACTTAATCCATCGAAATAATCCTGCAAGCTGTCACGCAAAGCTCAATGCAATCACTAAACCTCTGACGTCGAATGAGATATCGGAGAGTAATAACCAGCTTTGGCACTTAGTTATTATTATTTTTTAAAGACATTTTTATCAAAACTATCGTCGCAGCACCAATTAATATGAGCCGCTTTGGTTTCGGGACGAATAGAGAAAGCTACCGATAACACCTACTCATAAAACAATCTTTTTTTTTTAAATTTTAATACTAATTAAATCAAAAGACGCATGCAGGCATTTTGCCAATAGTTTTTTTATTTTGGTAGCATAATAAAATGTAGTGCATTTTTTAAGTAGTCTATAGAAAAGTTGAATTATTATAGTTGCAAATTATTCAAATGTATTCATATAGTTAGATAAAGCAACATTACAATAATTAACATTTATATTAAACTTAATTAAATTCATAAAAGAATAAATTTTTTTTACAAAAATATTTTTTTACTTCACTCTGAAGATTGCGGAGAGTAAAGATGAAACGTGTATAGAGAAAAACTATACTACAACGATCAAACTTGAATTGATTAGGAATAATAAAAAAACGTAAAATACTTAGTTAGTGTACTACATTATTTTTTTAAAAATATAAATAGATTCAGTAGTTTATTAAAAATCAGCTTTAATTCTTGATATCTTTTTAAGATTTAAGTACTTTTAAATCGTATAACATTTAGCGCAAAAATAGACAATAGCTGTGAAGAGTCATTAAAACGAAAGTATTTTTTAAATTTTACTGCGTTGATTATGTTCAACGCTTTGACATTTGAATTGTATTGCAAAAAGAATAAAAGTACTATCGTGATTCCTTTTTGCGTTTAAATTGATAAAAATAATGCAAAAACTTGCAAGTGAAGTGCATTATGTACCATATCCGCTTTTAATAATCCCCGTTTACGTCGCTTGCTTTTAAAGTTTGTCAATTATATCCATTATCGGATGTCGCATGTCATTTGCTTAGATTAAGAGCTCATGTCAGACAGTTGTTAAATCGACTTCACAGATATCGTTCCGAGAGTTCGTTTTGACTTATAATACAAGCTCTTTCAGTCCTACGTCCGACCAACATACTACAAAAACTACGATAATTAATAAAGAAGAAACAATGAAACCGATAAAACTGTACATACTTAAAACGAATTAAACATATTCCATTGATTCCTGTCAAAAAACATAGAATCCCTTTGAGATGTTTAACAAAATATTTAGTTTTATCTATAGAAACAAATACAATATGAAATAAATTATGTAAAGTTTATATGTGACTTTATTTGTTTATTTCATACAGTTAATGTGAGTGTTACAATTTAATTTTGTGCAAACGTCAAGTGATTGACATTTCCTTTCACAGTTAGCGTGTCGAAGAAATTTAAGCCTTGGGTATAATATAAATATAAACTAATTATTAAAATCCTTTTTCAAATTTGGATTATTGAGACTTTGTACACTTCCATGTATTTTGTCACTAACGACCCGGGTTTCGCCTTTCGATTCAGCTCAGTTCGAGTCCATCCGTGTGCTCGAATGCCTGAAGATGCCGAAAGGCGAAACCCGGGTCGTTAGTGACAAAATACATGGAAGTGTACAAAGTCTCAATAATCCAAATTTGATATTGAAATTCCATCAAGCACCCTCAGGCGATGTCTTAAATTATGTCTTAAATTATTAAAATCCTTATTTGGACATCATATAAATTGTTGAGTTTTAATTGAACATATATTTATAAATACAAAATAATGCAGCACTATTATAATGCCAATTAAAACTGTCATGAATAATCAATACAATATTTTAAAATTGCTATAATTAAAGGTTCAGTCTAAATTGAAAAAATAAAATTATTCAGAATTTTTAAAGTTAAAATGATATGTAGGGCATAGTGATCTTTAAGTTTCATTTAATTTAATAAATCTAAATATTGATGCTATAGTAAAAGTAATGATAAAAATACACAGTAAGAAGACTGCTCGTGCTATTATTTTAGATTTATGACTTAAAATATGTATTTAATTTATCTTATAATTTAATATAAACACGACATACACATTATTAGAAAGTGTTTTTTAATGTAAATATTAATAAAGCAATAAATTTAATACGATGATGGTATATTTAATTATATAAAATTTAATTGAATTACTAAAGCTAAATCATATTTTACACCATTGTCAGGAATATCCTAATTATAGCTTACACAAACATTCAAATAAATAAAGTATGGTCGAATCAATTTATGAATCTTTCTAACACGTCAATATTTTTTTAAGATGTTTATGTAAATAAAAACATCAGTTGGCATAAGCTTACGACCTAACGATCCGATGATACAACATTATTGACCTCATGAGAGAAAATTTCTCATGCATATTTATTAAATCAGCCAATAGCAAATTACCGGGGAGTTGGTAAAACCTATTTGATTAAAATAGTTGAGTTATAGATAAAGTGTTCTTCTTAAAGGCGTTTTCCGTGACAAATCAAAGAGAAAATTCTCACCGCTCAGGTGTATAATTAAATCGCTTAAGAATACCAACACGTAACGTGCCAAAGATTAAGAAAAGTACGAAGGCTTAAAACTAGAAATTATTAACCATTTAATGTTACCGCTATATAAATGCGAGACGAACAACCGATTTATAATATTAGACAGGTGGATTCTAAGATGGACTGGAGGTAAATTTTCCTGTTTATTCGTATTATTCAATATGATTTTGTTTTCGATCAGAGTGAAAATTCACAAAGTTGTTCTTTATAATTTCAGGATTTTACAAAGCCAAATTGTATTATAATAAAAGTATTATTTCTTATAAAAAGTAAGTTTACCGTTTTATTTGTTTAGTTTTATTCTACAACATAAACTTGACAATTGTAGCGTTTTCATTACTGTCAATCTGGGTAACTTTGAGCCAGTTTTGAGGGTTTTTGTATTTTTATGGTTCGCAATTGCATTTATGTGTGGTATTATTCTACATAGAAATGAAATAATGTCTTAAGATGAAATTTAATCAACAAAAATAGATTTATTGTCATAATAAATATAGGTAAAACAAGGTGAGTAAAATTTTCATCCAAATCGGGTCATTTTGGCCCACAATACAAATAATCACTGTCATTACTATAAATTCAGTGATTTAAAAGCATTGCCAACTTTTATTTATGCTTTCATATATTCTGTACATAATTGAGATGAGAAAAAATATACAGCATTTGGTTTACAGATAAGAAATACAAATTGCAAAATTTGGCTAGTCCTATTTATTTCAGGAAAAGTTTTGAAATTGTGTTTTGGCATTCCAAGCAGACAGCTTGCAAATTCAACAATAAAACAAATTATGTTGAACACTAATTCATATTTTTACTACCAGGGGCTACTCAATACCTCTGCTTATCTAAAAAAATATTCATATGGCATTAGTATTATCATGGTAGTACAACAGTACCGTTTTCCATGAAGTGGGCCAATCTTAGACCGATCGGCAAATTTATCCAAATTGATGGTACTATAAACATTTCTAATAAATAAGAAAACTCAGTATAAACTTGTATCTGATTATGAAGTTTTAATGAAAATTATAGAGAAAAAGTGTACTAAAAATACTCGATGAATCTTCTTAAAATAATATTTAAATTATTGTTTTACATCATATTTAAAATAAATGCAGCTATATTTTACTGAATAGTAAGTCGGGTTAAATTACGCTACTATTGGTTGCTATGCCACTACTATAGAATGACATTATATGAAACTTAATTCATTCTTGAGTTTCTTAATATAATATAAGATACCATAATCTTGATGATATTTTTTCCTTTTATTTGTTTAATAATTAATATGCTGTGATCAATGCTCACGAGTATGCCGGCATTTATGGAAATATATAAAAAAAATAGTAACATCGGTATCTTAGCCTTATCGATGGCGAGATATAAGTAGTCAGATGCGTTCACAATGGCGGTACGTTACGTGGTTGGTAACTCCTATTAATTCATACAATGCCGAACGTCTCGGGGTATTGAAGATGTTATCAGTTATCAGCCCACTCTTAATGCGGACGTTATCTCGGCTTAATCTATGCTGCCCGCGGAGATTGTGCGAAGCTACGAGTGCGTAGAACGAGCTACGAGATTGCTACGTTTAAACAAGTGTTTTATTAAATTTGAAATCTTCTATGTTGTATTATTAAAATTAGACGCTTATTTACGCATTGCTTTAAAAGGTTTATACTATATAATGTTATGTAGCTATCATTAGTGACATATTATTAGTATAATGCTAAAAGACATTAACAGAAAGGAGATAAATATATAAAATTGATATATGATTTGATAAGAGTAAAAGGCATCTAAATGAATAATTATGTAATATTTAGTATGTATTACGATACAAGCAGAGGCTTAACCTTACGATTCAACTTTTATTTAATGACAAATAATCCACGATTGCTCATTTTATAGAACAAAATGAAATATTAAAGACATTTTATGGGACAGTTATTATGTTATACATAAAAAGAAATTTAATCTTCGTTATTTATTTAACTAGTATGACCGAACCCGTCATAGATGACGGTTTTGAAATTGAAATACTGAATGTCTAAAGTAGCTAGTACGTCAAAACTGTGTGTGCATTGGCATAACATTTTATATATACAACGCGAACGCTTAGGTCATTCGAAAATTTCATACCTATGTGTGATATTTGATAATAATAAAACGTCTACAGAGCGGTCTGGGGTATTATATATAAAATGATTTCGATACCTCTGTTTCAAGTCAACGATTTACAGTTTTGAGTTAAGCACGAGGAAATTATTAGAATACCAATATTTACCAGTTGCAAAATATAGCATGTGATAATCTGTAGTTATATTAGAATGACAATGGTTATTATTAATTTAGATCCAAGCTGTAATATCAACGAAAATCCTGTGAAAGTCTCAATTATAATTATTAAAATAAAATAAAACAAAATTATATTTATAATATTATAAATATATTCTTAGGTAATCCTTGAATTTCGTTAGAAGATTACACCTGCCCGAAATCAGAACAATGCTTTTTGAATTGTTACACGTTGGAACTGAGGTAACGATTTGTTTTGTTTTATTTAATAAAAAACACGCATTTTAAAATTTTTACATGTTGAGATAATAGTATATATATTCCTTGAAAAAATGGCACGGATCTAATGCGGAAACATTTAAAGCGTTCTACAATGAAAATAATTCGTTTTCTACACCTGTTACAATTATTATTAATTTAATTCAACCACGTAAATGTAATTTCGACTGCCCTACCGCAACTTTTGTTTTTAACCTTACCGCAAAACGGCCTTACCGCAGCCTTAGTAATCTAACTCGAAGCATATCAAACGTTTGTATTTGACTCTTGAATTAATAAGTTTACAATCCTCAAAAGAAGATACACAGTAATATTTATACTGAGTGTAATAAAACATAAATATTAGAATAGTTTAACATTTGATACAGCTAACCATTTTATGATACGAAACATTTCTAACACACATACTCAAGTGGATTATGATCCAAGGCATTTTAAAGCATTCGAAATTGTTTTTGTTTTTTGCAAAAATGATAGCGAACAAAAACGGAGAGAAAATTATACGACAGTTAACTACTCTTCTCTCTCTATATTTATATATATAGAGACGATTTACTTATTATTTGTTAAGCATTTTCGTCAATAAACGGATAAACCTTACAACTCATTTTTACAACCAGTATTTGACAGCGTGGTAACTTCTCGCAATTCAATACAACGATTTATAATATACATATATACGAGGTATTGTATCATTTTTAAAGAATAATATAATATAGATGTGTACATGAGGAAACTTCGATTCAATCCTGAGTCGTTGGATTGAACAAATTGAACAGTTTTGCTTACTGAACACCTACACTCAGTATTCTTGAGGGTTTTCTCCATTCAAAGACTTCAACTGACAAAGTCTTAAGTAAGAGAGTAGTTTGCGAGAAAAGATGTGGATAAGTGATTCAAAACCTTTTCTGTACCCAGAATAGGAATAAAAATAGTCAGAAAACTGATCAGTGTAGTTTCAACAAGTAGACACAGTGGAACTCCGATTCAACGTTTTAAGGGCTTTTAAGAAGACGATGAATTCGAGAACAATACATTAGAGTTCCACTGTATATGTAAAAAATCTTTTTTGAATGCCACGAAACACAATTGAAGCATCACTGTGCAAAGAAAATTTCATACAATGCAGATAAAGGAAATCAATTCGCTTTATCTAATTGAATGTAACGCACGTACGGGGCATCGAGCAGGGCCGATCGCAGCCGCTAGGGTCCGCATCTCAGATGGCCTATCAACATTTTTAATATGGTCGCCGTTTTGTTCAAAGTGCATTATCGCCCGTAACTGCACATTATTCTGTTGCACAATCTTGCACATGTGCTCATTTGAATAGACAGATAAAGGCAGCGGAGCTAGTATCTCGGCTACCATCGGGCAATTCATTAAGTTTAATCTAGCGTGGAAAATTAATTTTATTTTTAATGCCATGCTTTTAACGACAGTGTGAAGATTTTGAAATTGAAAAGAAAAATATTTGCATCGCTTCTACTATAAAACAATAAAGATGGTTTGTATGCGAAAACAGTGATATAAAATAATAATCAAATCCAGCTATGAAAATAATATATTTTGGTAATGGAATAGTTTTTATTCCATGTATATTATCATAGACGTATGTTTTAAATTGATCGAAATTAGTGTGTGCCTATATTAATTACTTTTCATTAATATAGCAATGTTGTAAGAATTTTTGAAACTTGTTTTTTTATTCGACGTCATATTAAATAAAATATCATTGTAGACATAATAAAGTTATCGTCCGAATGGTGTAAACTGTACGGTTTTTATTCGTTTTCAAACAAGGCTACATATATATATATATACTTCATTTACGTTGATTTATTAAATAGATAACGTTATATATTTACTTGAGAATTTATTTTACTTTATCATATTTATAAAAATATTGGTCAACACTTACGAACCGATTCTGACTTAAAAAATACTTCAATCACAACTGAAAGATACACAGTATTATTAAAAAATATCGAAGATGTATTACTACATTATATGTAATGGAATTATATTCAACACATGCATTCATGTTTCATTGATGATTGGTTGATAGTATATAATTATATCTTATGTCAAAATATTTTCAAATTTTGTCCACGGTTGAATTGTAAAAGATACACAAGCCAATCATAGAGAGTTCAGGAGACACGTACAAGACTGAGGAAGCGTGTTTTGAATTTCAATTTGCAATATATCCAAAACAATGCCCGTCTGGCGATCATTGTCAGAAGCACAATGTACGAGACCCATATGTTATTATGTGCGTCTGTTACTAACCTTTATCTATGACGTTTTCAATCCATAATGAAAATGATTTTTAGAAAAATCTTTCTTATTTTGTGGTCAAATTGACTCAAGAGTGATTTCTGAACGTGCAATGCTCAATAGAGCTCTTAAAATCACGTCTATTTTTATCATTGTATGACGTAATTATTTTTCTGCTGTATTTTTGACAAAACAACCAAAAGATACGATTTTATTTAATATCAATTTATGACTTGACTGTCTAATTTTTTTTCTTTATTGATGGCTACATTATTGTACCTAGCAAATATTATGTAAATTGCTTGTTTTAGAAACTATAATTCTTCATCATTACGAAAAATCTATATATTTACTTTCATATGTAATAGTAACACGCAAATAATTATCTTTCCACTGTTTATAGCAAAATAATCTTTATAACCTTAATTTTACATGTGCATTTAAGCGAATATGTTTTTTTTTTACAAATAATAAGTAATTGCTTTTAAAAAGCGATATGTATCTAACCAAATCAAATACATACAAAAATGCGGAAATAGCATGCATATCATGACATACAGTATCTAGGAATTCGAAATATTTTGATCGTTATTTGTATTTTTTTAACCATTCAAATATAACGGTCTAATTTTAGAAATGTTTTATGTTTATAAATCACGAATGATAGATATGCAATCAACTTTACGGATTACAGAAGCTGTTTTGTAACAGAAAAAAATCCATAAGGTCACTGCTCATTTCGAATGGGATTTGACAGGTAACAAATTAAAATAAAGGGTAATATATTACCAGGTAGGTAATTATTAAATTTACAGCAAAAAGTAAATTAATTCATAAAATCATAAAATTTTGATGAACATGTTATATAGTAAATTATTGTTTTGTATTTTTTAAGAATTCATATATGAGTACAGTATACAATTGCATTGCATACCACTGCTTTTAATTTGCATTCAGCTATGGAAAACCAGTTTTGAGAATGTATTTGGAAAACCGTTTTTGCCAGATTCGACAAGATAATAATTTTCAAAGTCGATAGATATATCGAAAGGAATAAAAAGAGAAATGTTTAAACTAGCCGATACTGTTATAAAATATAAAACAACTTTAATATTATTTATAAATGTAATTTTAAATAATTTAAATATCCATACAGCACTAAAAAAAATGAGCAATAAATAAAAAATACTGTTTGTTCACTAAGAATTTCCTGTATTAATAAAAAATATTATAGTGAAGAAAAAAAAACGTCAATAGTTATTATTGGTATATTATTTTTTTGACAACAAATCTGTCATTACAATTAACATTTTAAAATTAAATTTAAGTGTCAATCAAACGCATAATATTATATTTAAAGACACAACAGGATACAACAATTCTCATGGTAATTATCTAAGTTTTGTTGCTATACGATAAAAACTTAAAATTTATGTTTTTTTTAATTATTAAAGTAAGAACGATTATAAACTTGCAATCTGATGTTAATTTTTCTTTCGTTTCAGAACGATGAATGTTAACATGAATACGATTGAAGAAATATGCATTTAAACAAAGATTTATAAGTATATTAAATTAAATTCATTTGTTTTATACTGTTGTGCAAAATTAAGGATTAGTCATGGAAGATTAAAAATATATTTACCGTAATTAATAAGTATATTTTAAAAGTCGCGATATCCGCCAATCTCTAATTTACGAAGTCACATTTCAATCAATCAAAACGTGAAAAAAATGCTTATACAGATTAAGTCCTTCGTGGAGTAAGCATCGTACAAAGCTGTCAATTGACACATAAATTAAGTATGCCTTTTGAAAAATTAATCTAGTTTTACGGTACACGCAGATACAAGAAACATTTCACAAGCCGATAATTAGACTATGAGATAAAGGCTTACGTTATTATTTGATGGAGAAATAATGGCGTACCACTAACGAAAAATATAATAACGTGATTAACAATAAAAAGAAATACACAGAAAAGAAATTTTGATATTACAATGCGTCACAACATCAAATATAATTTTTATTCATTGGGAAATTGCACAATAAGTTTTAGTGAGATGAGGGTAAAGTACACGGGAAGATAGAGTAAAGAAAGCTGTGATTGTTAGATAGGCGCTATCTCTACGGTCTACGTCTCGATTTCAGCATTGGTTATGGTGAGTGGTTAGGGTTGAAATTTTACTCATTGACTTAGATTATAATGTACGTTATTTGAGGATTTGAACACTGAGAAAAATAAACAAAATTATAATATGTTTTAATAAAATATGAGCTGTAGTTTAAAATCATTACAATGTAAATATAATTAGAATTCTAAATTATGACGAATAAAGAAGGTTTGATCTTTATTACTAATTTGCATTATGATAAATATGCATTATATATTGTTGTGTATACGAGTGTACCCCTTGAATCCCAATTAATAAGATCATGTTCATGTCATCATTGTAAGATTGGTTTGTCAAACGCACAGTACATACATAGAATATGTTCAGTTCTTTGCATGAAACTGATGTATTTTATAATAATGTTTGTATGTGAGTGTAGGAAAAATGTTAAAAAAAATTTCTGCAGCATTGTTCGTCTATATTATGGTCAAGATTCAAGATTTTTTTTGTTTAGTTTGAGATGTGATCATTTGATGTGTAGTTTCTTCCAGAAATGAATTATTTCAGCACGCAACTGAGGCTTTTTAACAGCACACTGCTTAGTATTCAATGTGACGCCTCAACTGTTAAACGTCAAGCGGATATGTCAGATTTATCGCGTTTGATACACGCCAAAGTAACTAACATTATCTACCCGGCCGGCCAATGGGAGTTGGGTACCCGTTATGCTCGAGACGACGAAGGCGGAAGGAGTGTGTTTTTTTGCTCAGCACTCGATTGAATGAATACTAATATTCAGTAAATAGCTGTACACATTGCTCGGGTAAATAAACCAAGCAATTATATGCTCAGTGTAATATGCAATTACGATCAAATAACTAACGAAAAATCACATAAATATCAGCTATTTCTCAATCCGTTTATATCAACTGAACATAGGTAGATATTACTTTAGATACGTAAAAAATATAAAAACAAATAGCGTTTCAAGTGTCGTCTAGCGACATGTGGACTAGTGCACTAGTGGAGAGCTTATCGTCAGTGTTATGGAAGAAAACACTAAATAGAAACATTGAAAAATTGAGTTAGTTATACCGAAATATTCAAACTCTACCGTATGAAAGAACAGATTTATTTTTATAAATTAGAGTTTTACTTAAAAACAGTTTTGTACAAACAAAAAAAAATGAAAAAGCTATAGCATTTTTCAGATAGTGTCTTCTTTCAAAAGAACGACGATCCGTAATTAAATAATATAATTTATTCAAGAGTAATTATTAAAGATATTGTATTGTTATCGTCGCAAGATTTTTTTTATTTGAAATATTTTGGTGTCCAATGATGACGCGTGAGTTATTTTAATAAAAACATGTTTTTTCAACAGATGTCAATATTCAATTACACTAATAGAACTATTATATTTAAACGCCTTAGCATTTTGTTAAATTTAAAATCATAACTATCTTAGAATAACTGTGTACTACTGGTTCTATAATACACTTCGTTAATAAAAACAACAAAAAAATACACACATATTCTGTTAAGCCCAATAATCATAATTACAAATTATAATTAATGAATTTGTTTATTATAAAATCATGGTCAAGCGTTTGTCAATGTAAATCAAAGACTTAATATTTTCCAGATGTACTGTATCTAGTTTTGTTTGATTAAGTGCCCATTGTTATTATTGAAAATTACAGACGTCAAAGCAATTATAGACAAATTTGAACCATTTCCGTATATACATGCTTACACTATTGACATTTCAGTGTTCAATTTTAATGCTGCCTTCGTGATGTTAGAATATCAATAATGATTTCACGGTCAATTGGAAGGCTGATCTTGTTGTTTTAACGAGTGGGCGGGATTTGAGATGAACGTAGGCGGAAATCTGTGAGGTGACAAGAGTATGGCATCTTCGTCGAATTGGCTCACACCTTATAAAAATGATGATGGGAGATAGCATCTTAACGGCTTTCTTTAATTTATGTAACACATAATTAAATCGACGATCGAAACTAGCATTTAATTTATTGGATTGTCGTAGTTATAACCATCTATATGGTAATATTGAACAAACACCAACAATTTACGTTATCTAACGTATTTGACGAACAAAAAACATTAAATGTTCATTTTTTTCAAATCTCATTCAAATTAGTACGTAAACCTGTTTATTTAACTAACAAATTATACCATAGATAAATTAATTTAATACTGTATGTAATATATTTTAGTGAAGTTATTTTTTGTGAAGTGATTTTAGAAGTACCCTAATACAATATGTCTGTCAATTTTACCTCAACCTTTGCAACAAAGTATTGCCGATTTGATGGCCATATTAAAATTCAGCCATTTCCAGTTTTTTTTTTTAATTTAAATTTTTTAATTACATAACATACTTGTTGAAACACAGACATAACTCTGAAGATGACTGATAGATACAACGTTATTACAAGATGTACCAATGAGACATATTTTAAATTGAAATAATAAAAACTATAGCTTGGACGAGAAAATAACTACCTATAAAGTGACAAATTTATTGATTCAATGGAATGTGACTTAAAGAAAAATGAAAAAAGGAGAGTTTTTATCTAGTAAGTTTAACTGTATATGTTATGAACTTTAAAGATAATTCGATGGCTGATTGTGTGATCAGAATTAACAAAAATTAATAAAGCTTTCACGTGAAACCAGTGTTGAGCTTATATATAAAGGATTTGAAAAGCTCGCCTTATTTTCAAGGATATCTTATTGAAAACAATTTAAAGAGAGATCTATTTTTTATGGTATTGGCTATCCATCAAATCTGTTTTGATTTATATATGTTATAAACAACCTTGGGTTGTCATTGTGTTTGTTATAATATACACCATAAAAAGTAAATACGGAATAATTTGAGTGTAACCTCAAAACACAATTATTATAGCCGCCGTTGCAAAAGTTTTGAATATAAAGTATCGTTTGATAAATACTGTTATTAGTTATACATAAAAAATAAATACATACATAGTGATGTGTATAATCATACTGAATACATAATATTATTATATGATGTTTTAAAACAGCCAATCGCCCATGATTTTGATACGCTCTATTGCTGGTTATTATCTACAATTTAAAGAAATAAATAAAACAACTTATTTGTATTTAATTAAAATATAGTATAAATATGTGTCCATATTACTAAGGTTATTGTTGTTGGCCGCCAAGTTTTCTAGCTGTACTGGGCTCCAATTCAAACTGGGTAAATGAGTTATTTTTATTTTGATAATATATAAATATATCCAATAACTACTAATCGGATATGTCTGTCTCAATAGATTAATCGAATTAGTTACACCTAGAGAAAACAACATCACGGTGTATGCGAGTAGATTACAATTCATAAGACCAAATCAAATTTTGGTTTCTGCATACGTATGTGCAACTAAGTCTTCAGGAATTTTCCTCGGACATTCCTTGCTAACAATTCTAAGTCCTAACATATGGTGTTGTGTTGAACGCTGAGTATTCTAAAGAATAAAGCTATACATCTGAAACCTATTTTAATAACCATTATTAAAAATTCTGAAGCCATTGTTTTGCTAAAAACATTTCAAATGTTTCTCTGAATATTTCATACGCATATAACGTTAAGAAAAATTAGGTTTTCTGTTGTGTTTTGTAGCACTAGAATTTTCTTATGACGACATTGATCTGGCAAGAAAATTTTCTTCAAAGAAATCAGCGCATCGGGAAATAGTAATTAAATATGTGTGGTTTTTTTGCCCAGTACCACGTAAGTAAAAGTAGACCGCGTGTTAATAATCTGATATTTGTTTGGCGTGTCAGCTATCACGTATCCAGATGGTCATTCTTATTCAAAAAATTACGCAACAATTTCTCGTTGCGCAATCGCCACTGACAGCCACCGTGATACGCCGCGAACAAAGAAAAATAACAAAAGACATGCATGGCTATGTCAGTAGATATTAAAATTAATATTAACAATGCTCGGATTAAATCAACTCCTACAGTGTTAAGTGTGGAATATATATAAATCATATTGTTTCTTTCAAAATTTGTCGATGATTGTTGTTGTTGAAAAAATATTCACCATCACTTCCATCCAAATTATTGATTGATTCGTTGTAGAGCTGCACACGAAAATTTATCCTTAAAGATAACTCTGACGATGATGTTATGTCGAATAAATAGAGTTCCATATATTAAATGTTAATTCCATTAATAAATGCAAAATCTGTTCACCTTATTTTCAGTTAGCCCCTACTATTATAGTAAAGTGGTAGCTTACATTTTGCGTATATCTGAATATGAATCTAAGGGCATTGATGTCAATGTTATTTTTAACTATTCATATTAGGCTCACATTTTGAAGTTTTCGTTTAAAACGATGGCTCAAAATGTTACATTATGTAGAAATCGAATTGTAATTATTAGTAACAAAATAATTATTGTAAATTGACTAATAATATATTTAATATTATTATCATTTTAAATGCTTTCATATTAAACTATGTAGCTTATAAGCTAAGCCGTGTTATCACAATATAACGGATTACAAAGTTTTTATATACCACCCACATTGACTTCTTGTGAAATTCTCTATACCGCTTACACTTGGCTGATAACTTGTCAGTCAATTTCTCACTGGACAGACAAACTAAGGTATCAAAAGTGACTTATTGTCTCCTGTGAAATAGGATTCCTTAATCTTGGACGGCAGTCGTTTACCATCACCGGTCAGCTGACGGAGAAAACTTAACGCCTCGTTTGGTTCGCACATTCCTCTGCCCATACGGGCGTTAAGATACACGATAAGTGAATCATGCACAAGTTGTAATAGTTAAGTAAGAACAGGCACGTGTAACTGGATATCATTCAAAAGGTCCCGACAAACTTTTCCGATTATCCAACGCACTTAAGCTTTTTTTTTATTTCGTACAAAGCATTGATTGAAAGTATAGATATGCAAATGAAAGAAAAAAAACTATTAAATACGTTTCAGTTTTATATTTTTAATCGTATGAACAAAAAACAACATAATAGTAAAGTATTTCCACAAGACCGTTTCAAATAATTGATAGCTATAACTAATTATTTGGTCAGTATCTAATTCAATTAACGGTCAGTAAATATTAAAGAAACGGTCAGTAACAAATGCATAAGTGTCAGTGGAAAAATAAAAATGGTAAGTAAACATTATAGATAAGGTCAGTAAATATTAAAGGAAGCTTAGGTTAACTAAGTTAAAAAGATAAAATAATAAATTTGGTTTAATTTAAAAACTGATCATTTTATATAAATTACTGACCGTTTATTTTATTAACTTCCACGTGTATACTGACCATTTATCGAATTAATTACTGACCCAATAAATACAGGCCATATTGCTTTTTTTAGGTTGATTATTATGCCATTATATAAATAGAAGCGAATTCAACTAATTGAAGGGTCAATACAGTAATACAATTTAACAAATACGAAATAATAAATCTCATTTTAGTAAAGTTACGTGTTTACGCTCTCCTATAATGTCGTAATTTATGAAGCTTTGTATTCTAGACGAATTGTGATGAATGTGGTGTTTCTGATTATCCACCGCGCCTACATGTGAGAGCCCTAGTATCATAACTCAAAATCTCCATCAATGCTTGTTTTTGGCAAACCCAAAAAAACCGTTTTCATTCTACAGTTACAAATGCATAGAACAGACGATTAAACTATGATATCTAAAAAAAAACACTGGTGGCCATTACAGTACAGTGCTGCACTGTCATTGGATGGAAATGATTAGATCAGAAAATTATAAGGTATTAGAGAATATGAGTTTTGAAAATTAACAAACTTTTTGCATTTATTTTAGATGGGAGTTTGTTAGTTTAGAAAAATATTTTATATCACTTTTAATTCTTTTTTTTAATAAAACACACTTTGTTTGTACTTTTTTCCCCATACGTTTATAATGATCAGGTCCGGTTTCGCTTAACACCAGCATTATCATTTGAGGTCATGATCATTAAAAATATGTGGAAATAGTACAAACAAATTGTGTTTTATTAAAAAAAAAAAGTTTATAATAATAATTTTTATAATTTAAATGGTAGGTGTAGACCTAAAGAACAATGCTGCATTCATAACTATTTTTTTTTGCATATGCTGGAGATTATGAGTAATGCTACCCCTCATATATCGGGTCTTTAGTCCATCTTATATAGTTTACCATCGGTCTTAATCTAGTACTGATGATACTGCTAGCAATTGTCAGTGTTATTCTATCAGTGTTATAGACTAAATATACAATACTACAATTTTGTTGATCTATGTGTACGAACATGTGTTTTTTTGTTTTTAAATTTGAATAATATTAATTATTTTATATTGGCAACATCTGCCAACTCCATCACGTAAAAAGGAGATAGACATTTAAGTTATTGAGGTGTCGATACAGTCGAATAAGCCCGACATCTTACGCAACACGTCATCACTTTTGCTGTTGCACAATAAGTCCAGATGCAAAAATGCATCGGAGCGATGGTAGCGTGAGAAATGCATATCACGTCCAACATGCATCGTTTTCATTAGATGCACTCTATGGAACAGCAAATTCAATATATGTGCATCACATTACAACGGATAATAATATTACATTTTGACGGGTTGGCGTGCAAATGAATGAGGGTATGAAAATGCAAGTGATCTAATACTGTTGTGTAATGTTTGTTTTGCGATAGAAAGTAGCCAGTGTTTTCTTTGCATGGTTTTATTTTATAATATATATGTGTAATGTTATCGTGTAATAATAGGGTTAATGAGAATCATTAGCAATGCGTTACGGAATATTAATGATGGTCATTATGAAATATACATCTATACGGAACATATGAATGCACCATACATTATAATATATCGACGGTGTTTTGGCCAATTGATGTTACCTTCAAAATTTAAATTGTTCAGGAGAGAGTAAAAGCTGTTTTTATGGAAAACACTATATGGTGAGTTGCGCTATGAATCTTTGAAATGCACTCCTGTAAATTCTCATGTTTGTAGATATGGGATTATAAGTAGGGAGTGTTGATATAATATTAAGTGGCTGTGTCAGAGTTTTTAAACGTAAAACTAAAGTAAAATGATGTTTCATTTCCAAAAAGTGATCAATTGATTTTTCTAATTTACACCATTTGGCCGAGACCTGCTGTGTTGTTTTTAAAATGAGATGCAGTCGTAAACTCATTTTCATATTTTTAAGGGTTACATCAATTGGCCAAAGCACCGTTGAATTGTTAAAAAAAACATAGTCAACACTTGAAAATAAATTATTATAGAAAAAACAAAGACATGTGCTGATCAATAAATTTTTCCGTTATGACGTTCCAGCCCGTGTCATAAAACGGATATTGAGGGTAAAAAAAAAATATATTAAAATCGACACATCATTTATAAGGATTTGAGTGCCACCGTTATCAACCATTCATCTTTCATCCTGATTTAAACAGAAAGGAAGTACAACAATTGTAAAACACAGCATATAATTAAGTCAATATAACAATGAATTTAGTATAAATTCTAACAAATATGTATTGCAGTAGAACCGTGATTTATCTTTATTAAAGGCCTCTCAAAAATTTTCTGTATTTCAATAAAATTAACAAAGTTATGAACGTTGATAACTTATCATCTATAGTGATATTCATTTTAACAAAAAATTAGCCAACGCGTATTAAATTTAAGCTTTTAAAATAAAATTGTACTGGCGTCTTTGAAAATTAATGACGTACGTAAAAATTTAGAAAAAAATATATTACGCATTCGTTTCTTTGTATATAAATAACGAAACACGATGACGTGTTTCGAATTTGCATTTGAATCTCTATCAAACGCGGGATGCATTTTTAAAAATCTACTCAACGGTGTAGTAAATTTAAAAATCCATTAAAAATAAAAAAAAATATGTATGTATACTCGAAAGCATTAAACATTTGATTAATATGATCTACCAGTACAAAGTCGTGGAGACTTTAGAGATAATATGCAAATTAAGCCTGAAATACATCTGCATAATGATAGCTAGCCTGGATAAATCGTAATTAAGATATCTCTCGACTACCTGTAACTTTAGATAACCGTTTTGAAAAAAATAAAAACATTTCAACGGATCCGTTAAAAAGCGATAAAAATATTTTTCACACCCTACGTTAGCAATTGAAGCCTTGAACTTTACGGCAGTAAAATATTAAAATTTATACAAAAAAAATTAAAGGTGCCTATCGTGATAATTATTTCACGTGAAACGTCTATGAAGATTTGTGCGGGCATAATTTTGACGAGGATAAATCATCTGCGAAAAAAATGAATTGGTAGCCATAAAAATGGTGATTTTAAATTCCTATTTGAATGGTCATTATTCTAAATGCTATTTAATTAAGGTGTAATTATTATTTTAAGAATGCATGTCGATAATTTATGTGAAAATCACGATTTTATTTTTTCTCAGGCAATAACTACTGAAAGTAATAATATAGTAATATAATTAGTTTTTTTTATGTATTTAATAGAATAAATCGCTAATATATTTAATTCTACAACATAATAAAATTGTTATTTTAATTGGCGTGTATTAATTTTTGGTTTTTACACAAACATCATCAATATTTCTGAGTATTGCGTAAAAACCAAGCATCCATGATTGAAAAACAATTTAAATAATAACATAAACTTTTTTAATCCATGTTCATTCTCAATGTTGGGCAGTATTTCAATACGATAAAAAAAGTTTAGTCAATTCAACAAGATTTTTCTTTAAACTAGGTTGCTATTTTGTTGTTGTGAAGAAAACCTATTACAAATAGTACAATTGGAAATGTCTATTCGCTGACTTACACCCGTTAAATTGAAGAAAAGAAAAAGTACAAATAAATGTTGTAATATTACACATTTTTTCAATTGCGATTATTTTAAAAATACCTTTTTAGTTGATACTCCAATACTATGAAATATTTGATGTAAAACATTCTTCTTTATTGGGATTGGTTTTAATAATCAAGACATCAGAGGTAAGATATCTATTATCTATGCTGTTTCCATGCCGATCTAATCATTTGACATAGTTCTTCAGTGCCGAGTTGGTTAGGGTTGAGAGATGATTAATTTTAGCATGAAGTCAAGATTGATCGGAGGGGACAAGAATCATTATTTATCTCTCCGTCCAGGTGTCGTATATTCATGGGTCGCAAGTCTCGCACATCTTAGTAATATCAAGAACTTTTGTATTCAGTTCACTGTTATAAATACTACGTCAATTATAAGGACGGTTTTTATATACAAATGTGAATATGAAAAAATTCATCACTTTATTTATCAGATTTTGGAGTGAAGTTTACATTATATTGTCTCTACAGAGATAGACGATTTGGTCAAAATATGTTTCACTTTCACAATTCAAATTGATAATTTTGTTATTCCACTGCTTGTGTGGATGTTGTAACGCGTGTTTTACCTTTTTGAGAAGCATCTTAATTTCCGAAAAACACATGTTGTTTCTAGAATTTACACAAAAAGATCAGTACAAATTTCGCGGCAAGAAATATACTGACTTAGCCTTATTACTTGTATTATCAAATAAACAAATACTTATTCAAATAAATGGTAGATATACAAGAGAAATATCATTAATTATGATTTTAATATCAACTACTTTTTGACGGTGTGAAGTCGATATTTATCGAAATATAAATTTGTGGAATAATTACTACAAATTGTGTTTAGTTTATATGGATATATTTTAATGCCTTTCTAACAAGAATTGATAATTCAAGTGATATATTATTAATTATAACGTAGATAGATAGTTTTGACGTGTGTTAAGTTGATTATCAGCGTAAATCGACGAGTTTGAATAGCCTGCATCCATTCTATAGGAGGCAGATGTGTATCGTTTGCATTGCGACGAGATTGCTCTCTTTTGTGAGAGGCCAACGGTAGTCGTTTCTTCGCATCGGAAATAATCCTAGAGCAGTCACGAAATGTCAGTTAATCTTGATTGACACATGCGCCTGACAATATGAAATATCATATACGATCGGCCACTATCTAAATCTGACGGGAAATTTTCGATTTGACATTTACTAATACCGCATTCGTGGCAAAAGTCGATCACGGTTTTCACAATGAAGCATACTGTTAAATTTATCGCATTCATTTTGATGTACAGATGTTTCCTATTAAACATGTTCTTATACTAGAATCATTATCATTACAGTCAGTATTAAAAGTGTTTAAACGAATATTTTGCATTACAGCTAAATTGCCAGATAATTTGAATTTAATCAAAATCAACACGAGGAAAAAGTACATCATAATCACTCATTCCCAAGATCTCAATAATAGATTGAAAAAAAACTAAATTGACCTTGCCGGGACTTGAACCCAGACCAATCTAATCGCTAAGATACAGCACTTACCACTAGACAGCACAGGTCGAAATCATTACGAAGAAAATATTTCGTAGTAAAATATCACCATAAATTAGATATAATAATATTGAATATTAAGAATAGATATTATATATAATTGAGAAACGAAAAATTCGAATAGTATTACAATGGCATCAGACTTAGTGAAATATAGATTTTTAATTTAAATTTTTGAAGACGTATTCAATTAATATGACTGCAATAAACGATTTTGTTTGAGATAACAGACAATTATTTTCTTTTCATTTTCTGATAATTAAAAATACACAAGCAAATTTAATTGGTTTTAAATATAATTTATCAATTTGGTTAATGGCAACATTAAAATAAATATTGTGTTTTTTCTCTTGTACACTTTTAGCAACATCAAAATATGGATATTGACATTTAATTGTGTATAAATATTTTTAAAAACATATTAATTATTATTTTGCATATTAACACATAAATATATAATTTTTTAATCCTTCGGTCATAATTATATTTAAAAGATGTTAATATGTATGTATATGTCGTTATTAAATATTGCAAAAATTCACGTCAACACTATAAATTATTTTCAATAAATAACGCAAATAATCAATTTAAATATCCAGCATAAATTAATTAATTAACAAAATACTTTATCACCAAATTGCATTTGTATTTAAATCTAAAACATTTTAATGTATTTAAAATTTATTTGTAATAAAAAAACACAACACGACAAATATTTAATAGCCGTCAATAAAACTATCTACAGAAAATAATTTAATATGTTGTTACAAGATAACAGTAGCTGTTTCCTTGGTGTCAATTATTTTTAAATTATAATTAGTAAAGTATTTTAGATGTATTAAATAAAAAAAATTCACTTTACCCGAGATTAATGTGCGCTTTGCGTTTTGGAATTTCACCAAGTGTTCGCAGTTGGTGAATTTAATTACTACTGTATTTTAAAATCCTGACAGATTGTCGCCCGGGGACATGGAGGTCCTTTGTGCAGGCGCGCGGCCAGAAGCGCGGAAGCTTTTTGATTTATCTCTCGTCGTGATAAAAAATAAAATCGAATGAGATTTCTCGAAAAGATACAACAAGGCTTGTGGTTGAAATACAAAAAAATATATTTAACATGCGTTTTGATAGTAACAATATTTTGTAGGTACAGACATAAACAACTATTGATTGGTTCTTTTATGCTTTTTAATTAGAGTTCTACATAGGTAAAATACTTGTCGGCGTTCGTGGCGCAGTTGGTAGCGTCGCTGGCTACGGTTACGGATGTCTCGGGTTCAATTCCCGGTGCGGACGGTTTTCATAGATTGATATTTCAATCGATTTATGGATTTCTGTTCGTAGTCTGAGTCCTCCCTCCCACCAATCCCATCCTCACGGGGAGTAACGAGAGCGATTAGCTAACCACTAGTCCTGTCATAGCCCTATCCTTCTATCCCTACTCTCTTCGAAAAAAAAAGAGAAGTTGAGCAACTGAGTGACAAACAGTTCTCGTAGAAAAAAAATCTGTCAAGATACCTCCATTAGGAGACCATATGCTCCACATCGGGAGCGGAAATGGGGAAAAAAAAATACTTGACATAAAGTTCTAGATGTCAATTTTTGTCTTGGTGTTATTTTCAAAACATTTAGAATTTTATAACCCTATTAAAAGCTCTATAAAAACAGTTTTTTTTTTGATAATCTGACGTAAGTAAAAAATACAAAATATTGTCATGACAAAACCTTGTATTAGCAAAATAACTATTACATGTAAAGCATTGTTCATATTAGTTTATATTGTGTATTCACTTTTATTTATTTTTTAAACAGCATCGTGAATGTTGTAAAATAAGTACTTCTCAATAAAAAATATTGGTAAATTGTGCGCAATACAAACAGATTCGGGGTAAATCATATTGGACTTAATTAGTATTAATTACATACATACTTAATTGTTCAATTGAATTTTTATTTTGAACTTGTATTCCATTTTATTATAGAATATTCGCTATCCAAGCGAATAAGATTTCGTAAAAAGATTATTCGAATATGGAACAGTAATATCGAAGGAATAGATAAATACAATAATTGTTCTATTTATATTTGAAATCAAATAACACTTGTTTATATTTACTCAAAAAAAATACATTCAATTCGAATTTTTTTTCCATGTTCGCTCCCAATGTGGAGCAAATGGTCTCCCAATGGAGGTATCTTAACAGAATTTTTCTACGAGAACTACTTGTTACTCAGTTACTCTACCTCTCTTTTTTCGAAGAGAGTAGGGATAGAAGGATAGTGCTATGACAGGACTAGTGGTTAGCTAATCGCTCTCGCTACACCCAGTGAGGATGGGGTGGGTGGGAGGAAGGACTCAGACTACGAACAGAAATCCATAAATCGATTGAAAGATCGATCTATGAAAACCGTCCGCACCGGGAATTGAACCCGAGACATCCGTAACCGTAGCCAGCGACGCTACCAACTGCGCCACGGACGCCAACATTCCTATGAAAAACAAATAATAGTATAATTTTAATATTCTTACTTTAATATCGAACTGGTGTCTTTATTAAAATAAGCGAGTAGGCGAATTTTTAATACTCACAAGTTTAGCAAAGTGAGATACGGATTTGATAGTAATCTAAATTTATTATACAAATAAACATTAATATTAACATTACTTTGGTTATTTGGAATAATTAGCGTGTTGAAAGCGTATGAATGTTATTTTGAATAGTAAACGTATTTTCTAATGTTGCAAGGTAAGTAGTTAATTGTTGAACAGGATACAAAAACAATTACGATGTCGGAAAGAGAAATGAAATGAATGAAAGTTTAAACTTCCTTCGGTTACAACATTCCAATGATACTGATAATTGATAACGTGGCCACTTGCATTGGTGATAAATTGAAAGTCATTTGTAAAATAATTGCTGCACTTTACATGTAAATGTGATATCGTTTATGAACGAATGTTTTAATATTAAAAAATGTGTATATGGAATCTGAAAATATGTTGATTATATTATAAAGAAACCATGGTAACTAAATAACTAATAAAATTTTATTAAGATAATGGACCATATTCAAGAGGAATTAGATTTGTGAAATGTCTCTATATCGATTGTGGCGGAATATGTTTTTGATTTGATTTTGAAATAGAATTTTTGTTGAAAAAAAAACGTTATAATCTTTGTGTGTTTTTATATAGATAATAATGTTTATATTGTACACATTAATGGAATAAGAACTTAATTAATAATTCTCATCATAATAAATTATTATGTGTTATGTAATTAATAATAAATAATACAAAACAATATAAGGCGCACGATATTTTGAACTGTTTAAAGTGAAATGCAAATTTTTTTTTACGTCGCTCGAGATCAATTCGAGGAAAAAACATTACAAACACCTATGTCTATGATCTCAAATTAAAATTGAAAAAATCTATCCAGACCCACCTGTTTGCTTTGGAAAAGCTACCACTAGACCAGTTCTGGGAAAACTTTTTGATTGAAGGCCTGCATCAAGCCGTAAGTAAAATACTATTTTTAGATAAACAATATTTATTGCCTTAAAAAAGGAACTTCATCCTAAAAATTAGTGATTCTGTAATAACAAACAACTTATTGACCACAAAAATACATGTCTGGCTGGATGCAACTTGCGGGCCGTAGTTTGCTCAGGTCTGCACTAGACCACAAAGGCCGATTTTCATCTATAGTTATGTTTCATCTAGAATTATCCGTCAAAATGTATTGCTGTAATATTATGTTGATCGATTTTTTGCTAAAGTTTGAGTGTATTTAAATATACTTTGCAACCTTAGAAATCCGTCGACTACTAAGCCAGTAGATAGTTTGAACCATGCTAAAATCGACTACATGATTGCTTTATATTGTAGCTTTAGTTGATGATTAAAGATAATTTTAGATTAAATTCCAAACATTTATTATCACGTACTTAACACAGCAATAAAAAAAGCGCTAACTCATATAATACGTCGTGATATTCCCGGTGAGATAGTATTATATCATTGAAAAATGATTACCTTTTAACGGTACGGGCTGTATATCGCCTCTAGGAAATTGGCCTATAGACTGTCGGGTCTGTGAGGCTGAGGTACTTGTCGGATCTTGATGGATGAACGATATCGAGTTCCTTGCCGTACAAATCCAACACGGGCGGGTACATGGACAAAAACATTGCGGTTCAATTGCTTTGATTGGATACAGGCATCGGACCTGCTCAGATATATCGAGAAGAGCAATCGCTCGAATATGTTCGCCGATAACTACATTAAAAATAGGAAAGTACTCGAGACCTAAATTAGGTATATTATGCGGTTTAGTTACGATGGGTACTTTTCGTAATCGACCTCATTATAATAGTAAACCAAAAACTGATGTTTATTTCACGATTAGTAATAGATGCATACTATACTGTTTTTAACTGGATATAATGTAACATGAAAACGAATGTTTACGACCACGCTATGAAAAGACTAAATAACTAAAGAAAAGTCAAATAAATACTTGCTATCAAATTTAGAGTACTGACGATAAATTTATGATTTAAAACTGTGTATATTTTTAACCGTGTCCGCTTCCATTGGGGATGTTATGGTCCAGTAATGGAAGTAACTCACCAGAAGTTTTTAATACAAGAATTGCTTGTTATTCAGTTACTCAAACTCTCTTTTTCGTAGGCAGTAGGGGTGGTGTAGCTGATCGCTCTCAATGGTGATCTCGGCTGGGAGGGAAATACAGAAATCACACACATTCATGCCCACTAACAGAAATGCATAAATCAATTTCTGAAACTGTCACTACTGGAATTCGAACCCGTGAGATTCGTAACTGAAGCTAACGACGTTGATAACTACACCACGGACGCTATGAGATTAATATGGACCTACATTTATGTTCGAAAACTGCCAGCACCATACTTGAAATCGGACATTGAACAAAGGTGTCAGCTTTTTATCTATTATTATTTAAAAAAAAAACATATATTAGTTTTTTCTCAGATTTTTCCCGATATAGAAATAAAAGTATTAGTTCTTTGTTAGAATTAGTTGAGAAGTGGAAGGTACAGCCTCTTTCATCAAGCGACTAAAGTGCATAGTATGATACATAATAAATCTACCCGAAACGCTGTGAATTCATCTGAACGGAATAAAATATTGCTAAATATTGAATATCTAAAAAAGGTGTCGCTGTGTTACTATCTATGATAGCGTGAACAATGACTGACTCCGTTTAATCGACTTCTTGAGTTAATAAAAATCAATTTCCTATATTCGTGATTAGCCACTCAGTACTTTCAACAATTCACTGAAGTATTTATTGAGTAAACTTCAAACGCAGATACAATCGATTATTTTGACGTTTATTTTGAGCTTTGAAACGAGAAAACAAAAACATTGCAAGTGTCCAGTTTGAGTACCAATGCTGATTTATTAGAGCAATGTCAGATCATGTTTACTATGTCCTAAAAAATGACTTGCCCAAATGCCAAGTCACTTAAAAATCTATAACATAAGTATAAAGGCCTGTGGTGTCGTTGTAAATATTGTCACGAGCGCTTTAATGGCTCAATCTACAACATTTGGTAATGTATTTAACAATTGAATAAGATTATAAGATAACTTATAACGTAAATAGCACTAAGAGGAAATTGACAAAACAAAGAATACTACAATTGGTTAACTCGCTTGTTCTGGTTGCCTGATAAGAATCTAGTACCAAATAATTATAATATTATATCTTCAGTACAAAATCATTACGTTACATTTATTATTTTCCCTTTATTAAACAGACACTTTTAAATTAATGTCAAAATTATTCATTTATTTCTATATAACTAATGTCATATATATTCTACGGATGTCGAGTATACCTTAACTAATTAAAATTCTATCATTGATCAGGAATCAGGAGTAATGATATTTAAAATATTTAAGTTTTATATATCAGCTTTTAAGTAAAATTTCGATATTTGTGAAAATATACTGACGGAAGGCGATAAGTCGAAAATCGGCTGTTTTGAGTTTTGAATGCAGTACGATAGATTTTAGGACGACCTATCGTCTGAAAAAACAAGTTCAGTGATATTCCATGTATTTTTTTATGTAATTTGAAGAAATCAATATGAATTAATTCTATTTCCTTCGTAGTTATTGGTGGTAAAAATCTAAAATTAATATTACTATTAAGAGAACTATTAATAATTAAATCTAATTTCCAAATGAATAGCAAATTTTATAATGTTTTTAGTTTAATAATTAATGCTTAAGGTATTTATGTAAATAGAAAAACTTAAATTTCATGATTTTCGTAAAAGTCGATTATTTCAAAAAAAAAAGGTTTTTTTGAGTTTACGCAACTATTCAAACGATATACTCTATAGAAAATGTGATTTTAATGTGAATAACAATCAAAATATGTTTAAGATGAAATAATCAATTTAAATATTCATGACAATTAACATACTGGAACACATTTAAGCTAACTTAATATTGTACGATTTTTATGCAAACTCATCATATTACTGACTATTAAAGTACATAAAAAAATTCACATAAAGTAACTGTGATAAGCACGGTATTATGATAAGAACTGTATTTTTTGAATATTTGTTGAATAAATTTTATAATAGAAAAGCAGTACTGTCCGATATAATGTTGCCGCATAGGTAAATGATAAATTCCAGGTGGTCTCAGCCTTTCATGGTAGGATTATAATACTCCCCTCGTATGCCTATGTTTTCACTTTAACATGCATGCGAGCTTGGTAATAATTAATTTGAGATATAGCGCCGCGCGTTTGTTGACTAAAAACTACGCCACAAAAATAATGGTCAACATACGTTGCCATTTAAGAGGTATCGTCATTAAAGATATTCAATTAAAAAAAATGGGACGGTAAAAAAAACAATGTGTCAAAAGTGGTTTCAATTTGAAAGGTACTGCCCATATTAATTAAAAAAAAAACTATTTTACACTAACACATGATTTCTAAAAACGAAATTGAATTTTTGTAATTTATTATTCGATTAATTATTACAACCAAGAATTACATAAATGTTCACATACAAAATAATGCAATAAATAATTGAATTTCAGTAACGGTTGTATTATTATACACAAAAAAACAATTATAAAAAATCAAATTATATATTGTTGATTTCAGACAATTTAATGTAATTTTTAAGGATCTTCTAGGAAAGCATTTTAGAAAAAATATTCAAATGATACCACTAATTTATTTTGTTTTATAATTAGAGTTTTTAAAAGTATCGATAAAAATTATCGTGAAATATTGTCGATGTCTATCTCATTCTTTCATGTCTAAATCATTAGCACTAATTACTGAATCTTTTAATTGAATTAATAAATCTTTAATCATCGATGCACAGGTTAATTGCATGTTTTGATATCGAATAAACTTTATTTTATTAAATCTGTGTATGTATATCTTTTTATAACATGTTCACATAGAAAATAATGTAATAAATAATTGAATTTCAGTAACGGTTGCACTATTATATTGAAAAATATGTATAATAATAAATATATAAGAAATGTTAAATTTGTTGAGATTTCATATTGAAATTCCATCAAAAACCCTCAGTAGATATCTTAAATTGTACAAATGTTGGTTTTATTTTATTATTGATGTTTCGAAAAGTATCGATAATAATTATTGTCAAATATCGGTGGGAGGGAATTTTAGACATCACAAACATTAACGGCCTACCAATAGAAATTCACAAATCGATTGAAAAATCAATTTATGAAACTGCTCGAACCGGGACTTGAACCCGAGACATTCGTTACCGCAGTCAACGGCGTTTACCACTGCATCACGGAGCCGACTAAAATTAAAGATTTGAGAAAAAATTGTGCTTATATACTGAACTGAAGAGGTTCAGTTCTCGTGAAAATAACATATAAAGTTATTAGTTTTGATTAGTTTATTATGCGGTATTTAAATTTATTTTACGGACGATTGGCTATTATGGTAAGTAAAATATAGCTTACGATTCGTTTTGAGTTAATACCTTCTTGTCGGGATTTATGAATAGAACAAAAGCCCTGTTGGTAGACATGTCCGTTATAAAACATTCAAACTTGAAATGTATAAGAGATACGAGACAAAATAGATAGCTATTCAAACAATATCGTTACGGGTATATTATTCATGATGTGACTTATTGCAAAACAGAGATAATGCTTTTACCAACTGTTATTAAATTAATATTAAATCAATTTATACAATTTTTTACCATGGTTAGTAAACTTTGGAAAGATGATTATGCCGATTGATTCTTATTACACTTGTTGCCTTATGTCTGCTGAAACAGAACAAAGTCTGTTAAAATAATGATAATATATGAATTTTAATTCATTTAGGTGACAGTAACATGAGAAACTAATAAAAAAATGACTGTTTATTTACGAAGTATTTGTTACTTTTTATTAAGAGAGGGTGCAAACCATCGTAAGTATCTTTTAAATCAATAATAGCCATTACGTTTCACCTTACTTTTATCGTAATATATCGTGTTACAGTCAGTTTCTTAAATATGCAATGGCCATGCTAACTTGGTGTCTAATAGGGAAAACTATAGCGCCTTCAACAAATTCGCGGTGTCATACGGCGAGCGAATGGATCTATACAGATAACGCTACGTCATTTCTTAAACTAGAAACAATCAGAACACTAAAATGCAAGCTGCCGAGTCTTGGGTGGTTGCTCCCGAGACCATCCCAGCACAAAACTGAAATAACACGCTTGACGTTGTTTACGTCACGGGAAACGTATGCTAATGTAAGAACGCACGGCCGTAACGGGTGGTAGTGAGAATTGCAGATATGTTGATCCAAAATAAGTGTATTGTTTTTTATCAATGCATATATTTTTTAACGTTCTTCTGTAGCTCTCGATTTATCGAAACTTCGTTTTGTGGCTTATAGTGATAAAACTAAATTCATCTTGAAATACTTTATACCATATTTGGTAGAAAGTTGCATACTTTGCTGGCTAGCTTTATTAAACTAATAAATGGTTTCACTAAATAAAATTTCACTTGCAATACAGACTATATAAAGTCCATGTAACACACGTGAAAACGATTTTTATATGTCCTAGCTTTCCCAGTAATCTCATCTCTGAGCTTAATCCAGCATGGGGGTACCTTAAAAACATATCCAGTTTCATATTAATATACCTTTCACTTATATATGGGTGGACAAGTTGATGTCGTCATGTAGATACACAACATAAAGACCCATCCATCTTACTTAACAAAAAACACACCAACGTGATTCATGGCTTATAGTCTAAAGAAACGCTTTACGTTCTCCTTGACATTCACCAATTAAGCATCGATCACGCTATCTGTATCATTAGCGGTCGCTCGATATCGACTAGCCTGCTAAGTGTCATTTTTTAGAACTTTTCTCATGTTTTATCAGATTTCGATACCAGGATATAAATGAATCAGATCTGATTATTTCTTTTCGTGTACTTTTAAAAGAAATAAATATTATAATATTTTTATTATAAAATGTCTGCAGTCCTCGATGACATTATGATATGAAGAGTCATAAAAGGATATTTGTCTAAGTAACCCATTTGAATGAGTCCTCAAATATTAATACAATTGTACTCATATCCCAAATTATTGCTTAAGTAACAGCTTTACAGTTTCTAAATTGCCAGTATCTAAATATTTCATAATATCTCTGCAAAAACAAATAGTAAAGTATATACGTGAGATGTCCTTGTTAAAATACTACATAATTTTCTTTTCACTCTGGTATATGATGGAAAAAATAAACATTAAAGCAATGATGAAACGAATTTTTTTAAATCAGCATTATTGATCTGCTTACAATCTTTGTTCATTTAATCGCCGTTAAATGTAAATTGCACGTATTCAAACAGCAAAATTTTCTAATTTGCATATTATATCGATACCTCAGTTTCAACGTGTAAGAACTCAAAAAGCATAGTTCTGAGAAAATTAGTTAGCATGATTTTGAGCAGGTTTAATCTTCTACTATACATTTTTATGAAATTGTAGGATTATCAAAAAAATATATTTATAATAATTATAAAAATAATTTTATTGGGTCTTCAGAGGTTTTAATAGGATTTGCGGAGCTGTTACATTTTGGATCTAAAGTAATAATAGCCACTGTCATTCTAAAATAATTTTATAAAAAATGTTCCACTTTGGAACTGTTAGACATCGGTATTTTAAGCATTTCGTCATAATAAAATCAAAACTAAAATTTTTTGTCTTGTTATATTTTGGAACTAAAGTATCGCAGTGCGACTTAAAAAAAAAAGAAAAAAATAGTTACATATAAAATAGACAAAAATCCTTTGCTCCTGAACCCTTATTGCCTCCATTAAGGTTAACAAACCTATGCCTTTAGCCTGTTTGTAAGATTTGGAATTGATTTGGAAAAAAATGTTAAATTTATAGTTTGTCACGGAACAATAAATGTTTGACCATTTTAGGGAATTCTTGGCAATAAACATTGTTTTATTGTCATGATATTTTCTATAGCACACGAGCTCGACTTTATTTATCTATGTACTTTGTGACTGATGTCCGAAATAAACATTAAATTTAATGGATCACATTGAAATGGAGCATAATAAATATAGTTGGACAGCTAAGAAGAAATATAGGATCAGTATTTTTAGATATACTTTGCTAAAACACGTAATGTCGCTTAATACAATTTCAAATAAAATAATCCAATTTATTAATTATGGAATGAATTAATAATTCAGTCTAATTAGGACGTCCAAAGTAGAACTGTATGCCTCACTTAAATAGGTAAGAATCGTATTGACTGTGTTTGGAAATATGGAAACACTTCTTCAGAACACATTTTTTTTATTTTTCAATCTATTTTACTTGTACGGGAATATGAGTTTCAATGCATATTGTTTCTTACGTGTGTATTTTATTTTAATTAACGACAGGCGCATCATTTTAAAACGACGAAAAAAACTTGTAAGAAAATTTCAAACCCTCTTTGAGACAGAAAGAAATCGCTAGATTTAGTACTTGGACGGCAGACTTGCTGCAAAGTACTCGCCAAGTAGAAACTTGTACGTACATGGAGTGCATAAAGCAATGTCAAGTTATGACAGTATTTAGTCACGTTGAATTTTCTGCAAAGAAATATCAGGTGGAATTTTCGAAAATACCTTATGCGCTTAGTGCGGCATACTCTGGCATACCTGTTTACTATGGACAGGTAATTTCTAATGTGACCTTTATATCGTAAACGCAGTGCCACATACGTCGAAGTGTACAGAGATCATTTTGATGAAAGCGTGTTCAGCTTAGTGACATTTTTTTGAAATTATAAAAAAGTTCACAGAAAGTTTTAATTGTATAATATAAAATATGGTCTTTTTATATTATTTAATACTTAAGAAAAAATTCCAGCTTTAAAAAAATGAATTCAAGACTTGAAGGAACTTACAAATGATTATTATACATATTTTGATAAACAGATAATTTTATTTTGCGATTTACAAAGTACACAAAACCTTATCTATAATATCATATCTGCTTATATTTTTAATTCGTAGAGTAGTACTAATTGACCAGGAAATAGACAAAATTCTAGATTTAATCAATAATTACTAAGACTGATAATTGAAATTTTCAAACCGTTAATGATGCAGCTCAAAGTAATATCTTTTATATAGTTTAATGATATTTAAATATAACATTTATTCTCCTCTAAGGCAAAAATATTTTAGTTGATTACTCACGCTTACCTTCCATTAAAATACGGTAAGTGTACTTGAAAGGGAGCATATGAAATGGCAATTATAATAATTTCTGTAATATATAATATTGAATGATACAAATTAATATGATTAACTGAAATACTGTGCATGATGGTTGTACGAAGAAATACCGAAGTTTTTACAAACACAAATGCGAAATCTATATCACTAAAAATGTAACTATTATTAAACACTAAAATCAGTCGAATGAAGCGATATATACCGAAGTTTTTTTCAAAATTATTAAATGACATAACAAGAGCTTACCGTAAACAATATAAACAAAGTATCAATTTAGAAACCATCAGTTATTTGTTTAAAAGGACAAATGATTCTAAAAAGAAAATGAATTCATAATTGTAACGTTTATCTTATTCAATAATTTGTAGAGTGGTTTATTCCACCACTGAATTTTTCTATAAGCAATTGCAGTTTAAGCAATAAACTCACTACTAATAGCAATAACCTCACTACCTGAGCAATTCACTTTATTATAAATTATAATTTGTTGGTTATTTTAATACCACGCACACGTATGTGGTACAGAAGTCATGTTGAGGAAAATTAATAAAATGTGAAGATAGTTAGCCGGTTTTAAACCGGGATTTTCATCGGATGATAACTTTAATAAGTTTATTCTTAATTTAATATACTGTTAAACTAATCGCAGTTAGTTTACAAGTGCTTTACCGGTGATTTGTAAAGTTTTTATTACATTACGATGGTTTTTTAATATGCAGTTATATGGATAAGGCAACAATTTTAATTTACATGAGCTTGCCACAAAATATTTATTAAAACTTTTCGTTTAACCATTACAATTAATGACTTTAGTATATTGATTTAAGTCTGGATCTTAAAGAAATAAATTATGTGATTGTGTCGGTGAACAATAAATATTTACACGGCTGTCAATTTTATATATAACAGAGAACTCTGTAGACGCTTTAGTGCTCGGCCAGAGTCAACGCTTGACGGCGGGGCGGGCGCGGCATTTGAAATTGAAATGCAAAACTTGCACGAACTTCCAGTCCCTGCGCATTGACTACGGACATTACAAAGGCTATATTTTTCAGTTTTAAGCGCCGCTCCAGCCCCGCCGTCACGCGTTGAATCTGGCCGAAATTATCATCACATATCACATGTAGGTATGACATGATATTTTCTCATGACCTAAGTGTCGTGGTTTGCGAAGTATATGCAACGGACACATAGCTCCGACGTACTAGCTACTTTAGACATTCAGTATTTCGATTTCCATACCGTCATCTCTGACGGGTACGGTTACACTAGGTCCCAAATAATGTTTTAACCGTTAAACATAGAAGAAATAAATACTTCAATGACGTTTTCAATTATGAGATAAATAATTTACATCAACTATGATGAGTAAGAAAAAATAGAGCGCAGCAAATGTATAGAGATATAAATGTTTTTTAATGAATTTGCAAGATATGAAAGTAGCCCAATGTCTGAGGCGTTGGTAATCTGATATCACTAGAATAAGATTAAGATACGCAGGGTAATTTTTTAGCCAATTTTATATTGACGACTGTACCGAAAGAAGAAAAATTTATAAAAAGACTTTTGAAAAACATTGATTTAGTATTGATCTATCACAATATTTCACTAAGAAGTTTTATCCTTAATTTCACATTTTTATGCAATTCACGCTATTAACGAATTAACTCTTGTTTTAAGTATTTAGTTTATGTTGAAAATGTATAAGGAAAATAAGATTTCACTTTTAAATATAAACATCAACAAAATGACGCTTAAAATTTCATTCAAAAACTACGTCATGAGTACATTGAAATTTGATTTACCATTATTGTTCAATAGATACCATTGAGTGTTGTCAAATGATATATGCAGTTAGTTATAATTTTCAAATAGATGTATGTATATGAATAATTTTCATAAAAATACTTTAACCTATTATAACACATATTATACACAGTAAATAGTGCGTTTAAGCGATAAGATATACATAATAAATGAGTATGTCAATGTGGAGATAATGGGAAATGACATTAAAAAAATAATTATTGCTAGACAGCAAAGGGCGCTATCTAAAATTCCATTTACTTAAGTCATAATGCGTCGCTTGTGAAATGACTTACATACATTTTAATAAACGTTATCGTTTTTCAATTCTCAGTCTTGTCGGTATCATATCCGTCCAGAAAATATATATAAATTAATAAGAAACAAAACTATATATAATTCGGATATATAAAAACATAAATTGAACAATAATACATGTTGAAATATGTCTAACGTAATATTTGCTAATTGATTTATTTATCATCTATATTTATATATAAAAAAACGTTTTCATAATTAACTAGTATTTATTATTCAACTTCACCCGAAATAGATGGCGCTAACATTTAGACGTTGGAGTTATTACGGCGTCAATTTGGTGCAATCAAATGTTGAATGTTAAAAATATCACCGTGGACCGTAGCTGATATAACTCCCACAAAATACAGGCCATTAATTTAAATGTTGAACAATGAAAATACTACCATAAACTGAACCTCTTGTAACACCCACTTAATAAAGTCGATAAATTAATAAAAATATGAAAAGTAGCACAGTTGACATATAAAAATGGTAGGCAGAATGACATGTGCAAATTTCACGTCGCTACTGTACACCGTTTGGGAGGAGTTTTTGTCACAGGCAGATGTATACATGTTTTTCTCTGCTATATATTAGAGATGTGTTGCTACTTTTCAAAAGCAGCCATATCCATGTTTAGGTGTTTTCGCTTTTTTTTTGTCAATTGCTATCAACCTACTTGCTTTTAATATTTCTGTATTTAAAAAATGGCCCAAATATATTAAATACCAAGTGAATCAGTATTTCTATAATCTTCCAACATTGTGACTGTGTACACCAGTGGTTCCTAAGCTTATTATACCCGTGAACTCCTTCTTAAAGCAAAAACCTGATCATGAACCCCCAAATAAAATAATTCTACATAGCTGCATAATAGAAAAATTATAAATTTAATTTTGATGTCTCGAATTGTAAATGGTGATGTAAAAATAAAATGTAAATAAAAAATTTTGATATTTAAAATATGATGGGGTTCATAACTGCACTTAATCCCCGTTCTACTAAATAGGAAGAAGGGAAAACAATCAAAAACCTCTGTACAGTGACTCATAATACAGGATATAAAATTATTATCTGTTTTTGTTGCCAGAATTTCTAGTGTCCTTGTTCAAACATTGGTTTTAGCTCCTCATTTGTGGATAACTCAATTAATTGATCCTGTATTAGTATGGATACATTCAAGTTTGTGAGTTTGCTTGCTAAAGGGTCCACACCCAACGAATCGCTGCTAATTTATTTGTTGCTATTTATTTTAACTTTCATAATAATGAAAATGTATCACAAATATTTTTTTATATTACACCTTTCGCGGACCTTCCCGATGTTGTTCACGCACCCACAAATTATTTTTAATTTGCCACCGACTCCCTCAGTGGTCACAAGGACTCCTGTGGGTCCGAATAAACAAAAAAAGTGGTTTTTCTCTAGTTAATTAATTTTGGATATGGCTGCTTTTGGGTTGAAAAGTAGCGATACAGATTAATCTATTAACCCAATTAATCTATTAACTCAATTAATCTATTAACCCTTTAAAATTCTGTAGAAACCCCGTACCGCAGGGTGTTCTGAGTTTATAGTTAAATATTGCATTAAAATGTCTTTTAATACAGTAATTGCTATAAAAAATGCCATGGTATGTGAGAATCAATTAAATATGATTTCAATGATCTTGTTTTCAACTTGTTAATGACATAGAAATTTAGAAAATCACCAAGCAACTCAACGGGTGCGCTTAGTTTAAACCTGTTTCCATATAAATTACATCGATTTGCTATGTGCCCGCCGTTTGCCGTATCTAGAAAAGTTATTTTCAAATGTTTATTTCATACCAAAGCGATAAATGGCATTCAGCGTTTTAAATCGAAAGGTGTTAAGAGAAGTGGCCATTAAAGATTATTATATTTATGCTGTATTTATAAAAGACTATATTTTCAATGGATATCGGCACTTTTTAATTGAAAAAGAAATAACCGATTAAAAAAAAAACGGTGTAGATTAGAAATAAAAACATACAAAGGTGTGAAATTAAATTAAGTTACAAACTGCGAAGGGTGAAAACGTTACAATATTTTGGCTTGGTTTACTGATAAGTTTATATTCGTTAGTTTAACAGTTATACTTGATTATCAAACTTTCATCTCATGCTTGAATGAGTACATCATTAAATATTAAGTATAAATATATTTATATACACTTTTTAATTGAACACGTAAGATTTCATGAAGGATCTGTTGAAGTATTGAAATAAAATGAAGTAAATGTTATAAGACTTTGTGTTTCCTTGCTTTATTGTGACTGTTTATTTGAAAAGCTGATACAGTGTGCTAAAAAAACATGACACAGGTTTTAATGCACCATGAATGTTTATTAATTATTATTCCAGAAACTCTTCCTCTCACAATGTTGTCTTTAATGGAAAGTTTGTGATCAAATGTCTGTACGTTTCTCAATATTGGCCCAGTTGTATCAGATTACCAGCAACTTGAACATTGAGTTGGTTGCATTCGTTACGTTTTCAGGAAAATCTCTTTTTATCTACTATCTATAAAGTGTTTTAATGCGGAATTAATAAATCCCTTGCATTAGATTTGCACTTGTGAATATTAAATAAATTAACTGGTCAACACTTACTGAATGAGCTTATTCGTAAAAATAAATAATGGAAGGAGTATTTTAAATCTCACGGTTTTGTAATAAGTATATAATATATTATGATATGAAATAAGCAATATTACATCATGATAATAAACAACTCTTTTTTTAATAATATCATACCTTCCAGGACAATTTTTTTTACGTCTTTATTAAGTTTACTATCCCTTTAGTTAGGAGGCTTTTAAAAGATCACAATCTCACCGCTGCGGCGCTGGTGTCTCAACGAGCACCAATTAAATCGCTCAAAAACACCGTCCGCAATAATAATAACATATGAAACTTAAACTTCCTCCATGGCGATTCTACAAAACGTATTAAAAAAGTAAATTTATATACCCGGCTAAGCTATGCGACTAGTTAAAGTGACGTTTGACGCACATTTCCTGCCTTAAGGTGGCCACCATCCAGAGATATCATTTTTATATATATTTTTCATAGGAAAGGAAGTGATGTCATATGAATCTAGTTGATGTCTTCAATATTAGATAGCATCGCGCTCATTTGTTTGATTTTTAACACGAATCGCTGTGCATTTATTTTAATTAAGAGCGCTGTGTAATAAACACACACCAACCATGTTTTGATTAATTTATACTGTCAGCAGAATGCATTATGGCAATTAAAATATGTATTAAATTATATTTTGTGCTTAAGCTCAGTTTCCTCTATATTTTATGTATTTTATTGTATTCTCCCGCTCTCGTTATTTTGAGTAATCCAATTAAATTCGTCTCAAATAATTAACAATTAATGTTGTGATAACTTTCAAATGCGTCGTTTGTAGATAATTTTCATATACTTGTCGAATTTCAGATTTACTTTCCATACATTTTTATGTGAAGTTTTATGAAAAAGTACTAAAATTATTTAAAAAAAATAATATGCATAAACTCTCAAACGTAATCGGAAATAATTGAAATATTATATAATCTTAATACTTTTAATAGATCTTAAATTCTTTTATTTTATTTCACTGTTTCTTTTCATCTAGATTTACGCTTTGAAGATTGAAAAAATTATAATACACTAGTGACTCAATTTTATACTTAATTGAAATTAACTACTCGTTTTTTTGCATCATTGTTCTTCTTTTTGTATTTATTATATTATTGTGCATTTATTCGGTGTGACGTGTGACTGCTGAATGAATTTATTAATGCTGCAATGAAACCTTGTTTGATGAATTATTTATTGTGACGTATTATTACAAGCACCTATCTACAGTATATATGTCTACTCCCAACGTGGAGCATATGGTCTCCTAATGGAGGTATCTCAACAGAATTTTTCTACGAGAACTGCTTGTTACTCAGTTTTTTTAAATGCCCTAGGGTACTCAAAGTTGTATTCCGCAGCGTAACAACGTTATGTGTGTTTCAAATGTTTGCCAGGAATGTCCGAGGGGAAATTCCTCAAGGCTTGGTTGCATGCACTCTAATGTGCAGGAGGTTACGTTTTAAATAAGTGTTAAAAAAAGCAAAAACAAAGGCGTTAATGTCTTAAGGAATTGCGTTCCAATCGCTTTCCATAGGACACTAAACTCTTTAAATGCCTTGTAATTTGCCAGAGATGCAACCAAGTCAACATGACCGACGTTGTCGACAGATCCGACTGATAGTCGTATCGTCTTGAGCAATTTTTCCCGTTCGTTGTTCATGTCTGAACATTCCCAAAGGATGTGATCAGTATCAGATTGTTACTCAACCTCTATTTTATCGAAGAGAGTAGGGATAGAAGGATAGGGCTAGGACAGGATAAGTGGTTAGCTAATCGCTCTCGCTACACCCCGTGAGGATCGGATGGCTGAGAGGGAGTTTTTAGACATCACAAACACTCAGACTACGAATAGAAATTCATTAATCAATTGAACGAATTTCTCGGGAATTGAACCCGAGACATCCGTAACCGTAGCCAACGACGCTACCAACTGCGCCACGGACGCCTAATATATCATCATTGTTCTGGAAGAAGGCAATAACTGGAAAATACCAGTGCTTGAAATGCCATACGTTTTTCATTTTGTTTCTTTGTAATGTTTTTAAGTAAAAGTATAATTTATAAAAATAAATATGTTATCGTCATACGGTAGAATGTAAAATAAGGAACATTTTCGTTTAACTAACTCATTTTTTTTTTAGTTTTTTCTTCCAGAACAGCGACTATATAGAATTTAGAATAAGTATATTTTGTTAAATTTAAATTTGCTTCACAGTTAAATACTTGAGATTTAAATGTAAATATGTACTGTTATTTGTAATTTTTGTTCTAATGATAAAATAATAATCATTTTCTCGGGGAACCTGTAATAATTAAAACCGTGTTTATTCCGATGGGTAACAGTAAAGTGGCGTCTTACCTTAACGGTTTGATTCTTGATTGGTTTGTCGGGGTCATGAACGTATTCTAATGAGATTCCATAAAATTGTCCTTTGTTGATGTAGGTGATTCTGTCGTCTTCTCGTCTCTGTGAACTGCTGATTGGACTCTCGAGGTGGTATTTGAAGCCGCAAGGTGAATATCTACAGAAGAAGAAGAAACAAAAAAAAATATATCTTAGTTAATACAAACATATTTATAAAGTAAGAATAACTGATTTATTCAAACGCGTTAAAAAAATTTGCTTGCTAGTGCTTTGTACTTCAAGTATTATTATTATTATAGTATCACCAACATTACTTGGCCGCCGCTGAATTCGGAACTAGAATTTTCAGTCTATAATAAATTTCTCCAATTGCTATTTTATGCAAAATAAATATCTTGTCTACTTTTAATAACCATCGCTAAAATATCAGTTTTGTAATTTATTGAAATTTTAGTTCTGGTTGAGTATGGTAACATTTCTACGCGACGGTGACACCCTCACTAGCGGCCAAGTGAAATTGGTACATCTATAATGAAATTTAAGACTATTTTAAAAAATAAAACACAATTCATCGCTCATCACGAGCATTATCAACTGATGTTGATAATGCTCGTGATGAGCGAAACCGGTCCTGATCATTATAAATATGTGGAAGTAGTACAAATGAATTGTGTTTTATTTTTTTAAATATAATGTCTTTCCACCAAAAATTGATATTTAACACCTTAAAAGGGTAATTTGAGGGTGCTTGATGGAATTTCAATATCAAATTTGGATTATTGAGATTTTATACACTTCCATGTATTTTGTCACTAACGACCCGGGTTTCGCCTTTCGGCATCTTCAGGCATTCGAGCGCACGAATGGTCAGTTTGAGTCCATTCGTGCACTCGAATGCCTGAAGATGCCGAAAGGCGAAACCCGGGTCGTTAGTGACAAAATATATGGAAGTGTACAAAATCTCAATAATCCAAATTTGACATCTATAATGTTTTAAGAAATGTAAAAAAAAACTGTAGCTGGTTTAACGTACATTTGAATATTTAAACATTAGCTAGACTAGCTTTGGAATCTTTCTATATAAATAGGTATTAAGTAGAAATTACCGAGAGTTGTAATTTCAAAAAAAATATGAAAGTATTGAATTTAGTAATTTCACTATATAACGTAAACTAAGAGATTAAGACGTTTGTTGGAGTATTATAATATATAAAGGTAGATATACTAGATATGCAGATATTTTTTTAAATTACTACAATATATCCTGGAAATACATATAAAAGTGTACACTATAAAAATAACATAATTTTTAGTATAATGTCACATAAAATTCGCTGTCAATTAAATTTAAATTGAAGAAACAACACTTTATCTAGACCATTTTATTAACAGAAAAAAAATACCCGATGAAATTTCTTAAGTTTGCTGAAGTAAACTTATAAAAAAGTTTTTTTTTTTGTAGAATGCGACGTATATGGTCAGGTCGTGTGTGTTCATAAATATAAATCAAAAATTGATTGTGATCAAATTATTCCAATCACAGGTTCAGCTGTCAACTAAATTTCCGAACACGGCTTATTGGGATATAGTCGAAAGTAAACAAAAAGTGGTGTTTTTTTTTTTATTTATGTACCGGGAGGGATCGGAGACTCCGAAACTTATTATGCGAGTTGACAGTGTTCATTTCTCGTCGGCGTCCCGCTTTGACATGGGACTCAATCTCGAAGATTCTCAAAGGCGATACGGCTTGTTTTATAAACAAAATAAATTTAGGTATAGAGGAAGACCGTCATCGAGGTATCGGCATTCAAAATATTACGAAACCGCTTACAAATCGATGGATTATGCAAATATTTCCTGTTGAGATTTGCAGCTTTTTTGTTCTGCTCGGCAGACGCTTCCTTGCGGGCGCCTTGAACCTGACGTATTTATTTATCAGGAAGAATCGGAAAAAAAGCTTGCAACTATGGACGCAGGTGTGTGCAATTTTAATCAATAAGATTGCTAAATGAACACATTAAAAAAAACATTTAATTAAACGATACGTACTTCTTGCATTGAACCCAATTTATTACTTCATTTTTGTTATTAAATATAAGCAATATTTAAAAACATTTCATGTTTCTTTTTCAATCACGCTTAAGATTTATCTAACGAATCAGTGGAAAAATAATTTTATCAATATTAATTTAATATATATAAAAATTAATATTCACAAAATTACCGCCGAATCAATAGAAAATATTTTTTTTTTAATAAGATAGAAAATGATTCTATTAAAAAAAAGTAATCATAAAAATATGCATATTTCAGCGAATAGTGGATTAAACGACAAAACAAATTAATATAAACAATAAAAAAGATTATAAGTTACATAAATCTGTTATATTAACTTGAAATAAGATGCATAATATGTAAATATTTTAATAATTTAATGCGTGTAAGACTTTTCACTAAGTAATAAAAAGTATTAAATCCAATGCTTTGTTTAGGAATGATGCATTAAAGTTACATATTAATAGAAGATATATGCCCAGACAGATCCATAAAAAAGTTATATATAGAATAAAATATTACCATTTCAAAAACATTAAAAACGACTGTTTGACATTAACTACTCTGTAAAGAAACGTAAATTCAATTTTCAACCAAGCTATCGGCGGATCAAACCCATGAATATATTGTCAAAAATTACCGCACAAACACAATGCTTAGTATTATGCAAATTTATCAAAGTTATTTGATAGTCAATAAAGTCAATTAATTATGCATGGATAAGTAGATATTTGTGTTTTATTTGCCTTTCTTTTTGCAAGTAACTTTATGAGAAATATACAAAAATAAAAAATAAAAGTTCATCAGGATTTACTATTTCATAAATACGAACAATATTTAGTAGATATTTTATTAATATGTCTTTTATGCTTTGAAATACAACGTCAATTTTGGTAATAAATTAAACAATTCTTAGAAACATTAAAAAACGCCAAGTAAATACCAATACGATACAAAGTATCCTGTTCTTGAGTTGGTGTTCGCAAGAAACCAGAAGAAGTTATGAGATGTTTTAATCAACGATCGAGTTGGTAACTCTGGAATCAATCAATGTCCATGTACCTACCACTCATGGAATAGGGTGTAGCGTTAATATATGTTTCTTCATACAAAATTAAATGTCTATAATATTAGTCAGAAACTAGTATTTTCAAAGTATTCGCAAAGCATTTTTTTGTTGTTTATGAACACATGTATTATATTGTCTTTGAGAAAAACAATTTTGATAAAATATTTTATTATTTAAGTAAATACATTGATAATTTTAAAATGTCAAAACTGTTTTTACGAAAAACAAAACAATTTTTGTTTGTGTATTTTCATAATCATAAAAAAAAGCTAAGCACATTAAAATGTACAAAATAAATTGATTTACAATATTGGGAAAATTTTAAGATGTCTTGACTGAAGTATATTTTTTTAAGATATAAAAAAAAAACAATATATTCTAGCTTGTTCGTTGCTCAAAAAATAGCTGTTTCTCGTTCCGAAAAATAAGCAGTTTCATTAATTTCATCGTTAATATGTAAAACATTTGTTTTGTTTATTAAAATTTAAGTTCGCGTAGCGAAGTCGGTAGCGAAAATGTTTGTGTTGTATAAATATGATGACTTTTTACCAAAGATCATTGCAAACAAAACTGAAGTTTTAATACAATATTGACAGCTCCACCCTCATGATGGGGATAATAAGTAAATGTCAAATATTCTAGTGAATGGTACCCAATTACATCATGTGTCCATTGTCTTTCAGGTTGACCACCAATTATCAGTTGTGTCTGTGCCCCAATGTTAATTATGGAGGACTAATGAGATATTTGCGTTAATTTAAACGAAATTTATAAACGTGTTGACAAAGTTGGTATATTATCCGTAGGTGATGTATCAGTATTTAGTTGATACAGTAATATAATACTATAAAATTTCTCAAGATGATTTTCTCACGATGTGCGATAATTATAATAATAACAAATACGTATCTTTATAACTTATAATTGATTCTACAAACAATTAAAACCATCCTTTGTCATATAACAAATAATGTATCCTGAAAAGGTCTGGATTAATTTATAACAAAAATCAACTAACTGCAAAAACAATATAACTAACTACTGGAAATTAAAAACGTTTAATTATTATATTTCGATAATTTAATCTGACCAAGAAAATTTATTGGCATGGCTATTTATTACAAATAAATTGTGTTTAATTTAAATTAATAAATTCTTCGATAAGCAAATATACTTTATTGCCATACTTTACTTACTACGGCAGTATTATTATACAACATATAACATATGACCAAATAACTTTCATTATTTTATAGCAGTTTTCATTAGTATTTGATAAATTAACCTGATGTTATAATTTAAGACATCGACTAAGGGTGCCTGATGGAATTTCAATATCAAATTTGGATTATTGAGATTTTGTACACTTTCATGTATTTTGTCACTAACGACCCGAGTTTCGCCATTCGGCATCTTCAGGCATTCGTGCGCTCGTATTGTTAATTAGGAAAATATGTTGCATTTTTAAAGTAAATTAGTTTCTCAAGGATTTTAATATACAATATATGTTTGATGGCTATTTCGGTATCTCAACATCATAGTTCTAACGATCAACTATATTCTATATTTCTAACTATTATGTACTATAGAGTCTTACCAATTTAATCGATATACTAATAATTTGGTTTTGATTATGCATTATTTTTTCCAATATTTTTGCGAAAATGACTTTTCTTTACGATGTCTATTATTACTTTATGACGTCTTCCTTTAGCAATTACGTTTACCTACAATTTAATTAACAATGAATTACGAAATGTCATTTTAAAAAAATGTGAATATCACACTTATATTTATGCACATATAAAAAATGTTACGATTAAAATAATATAAAAACATATTACAATAATTATCACAACAAGAAAAAGGGCATCTTTTTCTATGCGTCACGTTAAGGTTAATTTATACATAAAACAGATATAATTTATTAATAAATTCAACGGTGACTGGGAAAAAACAGTATGTGTTGAATACAATGTATACTTGATAAAACTTAATTTTTCCTTTGCCACTACAATAATTAATTATCGCGTTTAAATAGTATATGAGAGAATTGTAAAATGTTACAAGGTTCATGGCCACTTGGAGAATAGACTGATCGCAAATTGTTGTGAAAAATTATAATTTTTTTATTTTTATTGTATTTACTAAATAAAAAGTTTTTTTAAGAAATGAGTCATATCGATCTTTTGATTGTAACTGATTACAAACAACAACAAATAAATTGTAACGACAAACACGCATAAATCAATGATAAAACGGAGATAACAATTCTAATATTTTTGTGTAATTTGTATACCAATATATAGATCAGTTATTAAGAAAAAAATGTTTATTTCTTAACTGGAAATTGTTTCATAGATTATTAAATAATCATAACTGATTTGTTATATGTTAAGCGAGCGAATGTTAAGTCGGTATTATTTATTTTGTATACTAATTTAGAGTTTATGAAGAAGTCACTTCGTATTAATAATTTTAGAATATAAGTCAGATGTTCAGATGTCTGACAGTCAGGCTCAATTTTGTCGAAAGGTAAAAAATAACGTTATTATTATTGATATATCTAAAGGTTTTGCAAAATACTTAAATGCAGAGTGAATAAGAAAGCATATATAATAAAATATCAGAATTTTATATGGCACAATTCGTCAGAAAAAAGTGTAAATTTATTTTACAGCAAAATGCATCGTAAAAAAGTGGTAATCATTTTTTTGAGTTTCCGAATTAATTCCAAGATAATTTACTAATTTGCAGTCGATGAGAAAAGCTTAATACGTCATAATAATAGTAGAGAATAATTTACCAACAATCCGAAAGCAAAAAAAGCACATAAAATTGAAATAGCCTGTTCAATAAATTCCGTTCAAGCTTATTTTTTGCTAACGTAGTGTTGAAACGCACTGTAAACATTCCATCAAATTGAATCTGTTTCTTTTTTGTTCTCCTTAAAAAAACTTTCGCATTTTTTCAGCGCACAGTAGCCAGTGATGTAAATCGTTTGACGTTGACTGTTTGATTGATCTTCGATGTTCCAAGAAACGGTTTTCATGGAAGCGTTTCCGAGGCGGACGAAAAAAGACGAATATCCTATTGTATCCGAGTGCACCAGCTCAGCATCAGCGGGAGGAGTATGAGAGCAATGGGAATATAAAGCGACCAAGAATGCAATGAATGCATCTCAATCGGCAAAATGCAATGGTAAAAATGCAGGTCTGTATACACAAGGGATATTAAAGATAACAAAATATCATCAGAATATTCCTTTTATATTGTTTGTTACGTTAAATATGTATGTGATGTTATGAAATGAATATTTTCAGTTTGTTTGATAATGTTCTTAAATTACCGTGAAGAAATAAATCATGAATTGTTAAGTTTTTTAGCACATCAGAGTTGTTGTACATGATCATTATAAAAGTATGTATTTTCCATTCTTGATTTTACCGCATAAAATAAATAAGAATAACAAAATTCTTTATTTAACCATACAACATACAAATATATGAAAAATTATAAAATACGAATTTAGTTTTCATGTGATTATGGCTGAATAAAAATACAGCTAAGCTTTAAAAGAATCGATTTGACTTTATTGACATTATTGCAATGCAATTATTTAAAAACTATTTTGTGACAGACCATTTGAGATGTAATTACAAGTGATTTTATCATTAGATATATTCTGTGGCTTTAATTGTTTTTTTTTTAAGATTAATTGATAAGGATTATAAAACCAAAGTGCACATTTAACTCGATCTACCCTTCGCTTTACTCAAAAGTACATGCGTGTCTGGTACACTGGGATCCGTTCGCGAGCAGCCGAGAAGCCTGATAAAAAAATTACAGCCCAAGGCATTTCAGAGAAATTACTCTGCTAAGTTTATACAAACGCGGTTGCAATGTCAATTATTTATTTATAAGGGTAATGAGGCAGTCCTACCCCAACGCTTCCGTTTCTAACAGTCATACGTCGTACAGTGACTCACTAAGTAAATATTGCTTAACAACAATACTATAAAATATATTTTAAGACATCGACTGAGGGTGCTTGATGGAATTTCAATATCAAATTTGGATTATTGAGATTTTGTACACTTCCATGTATTTTGTCACTAACGACCCGGGTTTCGCCTTTCGGCATCTTCAGGCATTCGAACAAACAGCTGAACCTTCCAAACTCCCCGTTGCTGTATCGTATACGTTGAAGCACCTAACAGATATCACCAAATGTGGAATGATTGTATATATTTATCCTTTCGTCGAATTGCATCCCATCGAAACCAACAATGCTATTATAATTTTAAAATCACTGGTAATTCTAATAGCAGCTGGAAAGCGGCAATTCGCCACTCTGTTAATGCGTTGCTTACAAAATAAGGATTAAGGTGATTCTCGAAATTTTAACTCAGGTATCAGTGTTTATCTCGTAAATAATATTTGACGTATTTGTATCTTCTATATAAACGTTAGACACTGTTTACTGTCTGTCAGTTCGAGTCCATTCGTGCGCTCGAATGCCTGAAGATGCCGAAAGGCGAAACCCGGGTCGTTAGTGACAAAATACATGGAAGTGTACAAAATCTCAATAATCCAAATTTAATACTATAAAAGTTAAATTTTTTTTCATGTCACTTATTCAAATTTTATCTCAAATGATATTTAACAGTAAATCGAACATTATCCGTTTTATTTTGAAACACCGGCAAATAGCTATTGCGTTACCTGTCCAGTCCTTATGATTTGGACCAGTTTAGTACAAAAACCAAGAATTTTCCAACTGATAAAAAATACAATTTATTAAAATATAATTGAGGTATAATAAACGATTGGTTTACGATTATGAGACGAATTTTCAGATTATCAAAAATAATTGTAAAGAAATGTTAAATGTTTATCAAACAATATAAACGTGACCGCATCTTAAAAGTAAATTATGCAAATAAAAACATGCAAAATGTATTCGCGTAAAAACGTCACTGATTATAAATAAAGAAAACATTATAATAATTTAAATTTTGTGGTAATATGGCAGCGAATAAAAAAAACATATTTTGCTTTGTTTGTTAAGTTGAACGTTAACATTTTCTTAAAGCTGTATTATTTTTTGAAAGAAACTGTAACTATACTAATACAACCTGTACCTGAAATAATGCTCTATATGTTCGTAACACGGTGATAAAATAAATATAATACCATTGGGAAATGTACAGCCGTTAATTGTCATACAACTGTATCAGCAATGGTGAAACGCTCTCTGAGTAAAAAATGCAGTGTAAATATAATTAAACAAATATAGAAAAAGAAAACATCGGTATGGTTGGAATATATACGAGTTGAGTATCTACTTATATGTCTTTACTCTTTGAGATGAATCGATTTGCTGATTAACAATCACTTTGCAGGTTCCCGACAAGTAATTACAGTCCACGCTGCGTCGTAAAGTCAGCGAAATTCTTTAACCCTACATGCCATGACAGTAATATTTTATTGATTCAACTACCTTTGAATTGTCGATGACAAAGTGATTGTTGAAAAAGGAGCTGATTGTGTAAAAGGAAAATAACACTGTAAGCACAACTCACACATTAATAAATAAGCTGATAATAACAGGTGGTATTAAAGCTTTTATATTTTGATAAGCGAATACCTTTCTCTGATGTGCAATAATACATTGAAAAGGCTTCACAGATCATAAAAGTAATAAATTATAAATGCTATCTTTACACAATCATTGTGAGGTTCAATTAAAAATATAAATACCTTTATATACTAAAAACAATCTTCAATTTATTTACCGTCAATTCCAAATTCCAACTGACGAAATGGCTCGCTATTCTTTGTTTAATAAAATTTTCGATTGCAGACTTAACTTAAGCTAATCAGTATTTTTAGTAGGTATTGATTTTCGTCAGCGTCCGTGGCGCAGTTGATAGCGTCGTTGGTTACGGTTACGGATGTGGACGGTTTTCATACATGGATCGTTCAATCGATTTTCGGATTTCTGTTTGTAGTCTGAGTGTTTGTGATATCTAAAACCCCCTCTTACCCATCCGATCCTCACGGGGCGTAGCGAGAACGATTAGCTAACTACTAGTACTGTACTGGCTCTATCCTTCTATCCCTACTCTCTTCGAAAAACGAGAGGTTTAGCAACTGAGTAACAAGCAGTTCTCGTAGAAAAAATTCTGATCCTCCATTAGGAGACCATATGCTCCACATTGGGAGCGGACATGGGAAAAAATATATTTTTACAATGCGATGTGCTTTATGTTTAAGTGTTTTATTTTTTAACTATGCCGAATCATATTTGTTTTTCTTTTAGTTAGTTAATTTAATAGTTCTGATGAAAATTAAGTACTTTGTAATTAAAAATGCTATTCTTAGTGAAACAGGCGCAAATCCCGCCATTTTTTATACGTATAGATATTTTCTCAATGACAAAACAAGATTTAGTTAAGTTATGTATAATATGTAAGTACTGATTACACAAATAAATACAAATATAAAATGCCGAAATAAAATTTTGCGTCAAAGTTTAATTTTTTGTGTGAGTGTATTGGTTACCTTCTGACCATGTGGTAATTAAATTAATTGTTTATCAGAATTTCAACTACACATTATCAATAAATATATTGGGAGGGCTGAGTAATGAATCTGAGACTTCATCGCGCAGCTCTTTAAGGTAGGTAATTGGAGTTAATAAGACAAAAATGCTTACAGATGTCGCTTTAATATAAGGCTTGACTAGACGCACCGTTACTGACTGATGATGAGTGATGAACTTAGGTCCGCTATCGCGTCCATGTGATGCAATTAACCAACATCACTCGCTAGGAGGAAATATGGACTTAAGGTACCATTACACTCAGTGCCAAGTAAATACATTCTGTCGAATACATATACTTTTTTCTGAATTTATTTGAAATATATATATGTTCATATATGACCCCTTTTATTAAAAAGCAAATTAAATAAATCGTAAGTTCTCTCCTCTCTTGGTATGTATTTTAATCAGATTTAAGACAATTCAATTTTTGTTGGAAAGGCATTATGTATACATATATAACATAAATACCAGTTTCAACTGATGAAAACTTTTGTGATCATTGTATAAAAATGTAGAACTAATACAAAAAAAGATGTGTTTTGTTTTTATGTTTTGTCAATAAGGGAAAGATAGAGAGTAATAAAACATTAGTACCACAAACTAAATATATCCATTGCGACAGTTCGACAAAATATGAAACAGATAATAATTGTTAACCAAATAATGTGTAGCGGTAAATTATTTATAAGGATGAATACTTTCAGATGATTTCGAGTTGATACTTAAAAAAGAAATTTTAAAAAAATTAATATTTTCAACTATTCATGCAAAAAAATATGTATATGAAATAGAGTTTTAAGTGCATTGATAGTGTTTTAATCTGAAGTTGAGTAAATTAGAAAACAATGGATGACTTCCGTGCTATAGTTTATTACTCTTTCATTAGGTTTTTTTTTCACTGCACGTGTACATTTGTGTGCACGTGCATTTATGCAACAATTCAATGATAATTAACATTACTTAATTGTTCACACAAAACAGGATATTGCTATAATCTGCTAAAGAAATCATCGTACTTTGGACCTATATTTAAGATTTACCATTTTATTAGAAAACATTTTTAACATTTTTTGTTAGAAATTAATTAAAACTTATTCGTAATTGGCATGAAAATTTTCTTACAATTCATTCGTTATAAAATAGATTGTTTAATTGTAGTATTAAAAAAAAAATTTATGTATATTCTAATAGTATAAAAGGTTTTGTTTATTGAATTAGTTGAAAGCGCTTTCTTTTTTTATTAATTTATTTTGGGAAGTTTCAACAGCAAAAATTGTTGCAACTGTTTGAGATATTATTTTTTTTAAATAATATATTAGCGAAGATTAAAAAAAAACGCAGTCGTAGACGAAGTACATTGAACGCACCTTTATAAATAATCTGGAAGAACATCGATCGCTAATTAGAGACATTAAAAATGCCATAAATAGTCAGAATCTCCTATTTAAGAAATGTCATGTTCATAAACCCATTTGCAACGGTTCGGTCGCACTCCCCGGCATACGAGATCGATAAATCTAAAGTTATTGCTTACAAAATTTATGTGGTTAATCGGAAACCATTTAAAAGCAATTTTGATAGTACAAATGCACTAGAGGCAAGAGCTATTAACGATAAACACAATAATCAACATTAAAACGAAAAAATCGTCACTGGCTATTAAAAGATTTTTTTTTAAATATTACAAAACGCCTAATTTGATTGTGATGTAAAACCGCAAGTAATCTTGATATTAATTTACATAATTTAATAATAAATAATCAATTTTGTATATTTAAGCAAATGTTTTTTTCTTTTTGAAGATTTACCAATGTTAAAATATTTTCATCATTGAAGGTGAAACAATATTTATAGGTAGTTATAAACACGTGTCAATTTAGTATAAAAATTAGTAATCCTTATAAATAAATGAATTTATTTTTAATTCATTGTTATATTTTTGTGTACTATGTGTATTTTAAGTGGATAGTAACTAATAAAGATTTTTTACGACTGCAATATCTACCGGACTCAACCTGAATTTGAATCTGTTAGGGCTTAATGTGTTAAAAAAAGAACTTGAAAAAATAAACGGTCTACAATAGTAAATAATAAATTATTGTCTATTAAATTTATGTTTTCAAACATTTAATGGTAGAATAAGAATCGTTTTGTGTTATTAATGTGTTCATATGATTTGTATTATAATTTATGACTCCTATTTTATAAAAACATATGTAAAATAAGTTATTTTACATCGATTAAATCACGTTGTAAATTATTTACATCACAGGTTTTATAATAAATGTATTTTATGTTAAATGCTCTGTTGAATTCTAAAAAAAAATAACAAACAGACATATCTATAATATTTTAAATTTACTTTTTAATATTTTGACAAGTTTTTACCGATATAATTAATAAGCTTCTTAACATTGTTGATAATTTAATTAAACACTCAATAATTATTATTTAAAAAGTTATTTAAACAGTTTTTTTAATCAATAGTCACATTGAAATAAAACTAAAATCATTTTATTGAAAGACTTCCTATTTTATTTTTCGACTTGAGTAAAATTTAAAATTGGAACTCATTTTATTTTATTTTATCTTTCGAAATGATTTAATTTTAAAATTGGAAACTCAATATTCTAGTTCGAATACTGAGGTGAGTGTGGAAATTATATTCCATTTTCAAATTATTACAATTTGGAACAAAAACAAAACTACTTCACTAGAACAAATTAGTGAGTAACAAATTAATATTTTCATGCTGTTAATTACTATTTTTTACTGTGGCTAAACACGCGATAGAAAAATAAATATAACCAATTTTAATGGTAACTTTTTGTATTTATCATTAAAATATATTTGAAAAAAAGTGAGATTTTTACAGATAACTTTATAAAATTTATAAAAGAATCTATAAGTCCTCATTACAACCAAAGACTGTTTCAAAGTGTACTTTATTTTACATAGTTGACTTACGAACAAGTTAGCATCGAAAATAAAAAGTAATGTGGTTAACTATTGGTACTTGAAATGGTCATAAAATCACGGTAAAAGTTTATTTTTTAAAATATTTGTAAGCGTGTAAAGCTTTAAGCTGCATTGTTGTATGTGTATATATATATGTTATATCTCTTAAAGTAATAACCGTAGATGATTGTTGCAAGACGTAAAAGTAGGATGGGAGTGTCCAAAGATAATTGCGTTTAACACACCGAAGAATCTAGGTGGCTACTGCTCGAGTGATTAAACTCAAATTTAACGAAGCGTACACCGAACAACCTCCCGCGATTTAACCCTTCTACAGTGAGTTGTTTTATTAACAAACCATTTAACGGTGAAATAATAAAAAAATGTTGCATCAGAATATCGAAACATACTTAAAGAATGTTCTAATAATATACATATCGTCGCTGTTCTGGAAGAGAACACTAAATCGAAAAAATGACATATCGAGTTAGTTATACCATAATGTTTCTTATTTAATACTCTACCGTGTGAAAGAAAAAACTTATTTTTATAAATTACACTTTTGAACAAATAAACAAAATGAAAAAAGTAATGCATTTAAAACGTTTGAAAAGATTCAAAGCCCAATTATTCAAAACAAGTATTTTTCTGTTTGTGTCTTCTTCCAGAACAGCGACGATATGTACAAAATCCCGACACAAACTGCTGTAAACGTGCTTATTAGATTTCAGCTTGTTTTGGTTAAACTAGTGAAAAAAAACTGCGATATTTAATTTTGAAATAAGGCCACTGAAATCGATTCTGTCTATACCAAGGGTGGGGAACTTTTCCATGTTGAAAGGCCGAATTCATATATCTATAATCAAATAAGGCAACATTAAAAAAACTTCCATTATATATACTTGAAATTAAAAATAATGAATTACTTGGATTCAGTCAAAAAGCCGCACTTGAGTACTTAGAATACCGTAGTTTATTCATAAAATTATAGAATTAATTTCTTAATAAAGCGATTTCATGGTATTTGACAATGTTGAAAGTATCCCTGAACTACATGTGCCACCAAATCCAATTACACAATAGTAGCTCGTTATTGTGAGATTTTTTAATGTAGTAATTTAATCCTTATTAAAAAAAATCTTGTATTGAATACTTCAGCCACTAAGTTAGTATTAAAATATTATGTTTTATTAAAGATTTCAATTAATTATATAGTAAAACCACGTACAGAAAAATTTCTTTCAATTAACAAAAAATATGATTCGATTAAAAAAGAGATTGGAATTTCCATAGTGAAGTTATGATGTGAGAATGAGATCCATTGATTGAAAGAGGTGGTCTTCGCTGATGGCTTTAATTGATTTTGAATGGAGATTGGAAATTATGGATTGATTGGATATTGTGTCCTACGTCAGTACCACCAGCGAATTGAACACAAATTTCTTCGCGAAAGCTTTTACAATCAAATATCATAATGAAGAGTCTGGAATATATATTTCATTATTTTTATTCTGCATGTGATTTACTAAGACATTATACATTTTTTGTGTTTAGTAAGCAAGTTGACAAATATTTTTATTATTTAATTGTTCAATTGAAAAAGGAGGGAATTATAATGAAATGCGAGAGAAAAAAGCTATATCTGTAATATGTATGAGGATTTTTTTATCATTTAGTTAAAAAAAAAACTATTGTATTGACAAATATACAACAACTTATGTGTTATATATTGACTTGTGCGCCAATAATCAACATCTATCTATATATATATATATATATATAAATGAATGTTTGTTTGTTTGTTTGTCTTCTATGCGTTCGTTTACCATTCATCAGATTTCGATCAAACTTTGGTGAGTTGTTGTGCGCACACCCGTGAAGGTTTTTGAAGAAAAAAAAATAAAATCTAATATCTAAAAAAATAATCTAAAAAAAGAATCAAATACGTACAAACCATGACATCTCGGAAAGGTATTCAAAGAAAAATATTCCGTACTATGTTCGGGCCATGAGTCAGCCATAAGGCAATAGTAATTATAGCTTAAATAAGTTATTTCACATATGCTATGAATATCGTTGTAAATATGGAAACAATAACATGTTTTTTGAAAAGTATAAATGAATTACTGTATGAAAAAAATTGGGCTTTTTCGGGCTGAGAAAAATAAATCTGGGCTTCGGGTAACAAGTGTGATATAGAGAGTCGAGCTTGGGCAGGGCCGGGACTAAAGATGACGGACTTGGAGTGGGTAATTTTATGAAATTTCGGCCCGTGCAGACGTCTAATCCAAGAACATCTACTAAACAGAATTAAAACACAAACCCTTTTTTTCTTTGAGTGGCATTGCAACGCATGCCGGGTATTCACTAGTAGTATATAAATTGTCAACACAATACACTATTATTTATATAAAAAGGAAATTAATCTTATGTAATAAATAGTTTACAGTCGACAGTTAAAGCAAAAGATTATGTTCGAGATTTAATCGAGGCATTACGTAAGCTATATCTTTACGATCATCAATATGTAACTTTTATGTGTATAATCTAAGTAAATACAAGAGTTTAAGTATACATTATTGAATTTATTCACTGAGTCGGTGTTAATCCATATTAAATGTAAGTATAATAAAATACTTTTTTACTACCCAATGATACAACAGATCTCAATCTTTCTACCAAAAGAGCAAAATATAAGATATTGTTGATTATCTCACCGATTGATGAATATTTTTTTACAATTTCAATAAATATTTTTTTCGCTGCCATCTCAACAAAAGTTTTCTACGAGAACTGTTTGTTTCTCAGTTGCTCAACCTGTCTTTTACGAAAAGAGTAGGGATATAAGGATAGGGCAAGGACAAGACTGGTTAAGGTTAGCTAATCGCTCTCGCTTTGCCCTGTTTTTAGGATTGGATTAGTGGAAGGGAATTTTTAAACATCACGAACATTCATGCCTACGAACAGATATCAATATATGAAAATGTCAGCACCGGAATTTGATCCCAAGACATCCGTAATCAAAGCCAATGTCGTTGAAAACTACGACACAGAGCCGACAATTAAAAATATTATTCTAATGATAAGTTTTTTATCCGTTTATATTATTGAAAAAATGTTTTATTTGACATGGTATATTAAATTTGAATGTTGCAACGGATTGTATAAAATAAATAGCTGGGTATGAATAAGAATATATGATGTTGAGGAAGGAGTTGACGACCAGGTAACAGTATTTTGCTAAAATAAATGTTTATTTCATCCTTCGTTCTTCATATTTAATTAATATCGAATCTCGATAATTTATGGTTTTTGTTCGATTAGGATTGAAATAAATTTGAAAATTCAGACTAGTTTTATTTTACGTATCTCATTGTATATTTTAAATTAGAATAATCATAAAGATTGTGTTTTAGTAATGCAAATATATAAAATTAGTAGAGTATAATTGGAAAATGTTGTTTATTTGAGCGGACAGATATTTCCTGCAACGCTGTCGTAATTACTGAAGCGAATTCTAGACAAGATTAACGTTAAACCGTCCCGTCACCTACGCCGGATTAGGCTCACCGCTCCAATTCATATTTTTGTCATACTCTTGACTTGGCTATACGAAAGAAATTGAAGGACTCGCATGTACGATAATTGCTATTACGAGCTTAATTCCTCTGCTTTTCTGTCAAATGAGAAACAGGTATTTAGTTATTCATGAGTGAAAACAAACATATGCTTTTGATCATAAGACAAGATCACAAAACGATTCTAAAAAACAGCCAACATATACAGGGCTTGTTAAGTTACTGATACAAATAATTATAGTTAACTACTTAATTCTGAAAAATACTATTGTGGCATCAATATTCAAATCTTTTAATCTGCAAAAGGATGTTGTCTTACCTACAAAGCTGACACATATTCAAAAATAATTAAATTTATTCTCTGGCAAAACGAAATAAAAATATGTATTTCACGAGATATTTAAATATCAAGAACGGTTTCCTTTATCAAGTAATTATTGTTGAAAATAAAATCAGTTAGAAACGCTTACAAACTAAGTGATAGCTTTTCATTGTATAATATTAAATAGAAACTGATTAATTTGTCGTGTTATTATTATAAAATTTTAATATTCGTTCTTGGCACTAGCGCTTAACTGTAACTAATTAAACAAGTTTCTTCACTGGGGGAGATAACAAACAGTTTTCCAGGTGACTAGGCGATTATTCCACTAGCTAACGCCATCTATTGAACCAAGTCATCTTTTCCGGCATACGCGTTTTATTAATAACCATTAAAACGATTAAACACCATTTCCTTGGTTCAATAATCTCGTAGGATAATTATTTATACTAAGTATATGCCCTTTAACGATATTTAAACATACTTTAATAGAACAAGAGTATTAAATTTTATACTGAACACCAAAAACAAGATTGTAAATTAGAAGGGGTATTAAAAAGCGGTAATATCTTCAATTTCATTTTATTATATACTAGTGAGTACCAGGTATGCGTTGCAATGCCACTCAAAGAAAGAAAGGATTTGTGTTTTAATTCTGTTTGTTGAAGTGCTTTTGGATACACAATATTTTTTGTTGTCTGTCTGGTGCGTACACGAATAAATCAGAAGGTTTTCCGAGATGTTTTTAGATATAATAAGACCTACTGTAAGTTAAAAATTAAAAAAGTTGAAAGTCGGGCTCGGGCCGGGCCGGGCAGGGCCGGGCAGGGCCTAATTATACTATGCTTATATCCTTCGTCCAAGTACAAGCAATAATTTGACAAAGTTTTATCGGAATCGGATAAACGGTTTGGCAGTGCATAAGATACGAAAACACCCACATTGATTTTTATGTATTAGATTTTAAAGAAAAATGATTTTTAATAACTGTTGCATTGTAGACAGCAATTCTTATCAATGTTTTTATATTATAAAAGCTTGAATTATGTATCTAAATAAGTTATTATAATAGTTCAAAAGAAGTTTACCAGTAGACTAAGGTGATGGTGATAACTTTCACTTTACAAATCCTTAGTTATTTGACAGGTCGTTGATTGATAAATTCAGCATCGCATTAGGCGGAAGAAATTAAATAGTGTTCGTTCTGCATCATGATAAGAATAATGCTAAGATGAACAAATAAATCAATGGGAATGACACTGTTAACAATAATTATAACTATTTCTTGTGTGTTTTTAATCAATAGTTTTTGACAAAACATCAAATTCTTTCAGACAATGTTCAGCTTAAAACGTGCGTTGTTTAAATGATTTTCTTAAAATAAATTTACATAATATTAATGATTTATTTATCACATCAGCATTTGCTTGAGAGGAAATTATTACAGAGTTTTAAAATGTCACATGCCTCTCAACTGTGAGATTAACATCCATAATTGGTTTCATGGTTAATGCGTAATTTAAATTCACATGTAGTAATTACAAAAAAACGAATTAATGTATTAAAAAGCGAGGCGAAATAATGAGATCAAAAATAACTGACGTGCGGGGAGGGTCCCGCCACTCAGTATTAAATGTTTAATATACGTGCCATTTACTATAATTCGCGGGTAAAAATTTAACACCGTTTGTGTGGGCCGTAAATACCGACTTTAGAATTAACTACGCCACATTTTGAATGCCAGTCAGTAGAGTAGAGTCCAAAGAAACAAAAACGTGACATACGATTTCAGTATTCATATAGTGTATTTGACGCTTAGTGTATCATTAAACAGTATAATCAAATATGAAAAATCAAAAGACAAAAAACTCTATGGCAACACAAAAATAAACTCTAACATACAGACTACAATAGAATGGAATATATGTTTATGACAGTTTTCCTTGTCTATTTCTTAGTATAATATTCACAAAAAATAGATTAAAAAAAAGCATTGAAGAAAATTGTACATTTATTTAACAAGGAGCTACTTTGAAAGATTTCATAAGTACTCTAATAAAGTAATCATGCTAACATGAGATGTCATCAAATTTTAGTTGGTAAATACCGCATGGAATAATTTAAGACATCGACTGAGGGTGCTTGATGGAGTTTTTATATCAAATTTGAATTGTAAAAATTTTGCATATTTGCATGTATTTCGTCACTGACGATCTGGATTTTGCGTTTAGGCATCTTCAGGCATTCACGTACAATTCAAATCCGTATCGAATAGTCATCTACGTAATTCCTAACGTGCATTTAAAATCTGTGCACACTGATGTTAAAATATCTTGTTTAAAAAGAAACAATTGGTTTTAACAATAAATATTCATTTTTTGTGAACTAAAAAATAAAAAATAGCCTTAATTAGTTTCTGAACAAAGGTGATTTGAATGGAATTCCTATCTGTAAGAATAGATTGTAATTTTTTGACTGAATCTAAAAAAATGTAGTCTTGCTAAAGCGATATTCGGAAAAAATGTATGCCATAATTACACACTTGATAAATAAAATTTTAGTGGGTATCTATACAACGAATTCACATAACTTTGATATCAATAACTATTATTACTGATCTGAAAAAAAATATTGTTGTTACAGAACGCAACACTTCTTTATAAATTAGTATTTATTTATCAAGTGTGTCAACCGTAATATCTTGTCTTATTTAATCAATTTAATCTTTTCGAATTATTGTTCTTTTGAAATAGATTGTTAACTAGCGATTACTCGGCATGCCTTGCAATGCCACTCAAAGAAAAAAAGTGCTTTTGGATACACGATAATTTTTTAGTTTTTCCAGCAACAGTAGCTCTTCTCCTTTAAATTTTCCATTTAAGACCGGTAGTTGGAATTTAACAATTAGCACTACTTGTTATGTCACACACAAACTGAAATGTCGCTGTTTGTACCTATTTCATTCATTTTTCATTCATTTTAGAAACTTTCCCATGTGTGCGCCAATTCACCAAAGTTTCATCGCAATCAGATGAATAGTATAGGATTCCATACGGAACAAACAAACAAACACACAACGAAACTAACAAACAAACATTCATTTATATATATATATATAGATATTTGACAATAACAGTCATATTTTTTTGACTTGTCACGGTTTTGAAATCCAGCTACACAGATGTACGTTAAATGCTAACATATTTACACTTAATTTAGTCGAAGATTGTCACTTTGTTTCACATGTAATTGAAAATATTATTCATTTGTATCTATTGTGTTATCTATTCTGTAAAGCTGTATTTGCTTGATTACTGGAATGGCTAACCTCTGCGACGTAATTAAATGCACGAAAAATCGCTGAGTTGCCAGTGTTTGATTGAAAACGGAAACCATTTAAGAAAATGTATAATCGCTCAATTAACAGCGTAACGTTTGATAAACTAACCACTTAGCAGTTGAAATGCTGTCGTTTTTTTTGTATGCACTTATCATTATTTATAGTGTGCATTAGTGATACAAAAATTGATCCGTTTTTTCTGGATAACTGGCGTTTGTAATTTTTGTTGTTAAAGAATTGACAAGAACCCATTATTTGTGTGGTTATAATTAATGACTGATTTATATTATTAAGTAATAAGTGGCATTTTTAATTGATTTTGCAGTCCCAATTAATGGCTTAATTATCTAATAAGGCTACTAAAGCATGTATTCTTGATAGATTTTTATAAAGTTATTAATTTTGTATGGCGATAAATAAACGGAAATCATTTTTCTCATACCAAATAATTGCGTATGTTCGTATATTATAATATGTTAAGACAAAAAAGTAACTATTACTTCATGTATAGTTGTTTGTTCATTATTTAAAATAGTTTATATAAAATCAAATTTGATAACTTAATTATTCCACTGGCTGTGTTACTAATGTAACCGGCTTCGTATCTTTAATAAACATCTTCAGACCAACTGTATTGTAAGGTTATTTATTTCTAAAATAGACTATGCTTCTATTTCTTAAATTAATAATGAAGGGTAGATAAAGTTAGGTGCTTTTTCAATAAGCAAAACGGGTACATTAGTAACACAGCCAGTGGAATAACTAAGTTATCAATTTTAATTTTATATTTAAAATGAATTTCTTCAAAGTTACCGCCGAATCCATCGAAAATATTATACTAGTATAATTGAAGTTTTTCTATGATTGAGAAATAACCACGAAAAGCATTATTTTAAATGTATTTTAGTATCGAATATTAAGATATCAAACATTGGTCGAAGTAAACTCTACTTTGTAAAGTTTTCTATTTCAATGAACAAACATCTTGTACAACTAACTGATATCACAAGATAACACCGATAACTGATGCAATCTACCAGTAATATTTGAATAATGCATTTGTTCCTTTATCAATGTTTCAGAGTTACATCGACTGCAAGAATAAACCCGCAAACATAATGCAATAATAATCGAGCGTTAGTGAAAATTTAGGACGGATATAGGCTGTGGCCTGTGAGGGTAACGAACGGACGTATCTGATAGCCGCTCGTCGTAAGTAGGTACCTTTGGCGTGTAAGCAATATTCTTCACGTAAAAGATAAGTAATATGTTAATGTGTTTATCGTGTTACTTCATATGCAACTGGCGACGCTGCATGACAGGTGCGTCAACCAATAAAATAATTAAAAATAAATTATGATACATAAATTCATCATCATAAAATATTGATTGAATTCTTGTGTCATACAATATACTCTAAAGTGGAATTCCATTTGCACGTTATGTGCTTACTGTTTCAATGAAAGGTTATTTATTTCTTCACAATTAATATTATCTTAAAATAAAAATTATTAATATTAAAGTAATCAAAGTAACGGCTCCTTGGTACAGTGGTCAACGTCGTTGGTTATGATTACGCATGTCTCATAAATTGATTTGTGAGTTTTTGTTCGTAGGGATGAATGTTTGTGATGTCTTAAACTCCCTAATAGACAACTTTAAAACTGAGAGTAGCAAGAGTTAACCCTATCCATCTTTACCTTCTCTTTTTGACAAAGAAAGGTTGAGCGACTGAGTAACAAGCAGTTCTCATAAAATACTTCCATTAGGATGGTATATGCTCCACATTGGGAGCGGACATGGTAAAAAAATAATGTACGTATATATTCGTGCATTGATTTTTATTATTAAATCTAAAACTTAAACTAATGTATATCATTCGATTTCAATAAATGCAACATAAGTTCATTTCAGAATTATGAGGAAAATTTTAAAAAGTAATCAAAATATTAAAGCCTGATTTAATAAATAATTAATGTAGTCATTGCAAGGCCTGCTTTTATTCAAATGATATTAATATGTATATATTAGTTAAGCTTATATATGTAAAGTACAGACTGTAGATAATGTCAATTTGAATAAAATGCACCTATTGACGATAAACATTTTTCGGGCGTAACGATTGGTTGATGAAACTGTAACTCACCGTGTTGCATACTAAATGCAAATGTCCCTATGATATGTTGATAGAAAATTACACTATCTACAAAAAAACAATTATATGCAATTGTTATAAAAAATACTCCAATGCTAATCAACTTAGTAATTAGGCTATAATTAAATGATACCTTCCATATTTTATGATAAAATTAAATACGTAATAGATACTTAAAAATATATGTGTTGTAATATAGGAAGCATATTTTTTATACATAAACATCGTGTGGTTTATTTATATATAGATACTCACAGGTCCTTTAGTGTCAGACATATAAAATATAACATAATACATTAAAATCATTTCACATACAATACATTGATTAAATTGTAGTAGTAATAAAAAGTATTTAGTTCTAAAAATTATATATTTGATAGTTTACAGCTTTTTCGACTTAACGCCATGCTTAGAACTATCTTTGATAAAATAAAACCTAAAATTTTTTTTTTAAAATTAAATACTTTGATATTTTATCGTAATACAATTACAATACAATTACTATGTAATTAAAACTTTTAATGTTTACAGTATTTGGAGGTTGTCGATAAACAATATTATAAAATTTGGGTGGTTTGCTTTTAACTTCCATCAGAACGAATATAAGCTTGAAATTTGTTTTATGAGTGCGTAAAAACAAATCAATACTGTTTTTATGCAATTTTTATATAAGATTGTTTAAAAAATATTTCAACTTTATACAGTAATGAAAAAAACATTTTTTTTACGCTGCGGAAAAGTCGAAATTTTCAAAAAAAAAAAACTGATAAGCTTATCCAAGACGGGAAGTCTAATTAACATGAATGTAACAGGAAATTATAATGTCCATTGGAATTGAGTGTAAGTTCGTTTATTTTTGTAAAGGGTATAATATTGATTACTTTATCCGTGTAGTTGCTTTTATTTATACATAAAAGGAAGGTACAATTAAATGATAGCTATCCCACCAAGTCATGCAACACAACATCGCTTCTATTATAAATGAATGAATTCATTCAAAGTGTATTTTGCACGAAAATAAATTATCAATATTACCGCTCCTTGACGTAAAATAATGCTAAGATTATTACGAAGTATAAAGAAAATGTTTTTTTTTTGTAAAACAATTTTGCATTTTTGATTAACTTGGTTTTTTTAAAAGTCTAATTAAAGTTTAATGAAATAATTAATTGTATATATTTTGCTTTATAGAGTTGACTAAAATCGTGATAATTCAGTCATAACTAAAGTTTTAATAAATGTGTTATTGTTTATGTTAATGTTTTAAGTACGTTTCTCTGCAGGCTGAATGTGTAATATCATTGGCATAAAAAAATGTTTAAATACCATTTTTTAAATACGATACTTTAATAATGTAATATTATTTAGTAAAAAATATTTGTTTTATGATTAACAGCCACTTACAATTTGGGTATCTGTATTTTGTCTGCATCATTCTGTCTGCCAAAGTCGTGCCAGGGTCTGGACCGTCCTGCTGCTCCGGGACTTGCTTGCGCGCTTCTGGGTCCTAGGCCTCCGCTGTCTATGGAACCTGGTCCACCTGGAACGCTGCCTGCCTGCTGACATAGCTCCGTATATTCGAAAGACTGCGGAGAAAAATGAAACTATTCAGATTAGTTTACATGATTATAAAATAAACACATAATTAACAAGTGCCCCTGTAATTAACACTAAAATATACTTATAAATACGCGTAATTACTAGATAACTCTTTAATGATGTAAAAGAAACACGAAGAATGCATCACTACGGGCTATTGAATTATAATAATTACTAAAGAAGTAAGTTTTATTCAAAATAAGTTATATCGCATAAAATTGTTATAGCTGCCTAGAATTTTCGTACATAAAATCAACTTTAATACTTGATAATGGGAAATTATTTTTAATCGCGAAATTATTTAAAATCTAAATTATTTTTCTTGGTGATGAATATAAAGTTGAGCTACAAAAGAATATTTTAGTATAGCATTCATAAAATATATAAAATATTCGTAGAATTAAGTAAAATAAAAATTCTATGACTTTTTGAATAATATTTTAACAAATTTCCACTCAAATTAGGTATCCTACATGTCTCTTAACCTTATTGTTACTACCCTATCGAGTAGTGTACAAATAGTTATCGTTAATATGAATATTATTGAAATTTTTTTAGCAGAAATAGTTTTAATCAAAGGATTAGTTCAGATACTTCTACCATATTTGTTATTTCTCTTCGAATATAGAGCATTTTAACCAAAACCTTTCAAGAAGAAGTGATCGTAAGTCAATCACTTAATTTCTCTGTTTGAAATGAGATGTAAAAAACAACAGTAACAATGTAAAAAAATAATAATTCAGGAATTCGAACACTTGACTACTCGGTGAACAAACCGACTAAACAGTATTTACTACTTGTAAATAAAGATAAACATTGAAATATTAACATCTCGACTATCATGATTAAATAATCGTGCAAAGTCAGTGAGCTTAAATCACGGAAGCCATATCCCTATAAATATTCTCAAGTAGTATAAATGCAGAATTAATTTCCTGCTTGAGGCATTCTATAAGTTTTACTGCAAGGAGTTTTCTTTACGCAAATAACCCCGAAGTTAACATGTTAACCACAATGCGTCCTTTACCCGTTTGGATAATAAGATGCGTCGTAAAACCAATGCATAAATCCATCAATGACTTTATTAAAAGCTTCGCTGGCAGGGACAATGCGTTGTGTACTCAATTATATTATAACATGAATACGTTTTTATTAGCATTCAGAATACTGGAGCAAGAAATTATATGATGCTCTGGGTCTCAATTAATATGTTCGTCTTTCAATTAAGCCATAAAGGAGTCAAATAAATATTTAATAATAATACATAACTTAAATGATAAATAAGCAGATTTTATGTATAATTTTATAACTACAAGTATTATTTTTGTTTGGTTTTTTTGACAATACTACAATACATAGAAAAAAATATTTTAAATAAAAAAAAACCATTGAATCGTCACATTATAATATATTGAACACCCTAACTTTTTCCCATTGTATTAAATAAAATATAACATTTGATTTTATCGGTTGTTATTAATTTAAGTTTCATAAAAATGTTTATGGTTGCATCTAAAGCTGTTAATCCCGAGATCCCTGTCAATTATTCATTCCCGTAATAACGGGATTTTATAAATATCAATCCCGCGATATCGAAATTCACTGTGAATCCTAAAAAATAATTGATATATCAAATTAAAACTTCCCGATTGGCTACAACGTGTACATCGGTTTGCTCATGTACATAGTTTTTTATAATACTTAAATAATTAATATAAATGTATTGTGGTCATATTCCTTTTCATATTTCGTTTTATCCAACGTTCTTGATCGATTTTAAAAGGGACGACAAAAGAGGACCACGTCTTAAATTGATGGAAGATAATACTTTAAAGTCGAATTGAAAGATATGTCTTCTTTCTGAATACCATCTGGTAAAATCCGACCAAATAATGGATTAAAGAAAATTAAATATAGTACTATTTTCATCATTTTTAAATTTATTTTCTCTTCTTTTGTTAATGGTTGTCTGATTCCCTATCATTAAAAGACCATTTCAATGCCCTAAAAAACATTAAGTCGTTATATACACTCTAATTGAAATAATAATAGTTACACTTAAGTAATAGTTTAATTGTAAAATCTTTTATATGAAATAACACTTAATGATTTATCCCCTGATTGGATGCCTTAGTTGGATTACAGTAATTAAAATGACCTAAATGATCATTTTTTTACAGTCAAATTATTTCGTTGAACTTAAAAAGACAGTGAACGTTATAAATAAAAAAATATCAAAAACCATCATGGATTTACGAATCTTTAATTAAACCGATTGTGTAATACTCAGATGAAGAACTTAATTGTTCTAACCGATATTTTGTAACTTTTCACTAGAGCACTTTTAAGTTTTAAAACATGGTAGTTTTATGAGCTTACATTCTTGTAAACTCTAATTTTAAGTTTGTTTTTGTTCTATCAACAATTTCCACAAAATATAACAGAATATGGAAATTATTGACATAACAAAAATAACTTTAAAATTAAAGTTTACAAAAATGTAAGTTCATAAAACTACCAAGTTCCAAAACTTAAAAGTGCTCTAATGAAAAGTTACAAAATTTCTCTTGGAACAATTAAGTACTCGGCCCACGATATGTTTTCAATGAATAAGCATTCAAATAAAATAATAAAAAGCGTTCAATATTATAAAACACGAGTATTGTATAACACCACCCCAAAGTATTGTTAGAATGGAATTATTATGAACAAATGTTGTTTTATACTTGACGATAAACAAAAGACTGATAATATAACATCATATATGTTGTTTATTTTTACAATATAATAATATTTCTTGTTTGGTGGTATAAGGGTTCAAAATAAAAACGTTTATACCACATTGCAATAAAAAAAATTTGCGTACCCAACATGTATAAAATAAAATTTAGTTTTAATATTCTTTCGATTATTCGTCGACTATAAAATATAAATCCAAGTCGGATATCACACCACAAACAAATAACACACAAAACATGATATAAATTATTTTCTTTATTGAAGTGCACATACTCACAATGACGTACAATAAATTCTCATCTGTAAGTACACTTGTGATGTAATAAAATTTTATGAATCTTTATGGCAACGCTATAGATTTATTTCGTACTATCTGTTTATATGGATAATCTTTTATGATATTTTTTTACCTACATAGAAATCGTAAAGTAAATGTCTTTTAAAAAAGGTCCATATATTGTCACAGTATTCACCCTTCCGTATTCATGGTGTAACAATGAGTTACTTTGGCTTTTAAACCTTTAAATTATCTATGATATAAGTTGTAAAAGAAATTGAAAATTTTGCTATTTTTAAATAAAATAATTCTACATATAATTGAAAATTAAAAATTCATTATAGTGTACGTCTTCTTTGTATAATTAATCATAATTAAAAACCTCGTCAATTTTACCATCGAAAAAACAAAATTATTGTATAGTATAGTAACAATTCGAGATTCATGACATACGGTATGCAACCATTTTGTTTCAAACGGCACCAAAGTACGTCTCGAGCTTTCTGCTATGTAGAATTTCGATTCTAGCGTCTTTCTATAATTTCGCATAGTTTGATATGTATTTCAGGATTTACATACAAAATATGACGTTAAATAATTACGAAATACTACAAAAAACCATATTTACTTTTTTAAATTTTCATTTCGCGTTATAAATGCGTTCATATGACAAAACCCACTCGGTAACGAAATGTGACTGCATGAGACCCGAAGAGATTTTTTAAGCATGGAAACGGGAAGGTTAATATAATACATCTAAAATGAGCTACAGATTATTGACATAAACTGTTTAATTGTAAAAAAGATTACCGACAAAAACACAAATCAAAAAAATCATATTTTATAAGAAAAACTTGATGTAAAATTTCATTTAGTAAGGTAATTAAGTAAGATTAATTCAGCGTTTTGAAGATAGTTAAAATTCATGGATTTTATTCAACACGGCTTCATTTAGGTTCAGTATTTTGTGTCGTCAAATGTAGACATTTAAAAATTGGTAAGTGAAGTCATTTATCAATGAAACTGCCCTGCTGTTCACAATAACAGTCTCAGCCAGCTGGTTTTAGGCATATTGATATTGTTGTATAATTTTCAATCGTATATTTAATTTTGATAAACAACTTTTTTCTTTTTAATTTTCGAGACCTGCCTTTTAAAATGTCTTAATTATAAAGCTAAAACCACAATTTTTTGAAAATTCTACAATAACTATATTATTTGATGGTATGTGGGATAACTATCTCATATAATTGACGTGGTTTATCCTGTCGAAGACAGTTAATATTCATCATTAAAATATCGAGGTAGTACTGACAGAAAGTATTAAATCATAAAAAACAAGTTCTGAGATAAGCGCATTTATAGCATTATTTTTTTCAAAGTACTTTCTCCCAAGCACAATTGTTTGTTATTAAAAAAGAAATTGTACATTGTTAAGAATACATTTTTTGGCATACAAATCATAAGTTTTGGTATCGATGAGTTATAATCATAGTATGCCCTCTGCCAGAATAAAAAAAAGATGACTTAATATTTCATGCATTATATCAATATGTAGAGAGTTAAATTGCATACATTTTTGACATTTAAAACAGAAAAATATCAAAAACTGATAATGTGTTCTGTCATATACACTCAATATATTATTGGGCGACTATCACTGAACGGGCATGTGCAAATATTTTTGACAGAATTTTGGATCCATTTAATTATTTTTCATTCATGGATCAGATTTAAAGATTTTTTTCATATAGTTAAGTTTAGATAAACAATTTAGATTGGATAGCATCCAGTCTTTGTAAAGAATAATAGCAAAAAATAATGCCGTATCTCATATTTTTAAAACAAACCTATAATTTGCATCGCATTCATTATTTCGCTTCGAGAAAGAAAATATTATTTATTATCTTAAGGTTACTAGTATCAAAGCAATCTTGCCTACTGTGCTTCTCACCTCAGCCCAGGTGAATAGGCGGGGCGGCACACAGTGGTGCAAATAGACTCACCCGTCGGTCGCTGGTCATATTTACGACTTCCCGAATTATAATGGATACTCTTGACTTTGAAAACGTACCGCGTATTAAAATCTAACACTCGGGTCTCAATAAATTTGATAAAAAATCAACACAGTTGAAATTTTCGGTAATTATAAGTTAGATTATGATTTCGTGGAAACGCTAGGCACCTATTATCAGTTAGCAATTAAAAAAAACAACATTATAATACACTTTTGATTCTATTGAAAATATTCGCTTCCACTAAAAGTATTTGTTAATATTTTTCAAAATGCATTACCATCAATTTGAGGTAAGTTTGCCTATCGATCTAAGATTGGCCCACTACATGAAAAAAGTGCTGTTATAATATCATGATAACACTAATGCCATATGAATATTTTTTAGCTAAGCAAAGGTATTAAGTAGCCATTGGTGGTAAAATATGAATTAATGCGCAACATAATATGTTTTATTGTTGAATTTATACGCTGTCAGCTTGGAATGATAAAACACGATTTAAAAACTTTTTTTGAAATAAATTGGATTAGCCATGTTTTCATTTTGTATTATTAATCTGTAAACCCAATCCTGTATCTTTTTTTCCATCTCAATTAATTACAGAATATATGAAAGCATAAAGAAAAGTTTCCAAGAATTTAAAGTCATTGAATTTATAGTAATTACGGTGATTATTTGTATCGTGGGCCAAAATTACCCGATTTGGATGAAAATTTTGCTCACCTTGTTTTATCTGTATTTATGTATTAATTATAACAATAAATCTGTTTATGTTGAATAAATTTCATCTTAAGACATTGGTTCTTTACTATGTAGAACAATAAAAATACAAAAACCGTCCGAACTGGACCAAAGTTACCCAGATTGACGGAACTTAAAACTTAATTTACTTTTTAATTTGGAAACGATAAAGGAATAGTGTTATGAAAAAGGAACCATTTTCAACCATATCAAAAATCGATTAGCCAAATATTGTATAAAATTACTTCAATAATTTGTCGTTTTATAACAAACAATTGAGTCCAGTAAAGAATGGAATTTTTAATTAACAAATTTAATGTAAATATCGGAATTCTCATTGAATTGAATGTAAGATGGTTGTTTTTTAAACTCTGAAGTCTCTATACCAATAATAATACGCATATTATGAAATAAAAATGTAAAACAATTTCATGTTACACATAAGAATTTTTGTTAGACACATATTGACAATATTATTTTATTTAAGCCGATCTCGAAGAATAAACGTTTTTCCGTCATATATAATAGTACTTAATAGTTTGATGTCTCATTTATACTTACCTATCAAAACGACCCAAACGTTTTAAAACACTGTGTATAAAAAAAAACCCCACCGAGGTACCCCGTAAAAATCAAGGACATCTCGATTCAACATTGCGAAGATTTTTGCGTCGTGTATAATTTTATTTTGCGCGCTTCGTAGATGCCATTCAATGATGTATATTCGTGATGATAACACATATTAGATCTGATGTTGTATATATTTTGACGACTTGTGATGTTTATTTTTTCTTTTCAAATCCGATCAAATATAGTATAAGCATACACTGGCTCAACTATCAATAAATATATACAGATGTCATTAGTTTGTATTTATTCGTAATCCTATTTACTACCAACCGAAATAAAGTTTTTTTTATAAATATTTAGCTTTATATCTATGGTTGTTATTACATTTTTTTTTTTAAATTAACGCCACATTTTCATTTGAAAATTTAGACGTTTAGATATTATTTAAATCGTTTGATATATCACTTTTAAGGTGTTTACTGTCAATTCTTGGTGGAAAGACATAATATTTTAAAAAATAAAACACAATTCATTTGTATTACTTCCACATATTTATAATGATCAGGACCGGTTTTGCTCATCACGAGCATTATCAACTGAACGTTTGATATATTATGATAAGTATAAGAAAGCTATCATTTCGCTACATTTATATAGTTTAAATAAATGAAAATAAAACATCAGATTTTGATTTAAATTTAAAAAATACTATAAAAATTAAATTGATTATTATAAAATATGGATTTGTACAAAGCTACAACAGCTGAATCCGCGTAAAATGTAAATTTTTGAGTAGTGATAAATTTTGGATTTTTTTAAAATAATTTTGGAATTTGTTAATAATTAATCCTTTATTATTGACATTTTGCATTTGCTACTTGTTATTATTAGTGTGATTACATTACTACCGAATTATCTTTTGTTATAACGGAAAGGAATTATTGACAACTGGATGGTAATTTGAATGATTTGTTCAATTAATTTTAATTCCCATTCAGTTTAAGGTGTGTACCATTCTCAAAAACAAGTGTCTCGAAACCAATTATTTGCTTAGCAAGATGTTTTCGTAATCACTTACACAGGTATTTGGGTGAATGAAAAAATACAACACCTCTATCTCCTGGCCGCCATAAATTTTGGGCCGGTCGTAAAAGAGTAGGTACCGACGTCAAATAAAATCTACGCAATAATCTGGTCCAACTTTCTTTGAAACGGAACTACTTGGATGCAATCAATACGGCGGTAGCATTGCACTGCGATTGCCTTTCTTTTTATTTTAGAACAAAGAATTTCATATTCCTGTTCAACAAAAATATATATCTACTCACTCCTGTTATTATTTTTAGAACAATTAATAATTTAAAAATAGAATTGTATTAAAACTGGTTTATCTTCTACATAAAAGTAAAGACTCGAATAATAATTGATAAATGTTTTTTTAATACATGCATTTGCTCTTATTAAATCGAAGTTTATAAAATATAATAAACGGAATACAATCCCACAAAAAAATAATAAAATCTTAATCTTATATAGGTGTTAACTGTCAATTCTCGGTGGAATGACATTATATTTTAAGAATAAAACACAATTTATTTATACTTCTTCCGCATATGGATATTGTTCAGGACCAGTTTTGCTCATCACGAGCATTATCAGCTGATAAAAAAAATTATAAGAGGGCTGTTTATATGAAATTGAATGTTAACAATTACAAGGTATATAACAGTTGGTTCATGAAATCGGTAATGATCATTATAAACATGTGGAAGTAGTACAAACAGATTGTATTTTATTTTTAAAATAAATAATGTAGCTATTCGATGTAATACAATTCTATAAGCGTTGTTAAAACGATTGTTTTTAAATAAATAGATATTTTACTTATTTATTGTGAATAGTCGTAGAAAGTGGCAAAAGTACTCGAAGCTCATAAATGAAATATCTAAAGACCTATCAAATTATGTCGTTAGAAAAATCTAATAATTATAATATTTTTTGGTAAGAATACATCCTTAATGTTTGCGTATTTTTTGACCATTTTCAATATCTTTGATTTTTTATATTTTATACCTCATATATTCATTTATTATAATATATGAGGTGTCAAATATAAGAAATCAAAGATATTGAAAATGTTCAAAAAACACGCAAAAATTAAGGATTGTATTCTTATAAAAAAATATTGTATTGTTAGATTTTTCTAACGACATAATTTGATAGGTCTTTGGATTATTATTATGTTTCATTTATAAGTAAGTCATAGATATAAATATTAATATAACTTCAAAGAAATACGATAAATAGTTTTCGTTAGGTGCTAGGTAGGTTTCAAAGAGTATTTTTTCCAATTCGGCTCTTACTAGATAAAAATCTACTAACATATTGGTGGTAGTTGATCATTTTTAGTTATGAAAAAAAAAACAGAAGAAGTTTTCGAGACTCTAGACAGCCATAAAATACAATTATTTATGATTAAACAAAATTATACATCTATAAGCCAAAAATGTATAAAAAAAAAACTATTAAAATGCTCGTAAATTATGGTATAGTAATAAATTGTATATGATAAAAAAACAATACATCTGAACACGCCCAAATAATCAAAATACTTTACGTAAGTAGATACTATAGGCATCGCAAATATTTATAATAAAAAAAAATAAAAACAAACTAAAGAATTCACACAGCGTATTCAATCAGTATGATCCTACGTACTTAATTATTAATTTTAGACTATATTTTTCTACGACGGAATAATATTAAAAAAATGATTGATATAATATTTTTTTAAAAATGGTATCAAAATATTTACTGCTTTTAATTTTGTAATGATTTTAAACGTTTTTTTATATTAAAAACCATATAAATTCAATGATGTATACTTAAATAAATACATAATCTTTTGCATAATTATTGGCAGAATAATTCCAGTTGGATAACAAATAATAATTGTCTTATATGAATATTCTTTGTTGAATGTGTGTTTTACAATTTAACAATGTAACACAAATTTTGTAAAAATAAAAAGAAATGTATGTACAAAATTTATTCCACGACTTTTAAGAATTAAAAACAGAACGTCAGTAAAAACATTATCAACAAGCTAATATTTAATTATCAGTCCACTCCAAGGGATAAAATATTTGCAACACACTGATTTTTCAACTAAAATATCAAATTATATCTGAAGTCATCTACGGATCTGCATGAACACTTTTTATGTATTTTCGAAAATTTTAAAATTTATTGTAGAAAAAATTGTTATATATAAATGCTTGTTGTTAAATTATCAACTGTCGATAGTGTTTGTGATAAACGAAACCAGTATTGATCGTTATAAAAATGTGGTAGTACAATTTGTGTTTTATTTTTTAAAATATAATACCTTTCCACCAAAAGTTGATGGTTAACGCTTTAAAATTGATAAGCGAACAGATTATTTATAGTCTTTAAATTATTATAAACTAGAGAACCTTCTATTATCACATTATATCCAAGTTAAAAAGCTCCATTTTAGAAATGGTTATAATTAGGTATTCTAATCGAATATTCGAAAATATTCGGCCCTTTTTTTTGATATTCGTATATCCGAATATTTCATAAATTGTTGGAATTTTATTCGTTCATAGTATTAGTGTACGTATATTAAATCACTAGGTTAAAAAAAAAGTTCATTCGGCGTCGCATTATATTTATTACAGCCTGTTATAATTTTTTTTTTTACTTATACACCATAAAACTCACTTACGGCACGTGCCGAAAACTAGTAGGTATTAACAATAAAAAATACGTCTCGCAAGAAATACAAAAAGACAATGAATATACACGATGATATTCCTAGATTATATTATTCGAATACTCGGCTTAAGGTTTTAGTATTCCATATTCGAATATTTGTTTTCAGCGAAAATTTGGAATCCCTAGTTATAATCATAACAATATACTGAACAATAACTTTTGGTACACTGAACTTAAGAAATAACCTTTTTTTTAAATACTTCTTTGATTTATAATATTTAGTGGTAATGCATATCTAGGCTTTTAGATAAATCTTCACAAAAGTTGATGGACTTTAACGTAGTAATTTATGGTAATCAGTTTACGGAGATGAGGTTTCTAGAAATTTTTCTAATTGTTAATAAGTGGTTTTTTCGGATAATATATTATTTAAGTGGGTAGTTAATGTTTAACAGGAACGATTTTTCATCACGGAAGCTTTAAATTATGATTCGAAATGGCTTAGTCACGAAAAAGACGAAAAAATACCAGCCATGTTTATGAGGTCGTTGAATCATAAACATAATATATATTCGAAGCCGCTACCTAATATAAGTTATACGCACATAATCTAATATATTATAATTTTATAGATACACGAGATAAAGTTTATTGCGTGCCGATATATTTCATTGTATTCCCACTGTAAAACGAGGTGGTATAATAAATTAATTCGTTTGGCTTCAGAAGGCCCTACCTTTCGAATGAGAGGCGGTGTGTACATCCAGAAGTATTAATATTAAAAATTGTTGAAAAACACCAATGATATATTAATGAAGAAAAAACACAGTTCTAAAATGTGTACTTTCATATAATATTATTTAAATCATTAACATTTTCTAAATGGATGTCATGTACTCATAATTTAAAGTGCTACGAGACAATTACTAAATGTTCTATTACTGAGAAATCTTTCTTGATTTTAATCGAATGTGCTTAGTATAACCTGAACGGAAAAAGTGACCCAAACGATAAGACAATGCATGGCATAAACATTGTGTCTAATCATATGTGAAAATTTGTGATGGTTGTTTTTTCGAAGATAAGGTAGAATTGAGTACATCACAGACACACATTGACTGCAAATTAATGGCGAATTGAAAGAAAGCTTGAAAGCAAAATCAACCGACAACAGTATAGTTATCGTTGCTTTATTTTTTACTTCAAATTTCACGGTGTTTTTTTTTCCATGTCCGCTCTCAATGGTCTCCTAACGGAGGTATCTCAACAGATTTTTTCTATGAGAAGTGTTTTTTACTCAGTTGCTCAATCTCTCTTTATCGAAGAGAGTAGGGATAGAAGGATAGGGCTAGGACAGGACTAGTGGTTAGCTAATCGCTCTCGCTGTGCCCGTGAGGATGGGATAGGTGGGTGAGGGTGAGTTTTATACAACACAAACACTCCGGACAGAAATCTATAGATCGATTGAAAAATATCAATTTATGAAAACTGACGGCACCGGGAATTGAACCCGAGACATCCGTAACCGTAGCCCACGACGCTACCAACTCTTCCACGGATGCCATCACCGTGTTAAGGATGCTTAAAATTTCCCCAATAATTGCGATTTAACTTCAATCGTATTGAAATAATGTTGTAAAGCTTCTGATTGGTATATCTATTTCCAATATAATTTAATTTAAGACATCGACTGAGGGTGCTTGATGGAATTTCAATATCAAATTTGGATTATTGAGATTTTGTACACTTCCATGTATTTTGTCACTAACGACCCGGATTTCGCCTTTCGGGCCTTGTGTTCGAATGCCTGAAGATGCCGAAAGGCGAAACCCGGGTCGTTATGACAAAATACATGAAAGTGTACAAAATCTCAATAATCCAAATTTGATATTGAAATTCCATCAAGCACCCTCAGTCGATGTCTTAAATTAAGTAAACGATTATCTTTAAATAATATGAGACGCATATAATATTATTATATTGGCTTGAAATGCGTAATTCTAAAATGATTATTAAAATTAGCCCCCTGACTGATGAAAGACTGTGTATCAAAACGACAGCACCTGGCCTGTCTTTAAAGTCATAAAACAGTGGTGACGGGCTTGTGAGACCCTACACACCCGTCAATGATGTCACTTCTCTCTTTGCCATTGATAAAAGTGACGCTCAAATAAATTTACTTCCTACGGGTTATACAAGGGATAGAAAGAGGAGAGTGATCGTTTATGATGATCATATAAATAACGAAATTTTGAAAGTAATACAATTATTGAACTATCGCTTAATAAAATTTGTATGCAAGGTATATTGAAAAAAGGAACCGACATTTCGGAGTGAATATAATAAGGTAAAGATTTTTGAACACTTAAAGAAAAGTAAAGTGAAATTATCGTTGACACAAGAAATATTCATGAAGATAATTGAAGATGTGAGTAATTCGTATACATTTTAAATGATTGTTTTCAGAGTTTTCCAGTTGTTAGTATGTTTTGAGTTTAACTACAATCAAAGCTTCTCGGTACAAAGTTGTAATACTGTATGGATTTTATGAGCAATAAAGGTTCATTCAATAATTTATATACTCTATATATAATAATAAACTCATCTCAACTCTCAATCTCATAAATTATAATGTTAGTTTATTATTATTTAGGTTTTTCGTGCGGCTGTTAGATGTCAATTCCTATTGAAATGTCATTATAACAACTACTTTGTAACAAAAAGGAGTTGAGATTATTTTGTATAATGAGTATATTAGAGTTAGATCATTGAATAAAAACGAAAGTAGGTGGATGTATACCCAATATAAACTGCGATATGTTTTTCTATTGACGTCAAGTTGTCAAAATTATTTAAAAAACCCTTGAAGACTTATCGACAAGTTTAATTTTCTGCGACACAATTTTTTATTTCAAATTATTTTGGTAAGAATAAAACCCATAAAAAAGTGTTGTTTGAATATAAATAGATTATCAAACATTTGATTGTCATTTTGATATCGCAGTTCCAACGCGTAACAAGTCAAAAATTTGTAGTTTTTAATTCAGTAATTTTAGGATTGTCGTTAGTTTTCCTTAGATCGAAACTGTTACTATGAAAGTGCCGTGAAAAAAAGAGGCGAAATGCGTCACGTTAGTGATATGCCAAGTGGAATAACTATTGTTATTTAACTTATCTAAGTTATCAACTTTAATTTTATATTAAAAATGAACTTCCACAAAGTTACCGCCGAATCCATAGAAAATATTACGGTGAAATCTTTGAAAACTCCTATTATTAATATAAAAATAAAAATGTCTTTCTGTAATATATAAAAATCAATGTGGGTTTTTTCGTATTTTATGCACTGCCATACCGTTTATCCGATTCAGATAAAATTTTGTCAATTAATTGCTTGCACTTGTGTAAAGGATATAGGCATAGTACAATTAGGTCCAGCCCGGCCCGAGTCCGACTCTCAACGTTTTAATTTTAACTTAGAGTAGGTCTTATTTTAAATAAAAATCAATCTCACAATTTAAAATCTAAAATAAGGAATTAAATTCGTAAAAATAGCGATATCTCGGAAAACCTTCTGATTTATTCGTGTACGCACCAGACAGAAACAATAAATATTGTGTGTTCAAAAGCACTTTAATAAACAGAATTAAAACACAAACACTTTATTTCTTTGAGTGGCATTGCAACGCATGTCTGTTACTCACTAGTAATATTATAAATATATTTTTAGATACTCCTAGTGTTTCATTAAAATCTATAAAAATTAAATGTAATGCAGAAGATTTTAACGGCCCAAAATCGTGTTACTTAATTATCTCAGAACTATGCTTTTTGAGTAGTAACACTTCGGAAGTGAGGTGTCAATTTTATTTTTACAAAAATAATACATTTATTGTCTTAGTATTTGGAATACAGATATCGCAGAAAAACTTAAATACGTACGTTATTATTTATATAATACCACTATGAACTGAATGCGTCTAATATTTTGAATCTTAGATTGTATATTGAAACAAATCGTTGCATGAAATGTAAGCAAATTACTTCAACAAACAACATTCAGATTAGAATCTTATCGGAATGGCCCAATAGAAAATAATATAACGAGAGGATCATTTTCATGTTCTGCGTATCGGAATCGTGGGAGTACGGCAAGTGCAAGGCCGCGATGTCAGTCCATTGATTGCCACCTCGTCGTCCAAGATATGAGGAGACCAGCGCTCATGAGTAACTGCCTGTGTCTCGAGACTTTGCCTCCCACTCGGGCCATATATTATGTGTGCTTTAAATCTGCCAGAGGAAAGCATCTCGTGGGCATTTAATGCATTATCACTCACGATGGATGGCGAGGTGGGTGAAACGACGTGTTTACTGGGTAGCTTTGACGGTTGGTTATTGATCAATAAAACATATTTTTCGCTAAACTGCTGAGTCGTAAAATTCTTTTTTCTTTAATTATGCGTGGTTAAAAAGAAGACACTTTTGCAAACGTTTTGCAAGCAGTAATTCATTTCGTTATTCGAAATATTTCTCAATGAATACTGATACTGATTATTTAAATATCCTCTAATAAGTTTTTAATAACATTACAAAACATAACTCTAATAATCTACGATTTATTATAAATTTTTTATATGAATAAATAGATATTTTCTTCGTTTTTAAATTACGCTCAAAGTTTCTATGGAAAACCCATTATAAAAAATTTATATTTTGTTATTCAAATATACAAGAATTGTTCAAAGTGTATGTATTTTTTTTTAGAATTTTTATTTTCATAAATTGTACCATTTTTGAATCAGTAAATATGATTACCATTTTTATTTCGTGGAATATCATAATAAATGATAGTACGATTCTTAGAGATAAACTATTTATGTTTCCAAAACCGTTGTTAACATCATTAAAGTAACAGGTAACAGAATATCTCACACCAATAGAAATCAACACTTGTTATGTAAGTTTGCCAATAAATATTTAGTTAAAAGCCGGTATTAGTAAATAATTTGACATTTTACCTACCTGCAGATGTATGCCTTAATTAGTAATAATTATATATTCATTAGGACAATGGGAAGAAGATCTTAGATAGATGATTAACATAATCTAACAAGGTAAGCAAACGGGACGTGAGTATCTAATTAAACGTGTGATGTTAACTTACTTGATGCGTGGCAGGCTGGTCTCTGGGGGTGACGGCATCGGCTCCGATTCCGCTGTCGGGTGAAGGAAGATCGACGGTGAGCCCGGCGGCCGCTATGACACCTTTTCCGTGATACGGAGGTCTGGGGTACCTTTCCACGGGCGCTTCGCCCTCGTACAGCGGTCTCTGGTAAGCGGCCTCTCCCGAGAAGTACTCCCTGTAGTAGGGCTCCGAGGAGAAAGCGGCCGATCGGGTGGCCGCGGAGTACTGCGGCGGATACTGTTCTCCGTAGGGCGTCGGGCTGGGGGCGCCGGACCCGAACATCTGTGTGGCGGCGTACATCGCTGCCGCGTCGTCCTGCAACATCCAGTCAGCGTTGCAGGCTGCGGCGGAGGAAGCTCTACTCGACCCCCCGCCGCGAGCCGCAGCCCGCCCGAGTATAGCCTCGGGCCAAAAGTTAGCCACGGTCACCTCGGAGGTCGCCCCCCTGTCTGGCCGGGGACGCCGGCTCGCGGTCAGCTTGCGGCACGCTCGCAGCCCGCCGTCCGCAGAAGGCGACCGGTACAAAATTTTTGAGCCCTGACTTACCGAACCTTCAAAAGTCAAATCAAAGCTCAGAGTCAAAGTCCACAGCTTTTATTTGACGTAAAGAAACGGAGTCAAAGGGTCAAGCTCTTATGCTGTCAAAAATGACGTTTAAACTAAATACTAGCGTCCCGTTCGCTCAAATTGAAGTTAACGCTGATCAACTATCACACAGGATCTTATACAAAATATAAACACTTAATAAGCAGATCACAGTTCAAGAGTTTTAGTGAAAGCTTGTTCAAAATAGATCTTGTCCTTTTTGTCAATGAAATCCACTTAATTTAGTAAGAATTTGATTAAAACTGTTTACTAAGCCAGTAGTGTTAGTTGGTTATCACAGTGTTGTTTATAAATAATTCACATCAAATGATATTGACATAAACGCAGCATTATAAAGTCATCATTACTACTGTTTATATTAATTTAATTGTTTCATTATTCTAGAGACAATAATGATTGCATTAAAAATCAATTGAATAAGTTAAATACAAAATAAACACTTATTAAAACCACACTATCAATTACGAAGGATTTGTTGTTTAACGGTGTTTCGATTTCAACGCTTCGTTGTCATTTGGGTAGACACAATAAAAACTGAATTTATTTCACGTACAATTAAAAAAAAACTTCGATGTTTATAGATTCACTATTGTAAGTCCACGTCGAATTCCACGCCCGTTTGCAGGTTTTTGCGCAATTTAAAATTCACTGGAATAAGCACACCTGAATGCAACCGTTTGTTTCAGGTGGACGTAAATCCATCGCAACACGTCAGCGTCTCGTCAATGTCGGTCGAATAAATAAATATATTCCGTGCTTCGAGACAGTAAAAATGCATCGAGAAAAAAAATTGCTGCTCTGCAATATTTTCAACCATGGAAAGTGCGTAAAACTTTTTGAGAAACCATCAAATTTGTTATGACTTACTAACACGAAACTGTAGTCATCACAATTATATAGCTAGTTAGTGTTATTTGTCATGGTCACTAAAATAATACAAAATCGACCTTGCCTATAAATGATATAATAAAATATCTTACATTACAAAAAACTATTCATCCTAACCAACAATCATTACAAAAAAAATATTTCTTTATGTGATACTAAAGAAAATAAACCATTAAAGCCGATATCATCAATTAATTGCCTAATAAAAAGACAAATCTATTATATACTAGGTCAGAATTTCTAAAAAATATCTAAGTCTTGTTATGATTATAAAAGTGGCTATTTACTGTAGAAGACTTGCTATTAGTCAGTGATTCATGTTTACCATTCCAGCGACAGATTTTGATATTTTGTAAAATTGTATGAACATATTCTTGCCATTCTTATACACCTACCTACCTAAGTAATCTAAAAAATAGAATATTATACTAGAATATTTAAATAAATATTTTTAAATAATTGAATAGAAAGTACCTAGCATAATATGAAGCCCTGAAGTCAAAATTAACTATTCCGCATATATATTTTTGGAAACAACCCTATAAAATTTCAAAACAGAACTTCAAAAAACGCTACTTAATGATAATATCAATGCTAATTTAATAATTATCCTCTTTAATTGCAATTCGCAATAGTTAATTAACTTTAATGATACTTGTAAATATATTCTTAAGCAATATGCATTTGTCAGTATTTATTAAACTATTTTAAAATGACAGTAAACTCATTGATGTGTTCATTCATCTTAGAGAATTGACATGATACTGAAATTAAAATAAATTCAGAAAAGAATTAAATTAATTTTCTTTTTTCAATTAGAACTGGTATCATTCGAAAAAATCATAATTAAATGATTAGAACGAGTCAATAATATTCATATTTTTTAAGTAGTGCCTATCTAAATTAAAATAAGCTAATTTAAATTGAGAATCAATGTTGTGTTTATGAAGCACATGTTTCCTATATTATTTATTAGTTTATCAATTATCTATAAATTGATCAAACGCATACTATGTTTCTACACTGTATAATTATAATGAGCTAAAATGTATTGCAAAATAATTTCAATTAAATTGCTAATAGATACACATCGATTAAATAACTTTAATTACCGACTATGTAATAGTAATTATTTCTGAAACTAATAAATATCTATTATGTGCAACGAGTCCACTTTGTATGTATATAAGTTTAACTTTCCATGATTTTGTAATAACACATATCCACACATTTTTCAATTAGTAATGACAAATGTCATTTGTGTTATTTTGATTCATTTCACAATATTACACGCCCGGGGCTCAAAGTAATTTCACTTGCAGAATTGCAAAATTTTTGTCACTAGTTTTCACTAACAGTTTAATTAATTAGCAACTGTCATAAACACCTCAGTAAAAAAATTGCACACCCAAATGTTTTGTATGAAAAAACTCAACAACTCCGAAGCACTTTTTCGAAACACTGTATAAACAACAAATCCACTAAAAGATAGTTCATTAAATAATTCGATATACGTTGAAAAAACAAATCGCGTTATATTTACAAGAATATAAAAAAAACATTTCGATCGATATTACGTGATCCAAAATATCGTGTTGTGGGTACCTTATGTCAAACGTAATTCTCGCGGGAATCGCGTAACGTAAAGTATGGTTATAATTTTTATTCGTGTCGTTTTAACGCACCTTGCTCCGTTGGGGTGCGCCGGGCGACTGATCTACCTGTTCCACGACTTTTCGGCTGAGGTCTTCAGGCTCGCGTTTCACCAGCCCCGCGTGGAGGAGTCCTTGCAGCTCTGCGCCCAGCTCCGCCCCTTGCCCGCGCAACCTGGTGGGAGAACAAATTTCATTGGTTAGTATTGCCGCAGCGAGCCTCTTTGGGGTAACTCGACTCTATCACACCTGAGCGAAAGCGCCTCTAGCGGCAGATTTACGCGCCAGTGTTTTTGTACAAATGATTCGAAATAGTGCAGCGACCATCACGTCAATAGGGCGAGATCAGTTTTTATATATTTTTTATTATTTTATCACTACTATAGTTCCTAACATTTTAAATTAGCATGATGGTAACAATCACATGTTGTACGATTCTGTAAATAACACTATTACATTATTTTTAAGAGAATCGGTTTCAGCACATTTGTGAATAAAACAGTTTATTGTCAAAATAGATTCAGTGTGTCTCTAAAATTTCAGTTTTGATGGGAGGTATTTTATAAATGTAATGGTAAATTATAAACGTTATTTAGTATTGCTGAACAACAATTTTTATATAATTCGCTAAAGTTTATACTTTTAATTGCAATAAACAACCGATTTTTTGAATATTTTTTTAAGTTATAAAAAACATACCAATTATGCTGACATGTTGCCAAAATTATTGAAGACCTAATGACATATCGAAATTTCAACGTCATTTAAATATGACAAAACCATTCAATCGTAGATTTCTTAAGCAGTCAGTACAGATCAGTTTTATATTATTGTTTTTTTAATTTTTTTTTCAATCAATTACTTCCTTTCTACTTGTTGCATAGGAAATAAAGTTACGTATGAAAACCCCTTTGGTAGATAGTAAACCTAAATTCTTTTGATTTTATATATATTATACAAGTGGAACTACTGGCCATCATACAGATACAATTGAAAGACATGATGAAAAATTTGTTGTATAATAATTATTATAATTCAATAGAGTTAGCGTGAAAAATTCTAAGCATGCTTTCATGCTCTGCACCGCTGATGAAGAAAACAATACATTTCAGTTTCCCTGAATTAGTTCCTAATTGAAAAAGTACATATAATGGTTAAAAAATATTGAATAAAAATCGATCTATTTAATAAATTAATAGAAAGACAATTATTACAAAATAGATATTCATCGGAAAATTGAAACAATTTGCTTATGTTAATCAGTTACTTTACCAGTTTATCCTTATTTCATCGAAGTGATCTTAGTCATACCCTTGGAGGATGTGATACAAACGTTATCCAAGTTTTTTTTGTGATGAAACAAATTAATATATTTAGTTTTTTATTTGTTCTTTTAAGCATTTAAACGGTCGATGGGTCGTGTGGCACGACTCAGGTTATTCGAACGGTAGCATTTTCAGTGGGAAGAAATCCAACTGGTTATCTTGCATAACCGTCTTTATTGACAGCGCTATAAAATATTCCACAACTGAAATAAAGTGATGTTTATGAGTCTATCAATAGTTTTATTGCAAAGAGTCAATCATTGTAATTGACAATATTTCGAATTTGGAATAAAAGCCATAAATATTATTTTAACTGCAGAGATGGGTATGTTTAAATTATTTTAAATTTGGAATAATAAATAATACCCTGCAAGTAGTAAATATTTCATCACGATAGATTGACGTATTTTAATTTTAAAGATTTCAAATTTCGAACAGTATCACCATACATTCAAAATATTATATACGTTTCCGTTAGAAGTAAATATTTGGAGTTGTAACATTAAGGTGCATAATAATTCGTATTATACAAAGTATCAAATAAATACAATTTAACATTTCCAGCTATAGCAGGTATATTTAGAAATTATTATACTAATATTTCATGAATAGTGCAACTATTTCATTTAAATATAAAACATATATGTTTTTTTGGAATAGTTTAATAGAATCGATTTATAAAAAAAATAAATTAATAACGCTTACTCGACTAGCTGAAAATTACATATACAATCAATAATCTTTTAAATTGAATTTATTCAGTAGTGATGTCATATTTCTTGAAATGCATCACGGAACATGATAGAGAACTTAATTTATTGAAAGGAGGGTACCTGCTTATTATATTTCATGAAAATTTAATTTACAAAATTATATATGAGCTATGATAAAAAAGGTACTTACAATCTTTTCCTATATAGCCTTATTGATTGCTAATTATTATATAGTTTTTAATTCTTATTAATTTTGGAAATTAATGTAATTTAAAAAAATCAAATTCATTCGATGTTATTAGGTGGCTAGATAACTATTACAGGTGGAAATGAATTAGATTGTAATTAAAACACCCGTCTGTGAATTCAAATAACTTAGCTTTAACCAGTATTACATTATATTATTTTTTTAATCGAGAGGAGGAAATGGTTGGTTGATTATTAATATTCACTTGACTAATTTTTAAGACGTCGGCGTCCGTGGTGTAGTTGGTAGCGTCGCTGGCTACGGTTACGGATGTCTCGGGTTCGATTCCCGGTGCGGACGGTTTTCATCGATTTATGGATTTCTGTTCGTAGTCTGAGTCCTCCCTCCCACCCATCCCATCCTCACGGGGCGTAGTGAGAGCGATTAGCTAACCACTAGTTCTCTCATATCCCTATCCTTCTATCACTACTCTCTTTGAAAAAAAGGAGAGGTTGAGCAACTGAGTAACAAGCAGTTATCGTTGAAAAAGTTTGTTAAGATACCTCCATTAGCAGACCATTTGCTCCACATTGGGAGCGGACATGGAAAAAAAAATTATAAATATTTTGAGTTAAAAAAGTGATTTCGTAATTTTATTTAAAAATATTATTTTTAATTAGATACACAACAAAATTCATTTTAATTGTATTACTTACGTTATGTATTTATATATACACATATTGTATTGTAAACATTTGATAGATTTTTGATTATATACGTCTTGCAATCAACTACGAGGACAGATAATCTGCATTGACGTGTAATTTACTCACGTCCCATATTTAATAAAGATTCATAAATAAATCATTTTTTTTAAGTATTATCAGTACCGATATGAAACAAAAAGTTTGTTATCTAAAACCTACAACCATAAACTAGCAATTATAATGTATACGTGCATTATACGTACTTGCATAATGGTAATAATATGTAATGGCTACGTAATGAATGCATTTTATTAAAAATAAATAATAAACAACATTAATGCAAGTGTGAATCGTTGTTGCAAGTGTGTTCAGACATGCATTTACGAGCTCATTGTGTTTTAGAGGTCGCCAACCGTAATTTTATTACATCTTGCTTAATTCTCAGCTACAAAGAAATCTAGTAAATTGAATTTTAGAAAAAACGGAAAACATCAAATTTAATGTCAGGTGATGGAAAAATACAATCAGCTGTTATTATATGACTACTGGTTATTATTGTCCAGAGAGATTTAGAGAGAAATTTATAAAACTAGAGTTTGTGTTAATTTAGTACGAGTCAAGTAAAATTGACAAATTAATTCATATTGATATTTTATGGGTCTCTTCTTATGCATTCTTCTCCAAATTATAAAATAAAATTATGGTTTATGATACAAATAAATAACCGATGAATGAAAGTTCTATATTTCTATTATAATATATGAGTAACCAATTTTATTAATTTCAATTCACATACAAAATCAATACTTAAATCACTCAAACAAAATGATTGGTACGTAATTTGGTATGCATGTGTACAAAAGTTGAACGATTCAAATTTGTTACTGGTGTTCCATCAAACACCCTCAGTTGTTATCTTAAATTATACAATTGATAAATTTGTTGTCCGGCTGGTTGTGTTGCTATGCATGCCACGTGTTTCGTCTATTTGAGAAGCATCTTCAGACTAACGATATTGAAAGATTTGTATGTATACCTCAGACATTGATTCTAATTCTTTACTAATAAATGAGAAATTAAGAATGGGATATTTTCCGTTCTACGATTGTTGTATATCAAAATTCGCAACCAGTTGGTGAACAAATTTCGTAAAAAGATTACCAATTTTATATTTAAAATGAATTTCCACAACGTTACCGTTGAATCCATCGAACAAATTGAAGGATTAAGCTAAATTAAATAAACTAAACAGTTAAATTCAATCAAATCAAATTTAATGTAATGGTATTTTAATAAAAATTTAAAATTTAAACATCAGTTGCCAATCTCTGTCGAATCTCATTGTCCAAAGTATCCGCCCATTTATACTTCTAGTGTGTTATTAAATTTTCTAAGTACGAATAATTATTATGCTGTTATTAAAAAAAAGTGAAATATTATGAAAAGCAACTTGCACTTAGATGAGCACTAGGCGAGAAAAATAAAGTTTTTATTCGCTTGCATTGTTTAAATCAGAATTCATGGTCAGACTAATCATTGTGTATGAAAATATTGTTTCATTGTTAGCAATATTTTATAAGTATTTTTATTAATTGCTATTAAAATTGTGTGTTAAAATGTAATAAAAAAGAAACATAATGTTCTAAATCATTTTTATCAAACCTTCATCAGTAGGTTATATTTTTGTGCATAGAAGCATGGCATCCACTTTTTAATTTGTTAGATTCTAAATTAAACAATACAAGGTAGTAATCAAAAATACGTACAGTTCTAACGGATTTCAAAACAAGGTAAAAATTAATCTCGCTTATTTTTTAATTTATATATTATTTTATCATCACTACCCAACTTCTTCCGTAAGATAGGTTCTAATAAAATCTTCCTGAATAGGAAGAGAACGATGTAGCAAAGGGAATATAGTCCAGTTGCAATAATGCTATTTTAACGTTAGAAAGTTAATAGGCTACATATTAAAAACACACACGTATTTAAAAACATCTTGAATTATCTATACAAGTTGGTTGTCCCACCTCAACCGATCTTTTGACCAAGAATCGTATGTATTAAAAAATGTGAAAGAGATGTTCTTAAGTATACAACATTTGCCAGTTAATGAATGTCCAACAAGGTAGTGGTCTAATCACTTTTAATGTGTTAACCGTCAATTCTTGGTGGAAAGGCATTATATTTTAAAAATAAAGCACAATTTGTTTTTACTACTTCCACATGTTTATAATGATCAGGACCAGCTGATAAACAAAGCTATTTATAAGAAATTGAGTCTTAACTCGTTATTTGAACAAAAAGTTTTAAATAATTCGTAAATATTCATTAACCAAAATTTTTATCAGTTGCTAATGCTCGTGATGAGCGAAACTGGTCCTGGTCATTAAAAATATGTGGAAGAAGCACACAAAATTGTATTTTATTTTTTTTAAAAGATAGTAGTCTAATGGGCTAAACGCTCGCCTGAAATGAAAGACATACTGCAATAGGTTTGTAAGAATCAGATAGAAGATGACACCAAGAGACGAAGAATTCTATATGAGTATATAGCCGTTTGTGTGTTATGATCTTGCCGGATATTTACCTACTGTATTTGTTTTATAATATTCTCCAAGCTTCTAACGAAAAGTATAATTTGTATAAGTCAAACCTTAATGTTTAAATAATAATAAGTCCATCATAAAGCAAGCAACCCTTGTTACTTTAACTATTAATAATTATAAACACTTACATTCGAGCTCAAAATTATAGATAAACTAATAAAGTTATTTTAAAATACTATGTTTAGTTCCGTTAATTTACTGATAAAATAATAAGCCCTTTATTATAATTATTTAAAAATCAAAGCAATATATTAATATCAACAATGAATGACAAATATTGTTCAGGAAATTTTTAAGATCTTTAATGTATCGATGTATTTTTACCAAAAAATATCAATAGGTTTACTAAGTAAGATGACTATTAGGCGTAACCATTCTTTGTCCCGCTGTCGAAATATGTAATACAAAGATAAAATTTATATATTTGGTAAAATGCCATGATTTCTGAACCAAGCCTTTTGTCTGTAGTGTTCGTGTTAGAGGTCTGCACGGGCCGAAATTTGATGAAATTACCCGGCCCGAGCTCGTTGACTTCAGGCCCGGCCCGACCCAAACCCGAGTCTTAATACCACACTTGTTACCCGAACCCGACCCAAAGCCTAAATTTATGTTTCTCGGCCCGGAAAAAACCCGGGTTTTTAAAAAGAAATACAGAAGCATAAACTTGATTGACACTTAACACACTAAACGTAACTATCCAACTTTTTCACACGTAGAAAAATCTATTATTTCACGAAACGATTTCCACAAAACACCACAGTCACCACTTTTCAATTTTTTCTTTATATCGTTGAAACTCATTTTTTACGAATTTGTTGTATTTTTTTATGATGAATTTTCGGCACACGAAACTGTCAGCTGATACAAAATGGTATCACACTTTATTTATGTACGAACTATTTCAACTTACTATAGGTGATTGTCAAAGCATTCTTTCAGGCTTAACATCAATAACACACAATTTTATGAGTTCGGTTTCAGATTACCAACATGTAAAATGATGCCGACGTATGGCGGTATCATTTTATTAAACAAAAGATTTGGTTGTTTCCAATGATGTTCAAAACGTAATAAATTATTTTAGTTATTGTCGTTTTGTTATCAGCAGTATTCATGATCCAAACATAGTAGAAATATTTTTCTGAAGAACAAATCCCTAACCCAGGCCCGGCCCGAGCCCGAATGTCAATTGTCTCTACCCGCCCGAACCCGGTCCACGGGCCATGCCCGGGCCCGTGCAACCCTCTAGTTCGTGTACACCTCCTAAGTAACAACGTATAAATTTAGATATAGCGCTTTTTAGTTATAAAACAAATAGTTTTGTTTCTTTCATAAACGATATAAAGCTTCTGTGAGGGATGCCGTTGTTACCTATGTTTATATCATCTCGTTTCCTTCATTACAGGTGGTCACTTTGATTAATGGCTTGACCGGCCAACCCGTTTGCTAACTGCTTATTAAGTTTTTAGCCTTTTTTCGTAAACGCTTCTTAACGCGCACGTTTTAACAGCTATAGCCATAAAGTGTTAAACGTGAAATTATAACTATATCGATAAAAGGAAGACCGAAAAACTGTTTCCTTTTTATGTGTAGAATTTCATACCTAAAATTGATATGTTGTAATAGGTCTTGCATTTTTATATTTAATACGGTATTTTTAGTTAATAGATAAATGTGTTGGCAATCTTATGTATGTAGGATAAAATTTCTTTTGTTAATCATATTCGCTCCCTATTCGGAACATATGGTCAACACGCGGTTTCTCACAAGCTTCTCTGTCCCCCGCCAATCGCTTCTCTTCCTCATAATATTGTTTTCAAATCGGTTAAAAATGGCTGTTACAAAATACGAAAAGAAGGAATAAACACCGTACGAACCAAAGTACAGGTTGTAGTAATCAGAATGTTTTAATTTGATATATGAATTATTTTTGAACATTTACAGTGAATTCCGAAATCTATAATTAATTGACCGGGATTCCTGGATTGGAAACTCTAATCACAATGTATCAATATTGACATCGACACTAATAGATGTTATGTTTATATATAGATAATATGTATGTATAAATATTATCCTTAAATGAGTAGAGAGGCAATTTAAAATGTGTTGAGTGAAGTCTTAAAAAATATTCTTAAAAGTATTCTAATATAATATTGTTTGCTAATAATCTTCAATTGGACGTACGTTTTCCTAATTTTACTCAAAACATAAAAGCAAATATCGCTTAAGCTATAGGTTGACAATACAAATAAACATTTTTTGTTACTTATGTTCTATGTGAGACAGTCAATTGCAAGTCTATGAAATAAAATGAGCGAAAATTCCAATTTACACCTAGAATGGAAATGAAGTCGACAAAAGAACATTCTTTTGTAATCGATTTGACAATAAAGAGCTTAATATAAAATTAAATTTGATTATTTAGTTATTCCACTTGGTTTATAAATAACGTGACGCGTTTCGCCTCTTTAAGAAGCATCTTCAGACTAACCATATCGCAAGGTTATTTATTTCTAAGGTAAACAATGATTCTAATTCTTACATTAAAATATAGGGTGGGGTTTGGGTTTTATTCCATTCTACTGGACGTGAGGAGGGGGTAAGACATAAATTATTATTATTGTTACTGTTGTTATGTTTGTGTAATGCATGGCGCATTGGCGTCAGCTGTAATGCCATGCATTTAAATTTTTTAAATTTACAATAAATAAATAAACCATTTACAAATCGATTACTGGTACTTGGAGGTGAAAACCCCAAGGGAAATAAATTTAATAATGGTGATAAATTTAATAGTTTCTAAAAAATCTAAGCTGTTCATTTTAATAACTTTTTTATTTACTCGATGGAGTATTTCTACGTTATTATTTTTATTAAAATTACGACCATTTGCAATTAAATGATTTGCAAACTCTGAAAAATGATTACTTTTGACACATCTTATATGTTCAACTCTAATATCAAAGCTTCTACCTGTCTGTCCTACATAGGAAACTTGACAGTCTTCACATGACAGGCGGAATACACTGTAACAATGATTTTATTCGAACTTTATTGTTCAATAAGATTATACCTAAATTGTTAACTGCATAAAAAGCTGCCTGCAAGTTATCCAGTAATAGCTTTGACATTTTTAATGATGTCTCTATTTGTTTTGTAGAGACATCATTAAAAATGTCAAAGATAAAAAGCTTATTTTGCCAACCCCTTCCATGCACAATAAGCAATTTCAACAGTTACAAAAACTAAGTAGGACAAAAGAATTTATAAAAATGGCAGGAGTGATTAATAAGCTATACGAAAAAATAAAGTCACACTGAGAAAGTGACAACGATAATAATTGTGAGATAAAATAGACGTATAAAAATATCGATTTCGTAAAAAAAAAAAAACACAATTACTAAAATGAAATAATGTCATTAATAACAATAGAAAAAAATACAAAAGCAATAATTATATCTTATTAAGATGATTAGAATAGATAAGCCACTAAGTTACGTGTATACATAAATCTTTCATTACATAATGTGATTATACTTTATGTTTAGTGAATATGCTACATATCAATTTACCATATACAAAATAAATGATTCAGTACAACATAAACGGCTTTTTAAGCCGACAGTTAATTGTGTATCTTGTCGTATTTTATAATGTCATTTCATCAAGGATTTACAGTTTTAATATCTGACGTATTTTTATCGAGGCATAACATGTGAACTTGGATATAAAAATAATTATTGTCTATGAATAAATATCATATTTACATTATTAACGATGTTCATTTCACTAATATTTTGAATATTAATAAAGCGATCATCAACTCTAGGTCAAACTAATAATACCATATGGTTTTTTTTTTGAAAAGCCATGAGAGGCTCGTTAAAAATATTAAGAACGGTTAATACAATAAACCGACTACCTGTTTAAAAAAATCCACACTTGCTCATTATTGAAGGTGATAATGTGTGGTTTTTTTTTGAGTAATCGAAATCTCGTTGGTTAACTGGCGAAACAGCTTAAGTCAAAAATGTGCATAGCCTTACAATATCGGTTGGTAGACTATAATAATCCGTTTTAATACGGAAACCGGAGAGCGCACTTCCTATTTGCTGTGCGGATGGGATATCGACCTCCAGAGTTTTTTTTTAAAAAATTATTATTTTGTATACAACTCTCAGTGTGTCACACAGATGCTCAACCTCTCTTTTTGAAGAGAGTACGCATATAAGGATAGGGTTAGGACAGGACAAATGGTTGGCTAATCGCTTTCGCTACGCCCCGTTTTTATTATGAGATGGATGAGATGGAATTTTAGACAGAACAAACAAACATGCTTACGCACATCCATAAATCGATTGAAAAATAAATGTATGCAACTGTCGGTATCGGGATTTGATCCCGAGACAACCGTAGCTGAAGCCAACGACGTTTACCACTGCACCACTGACCTGACATATTTAGTAAAGTTATAGAATTTAAAGTGACTGGTAAACAAGTAGTCTTCCAGACCTAATTTTATAACGATGAAAAAAACTTTATATTATCTTACTAATGCTTAAATTTTATCAAGAAACGTTTTTCATAAAAAAATGATACACTAAAATAAATCTCTACATTAAAATAAATCATCTCATGTGTCCTACATTTTGAATGGTCACTTCGTACTTTGATTTTTCCATAGATATAGTCAATTTGTCGGCATCCGTGGCGCAGTTGGTAGCGTCGTTAGCTACGGTTACGGATTTCTCGAGTTCAATTCCCGGTGCGGACAGTTTCATAAATTGATCTTTCAATCGATTCTGTTCGTAGTCATAAATTTTTGTGCTGTCTAAAACTCCCTCCCACCCATCTGATCCTCAAAAACGAGGCTTAGCGAGAGTGATTAGCTAACCACTAGTCGTGTCCTAGCACTATCCTTATATCCCTACTCTCTTAGAAAAATGAGAGGTTGAGCAACTGAGTAACAAGCAGTTCTCATGGAAAACTTGTTGAGATACCTCCATTAGGAGAACATATACTTCACTTAAGGAGCGGACATAGTACAAAAAAATAGTCAATATAGTGTATTAAAATATTTTAATATGTATTCAAAGGCTAAGTTATGTGTAATTTTTTAATACTGTCTTACTTATCTTATCCAATCGACAAAAACAGAATGTAGTGCAGTTGCGTTCCATCAAGATTTGAGTGGCTTAATCATTATCAATTTTCGTTGAAAAACACCTTTTGTTGAAATGTTCGATTCGACCATATTATTAAAGTAATGTATGCGATATTAATTAAAAAGGATTTTCATAATACAAATTTATAATATGGTCTTAACTGCCTCTATCCGAAAACCATCATCGGTTTGTAGAAGTATGATGCAAGTACAAAATCAATCAATCATATTCAAAATTCGTTCGCACGCAAAATTTTAATTAGCAATGTCGTTTGTAATTTTTTTATTTAGTCGACCGATCAGCTGATTGATAAAAAAAAATATTTCCCAAGAGAATGACTTAATTACGCCCAGTAATCAATAAACGACTGCAACGCTTTTGCGTGATTTTATCAGTAAAAAAAGGCTTTTTGTTATCCAAGACTTTTGACCCATTTTTTTATAATTATTTAAGTGCGTTATTTTAAAATGGAAACGAAATTGAAAGCTACAAATAGCCTTGCCTCTTATTAAAATTTTTATACTAAGTATCAATGATATTAAATTTTACTTATTGACAGCTTTAACACATTCATTACTACAGTATGAAACTAAATCATAAACTATATTAACTAACTGCTGAACGAGCATGTTTAATCCGGTTGGTGCTGAGGTCGAGTGCTCAACGCTCTCGGTCGTTCTTCCTCTTCGATGTTTACGAATTCCAGTACTTCCATAAAATGATTTTTTGTCAAAGACATGGTTGTTTGCGTCTCAAAATTCTTTACCATCCATCCAATCTTTAAAAACGAGACCTAGCGAGAGCGATTGGTTGACTACGAGTTCTGTTCTAGCACAATCCTTAAATCGTTACTCACATGTGTTAGTTTTTGTAAGTTTTACTTCACGTTCATTAAAATAATAATATGAGAATTAAATTTTAACATATTTCAAAAAAAAAAGTATTAATTTGTAATAATTAATTACATCGATAGTATTTTGGCCAATTGATGTAACACTCAAAATTGTAATTGTCCAGGAGAGAGTAAAAACTGCATTTATCGAAAACATTGTATAATATGGTGAGCTGCGTTATGAATTCTCATGTTTGCAGATACGGGATTATACGTAAGGAGTGTCGATGTAACAGTAGCTTACATCAAGTGGTCGTGGTCAGAATTTTTAAATCCAACATTGTAAAATGATGTTTCTCTTCCATAAAGTGGTCAATTTATTTTTCTAATTTATATCATTTGGCTGAGACCTGCAGTGTCGTCTTTAAAATGTGATCCAACTATAAACTCATTTTCGTTTTTATTAAGGGTTATATCAATTGGCCAAAATACAGTAGACACTATCTGGCTAGTATAATAGATTCCTGAATAATGTATAAAGTCAGAGTGTTTAACCCTAAACGGATATCAAGGTAAAAAACAAAATATTGAGTTCAACAAGAATTATTAAATAAAGTTGATTGTTATTCGGTATCACACCATCATCAGTATAATATAGAGTAACTACAAAAGCCTGTATAAAAATTTATACAGATATTTAATAAATTACGTTTCAGTTTGAACATGTATACATTTAGTAAAACTACTGAAAGAATGCACAAAACGTCAAATCAATTTTGTATCGTATATGTGAGAAAATAAAATATACTATCTTTTCATCATCTTGAAACTGTATTTTGTTTGTTGTTGCCGGTATAAAAATACAGTTGTAGTAAGGAGTAGCACGTCTTTCATCTCTCTCTTTGTTAAAAAATGTTTTCATATCGGTTTTTTTTTCAAATAGCATTCAAACTTTCTGCATAAGCATCGTAATCTCAAAAATTATTTCCATTATTAATGCTCAAAAGAAGTATTCTATAAAAAGTATTTTTTTAAATATCAAATTAAATGAAAATAACGCTACTGAAAAGAGCTTCTATGTTAAAACACTCGTTTATACAATACCTAATATGTGAAGTCTACTTAAGTGGAATGAATTAAATAAATTCCAGGTAGTTATTTTTAATAAGCACTCGCCAAATTGAATATTTACACAGACTTACATAAATTCGGTGAAAGTGTGAAATTCATATCAATTTATTACTCTCCCAAGCGGCAAAGTGTTAAGCGTTTATAAATCGATTAAGGTGGATTTTCACCCAATATTTTCATAAACAGCCTTGTGTAAATATTGGAGTTGTAAGTGCTCCGTAATTGATATAAACCTGTATCTTTGAAATAAAAGTGCAATATTTTTTACCTTTAAGTTTTTTTGTTGAAAAGTTGCAGCCGGTACCTAATGATTATTTTAATACTTCAATAAGCAACGAATAGCATTCCTCGTTGGCTGTTATTATAGAAATGCGAATAAATATATAATTATATAAGTAATTCATATAGCTATTACATATAATTGTACAAGATGTTATTTTTACCACTTTTATAACAAGAACTACTCGTCAGTAAATTGGCAAACAATTTTATTTGTGAAAATGGGAACACAAATCCTTAAATTTAAAATGTCTTTGGACAATAATTCAGTTGTAAGGTCACGGGTTCAATCCCAAGTTGTCACATATGTACGTTAATATTTTGGTCTATTTACGAGTTGAGATACTTTCAATTAATCTTTTTAATGTGTTTCTTAACTGTCTATTCTTGGTAGAATGGCATTATATCTCAAGAGGCACTAAAGTTTTATTTTTTATTTTAGATAAGTAGTTATTGATTTGTAAGAGGTCATTTAGTTGCAGACTGTTTAATATTGTTTATAGATAATTTGATGATCAAATACAAATTATTGAACAAATTTCTTGATATAATTGTAAGTATTAATTCTCAATTACGAATAAATAACCTTTTTAAGATTCATATTTTATCAGTTGATAAATATCACAACGATCGAAACCGGTCCTGATCATTATAAAAAATAGGGCCCAAAGAGAGTGATTGTTTTATAACTACTCCTTTCGTAGTCCGAATCTTTTATCATTTCTTTCTCCGAAAAGACAGGTTGAACAGCTAATTGGTTACTAGTTTTCGTACAACAAAAATTGTTGAGCTGCTGCATATTGTGGACATACATGGCTTAAATAAAAATAAGCTGGTTACAATATTACTATAATGACTGTTTTAATTTATTTTAAATATTGATTCTCAACTATTGACACTGTTTCCATTATTAAGCGGTCTTATCCTTCAGATATAACTACACTAAAGAATTCTTTGCCATTTATCATTAAATGGGATATTGTTATTTTCCCCGGATAAGTAAGAGCATAATAATATTTAAGATGATTATGATAATCGAAAACTTGTATATGCGGAATTATACTATTTATTGAACAATTAGATACAGCGAAGAAAACATTTTCGCTGTTTCCTTATATACGACTTTAGTAAACTATGTATTTTCCAAAAGACTGAGCATCCAGTCAAAAGCAAATGTATTCTGGACACGCATAACGAGACAAAATATACGCATCTCATTGTGGCAGAACAGATAAGCAATAGCAATATTGTTCGACTGGGGGCGAATTTATGATAATTGGAAATATGTATGCTTCATAAGTCAACGTACACAGGTACCACTCGTATGTGAAATTATTTTGAGGGATAGTATATTTTGCGCATACTTGAGATTATGTATAAGATATAAAATTCTCTGTCATCGGGAGAATTACAGCGGTCATTTAGAAATAAAGAAGAAAATGTTTTCTGAAATATTACATTATACGAATCCAAGATGTAGATATAATTTATGTAATGTATCGTAATGTATAAAAAGCCTATTTATATCCTTCATTAAATTATTCTGTGACATAATAAATACGTTGTTTCAGCAATTAAAATAGTCGTAAATCTAAAGTAGAGTATACGGCTTATAACTCTTCGCTTTTTACTACACTGATACGCTTTCTGTATACTACATGTATCGTGTCAGTGTATTAGTATGTATGAATCCCGTGATCCTAAATGCAAAGTTATACAGCGTGTATTCTACTATTTGTAACTGTATATTTGCGACTTTTTTTAATGGAATGTAAACACTTAGTCTTGTAGCCAAGCAGTAAACGATATTCAGAAATCGATTTATGAATTTATAGTAAAGATTATGAATATCTATAATGTGTTCTTTTTTTAAAAACAATGGACAAATTAAAAAAATTATATTATTTTATGATAGTTCATGAGTTTCTTTATTAATCTCTTGAACGGTGTCAAATATCTGTCACAAACTCATAGTGCAAAGATCGTATCAAAAAACTAAGCACAATAAATTTACAGTGTTCATTAATTTAGAATCTGTATAATACTTTGAAGTGTTTTTTAAATTGATTTTAAGCAATTTAATGAACATGCGACTTTCTTATGGCACTTAGATGAGATAAAACGATATTCAACAGTTTTTTTTTATAAAGAGTCAATATCGTGACGTAATTCAATTTTTATGCATCGCTGTAGGTAGTGACTGGCATGAAACACTCAAGTACTGAAAGCAACAAAAGTTCACTCTCATAAAACTACACAAGACATGAATATTTACAAAATATGCAAAACGTTAACTGCAATACGACCCAACGATCGGAATTAATTCACTGCCAAAAGGTACGGAAGCTGTCGTGAATCGATCAAAGCTCAAAAGTACAAAATCGAATTAACAATTATAATATTTTATTATGCTTTTTGCCCAATGTTTACTTAGCACCCTTTACGCATGATAAATCGTACACAAACTCAATCTAACGGTAAGAAAGGGTTAATATTGTAACAAATTGCTTTATACCGAAAACGCCACAGCGTTTTGATATCAGTCGGGTATGTAATTTAGACACATAATCCTATGCTCGGATTTTTTTATCTTTTGAATACAATCTCAAGCGATGATGGGGTATTGAGATCATGTTTCTGAAAGATTTCTACACTAGATAAGGTGTGATCTTCCCTTTATTACTTGAGTAGGTTCAGAACTTAGGGGTGATATACCGTATACTAATAGCAAGGTACCGCGGGAATACGATACGACGCTCTACTTGGCTCTGTCGGCAATTTTTTTCGTATTATTTTTAAGGTAATAGCGTGGGTTGCTCGTTATCTAACAGAGTTATCGACATCTATATTTTATTGCTTTTAAAGTGTTTTTGGATGTTTTATAACGATATTAATCTCTTTATAAGAATACAATAGAAGAATTCAAAACACATGTGCAGTTTAAAATTATAGTACGTTTGATCGAATATGTCTTAGAAATAATAGTCAAACCTTAAACTCTTTATATCCGTTAATATTTTCTGATACGATTTAATATAATAGCTTAATGCACAACGATACTTAGGTTTTATAAGTATAATATCGATAGTGTTTTGGGCAATTGATTTAATCCTCAAAAAATTCAAAAATGAGTTAATGATTGGATTCCATTTTAAAGACGACAGAGTAGGTCTCGACCAAATGATGTAAATTAGAAAAATAAATTGACCGCTTTCTGGAATGGAAGTATCATTTTACATTAGATATAAACTTGATGTAAGTAATTATTATATCAACACTCCCTACGTATAATCCGGTATCAGCAAACATGCGAATTTAAAGGAGTGCATTTCAAAGATTCATAACGCCGCAACTCGCCGTATAATATTTTAGATAAAATCAGTTTTTACAACAACAACCTGAACAATTTAAATTTTGAAGGTTACATCAATTGACCAAAATACCGTCGATATTAAGTATAATTGTATCAAAACTATGCATTTGTAGCTGTAGTATAAAAACGGTATTTTATGTTTTGCCAAAAACAAACATTGATGGAGATTTTGAGTTATGATACTAGAATCCTCGTGTGGTATTTGCAACAAATACCATTGCAATTAGCATAAGTGACAGAGACACAAAACGTATTGAGTATAGTTAATATTGCTGCCACAAAGCAGGCGCATTGTCATATTTATTATAATGTGACTATCCATTGATTTGCTGACAGAATTTTTTGAAAAAAGCTGCCGAGTCATCGGAGAGCGTCCTTCGCATAAGCTGGCAGATAAGTACCTCCACAAGTTACTGTCTGCCGTCTGCGCGATTGTTTTTTGCAAATTTCCCCATCTTTGTGACACCTCGCGGTTTTCGGCTGTCTCACGTATGAACTAATGGAAAACCGGTTATCAGTAAAGTCGTTACGATTCTCCAACATAATACTCTCTCACACACGTACTAAATTGTCAGCTCTAGGGCAGGGATATGCAAGGCTTGTTTATTCAGCCAAAGAAAGTGCGCATAAAATAATCTTTGACTATTTTATAACTAATATTTGAAAATATAATTGAAAGTTTTGTCAACTTAAACGTGAATAGAGAAGCTTTTCATTGTTTATAGAGATTACTGTGATCGTGTATAATAAAAAAAATACTACGATACCAAGAAATATGTTTGGACAATCTTTTCTCAGGTATCTGTTTTTTTTTTTAATTTTTTTTATTTATGGATTTCTGTTTGTGATCATGAATGTTTGTCATGTCTAAAAACTCCCTCCCACCCATCCGATCTTCAAATACGTGGCGTAACGAGAGCGATTAGCTAACCATTATACCAGTCTTAGCCCTATCCTTCTAGACCTACTATCTTCGGAAAATACAGATGAGCAAATACTTCTCGTAGAAAAACTTCTACTATAAAAGTTCACATTGGGAGCGGAAAAAAATATCAACGTATTTACTAGCTATAAACCAACTAATAAATTCTTTTTATAACTGATATTTTATCCTATTATAATGGACCAAGAAAACGCCAATCCAATCAATCATTTTTATCTTTAATTACCATGTCCTTTCCCAATGTGGAGCTTATGAAATCCTAATGGAGGTATCTCAACAATATTTTTCTACGAAAACTGCTTGTTACACAGTTGCTCAACAACTCTTTTTCGAAGAGGGTAGGGATATAAGTATACGGTTAAAATACCAGCTGTAACTGAATAATATATAAATATAAACTATTAGGGATAATACAGCTGTGATATAATAATATTTTTGATCACTGTTGCAGAAGAGTAAAAGTACATTTATAACTTAAAATCACAGCACAATTTTTAAATTATGATTTGATTTAAAAGGTACATTAGTTTTTAATGAGTTAATTTATACCAAAAGGTGTTAAGCCAAAAGAAATAACGATATTGTTTCGAATATCAAAAGCAATTCAGTGAAATTAGAATTTTAATTACAGTTCCACCTCTTCCTGTGTGCTATAGATGTACACAAATTTAACTTGGCCTCTAGTGAGGGTGCCACCGTCACGTTAGGAATGTTACCATACTCAACCAGAACTGAAATTTCAATAAATTCCAAAACTGATATTATAGCGACGGTTACTAAAAGTAGACACATTAATTATTTTGCATAAAATGGCAATTGGAGAAATTTATTCCAAACTAACAATTCTAGCTCGAAATTCGGCGGCGACCAAGTAACGTTGGTAATACTATAATAATAAAAATAATGCAAATACTTTGTATGTAAAATGATAAATATTGTTTACTGTAGTAACTTATTATATTGTAATGTAAATAATCATTTATAGCATAAAAAATGATTTTCTATATTATTTAAGTTTTTCTGCCCTGGCGTAGGAAGTTTTTTTCACAAAGGCATTAACCTTAGAATATGTTTCATTATACATACGAATATATCAAAAAGGTCATAGCAACCAATTATTGAAGTGGTGTGTGACATTTGGTAGTGATTCAACAAAATGCCGTCGAATTGTTTGAGAGATGTTATCGCATGTTTGCATGTTTTATTCGATTCTCTTTATTGACTTAGATTTAGGATTTGTTTTAATAGCTTTCTATGTTAGATTTTTTTGTAAGCCATCGATTTTAATGTCACAATATTGTTTTTATTATGCACAACGTTTGGTCTAAGCCGTTTTTTGTTAATTATTTTTTTATTTAACTTGCATTTAAAACTTGAAGTATATCTCAGTGTACAAATGCTGCTTATAAAAACGAAACACGTGCCTCGTGCGTTTAGTAACACAGCCAGTGGAATAACGAAGTTATTAATTTTAATTTTAGATTAAAAATTAATTTTCACAGAGTTACCGCCGAATCCATTGAAACTATTGAAGCATATCTCATTGAAAAATGATTGTTTTGTTGGCGTTATTATATATGAAGGCTGTAGTATCAAAACTCAGAATCTCCATCAATTTTTGTTTTTGACAGAACCAAAAATATCGTTTTCATGCTACATCTACAGATGCATAGAACAGACGCTTACACCATGATATATAAACAGACACTTTTCACCATTACAGTAGAGTGCTGCATTCTCATTGGCTGAAGAAAATTATAGGGTATTAGAGAATACGAGTTTTGAAAATGATTAAAATATTTACATTCATTTTAGATGGGAGTTTGTAAGGTTAGAAACTTGTAATTTAAATGGTAAATGTAAACACTGCTGCATTCATAACTCATCTTTTGCATATGCTGAAGATTATGAGATATACTTTACATATTATTATGTTTGTTTTATAGCAGTAGATTTATTCATCATTTAATTAATTACACACTCTTGAACATCATTCTTAAGGTTTTGACTGTCAATTCTTGGTGTAAAGGAAATATATTTTAAAAATAAAACCAATTCGTTGAAGTACTTACTTTCACATTTTCATAATGATCAGGACTCATGAATATTACGATGTCTTCTCAATAACTGAACTGTATAATGATTTGCAATATGTTGTTGAGAATAAATAACCCTTCAAACATTTTTTTATCAAAAGCGGTTATTGGCTTTTCAGCGATGTTAGAATTAAAAATCCAATTTTATTGCAGTCAAGATGGATATTAATACTATACTTAGCGAATTATTATTATATTTCGTTTATATTGAAAGTTATTCTCGTATTCCACCATTTATTATAGCTATACATAAATAAGCTAGTCAAAAACGACTCTTTACATGTAATAATGCATTTATTTACACATCGTGACTATCAATAAAGTATATACTTTGGCGACAACATGCTATCCGTCACAAATATATATATTTTTTATAGAAAGCTGGTTAATCACTGATTGTTCTATCACACAATTTAATTGCAGCTGTTTTCAATTTTAAATAATAAAAATTTGAGTATATTTAAGACATATGAGTTTTATTGATGTGCGAACATAATTTATAAGCCAAAACGACATAACAATCGAATCTTAAATTGGGATTGTTTGAAAAAATTTAAAAAAATATATATTTTACCGAACAAACGATTTTTATTTGGCCTTAAATCAAAGAGATCACTAGGTAAATTACTACGATTAACGACTTGTAATTTAAAATATAAAACAAAACCTATTAAATTTTACGATAGCTATACGAAAGCTTCTTGGTATCCTTTTTTAAAATTACTAATCTATTTTTTAAGGCTTGATGCGCCATACTTTAAGTTTTGTTTATCCTTACTGGGCGACCATAAAAATGAGAACAGTTAATTGGAGTGGTATAATTAATTTGACTTTACAAAATAATTTATGTTAAAGTCACGAGAACTTCATAGGACATGGTTTTACTTATTAATATTGAAATTAAGTTGTCACTTATATCATTCCAATTGATATTATTTAGATATGAAAAGAATGAAGAGTTATGTCAACCAGAAGAGAGAAATATTGTCGACGCGTATTTATTTAAAATAGGCTAGCAAGGTAAATGAAAATGAAATTCAAAGCATGTATCTATGTATTTTAATAAATGTTTATTTATTCAAAAGAAAACATCAAGAAATCAGCAATTGCTTGAGCCCTGTGCTATATTTAATCCAAATCAAGATTGCTACCTCATACATTTAATATAAAAGAAAGTTTTGATGAAATCATTTATGGACTTGATACAATAATGAGACTAATTCTAAATGTTTTCGACTTATGATTACATTTATATTTAGAGACAAAGGGTGCGTATATTACTGTTTTTTCTCTTCTTCATAACTACTGATTTTGCTACATTTATTTGAGTATACTTTGAGACTAAGTTTAAAATATGTGTAACATGAAATATCATGAGAAAATATGAATTAAACTGTTGTTCAAAATAAATATTGAATATCAATAAAATTGAAATGGAATAAATGTGTAACAATTAAAAATGTGTTTGTTGTCATAACGCATCAACAGACAGTCCCAAAACATGCGGAACTTTCGTGAATTAAAAATCGGAGCTTTTTAAAATTTAAACAGATACCCGCGCCACAATAACGAATAGAAAGAATACAAAAAAAAAAACTCATAGAAGAACCCCGAAGGGAGCCGGGCCAACTTTTATATGACGGCATACGTATAAATAAATTTATTGCGTACCTTTTTCTTTTATTATTGTTCACGATCAAGAGGACGGATGATAGGGCTGCCGTGTGGTCTACGAAATGTAAGGCATTAATTTAAGAAACTTGCAATGAATGACGTTTATGTTATTTACACATACGAATGTGTAAAAATAGAAGTTTTCTTTCGATAATTTATAGTTTTTATTAAACAATTTTCAGTATTATGCTCTAGATATGAAGGTATTAAGTCTAATATAAAATTAAAATTGAAACTTAGTTATACCACTGTGTTACTAAATGTATCACTTGTTTCGCTTCTTGAAGAAGCACCTTCTGACTAGCTTCATCGCAACGTTATTTATTTCTAAGGTAAACAATAATTCTAATTCTCAACTTAAAATTGAAGGATGGGATGCTATAAAGAAGCGAAACACGTAACAAATTTAGTAACACAGGCAGTAGAATAACTAAGATATCAATTTTAATTTTATATTAAATTAGTGGGAACGCCCGTCATAGATGACGGTAGCTGTTTTTTAGTTTCCATACTGACGGACTGATTGTTTTTTGTTTGCCTCAGAATTTGCGCCACGTCGGAACTGTGTGTATCGTTTATAGACACCGCGGACGCTTAGGTCATGAGAAAATTTCATACCTACATGTGTATGTGATAATAATAAAAAGGTCGACGTCTACGCCTTAAGACCGGTCTAGGCTATTACGTATAAGATGAATTTCCACAAAGTTGCCGTCGAATCAATCGAAAATGTTAATTTATAGGTAAAAAATACCAAAGTCTTAAATTCCACAAGAATAGTTATAATGTACTTTTGGTAGGTAATTCGATCTATCACGATCTATCGTCAATGATATGTCGTGGTACAGAAAAGGTACTATATTACATAGTTGTTGTGGAACTAAATACTTTACCTTAATACAATAGAGAACAACAGTAATTTAATCAATAAAATAATATGATAAAAATCAACTGGTTATTGATATGCAGTTATTAAAAAAAATGTTATGTCGCACAGGTAAATTAGTTCAAAGAAAGTCAATTGAGATGTGCCTGTATTATGATTCCAATAATCTTAGATAATGTATTATTTTATGACAGAACTACCAGCAAAAAGGAGATTGATTCAGAAAAAAAGGAATACAATCTTTGGCCGTTGGCTATAGAGGTCGACTATTACATAATAAAATATCAAGTAAGGTTGAAAACAGATGATAAAGTTCTTGGTCCTGCGTGCTGATGATCGTAGAATCGATTCGTGATAAGGAGTGCTCACGTGGGTCACGATCCTCTATCATGAGGTCAAAGCAACAAATTAATTTATAGTGTGTAAACATTAAATAATTACGATTATTATAAAATACAAAATAAATACTTAAGCTCGCTCTTTTCCAGTCGGTTTTTTTTTTCAGAAGAGACAATTAAAAAGAAAAAAATATGTTAGACAATGTATTTTTTTATCTACATTTTATTCTTTTACTATTATTCAACATATTAATTTTCAGGAAAGACGTTATTTTTGCAGCGCGTTGTATTAAATATTAAATTTTGAATTTAGACTGTTGGATAAAAGAGACCAAACGGAAAATAGTTTATAATGTGTTTCTTATGGAATTGAAATAATTATTTCATCTACTATTCACTGTAAATATATTATAATACTTAATAGGCAGTTCTCTCGGTAACATTCTAGACGTATGAACATAGCCGTCGGTTATGTAGTCGCCAGTTTTGAAACAGAATCCCATCAAAAGTAACAAAAATTTTATTTAAAACATTCCACTTTTATGACGTTTGAAATCAAATTTTTATGGTGTGTGGTGAATGAACCTATGTAACGTAATATATTACATTTTTTAAATATTTTATTATATATTGTCTGCCACAAAATGACAAATAATATTCACATATGTAACAAAAACACATCTTATTTTATTTTAATTTTGTTTTTGGTTTATCGAGATTAAAAATTTGGTAAATGTTCAATGAAAATATAAAAAAACGTATTATTTTCTCGTATAATATAGGTGTACCAGCACCTGCACTATAGTAGGAATTCAAATTGTAATTTTTTTTTTTTTTTTTTTTAAATAAAACACTATCAGTTGATAATGCTCGTGATGAGCGAAACCGGTCCTGATCATTATAAATATGTGGAAGTAGTACAAATGAATTGTGTTTTATTTTTTAAAATATAATGTCTTTCCACCAAGAATTGACAGTTAACACCTTAAAAGTGATCAAATTGTAATTTTATGATAACTTTATTTTTATGAATACAAAAACAATTCTAATAATAATATTACAACCGTTCATTTTATTTTATATTTACACCGCGAACGCTTAGGTCATGAGAAAATTTCACACCTACGTGTGATATGTGATAATAATAAATCGTCTACATAGCGGTCTGGACTATTATATAATATTAGGTTATGTTTCTAATAATACTTTATTTCAGGATGTTTTTATAAAGACGAAGGATGTATTACGACTTGTAGTTTATGACAGCACAGTATATTATATTATATATATATATATATATATATGGTTGTGTCAGTACATAATTTAGACTTTTTATTTGATACGATATGAGAGATCAAAATCCGAGGATATGGACGAAGATGTCGATCGAATCGCAAACAATCAATCCTCATAGACATATCAATCAATCAAGTCATAATACTACGTTGTAACTTTTTTCAAAGTATATAATCATGTAATGATTTTTATAAAAAAAATGTGTTTTAATTGTTTAAATATAACACTTTTTCATTTAAAAAAAACACAATTTGTTTCGAACTACTTTCAAATTTTTGTACTGGTTCAGTAATCAACTGACGTTATTGATTGATATGTCCATAACGACAGATTATTTGTAATTTGCTGAACATCTTGCTCTTGAAAAGTAGGGTAAAATATAATGCTTTTCCATCAAAAATTGACGGTAACACATATGCGGAATTTTTTTTGGTGAAACGACTTAAGCCTTAAATAATACGTATATTTTATCTCGTCAATAAAATCTTCGATAATTATTATCAAATTAAACTTTACTACAGTTGAATTCTTGTGCCGCGTCCTGACGTAAAGACGGCGTGCATAATCGCAACAAGTAGTAGCGGCGCGGCACCTCCCTGTCAGTCGACCGTTCTCTCGCCTGTCCTGTCATGTCCTGCCCCATCTCATTTTCTTGCGAGGACAATAGAAAGCTCACCGATCCGAAATTAGCATACAAAGGTCCGCTCGGACCTCTGAGTATATCTACCGAGTGTCAGGCTGTGATATACTTATTAGAGTAACTAGACGCGTTGAGCAAGAATGTCATACTAAGATACTGATATACAGATAAAAATTAAAATTTATGCGATATTTAAACGCCTAGCCGTATGCAACGAAATATTGAATGATAATAAAATAAAATTTAAATTACGTAATATAGTATGACAGGAATTATATAATGCAGACATTTTTTCATTCCTAATATGAAATTAAAATTGATAACTTAATTATTCCATTTAATTGAAAATGATCATAATTTTAACAAAAATAATAACGTAGAAATACTCCACCGAGTAAATAAAAAAGGTATTAAAATAAATAGCTTAAAGTTAATAAGAAATTAATAAAAGAATTAACAGTTATGGAATATTAGTAAATAACATTTTAAAAAGAAAAGGCTGCTCACCATTATTCCATTTATTTCCCTTGTGGGTTTTACCTCCAAGTACCAGTAATTGATTTGTAAATAGTCTATCAGTGTTTATTTCTTACCCCCACCCCACGTCCAGTAGAATGGAATAAAATCCACACTACCCATTATTTTTAATGTAAGAATTAAAATCATTGTGGACCTTAGAAATAAATAACCTTGCGATATAGTTAGTCTGAAGATGCTTCTTAAAGAGGCGAAACGCGTCACGTTAGTGATGAACCAAGTGGAATAACTAAGTTATCAATTTTAATTTCATATTAAAAATGATCTTCCACTAAGTTGCCGCCGAATCCATAGAAATTATTGTTTCATTCCATTCCTACTTATATTAACCTTCTGAAACTGTCAACCCGTCCTGTACTGTAAAAGTCCTGTATTATTAAAGATTTTGACAGCTGCAGACGTTGCATCGGAGAATCAATTAAGAAAAACTCCTTAACAATACTGTTTGTAGGTGTCCAGTGAACAATTGTGAGAGTAATGCAGAAAAAAATGTGTTAACTGAAATAAATATAAATTATAATTTGAAGATTTAATTGAATTAATAAATAAATATTTTAAACATCGACTTATTTAATTAAACGAAATATTGATATTCTGATATAGAATGAATAAAATACATGATTTATTAAGAGATACTTTAGCTTTATTATACGTAATAGTGTATTATTAAATTATATAAAAGATTAGTTAGAAAGAAAATTTAAGTTATTTTAAAGTCCGTATACTAGGATTGAGTTACGCAATTCACGATGTAGGGTTAACACATATAAATCATTTTAAAAAACGTGCGATTTTCTTCTGACTTTTTTTCAATCGACAGAACTATTTTTATTTTGAGATATTTTGAATGTTCGCTTCATCAGACAATCATGACATCACGATTTGATCGTGTGACGAGCGTGTAGCTGCTTTGCATACCCCTTTTAAGCGAATGCAAAATGTTATTGAGACTTTTTCTGCCCCATTTGCTTCCTTCTATGAAGTTGGGTTGTTAACAACCTCTCCGCGCTTTGTGTGATCTTTTTTAGGTGCTTTATATTCAAAAAAAGCGCGAAATACGAGTATTATACTACTCTCCGTTATACTGAAAAACTAAGCTCATACTAGGGCTGCCAAAATTATTTTTATTCAATAAATGCTTAAAAAATAGTCATCGGATACAAAGAATTATCAAAATTCATCAGACACATTTCAATTGTCTTGCATCATATTGTCACAGTATTGGCAGAAGTTGGTAAGTAATAAAATTGACCAAAACTAGGTAAGTCGACTATGAGATTCTTGGATTCTTGGACTGGAATAACCCAGTAGATACATTAATTTTACCAGTTTGGATAAACACAGCAATTCATTTTATCAGTAAGTATATTAATGCAGATTTATAGGCAAGTGATACATTTCCGCTCCCAATGTGGAGCATTATGGTCTCCTAATGGAGGTATCTCAACAGAATTTTTCTATGGGAACTGCTCGTTATTCAGTAGCTGAACCTCTCTTTTTTCAAATAGAGTAAGGATAGAAGGGATACGGCTAGGACAAGACTAGTGGTTAACTAATCGCTCTCGCTAAGCCCCGTTTTTGAGAACCAGATGGGAGGAGGGAGTTTTAGACAGAGCAAACATTCATGGCTACGAACAGAAATGGATTGAAAGATCAATTTATGAAAGCCGTCCGCACCGGCAATTGAATCCGAGACTTCCGTAACCGTAGCCAACGACGCCGCTACCAACTGCGCCACGGACGCCGACAGACGTATATTGATCCCTAACTTGATTAGTGTTAGATTGGTATAAATCCATCTATATTTTGATATTATAATTGTCTATGTAACATAAAATACCGAGGGTTAAGACTTTATACTACTTACTTACTTATCTTCCAGTACGGTGACGATATATTATATCTAATGATCAGATAATAGCCAATTAATTTTCCAAACTTTATGGATGTGTGAAAAATATAAATTAATGAGTTCATTTCAAAAGCATGCTTCATAATAAAGTAGCTATGTGATCTAAGGAACTTACTAAGCATTATCAACATAAAATTTTACAAAAAAATTGTAAAAACCCAAATATTCGGTGTAAAGTTTGTCTCAGGTATTTAAGGTTAACCTACCCACTCGTTCAATGATATTATGAGGCAGTGTGTTGAGAAAAAAGTTAAACATGTTATTTTTTATTTAAACTGAATAATCAACTGAATAATTTTTCACAACCCTAGTTCAACGTTTTAGCTCATCGCAAAACTTCAGCTAGACGTCGTTATCGGATTCCAAATTTGAATAAATTTAAATTCGGGCGCGTGATTTATTGAGTATTTAATTTAAATTTTTATTATTTGTTATTCTTAGCTTGCCCTTTTGTACGGAAGGAATATCTTACCTGTGCGCTTATATCATGGGCATTTTATATGTAAGCTGAAATAGGGTTGGAGTTATATTTCTATGCGTAATCACGGCCCGAGGCTAACGATGCGTGAGATAAAAGTTTACCCGTTTATTTTATTGAATTTTGCTCTATAAATGTTTGATTATTTGTATAAAATTTGCAAACGTATTTCGGGGCTTAAATTTAAGGCACTTTTAGAAGCAGTGGCATAGGAATTCTATTCATATTGTTTACATATAAAAAAAACTATCAAATATTTTTTTATTATAAGAAATTTAGAAAGAAAGATATATATTCAATTTAATTAGAAATCTAGGCTTTTTTAAACATTCGTATTTTTTAGAATAATCAAAATGTTTTTAGTGAATTATCATTAAAGTTAAATAAAACAGAGTACTGTTAGAGCTGTGCATTTGTGACGTAACATTTTCGGATGTGTATTATATAATTTTAGAAGTTTTGCGAACACGGGTGGTGGGGAGGGGGGTTTGAATTATTTTGAAAAAATTAAAGAGACGGTTTTACAATAACACAGCTTACATAGTAATGAGTCAGACATTTCCTGGATCGTGGAAAAAAACTTATACTGATAATATCTATATTAATACTCACGGCCAAACGTCTGCAAATTTGCCGTCCTTGGTGGCGATTATCTGCTGCGTAGAGTTGGGCGGCAGCGATGGTAGTTTGTAGTAGTCGTAGAGTAATGTAGGCGGGTCACTTTGGCCTCCGCCCTGCCCACCTTCGGAGTCCAGGAGTGTCGGTGTCGACGAGCCGCCCAAGGAGTGATCGCTTCTCCACTCGCCAGCCTGCATCACACGTTCACCGGTATCCCTGCGCCGTCTGTAAATAAGTTATTTTTTTATGATTCTTTCATTAAGTGTTTTAAAATGTCTGCCTCAAATCCAGAGTCAATCCTTAACGCGCTGATAGTATGCTTAAAAGCCTCACAAAGCTAATCTGTCTGCGCAAAAGTTTATGTATCAAATACAAAATTTAAATATTATAAAAATGACTGTGATATTGCTTTTCAAATGATGAATTAAAATTCTCAACATACCGATAGATCCTCTCTCTGATGTTAAAATGGTTAAAACATAAAAAATCAGAATATTGGTAGGAATTTTTCTCGATATGAAAAACTCCAATATTTAAAATATAAACCGTTTTAACAAAACAGTAAACCGGTGTAAAAGATAAATAAAATTGCTTATATTAAACATAATATAACCAAATTTCATATTTCAATACTAAAATTTATATACCAAAAATGGTATATATTATTATGAGATGGAATTAAAATTAAAGCTTTAAATCTAAATTTATTAATTTTGTTCATTATCGCATCAAAAAATTAATATTTAACTGTTTTAATGTTGACCTTCACTGAATATAATTATTAAAAACGGACAACGTATAATTATAAAAAAACTAAATTCCGGCTTCTCACCACAGGCTATTTGTCATTTTTCTCGTAATGAGGTAAATATATAATATTGACATTATCAAAAAAAAAAAAAAACTCCTGAACATGTTGTAAAATTATAATTAATTGATTATATAATATTCATTAAACGTGTTGAAAAAACAGTATTTAAAAAGACATAGAAATTAATAGTTGTCATTTTTATCAAAATAGTTGATAATTATTTAAGTCTGTGTATTGGAAAAAATAATAAATGTTTTCACAGCAGACTATTTTGAAATGTGACGCCATGCTTAAAATATGTGGAGATTGTTTTAATGAATTTTGCTTAGCAATAGTAATTAAAAAACATTTAAAGATTTAACCATTTATTGTTTTCAAAATGGACTTCGATAAAATTAATCATCACAAGAATAATGATCAATTTTAATCTATCACAACAACATTTGCTTGATCAATAAAAATTTCATTTCAGAACGAATGAAGCAACAAATCAATTGGAAACATGTATATTAAAGTAAGTAGATTCAAATTTGTGATGGGAAGACACACATTAATATTGAGAGTTGATATTGAAATTCCATCAAGCACTCTCAGTCGATGTCTTAAATAACATTCATTACTGTTCAAGATCTCCAATATTAAATTTAAAAAATCTTACATTGATATTAACTTTGCTGGGGAACACAGACACACCTGATCGTTAGGGTTTAAGTATGGCTATTATTATACCACAAAGGTGAAGGTAATTATGAAAAATGTTTAAATATCTTATACTGTGTTTCCTGAATTTTTGACGATTTATTTACCTATTTAAGAATGTATGAATTCCTAGTGCGGCTTATGATCGATGACGTCTTACGATCAGAAAACACTCGGAAAACAATGATTTATAATCATAATAGTAATACATGAATTTTTAGGCTGATCGTAAGAAATTCTATATATAATTATACTTAATTTATATGCATTATATTGTCGTTATTTGCCTTCTGTGATTAAACAAGGGTTTAGTATTGTTTTTATTATTTGTATTAAAAAATAAGGGTGGGTTTTACAATCGTTGGCGTCTTATAGTCAAGGAAATGGGGTATTAAATAACTAATAATGTATTAAAATATACATGTGCATTAACATTTAAATTCGTAAGAGAACAGTAGGTATATTTGAAATGAGTATTAGCTTTAGTAAAAAGTAGTGAATTTTTTGGGTATCGTTTCACTTTTTATTCCGTGCGAATTGTGTATATTATAATAATATATGTTTGTAATATTATTCCTTGTTATCGAAATTTCAATTGCTATATTAAATAAGATCATTTTGATAATAAATAAAACAGCTGGTAATTAAAGTTACGTTTAAAAAAACTTTGTAAAATTAATGATATAATTTAATCATAAATTAATTAAAATGACCGGAATTTCACAATACGAGACAAACAGTAGCGGTGTGTGAGAACAAGTTTTGGACATTGCTCAACTCCATGATAATCAATATGCTAATATATTCCAGTGTAAAATACTCAATTAATACTAAATTTCCAGCCACATTTCGTTATATCTTTCACAGAGAGTGTAAATAATGCTTTTAACAGTAAATATCCGTCAATTATATTTAATGGAAACCACTCACAACAAAAAAAACTATATTAACAAAGATTTATCTTACTGGTCTGATTAAAATAATTTTAGTATTAAATTTATAGATATGACATCGAGGGTATAGTGACTTAGTTGATTTTCTGTTTTAAATGTCAAAATGAATGCAATTGAACCCTGTACGTACTGATAGAACGTATCAAGTCTTAGAATATAATGGCTTTGAAGAAAACGTATTAAGTCGTATTGTTATTTTTTTATTCTGGTAAAAAGCATGATACAACTATAACGCTTTGATACCAAATCTTATGATTTGTATGCCAAAAAGATTATTCTTTATAATGTACAAATGATGTTTAAAAAAAAACAAACAATTTTACTTGGGAGAAAAATTATTTTAAAAAAATCTGATTATTTCAGAATTTGGTTTTATGACTCAATACCTTCTGCCAGTATAGTATCGATATATACATTGAAAATTTAATAATTACCTGTAGTTCTTATAATTAGAAGTATAATTACCAAATTAGGAGGCGGGCATGACTTAAAAATAATAATCATACATACCAGTATAAATCTTTATAATAAACACCTATCACACCAATGCGCTTGATAAACTTTTAATTTTCAGATCACTTCAGATATGCTTTGTAATGAAGTGATTTTTTACTTCCATTTTTCTACTATTCCTCTCCCGTTATAATACAACATGTTTATTATTATTTGAAAAAGACACTTTTAATCAAAGCGGCCAATTATAATTATTTATTCATTGACTTTTGGTTATAACAATCGATAATTACTCCTATAGTTCTATATACATGCTGACTTCTCAACAACAATACTTCACTAACAAAGATGACAACAAAATGTAGTTCATAAAAACGTTAAGTTATCTTGCTCTGAAGATGTACTATGTACCATAATAATAAACTGCAAGTTAGACTTGTGTATAAATCTTTACCAAGTAAAGGATCTGGTAAGAAGATCTTGCCATAATCATGTTGTTTCTATCATAAATAAACACCATGCACGAGTATTTCTTAATAGGATCCAAGTAAAAAAAATGATACTTGTTTCCAGATTTTTTCAACCTATGAAATACAGTTGATACGCACAGAGCTGGGATATTTTCTAGCGATTCACTCGTATTTTCGCTCAATTGGCGACACTGACTACGCGTCGACGATACAGCAAACAATACACGTCTTGTTTATTTAATAAAGATAAATAAATTAATATAAAATATCAAATAAATTACCAAGGACTATTTATTTAATAATATGTAACCGTAGACAGCCCAGAGTATGACTATAAAACTTTCTTTATTTATAATAGCCTTATACTGAAAAGTATAAAAAAATACGTGTATTTTAGTAAATTTTATAAAGAGTAAATTAATAAAGCAATCGTACTAGAACTTTTGTGAGTAAACAGTGATTCTTTAACATTTAAATAGGTACACCATATTGGCAAATATATTTTTATTATATGTAATGCCTATTTATTGCGAATCATTATATTTTTTACATATTGACTTTACTCACTTAGTAATGTAAATATTGTATTTTTCAATACTTTTCCTGATTAATTGAACTTCCAATTATGACAATTTCGTCGTAAAAGTCATTATATTTTCAAATGATTAAGAATACGGAATTTATTGGCAAACAAAAAGCTATAAATAATACAATGTTTATAATAAAATTAATTTTTAATATTTAGATACGTAACACCATCTTGAAAATTTGAATTTATGTTTAGTGAAATATGATCATTTTGTTATAATATAATTTATTTATCAATATTCAAACGTAATGTATTATTTATATATATTTTAAAAGTATCAAGCACGTGTTATTTACTGCTACTGTCTACTGAAAGGAATCGTTTTTTCATGTTAATATCCATAATTTCACTAAATATTCAATATTTTAATAATAAATTACACGAATACCATCATTTATGTAGGTGTCTAAGCTATGCATAAAACTTCAGAGTGATACTGATTTTATCTAGACTTATTTAATGAGCAGATATAGTTTTTTCCGATTTCTACAACTTTAGAAAATATGCTTTATAAAATAATACTAATTTATAGAAAAGCATTAAATAATTACAACCTCCACTGTTACAAATATTTGTATATAAAGATTTTTCTGTTAAAAGAGTTATTTTATTAGATATATGAGTATATTTTATATAATAATTAATCAAATTGTTGTTCAAAACTATTTAACGTTAGAAAATAAATAAAAATGTTTCAATATAAATAATACTTAGTGACATTGGAAGAATAAATATAAGAAAAAAATATGTAAATGAGGCATTCGATAATATTTCAAATACACTTGTTTCCAAATCACTAATGTTAATCACTTGGCCCATTGTGTCAATGTAAAAAAAAACCAGTTGGTTAGCTACCCCTGAATTTGAATACACGTGCTTAGCGGAAAAACCTGTAATATGTCCGGTGCAAAGTTGTTTTTAGTCAAACTCCAAAAACAAGATTTGAAAAAGCTACCGGGTGCAATAAACGCATTCTAACTGCATCATTTTTATCGATGATTGTTTTTAAACAACAAACTAGAATTGTAAATCCAAAAAAGCATTTTAAATAAATTCTTTTTATCCTCATCAATCCTTGTATGATTAAATGCAAAAAAATCGTTTTTTATAAAATATAATGCGATGGATAAAGTTCAAAAAAGTGATTCAACTCGTACTGACTAATAAAACAATCATTGACAATCAAATATTTGTTTTAGTAATAAGTAAATAGTTTTTTGATTAGAAATCTTTTACAATAAATGACGTCACATGATTTTAGCCATTTTTGACCCCCCTCACCGGATCGTCACATTTCGTGACAAAATCTTTGACCTTCCTGTCAAAATGAGGTCACATTTTAAAACTATTTTAGTATTGTAAAATTGTGTTGGTTTTATAACGGCGAATTTAACACCACCCCTCCTCTAACCCTTCGTCATATGATTTTAGCCATGTTCACCCCCCTCACTCAATCGTCACATTTTGTGACAAAATATTTGACCTTACTGTGGAAATGACCTTACATTTTTGAACTATTTTAGTCTCAAAAAATTGTATTTGTAATATATTGGTTTTATGACGTTGATTTTAACACCATCTCGTTCTAAGCCTTAGTCACAAGTTGTAATATTTCATTTGAAAATAGTATGACGTTATATGTATGCATATACGGCTCTTAATTGCAATTACTGATTAATAACGGCGCCTTGGTATAAGCTGTGATGCCATGTAATGTTCTTTTCTTTTTACAATACACAAATGAAAATCAATTTTTTTAAAGAGATACAACATTAAATACGTTTGCAATGTGAATTCTTATATTTACTATATTTGTCAGATGAGTTGATAACAATAACTATACGATAGGTGTCATTATGCATACGGTTTATGATTCGCAATTGAATGACACTGCGTAGCAAGTCATTAAATAGGGGCGATCTCAGTATTGTAGAAACATCGATCATTACGACACTCTACGATTTAAATTTGTCACTTCACCACTATCAGTCAAATCAATAAACGTAAATATAGCTATATTTCCAGTTGAATTAATTATCGATAATTAAAATTGCGTTTTTTTTTCAAAATGATCAATTAAACACTTTTGTTCTCTGGGTACTAGGGTATCGATATTTATTTATTGGTAAACTGATTTATTGCCTCACAATACATTTTTTGTAATGAACGCAGTCAGTTGAATGCTGCAGTAAACAAGATAACTAAATTTGTATCCTTCATTGACCAAAGAAAATGTTGTAATATAATAAATAATTAGTTTTTAATATGTATCAATATTAATTATTATAAATCTTTAAGGCGTATGCCAAAAGATCAATATAGCCTTTCCAATTATTGTTCGGTAATATAAATCAGTAGGCACATACTCCAAGCGAGCAATTTATCTATTTGACAGGCCTAATAAAATTATTTCAATACAAATATGTTTAATAATTCAATTTTCAAATTCACCTCGGTTTACTTATTGACTCCGATTTTGGATCCAGCGTGAGTGATTCGTTTTGCGCTATTGGTTGTGAAGTGAGGGTACGCTCTATCAAAAGTAGCGCAATGTAACATTTTACAGAATGAAAGACATCAAAATATTATGAAAAAGTAAATACAGTCAACCCTCGATTAACAAGTGTTCCATTAACACTTGTAAAATTATTCGAATAACACCGCTAAAATCCATTAACACGTTACACATTTTGTGCAAATGTATATAAACATAAATAAAGTCGGTTATGTGCAAATCGAAAACGCGTTAAGCCAAGGTTACCAAAAAGGTTAATATTATAGTTTTTTTTGTGTCTTACACGTTACCCTAAATTTTGTATGGGTACTGAACCCCGATTAATACTTTTTTGATTTTCACAGAATATATGTACCGTGTTAATCAGAGGTTGACTGTGTATAAAAAATTTAAATTATTTGAATGATAGTCGAGATTAGATATTACCAATAATTATGATTAAACTATCAGTCATATATTAATTACTTAGAAAAAGCAAAATATAAAAATAAATTTTAAGCATAATTTATACAGATCAGGCATGGGTAACCATATCAATGAACAACAAAACATTAATATTATACAGTGAATGCAAAACTTTGTGCGAATATTGACATTGTACTGGATCAGCGAGACTCACTTGCCCTCCTCCACCCACTACTGCTGTATCGGTTAATTTTATACAGCAGTATCGTGGCAGAGGCGTAGCATATCTACGCTTTTTTCTTAGTTGCGAGCTTCTTAGAAGCAACTGCCCTAGACTTGGTAGCATTCACTTAAGTATGCATAAAATCAATCTCTCCAGTTAAGTGAAAACTTTATTTAGGTTGATATCTACTCGCTCTCAATTTTTTGGCAAATCCTGGTAATTTTCCTTATTTGATGAACTCTTTCCTGAACTCCTGAAGTTCCTGAACTCTTTCCTTTCTTGTTTAATTAAAGGACAATCCAATGGGATGCGTTTAGCATCCTGCTATCCTGATCTACGAGACTATCAATGTTGGTGCTGGTATCGCTTAAAGATAATTACATAGAATTTTCGAGTCTTTAGTCCTTTATCTTTTTAATATCACTGAGATGGTTCAGGACCACACTCACGCAAGTAATAGATGACCGGGGGTTTCCCATTTTACACAAACTTCCTGGTAAATCATTGCATGATATTAAACGCCTCCCTCCATTAAAGCAAATCGTCAAATATATTGCAATCTTCAATTTATTTTATGTATTTCAAACGCATGGTTTTTTATTTTCAAATTTTCGAAAACATTTAAAACTAAATAAATATATCTGCAGATAGCACGTTTTCCAATATGACGACCGGGTTGATTACCTCACTGTTGTATTTACAGCAAACAGCAGCTGTATTGATACTGTGAGTTGACTAGACAGTAGCAAACCGGAGCCATTTTATTTGACAGATGCCGATAATTAATTACATCACTCTCCTTTCACACTTCTCAAAGATACTTTTTACACTCAGTATTCAGACTCGCACCCTACAAAAATTTAAATTAAATTAAAATCTGTTACGACGGAGCACTAAGCAAGCAGCACAAAATAACTTGGAGCAAAAATATTTAAAACAAATAATCAATTTAATTTATGAGTTCATTAAGATCGGTTTTATCTTATTATTAAAGTAATTAAAACAAGTATATTTTTGGATACTCCCTAAATACGTTTCAAATTTTTAATTTTCAAGAATTGTATAAAGTAGTTGTTGGCGTCCGTGGCGCAGTTGGTAGCGTCGCTGGCTACGATTACGGATGTCTCGGGTTCAATTCCCGGTGTGGACGGTTTTCATAGATTGACCTTTCAATCGATTTATGGATTTCTGTTCGTAGTCTGAGTCCTCCCTCCCACCCATCCTATCCTCACGGGGCATAGAGAGAGCGATTAGCTAAACACTAGTCCTGTGGACATGGGAAAAAAAGTATAAAGTACATTTTGAGTAGATTAGTAACCCATCAGTTGTAAATACGTAATGCAATTTTTAAAGGGAGAAAATTTTTATTTATTTATAATCTTTAAGAGGACTGGTTATAAGTCGTTTACTAATTATGTTCTTCTAAGTGAAAATCTAAAGGGAGAATTAATCCCAAAACTTTTTATAAATATCAAAATAATGTTTAATTTAAGATATGATTATGTATAACTATACTTTATAAACAAATTAAAGACGAGAATTATGTTGTATCTTCAAAATATAAAAAAAGTATTAATTCATTGAAACGAAATTATTCTATGATTCGTTGTAAATAAAAAAACATTTAATTAATGATTGCTGTTGTAATTTTGTTAAATAATGTTAAACTGCGTAACGCGGTTAAGTCTATAAATTTTAATTGGTTACAAAAAAATAATCGTGAAATGTCAATAATTTTACAAAAAAGGCGAGGCATTTTTTTTCGCATTAGAATGATAATTATAATATTGCATTTAAATCTTTTTTCATGTTCATAAATTAATTATAATGTTGTAAGTTGCATCCTATATACCAGATATTTATGATATCATTTCCAATGCATTTCTCTTATAATACGAATTTCAAAAACACATCGATCAAAATAGACAGGTGTAAATTAAAGTAAGTGATTTCTATTCAAGACGTAAGAGATATGTATTAAGTTAAGTAGATTTTTTTTAATAATTTAAATAATTTATATAAAATCAGTCGAAACTACAATACTAATGTAAATTTAAAATAATATTGGTATGATGAATTAATATCATTTTAGAATATTAATTAAAACATTTGTTAATTTAATATTTAATAAAATAATCGATAATGTTAAAACTAAATTTAAAGTGACTTTATAGCGTTACGGAATGATATTTTTTTACACGAAAAATTTATCTTCAACTTATTAATAACTTATAATTTAAGACATCGACTGAGGGTGCTTGATGGAACTTCAATATTAAATTTGGATTATTGAGATTTTGCACACTTCCATGCATCCCAGGATGCATGGAAGTGTGCAAAATCTTATTAATAACCGTGAAACCTTGGTTAAATGCTACAAAACATAATTGCTGCTAATTATATGAGTGTTTGAAAATACTTCCTGATGACGGCCGAAACAGTTATTTAATTATTCAGTTAATAGTATTTTTTAAAAGAATTATTATTGACGTATTTTTAAGGAAAATAATATTTGTAATAGTGACCGTATTTTCTATTACAGGAAGCATCAGTTATTTAAAAAAAAACTGCCATTTTTTTCACAACCAAAAAATATTTAACCGCACTTCCTTAACGTCAAATCGTTAAAAAAGTCGTATATGCTCTAAGCCACATAGCTTTATTAAAGTATAGTTATAAAAAACTTTAAAAAATATATTTTCTCATGACTGTCAGTACCAACTTGGTATTACCTATACTGAATTAATTTTCAATTAGTCGTTAGCGTGTTGCGTCAAATGACTTCCCGTGCGACAATGCAAATACGATGTCATTTTTTTATTCACATAAATTTTGAAGACTAATCGATTTATAAAACCTTATGTAAACGAAATAAAAAATACATCATGCATTTTTTTGGCCAGTGTATCCTTCATTTATGCGTTTATAAAATGAGTTAAATGAAAATATCACATTTTAAATACACCAAGGCAGTTTTGCAATTGTATTAAGACTAAGGTCAGTCTATAAGAAGATTGTAAAGATTAATTATTCAGTAAGCAGTGCAAGTCGATGTTAATTTAAAAAATGTTGGCTTATTTTTAGATGGAACGAAAGTATAATATTTTTTTCAAATTTAGTAAATCACGAAACGTAACCAATAACAAATTAATTATCTGACTATCACAAATCACAAGGTTGATAAGGAGTTAAGTGATCAAGACTTTATTAAGCTGAGGGTGTCGACACATATGCTCTGCATTGTCAGATTTCTACTTGAGGAAGCCAATACTCGATATGGTTTCTTATAGCATATATATACAGCCACGATCTTGAATTGTTTCATCAAACTGACTTGATAATCTCAATTAAAAAGTGACAACATTCAATAAAACTTACTGTCCTTGTGAAATATTTAAAAAAACATAAATATATGAAACCGGCTAATGTAACCAACGTAGCAAAAATTATTATATTTTTATTTTAAAATGTTTGAAGTTTAGTTAAGACACAGTATTCTTTGTGTTATTGTCTACTATTTAAATGTAAATTACCTACCATCTACTTTTAAATAAATGTACTACTAAACAAATATATAACCATAATCATCGTCCTCAGATATAAAAATCAAAATCAGATCAGGTATTGGCAGGTTATAAGTATTCGTGCATCAAAATATTTTTGAATTACTTCATTTGACCGATTTGTCGTTCCTTCTTGGAGTTGATATTTGTTCTTTTTAAAAATATAGCTAATGTAAAAAAGCTTTCCATTTTTTAATAATAGTGTTGCATAGTATTTCAATGATTTTATAACTACTATTATTTATGACTATTTCAGCACTATAGCACTTGCAAATAAGCACAAAAACATTCGATCTTATCTAATCAAATATCGAATAAACTTTTTCGTGTACTGCCGATAAAATCAGAAGATGATTATCAAATACGTGAAACATGGATAAATTTAGTTGCATAAACCGGCGCTTACAGATTTATAATTTTAAGTTATTATAACATATTAAAGTTTTATTTAATTAGATAAATATGACAACATCAACTACCGATATGAAGAAATTATGATTTTTACAAATAAAGATTTACAAATATCCAAAGGTTCTCAACTCACTAATAAGCACTTAACTATTTTTTGGGCTTCGATAATGTTCCTTAGAAGTCACATACTATCATAATACGGAGTGTTCCACGGGTCGCACAGTATAAAAGAAAAAAATACCGCTTTGACTAATGGTACCTATTAATTCAACCAAGACTACTTTGACATCAAAATTACATGTCTATTATTAACCGTTTTTATCTATCTGACTCCCGGAGTCTTTATTAAGTAAATCATACACATTTGTACTAAAAGGATCCATTGTGTGGAGAATCATAGTTAAACCGTAAATAATGATAGTAAATAAAACATGTATTGTACGTTTTTGAAACTGTTATTAATGTTGGTATTATTTTAAACTGTAATTTATAGTTTAACTGAGCATGTCCGCTTTAAAGAGCAGTATATGATTAACGTAGACTGGTTGTGTGTAAATCTGTTAATATAGAAATGGATTAATAAAAACGTAAATTACTTTAGACTCAATAATTGTAAAGCATTTTTTTTGACAGTTATATCTGAAATTGAAATTTATGTTTCTATGACGCAGAATTACTATAGCACAACTTGATAGAGTGGTGACAACATTTAATAGCCATTTAACATATATATTTAATTTGGATTATTGAGATTTTGTACACTTTCATGTATTTTGTCACTAACGACCTCCGAGGGTTTCGCCTTTCGGCATCTTCAGGCATTCGAGCAGACGAATGGACTCGAACTGACAGACAGTAAACAGTGTCTAACGTCTATATAGAAGATACAAATACGACAAATATTATTTACGAGGTAAAATATTATACCTCTGAGAGCCACACTGATACCTGAGTTAAAATTTCGAGAATCGCCCTAATCCTTATTTTGTAAACACCACATTAACAGAGTGGCGCTTTCCAACTTCTTTTAGAATTACCAGTGATTTTACAATTATAATAGCATTGTGGGTTTTGATGGGATGCAATTCGACGAAAGGGTAAATATATACAATCATTCCACGTTTAGTGACATCTGTTAGGTGTTCCAACGTATAGGATATAATAACAAGAAATTCCTCTCCAATTCTGAATGAGCAGCTGAACCTTCCTAATTCTCCGTTATTATATCCTATACGTTGGAACACCTAACAGATGTCACTAAACGTGGAATGATTGTATATATTTACCCTTACCCTATTTTACCTCGTAAATAATATTTGTCGTATTTGTATCTTCTATATAAACGTTAGACACTGTTTACTGTCTGTCAGTTCGAGTCCATTCGTGTGCTCGAATGCCTGAAGATGCCGATAGGCGAAACCCGGGTCGTTAATAACAAAACACATGGAAGTGTACAAAATCTCAATAATCCAAATTTGAAATTGAAATTCCATCAAGCACCCTCAGTCGATGTCTTAATATATATATATTTAAACTATATCATCTCTCACTTAAGCATATATTGGGTCTTAATCAGGAATTTCAACATATCTCTTCAGATACAGCAGGAATAAAAATAATAGTAATAAGATAATTACTATTTATATGCCTTGTATTTAAGATTGGTCGCAAAGGGATGAAAAAATCACCCACACCTATACATTTGGATACTTAACTCTTGATCTGACATCCAGGTAAGATAAGTACGGCGAATGAAATTATTAAATAAAAATATTTAGTTTGTTTTTTAATGTGTTAAAAATGCCAACTGGTAAAACGAAGTTAGTCGTGATGGTAAAATTAATTGCGAAATATTAACATTCAATTTTTGAATGTTAAATGTTTGTTGCATGAATTTAATTAACATATAAAACTATTTCAACACCTAATTTGTTAGTATTAAAACATACAAAAAGATCGCTGTTTGATATCAATAAATACGTACCATCAATCAAAAAAAATAGGTATTCTTCGGCCGAGTGATATATTATTATGAAATTGATTTTTTCTACTAGATCGCTTTTACTAATTTAATCTGCTAAGTGTTTAAGTATAATAAGTAACGTCTTACTTACGCATTCAATCACTGACAAAAGTAGGACCATACTGGCCGGATGGATATATTCTAATATATAATACGTTCTGTCTGGTATGTGAATCAGATAATATCTTTTCCATTAGCTACCGCTTTGATTCGTAATACATATCAATCTTTGCCATTTACAAACTGGGATTTCCTTAGCACAACCAACCACAAATATTTGACATTTTAATCAGTGAGACACAGTATTAATAACGCAATCAGAACTTATCATTGTTGACACGCACTCCGACGGATTATTTACATATACATAATATTGCAATTAAAAATAGTTTTTTTTAATGACAGAAAAACTGAATTAAAACATAACATTTTGTGCTGTCAAAAATAATTATTATAATAAATATATACATGTCGTTAATTGAATAAATACATTCCAACGGTGCTGCATCACGGTTTAGAGTAGTTGCATCTAACAAAAGCTAAAAGTAACTAACTGTACATATATTAAGCTTCAATAATGTATTTTTGTGGTAATATCCATCGTTTTACAACCCTTCCTTTCGTATCGTAGAGCCGCTGATGAAATTTAAGCAGTAATCATTATTTTTTAAACCATATCTTCTCCCTAACTACATCTTCAACATAAATCTTTCAAAAAGACCTGCTTGTTACTCAGTTTCCTATCTTCTATTTTTTGAAGGGAGTAGTGGATAGAATGGTAAGGCATGGACATGAATAGTGGTTAGCTAATCGCTCTCGATTTTGCCTCATTTTTAGTACCCATGCCTTAGAACATAAATAAATTGAAAAATCAATTTATGTAACTGTCCGAACTGGGATTTAAGCCTGAGACATCCGTAACCGCCAATGACGTTGACCATTGCACCACAGATCCATAATGGACACGTAATGAAAATATCGGTTGTACTGCCATTCACCAGTGTGATAAAGTCAAAAGAATGTATAAGTATTTTATTCCATAGGAATAATTTATAATAACACAGTTGAAAGCTTTTTTGGCATCGATAGTTTTGACTATGTTATATTATAATTCTTGTGCAACTAAATGTATACTTTAATATGTCTTACGTTAATAAAATAGACTTTTTCTAAGTGAATACCGATTTCATCATTACATATAATGAGGCTTAAGTTAATCATTAAATAATCTTTGAGAAAAAAGAAAAAGAGCAGCGAAGAAGGAATTAGTCGTCTTTAATTTAAGAGTTGTAAGGTTTTATAGCGTATAATGACATATGGAAAGTGTCACTTTAACGAAGATGACATTTTTAAAAAGATTTAACCGCAGTCCATATGGACCCAAATTGAACCGTGTAAGGCCAAATGGTATTTTTAAATGACGATTTGTCACGCAGTAGATGTTCTCAAAGCTTCTGCGCATATTGTACTGGACTGTTTCGATTCACAAGACAAGATGTATTTAAATAAATCGTATCTTTTCACAATATAAAATGTAAAATACTTACGAATGTTGATTCCGAAAAAAATGAGTTTTCAATTAAACTAATTCTATAAACATGCACAGTGTTTTTTGTATTTTCTGTTTCAATTACAATCACTAAAATTGTAAACTTTGTTGTTACTCTGGTTATGTAACTGACTGTGATATGTAAAAAAGGTTACCAATCGCATATTAAAATGCATTCAAATTATTAGTTGAAATCTTTGATAAAATTCTGGATTAAGAATAAAATAATTTTGCCCTTTTTAAATAAAAATATCAATCTAAAAAAATTAATAACGGTTAATTCTTCGAAAGTGTTTTTTTGAGTTTTTTATCCCTGTTTATTTCAAATAAAACAAATTTACTTGAATACAATCAAAATTAGTAATCTGAAAATAATATTATACATATTTTGATATTCAAAACGATCGAGAAAAAAGAAAACATAGTGAAACCAGTCCTGTTTTTGATTTGCAAGAAAAATACGAACACAGCATAAAATGACATAATGTCATTAAAAACGTTTGGTTGATTTTTCCAGTTTTACTGTCAATTCCAATAAAAAATTGCATCGCTTATATTGGAACAAAAATTGACATGAGAATAAAAGAACACACATGATTCTGTGGAAACTTTAATGCGCTTTTTCACTCACAGTTTTACGGCAAGATTAATATTCACGTCACAAGATTGCTTTTAACCTTAATTACGCCTTGTGCGTAAGACGGGACGTTATCTCTCGAATAAAAAACGTTTAAATTATACCTATTCGTATGGTCATCTTGACTTATCGATAACATGTTGAAAATATCGAATAATTGACATAATGATAGTGGAGACTGCAGACATACCTTCGTTAAAAATCAGAGTGTTTACTGTTCCGAGTATGACGACCGCCGTGGTGCACTTGTAATGTTTATTTACTTCTGTTTAGTGGTTTGAATCCATCTTAGTTTTTAATTATTCTATTGGTATGGCTATTTGAACCCTTACTGAAATAAGCAAGACATTAAACTTGTAGTTTGGATATGATATCGCACATCCATCGCATATCGAAAAGTAAATTTTACAGAAGATCGAAAACAAAATTCAAAAAACTTAAAATTTTCGAACAAATGGTCCCGTAGCAAAGAGAAACTAGTGGCTCCTCGCGGTGAGTTAGTGAACTGACCATTTTACGGTTTTCGTGGGGTATAGATTATTATGTATACTATACTATTCTGATATGAAACGTAAATCAGAAATTTTTGATTTAATACACTTTTTTCGGGATGTGCTATATCATTGAAGTGCGCAGGTAACAAATCGCCAAAAAACATCTCACACAACCTAAGTAATTCATTTTTATTTTATTATTAACGTACCATATCGACTCCAGATGGGTAATCATAGTTAGGTATTTTAAGCGGATATCAATAACTAACTGCCAGTTGTTCAAAACGAATTGAAAAATAACGTATGGTGTAATGGTTTACTGGTCGATAATTTTACTTATTCTGAAGTGTTTAAAACTAAAATTGTTCAAATAGTAGTTGCTCAACCATGAAATCTCTGGATTGTAGAACTGAAGCAATTGGTGTTTCCACTAATCATGGTAATTGCTGAAACTACAGTTTTTTAAATAGTAAACCAAAACATCAAATTAAAGATATATTTCATATTAAGATGTGCGAACTCTAAAGATCGTGGTCAAATAATATTGAAAACAATGCTAAAATGGTGAATTCATAATGTTTACAAGATTTTATTTATTTTGAAAGAAAGTAATGATAAATTTATTATTTCAAAATGAAGATGTACTTTTTATGTAAAAGATTTATTACACAAACCTTTTTTTTATTTTTATTATATGCTTACAACATAGAAATCTTATGCGTATTTTACTAAGTATTTTTAATTTTGTTTTATAGATTTAAAGTCTTGATGGAATGTAATTATACAATCAAAATAAAAACTAATATTTAATTTACATCTGTAATTATAGAGTACTATGTCATCATTAACTCAAACTATATATAATAATATGATGGACGCTACGTATAAATGTAAATTGTGGCTTAATTGCTTCCATGTTGTGATATCTTGTCCACTTCATTGGTGAAATGCTTTTGCGAGGAGAATTTAAATGCATTTATGTATTTGGACCAATTTACAGAGAGAAATTCAATAAGGAGTCCGCTTTTGGACAAACTGCAGTGTTTTGGTGTATATATATATGCTTAACAATGTTCTTGATTGGTCGATATGACTAAAAGGTTCAGTTACATTGTTTTAAGGGCTGTGTGAAAATTTAAACACTGTATTGTGATTGTATTGATATACAAGATATAAAATATGAGAAATCTTTATTATTTTGCCTTTTTTTTGAGTTTGATAGATAGTCAAAATTTTAAAAAAATTAGAAAAAAGCTAGTTAAAAAATTCGTTGCATTTTGTGTTTTGTAGTCTAGAAAATGTGGTTAAAATCAATATAAGAAAAATATGCAAAATACGTAATATATTGAATCCATATAAACGTAATTTAAGATATCGAATGAGCGTGCTTGATGGAACTTCAATATCAAATTTGATCAGTTTGATCAGTTCATTCGTGTGCTCGAATGCCTGAAGATGCCGAAAGGCGTATCCGGGGTGGTTAGTAACGATATACATGGAAATGTACAACATTTCATGTAAACGTGTTTAATTATACTGAAAAAGTGTTTTCCTACTTCTAATAACATATATAAATTTTAAATTTATAAAATATACTTCTTGTAATCTTCCCAACATTTAATACAGGTACTTAATCTTTACTATTAAATTAATGAACATACTAAGTGTACTATTAAGGAAACATTTATTATTTGAGTGCAGTTACATAGAAAGGAACCCAAACTGACCACGTGTGGGATTTTTTAAATTTAATTTTGTTGCATTTTAGTTGTTAATTTTGTTTGAAGAAAGTGATAGTTCACTTTTAAGTCATGGTGAAGAGCCATTATTTGTCTTGATAAAAAAAGCGATTGTTATAAATGGTTTCATATAATTATGTCTATTAGTGGAGGTAAAAAACTTGCTTTTATTATTTGGTAGCCCTGTCGTCAAACTTTGAAAGAAAGTACAGTCATTGTAGTGCATGAGAGCAAAATAAAATTTACGCAATAATCATTGTTACGTGAAGTGTTTTTTTCCCGAAAAAAGGAACCGAAATGTACATTATTTACAAAGCGCTGATGTGGTTAATGATACAGATGTAGCCTTATCTGTTTAAAGCCATCTTTGGAAATCCGCCATTCATTTACACAGCTTTTCTTTGCGAAACTCCAAAAAAATAAAACTCGCTTTAAATTATATTATTTAACGACATTATCTTCGATAACAATTATACACTGCTATAAATTTTGTCCAGTTATTTAATTGTAGTTTTTGTACAATTAAAATCTTCTGTACATCTACGATGACAAAAGTTTTTATTGCCGTGATATAAAAAAACTAAATATTAGTTAAACCGTTATTATATCCTTTTTTTACTATATTAAATTTAACAATCGAGTAATATCATGAAAAGCTCTCGACTATATTTTCATCAGAAATTGTGACAATTTAGTAACCGTTATTGTCAAATACCTCTCATGGTGACAGTGGAAGAGAGTATGACAATTGTTTGAGAAGACTAATTGTTATGCATTATGTATTTATAAAACTGAATAAAGTAAACATGTTCACTGTATTAATCAACTAATGAACTATTATAAGGGTACCACGTAACAATCAATTTATTTGGTATTGTACAATACTATTTTATCGCCTATTATAATGAAGTAATATAAAAGACAATACAAATTGAATCGATGTTTCGAAAATAGCCATTGTTCTTGAATGATTTCCAATTTAGTATTTTAAAATAGTGTTTAAAGCTTTATTCCGAATTACGAATTGAATTTTATTGATTTATATTTTTCTTTCACGCTTTTGTCGTAATAATGTTATTATATATTGATGTGTAATAATCAATAATTTAAGATATCGACTGAGGGTGCTCAATGAAATTTCAATATTAAAGTTTGATTGCTAAAATTTTATACATTTCCATGTATTCCGTCACTGGTATTTTGCCTTTCGGTATTTTCATGTATTTGAGTAAACGAATGAACTGACAGAGAGTAAACAGTAAATATCGTTTATATATAAGATAGATTAAGACAAAATATTAAGACTAGGATCTACATTAACACAGACATCAATGGCTGAGGATACCAAAAAGCGAAACCAAGGTCGGGTAGTGACGCAATAAAATTTATTTCAAAAATATCGATTTTTGCTAATATCGATTGAAAGCATCTGCTAGAAGATATAATTAACATATTATATTCACTATGACGTTTGTTCAATTACTCCAGCTTCACAACGTAGAGAAAGTCTTTATTAATTACAGCTCAAGTAAAATAATCTTATCTCTCTAGAAAACATTTCAATCACATACCTCTACGAGACAGAATGCCTTTTTTATTTAACAGGCTACTTTAAAGCGACTGCTTACCGTTTGGTATAAATTGATGGTCATTATTGCAGTGAGCCAACCTTTCGTCAATCGTAAAATACATGTAATAGAAACTTTTTGTTGCAACGTGTAACTTGTCTCGTAAATATAATAATACACTGTTTTATTGTTAATCACTAGTCTTGTACTTTCAAAGTAAACGTAACAAACTGTGCTTTATTTTGCATAAATAAGACTATAAGAAACAGTGTAATAATAAATAATAAACATTTTATGAAATTTAATATCGCAAGTTTGTAACTGATTTTCATTTTATGATACATTTTGCAAGTGTAGTTTTCTGTTTGTTCTTCGTCTATTCATGTTCTTCATTCTTTCAAAAATAATTATAGTATTTAATTTGTAATAATTTGTCTTACTCTTTCAAAATGACAATGTCAATTGCTTAAAGTTTTGTAACTACAAAGGTTTTTTAGTTGCAAAAAGCGAAACCAATTTTTATCAATAAAACAAACATGAAAGCAGAAAAAACTGCACAGCTATTATTGTATCATATCATTTTAGCTATCACTACACTTGTCGGGTCCGTGGCGCAATGGTCAACGTCGTTGGCGTCGGTCATCGACTTCTCGGATTTAAATCCTGGTACGAACAGCTCAATAAATTAATTTTTCAAACAATTTATGGATTTCCGTTCGTAGGCATGGAAGTTTGTGATTTTGATAATTTTCTCCCATCCAGCCGATCCTAAAAACTTGGCGTAACTACTAGTCCCATCCTAGCCCTATCGCTCTATCACTACTATCTTTGAAAAATAAAGGTTGAGCAACTGAGTAAAAAGTAGTTTTTGTAATAGAAATTCTCTTGAGATACCCTCATAAGGAGCCCATATGCACCACATTGAAAGCGGACTAAGCAAAAAATCTTATAGTTTTCTGTATCATTGCCACTTACGGTTCTGCAATATTTGTTTCAAATTTTTGAAATTTAGATTTTCATTGATATTCTTCTCGATACACACTTGAATTGTTGTATGATTGAAATTTGCACAAATATCATGCGTATGCAAAATTAGAAAGTAAGTTTTAATGTTCTCTTCAAATCTTTCACCACAATAATTGTGTACTCCAGAAATTATCTTTTCCGTGTTAAAGTGATACGTTAATGCGTTCAGTTACTCATTGATGAATATATCTCAATTTTTCATGGGGCCATGTATGCCTTAAGCATTCATTTACCCCTGTTAAAGATTGCCAAAAAATTCTACACAAGATTATTTGTACAATGTCGAGTCCAATTTGCTTCTAACAATTGTGTTTTTCTTTCAAAGTTATTCCGAAAATTTCCTACCCGATTCAAAACACGTCGCAAGCACAAAAGCACATCATTTGTAGACAGCATTCTCTCTCGGCGTTACCAAGTTACGATGCAAATACAATCGATCCGGAGCACATGAGATATCTTACTTTGAATCTGAATAATCTATTTTCTTGTTTGGCTGACTGACGCTTGACGGCCGAGCGGCCATAAAGTGACAGAATGAAAACTTCCAAGATGGAAACTTTCGCAACGAAAATACGAAACGCAATGCTTACAACAAAAATCGATTAACTTCATATTTATGAGCACAGTATTTATACTACAGTGAAAACAGAAGTACTCCAAAAGCTAAAGTAAGTAGTTTATTTTAGTAAAGTAAAAAACAGTCGGCATCCGTGGCGCAGTTGGTAGCGTCGCTGGCTACGGTTACTGATGTCTCGGGTTCAATTCCCGATGCGGACGGTTTTCATAGATTGATCTCTCAATCGATTTATGGATTTCTGTTTTAAGTCTGAGTCCTCCCTCCCACCCATCCCATCTTCACGGGGCGTAGCGAGAGCGGTTAGCTAACCAGTAGTCCTGTCATAGCCCTATCCTTCTATCCCTACTCTCTTCGAAAAAAAAGAGATGGTGAGCAACTGAGTAATAAGCAGTTCTCGTAGAAAAATTCTGTTAAGATTCCTCCATTAGGAGATCATATGCTCCACATTGGGAGCGGACATGGAAAAAAATTAAATGAAAACAGCTCAAATATTTTGTTACACAAAAATTATTACTCATTAAATAGATCTATTGGTTGATGTATTGGTATTTACTTTACAGAACTCTATTATTATAAGGTAAATCAATTAAAATATATAGTTATACTTGAAGAAACCGTTGATTGGTATAAACCAAACTATTTTTAGTATTAATTCATTATATTTTGTTTGTGTTTTTACTAGAACAGCTCCAACCGACAACCCTATCACATTAAAATGTATTTATCTTGATTTGCAATAAAATATTTTTAATTCGCCTTAACCCTTTGGATGTCAAAATCCTAAATATCGGCTTCTGCAACTTTTGCAAGAATTACTGGATCTCACGTTATCATTGAAAAAAGACCCAATACATTTTCAACAATCTGTAGAGAATCGTTTCAAGGGTAGATACAACATGCTTAAAATTATATAACACATTTTACTTATTAATTATTTATGTTAGAATCACGGTATACCTTATATAGTATTCCCAAAAGGCCCGGCAGTCAGAAGTTTACTGAATCCTCCCCATCTAAATGCCTCGTCAACTAACAGTCAAATCTCCCCACCCATTTACTATCTTAGGTTCAATCGATGTCTGAGTTATAAATTAATTTTCACTAAACGTTTTGTTAGAAAATCCTTTTTAAAGAAGTCAATCAAATTGAATTAAAGAATAAGTAAGCTATATTTAATTAATTAATTGAATTTTTTAATACCAAAAATAGAAATTTGATAGTTGCATTTCTGACTCAAAGTTTCTTGAATATTAAAATGACGCCGTACCCATTTTTTGTGCGTAAGAAAGTATTATTACGATTATAAAAAATATATTTTTTGAAGGCAAGTATTCAACTCTGTGGAAGTAATTAGGCCATTCTTCTTTGAATAATCTTTGATTAAAAACAACTGATAGGCATAAATTACATTATACATGTTCGTCAAAACGTTTAAGCCAATAGATTATCGGATGAAGATAAAACGTTCATGATCTGAATAAAAGACAATGATTATCTTTAATTTTTATTTTTTAAGCCGGAAGTTAAAAAAGCTCAATAAGCCAACGCTTAATATAATTTATATTATGTATAGCAAATAAAATATGAGGATTTATATATTTCACTTGACTATACTAAGGCACTGTGTAACTAAGTAGATTCAATTGCCATATATATATTCATTACTAGTGGGAACTCTCGTCATAAATGACGGTATTGCAATTAAAATACAAATGTCTAAAGTAGCTGTTCTTTAGTGTCCATACTGACGATTGTTGTTTGTTTGCTTCAGTTTGCGTCATGTTGAAACTATGTGAATTGCTTATATAACCGCGGACGCTTAGGCCATGAGAAAATTTCATACCTACATGTGTATGTGATAATAATAAAACGTCTACATCTACGCATATAGACCGGTCTGGGCTATTATATATAAGATACTAATGTAAAAATAAGCAATGTTTTAATGAGCTAATCAAAAGGTTTTATTGTCTTGCCCGAAATGTTTAAATAAATATATAGGAGATTTTTGTACAAGAAAAAATATTATTCTAGTTTAATCGTGGTTTTTGAATTGCTATTTTGATTTGAAAATTACTATGTTATATTTAAACACTAAAGATTGGTTTGTTGTTTCAATCTATTCAATTTAGAGTTTAATGCAACTATTATATTCAACAGCATTAGGATATTTGAAGGTTTAAACCTTTACGATTTATTTTTTTAAATTCAGTGATATTGTCCATAACATATTTATCTTCTGTGTGTCTAGTAAAAACATAGCAGACAACATTTTTAGTTATAATACAACATCTTCTTCGTCTTTCATATCCATTTCCTATGTGGAGCATATGTATCCACGCGGCGTCGCCAAGATTCCCTGTCACCCGCCAATCGCTTTGCTTCCTCCCATGACATGCCAAAGCTCATCAAATCCCTCAGCTCCACCGAGTACATCCTATCGGTAGTACCCGATGGTCTTCCAGGACGCCGGAATCCCACAGGTCGTAAGAAGAGGCAAGCAAGATTGAGGACGTATTATCCGTAGCACGTGACCCAGCCAGTTCCAACGTCTCTCCATAACCACTGATGTGACAGGGCGTTGCTCGGTTCGTTCTTTAATCTCCGGGTTCTTCACAAAGTCTAACCACTTCATCTCCAGTATCCAACGCAAGCATCTATTCTCGAAGCTCAGTATACGGTTTTTTTGATACTTAGTTAGGTGCCATGATTCATTACCGCTCCCAATAAAACATAGGTTAATATAAACAAATATGTACCTACCCTTCACAAGTATATTATGTTGACATGGATATCATTTGAAAAGTCTTATATGGTTAGTAAAACTACACAAAAATATTTTCATTATCCCATGATATATATTATGTTCTAAATAACAAAGATTTTACGTTTATTGATTTTATTATAATCCATTCCACAATCACACCCCGGACTATTTTACATGTATATTCAAAGATATGGATGTACGTGATATTGTTATCACTTACCACTGACCTGTCCAATACAATAACTTTACTTAAAGACATTGTTAAACCAAAAATCACACGAATTATCTTTTAACTGAGAGTTTTATCAACAGGCTATTATCAGTCTTTCATACTTCCAGGTTTCATATTATGTTCCATATTTGTTGAGAACATGGTAAAACATATAAATATAACAGAATTTTGATATTTTGTCATAGAAAATAATATTTAAATTCAATTTTGAACTTCGAGTATAATGGACACTATTGGCTTAGAGATCACTGAACTTTGACGTGTTGCAAAAAAAACATAAACGAAAATTTTGATTTCTGTCTCAGTTCATCCATTGTTGCAATCTTAATATGTAAGGACCCGGTGTCATGAAATCAGTCGACCTTACAAAATTATTGACTGTCAATACACTATTATAAATTCGAGTCCCTTTTTGTCCCAATCCTGGTTCAAATAAATCTTTTACGGTGCAGGTAAATAAATATTGAAAATGTTGCAATTTTTCATATGTCGAAATACGTCACTTATCGACAACCTAAGGGGGCCTGGTATGACCCAATATAAATAATCGATAAAAAATACTAGCAAACAATTGAATGTTGTTTTTTTTATTGTGGGAAGCAATAATTCATCTCCTTTCTTTAAGAAATATTCAGCAATATTTTAGAGCATTTATTCATATTGCATAACTTAATATATTTTGTGTGCATTTCATAATTTCAATGAAGGTGAAAGATTATTGTACTGTAGGTAATTTATTGCTTTTAAATAATATATTTTTAAAATCTTTATAATAAGTATCTATATTTAAAGCCGAATTAATTATAATAACAGCTGTAAAAATACTTTTGTTTAATATTGATAAATTTACTTTACGAGATCAACTATTTTATATTGACAATATACATTACATTAGTGAAAATTGATGAATATTTGTTTTTGGTAATTTTTAAGTTTGTTTTTTATCACATTTAAGATCTTAATATGATATTATATAACAAGTGATAACTTAGTTATTCCACTTGGTTTATCACTAACGTGACGCGTTTCGCCTCTTCAAGAAGCATCTTCAGACTAACCATATCGCAAGGTTATTTCTTTCTAAGGAAAACAATGATTCTAATTTTCACATTAAAAATAAAAGGTTGGGTGGACTTTATTCCATTCTACTGGACGTGGGACGCGTAATTAGTCTACCAGTGTTTATGTCTTACCCCCTCCCCGCGTTTAGTAGAATGGAGTAAAGCCCACCCCACCCTATATTTTTAATGTTAGAATTAGAATCATAGAATTAGAATCATCTAAGAAATAAATAACTTTGCGATAAGGTTAGTCTGAAGATACTTCTTAAAGAGGCGAAGCGCGTCACGTTAATGATAAACCAAGTGAAATAACTAAGTTATCAATTTTAATTTTATATTAAAAATGAACTTGCACAAAGTTACCGGCGAATCCATAGAAAAAAGTGTTAATTCTTGGTTGTACTAATTTCAAACTTAATTGAAAGTGCCGAAAGCCCAATCGACAATCCCAATTTTTTTGTATGTAATAATAACCAAAACCTTATAACACAGCAACATATTTTGGACCGTATCAACAGAATATCACAGGTCATTGTTTTGATTAATAATATCGTGGCAATATCAATAATTATACTTCAATCATGAACTTAATCATAAACTGTGCATGAAAACATAGAAAAAAATGACTTACTGACTTCTATATAAATTCAGTGTTATTATTAAACAGACATCAACATTCCATTGATATTTTCAGCTACCAAATCAAGCAGTGCATAATAAATACGTTATTATCGTTTTGTGTATCAATAAATTTGTTTCTGGTCGTATATACGAGTCCAAATACTTAGTCTAAATCACGATTATAAACCTTCATAATGATTATTAATATTTAACTTGGTGTTAGCGGTGCTCGAATCCGGTAGAGAATTCATTCTTCGGTCTCAGCGGGGTGCCAGAACATTATTTGTGATAGAGCGACGTTTAATTAAAATCATTTTATTTATTGGCGCGTGTTTGTTTTGTGTAGAACCTTATCCCGTTTGCACGGAAGGACTACAAGAACAATACTCGGTAGTAAATATCTATAGTGTATATAAATATAACGGCTATATGGTTTAACTATAAAGATTTCTTCATCTTAGCTTTGATATAAATCTTGTTTACATCGTTTTAGATTGGTGATGCAAAACCTGTAGCACATTTACTACATAGTAAACTTTCGAATATTAACTTTCAATAATGGTCAGCGAGAAAGAAGTTTATCGTTATTTGTTTCGATTTCAAATCCCGTTAAAGTTCTCAAGAACGAAAAATATGTCAAGTAAAATATCGACAGTGCTTTGATGTAATGCTCAAAATTGAAATTGTTCACGTGACAATTAAAACTGTTTTTATTGAAAACATTATATGGTGAGTTACGCTATGAATCTTTGAAATGCACTCCTGTAAATTCTCGTGTTTGCAGATACGGAATTATGCGTAGGCAGTGTCGATATAATATTAGCTTACATCAATTGTAGGGACAGCATTTGTAAGCCTAAAACCAATGTAAAATGATGTTTTCCTTTTAAAAAGTGATCAATTTATTTTTCTAATTTACTTCATTTAGCCGAGACCTGCTATGTCATCTTTAAAATGAGATCTAATCATTAACTTACTTTCGTATTTTTTAGGGTTACATTAATTGGCCTAAAACACAGTTGATATTATGAAATGCATAGAGTAAAATTCTATGAAATGATCGGAACCGTTTTCATTTAGCATTTTAAACTTGATTGAATTTTAAAATTGGTTAAACTAAGTACCCATTGTGATTCGAAGGACAAATAGTTTTAAAAAAATTATACGATTTTAAACATTTAGCTATGCTGAGCATATGGACTTCCAATAGAGATTTCCACAGAACGTACCGAAAGAGTGACTGTAATGCAGTAGCTCACATTCTAGAGAGAGGGTGAAGAGTCATATAGAGTGATGATGGAAGGATGGAGTTGGGAAAGGATTATTAGTTAGCAAATCGCTCACTCTATGCCTTATTTTCAAGATTTGAAAGGTGTTTGGGAATTTGTAAAAAAAAAATTAATACGTCCATACATTGTATAAAAGCAATTTTTAAATAAATATTTGTAAAGTTTTCATTTGGAAATTGCCGCGCGAACAGAAAAAAAATGGAATTTATTGATTGAATTGGCATTTACTTCGTAGAACTCCATTATAATAGAATACAATATCAAAGTATTTAGTTACACAAAATTTTATTCGGCAGTTGATAGTTATTTCGGCTTAACGGCATCACCAGAACTATCTGTTCCATAGCGTCATCATAATATCGCCATCGTCAAAACTATATAGTTAAGCCAAAATAGCCATCAACTATCCAATAAAATTTGGTAACAAAATAAATGGTCAAAATTTAAATCAATTTTCGGTCAGAATTCGAATCAAGTTTTGGTCAGAATAGAATTCAACCTTTTCTCAGAATAAAAATATGAACGGACTGAATAAAATTTTTAATGGTCTGAATAAAAATTATTATTCCGTCAAAATAAAAGGTTAGGTTAGGTTAAAAATAATGACAATCTATTATTTATTCTGCCCTCTGTAATTTTTAGGGACATATTATGAGCATTTAATATAGATTCTGACAAATGTATTAAAAATTGAATTGACGGAAACTGAATGAAAACTTTGACCAGAAAAAATGAAGCTATAAAATTTTGTAAAACTAAATTCTTTAATTTTATTAAATAGCCTTTACTCTCAGCGATGGTGTCATGAATGAAGTTTAAATTAAATAATTTATTAACGCAGTGGATGTTCATTTTTGTCTTGAATGCGAAAATTACATCGTTAACTTTTAAACATTTTTGTAGTTGAATTTCGAATGGATGCCATTAAAGAATTATGTCAAATGTTTGATAGAGATTCAATTTCACACTTCATAGTAAGATGGTCGTAAAGAAATTGTTATGATGTCAATCGGAACAAATAGTTTAGATTTGCAACATACTGTTTTTCACATCACTTTGGATGTGACGGACAGCGGTCTCCTTTTATGAACGATGCAAAGTCCGTTACATTTAATAACAGTTACCTACACCAGTGACGTGCTTACTGAACAACATCAAGAGGAATAAAAACGATAACAAAGTTTTTTCTTCTATGTATAAATTCATGACAGGTCATTTAAAATATCAACTGCGTTTTGACCAATTGATGTAACATGTAACCCTCAAAAAATACGAAAATGAGTTAATGATTGGATCTCATGTTAAAGACGACAGAGCAGGTCTCGGCCAAATGACGTAAATTAGAAAAATAAATTGACCAGTTTTTGGAAGAGAAACATAATTTTACATTGGTTTTAGATTTAAAATTTTTGACCCGGCCACTTGACGTAAGTAAGCCACTATTATATCGACACTACTTAAGTATAATTACGTATATGCAAATATGAGAATTTACAGAAGTGTTTTTCAAAGATTCAAAACGGAACTTCCTATATAATCAAATTTGGATTATTGAGATTTTGTACACTTCCATGTATTTTGTCACTAACGACCCGGGTTTCGCCTTTCGGCATCTTCAGGCATTCGAGCACACGAATGGACTCGAACTGACAGACAGTAAACAGTGTCTAACGTTTATATAGAAGATATAAATACGACAAATATTATTGATGAGGTAAGATATTATACGTCTGAGAGCCACACTGATACCTGAGTTAAATTTTCGAGAATCGCCTTAATCCTTATTTTGTAAACACCTTTTGGTGAATTGCCGCTTTCCAACTTCTTATGGAATTACCAGTGATTTTACAATTATAATAGCATTGTGGGTTTCGACGGGATGCAATTCGACGAAAGGGAAAATATATACAATCATTCCACATTTAGTGACATTTGTTAGGTGTTTCAACGTATAGGATATAATAACGGAGAATTAGGAAGGTTCAGCTGCTCATTCAGAATTGGCAAGGAATTTAACTGGGCTCTATTGATTTCCAAAATTTCTTGATAAAATAATTTATGATCCCCCATGTTTTTATGCAACAGTTTTACCCTATCATCCGCATTAAACATATGGTTCTCCATTAGCAAGTGATTTGCGAATGTCGAAGTTTCTTTTTTTAATCTAAAGGCAGTTAAATGTTCTGATACCCTTATATCTAATGTACGTGTGGTTTTACCCACATAGAAATGTTGGCAATCACTGCATTGTAATTTATAAATACCAGATTTTTTCTTAAAATGGACTCTATCTTTATTGTTAATAAGTAATTTGCCTAGAGAATTTTTGCAATAGAACGCCGGTCTGACACTATCAGCGAGTTGTTTTTTTAATTTTAAAACTTGTGCAACCTAAAAAAACTAATTCTATGCCAGTTCCTAGGTTGGTCTATGTCTTTAGACAAGTTCCCGAAATATAGCATCTTTTCTGCTAATTTACGTTGTTTTTTTGATACAAGACTATCTATAAGAGACGCCTCATAGCCATTATTAATGGCAATTTGTTTAATAATGTTTAGTTCGTTTTCAAAATTAAATTTACTTAGAGGTATTGTGACTAATCTGTGAACCTGAGAATGGAAAGCAGCCAATTTATATGAGAAAGGATGGTTTGAATTAAATTTATGAAATTAATGAAATTCCATCAAGCACCCTCAGTCGATGTCTTAAATTATATCACTATATAATGTTTTCGATAAAAACAGTTTTTACTCTCTGCTGAACAATTTCAATTTTGAGGGTTACGCCAATTGACTAAAAGATCGTTGATATCATTATTAAATAAAGTAATATATTATGTTTAAGGAAATAGACTTTTATGGAGAGAAAAAGGAAGAAAAATAGATATTTTTAATACAGTGATACGGGGACTCACCGCTTGCATTCATAATTATTTAAGAGCGGGTAGTGGGGAATTGAAATCGAAACAATATGATGCTATTTTTCACTCTTTATTTTGGTGTGTAGGTGATGAATATCAATATATACAATATTTTCTTGTGATTTAGTGAAAAGATATTTTCAATGAAGCGGAATACATGACACAATATGTGGCAAAAAAGTGTTAAAAAAAAGAGCTGAAGCCACAGAGTAACAGACAGTTCTTCTGGAAAAACTTTTGTTGATATTCCTCTATGAGGAAACCGTATTGAGACGGAACATGTTTAAAATAAAACGTGATCAATATGAATATTGTTTTTTGCGATTTAGTGAAAAGATATTTTTAATGAAGCAAAACGTGTGACATAATTTCAATAGCCGAATTCATCAGAAATATTAATTGCAAGCATTAAGTTATATCTTCTGTCAGAATAAACACGCCACTGTGTTGCATAGGGTATTCGTGTAGTATGACATTTTTCTGGTCATCGAACAAACGGCGCATTTGATTGAGTGACGTGTGCTAGCTAGAGAATTATTATATTATTCTGTTGATGAACCAGATACAACCAATGCATTGCCGTAAAATTAAAATAATCTCCTTATTTACGCTGAGCGAATTTTCTCAAAGATTTGTCAATCGTTAAAGCGACGGGCTTACTTCCTGAATAGGTGTTATATTTTTTTATATTAGGGTTTTTGATTACATAAAAATTCTCGATGAAATTTAAATTTGTTAAATTATTACAATGCTTATTAAAGATACAGCAAAATAATATGAACTGTATCACCCAGGCATCGTCGATTTTCTTGAATCATCACTGAGACAATAATATTACATTTACATAATAGTTTATAGATTCACTATAATATGTCTTTTTTAATGAAAATCACTAGTCCCCAATTAAAGAAAAGAGTCTGTTTTTAATCGGTATGCGAACCAAAAAAATAATGTAATAATCTTTGTTACGGTTCGGTGACAAATCAGAACAGTAATAAAACAACACTGGGGAAAATCCTTACGTCTTTCAATACATATTTTATTTATAACAAATTTTTAATATAACGTGTCGATTATAAGTACTAAATAAAACTACATTTTGAAAACTAAAGTTTTCCTAACGAGTTTCAATTACTGAATATATATCTGTTTACTTAAATCTAATAGTTATACAAAACGCAGCTGTGGTTAATATATCTTTAAAAAAGTGTTGTATATGTATTTATTTCATAAATAGGTACGACGAAAATATTAAGTGTTTTATTTTGCCCCTTTGTTGTTTTGTCACTGTTATGATTTGTCTAGTTACCCTTTTTTAAAATAGTTATTCCATAATATTTATAATCTTATTAAAACTGACAGTAACTAATAATCAAAGTAACCTGTGCAGTGCTTTTATTTCATTATATTAAAAGAACGAACGTCCATGTTTATATTTTATTTAAAGTTAAGTTGTTAATACGTAGATATAATATAAAAGAATACACTTAGATGAAAATTAAACAATGAAACTTTGCTTCTACTTTTCCACTTATTTCTTGACTAAAAATCTTGCATCAAAAGTTATACTACAGTTCGAATGAATTCAACTAATATATTATGCTAGACGAATGCACGCTACAATATAAGTAACAAACAATCAAGAATCAAAACCGGTAGGCGTATGTCTTTAGATTAGTGACATTTTTGCTAAATTGGATCTCTAGCATGTCCAGTGATTCTGTCATATGTCATGCACAGATCATACAGGCAATTATTTTTACAAACATGTTGCTGTCATTTTACCGCATGTCAATTCTACGTAGATAATTGAGCGTATTTTTTTACTTGAAATTATCTGCGTTTGTCAGTGTAATAAAATTAAAATTGTGTAATTATGACCATAAAATAATTTTGTATTGAGAATATTTTATTGGTATACAAAAAAACTATCCGACTGTGAAACGGTTAAGTGTATTTGAACATAATTGATATTAAACAAGGTGTGGCCTAATATGGGTTAACTAAAAAATGCCATATTTGGTAAATATTTTTTTTGTACCAATTTAATACTGTCATATTAAGTTTGTATTAAATTTTATTAGTCACGGTAGAAAAAAATGCTTCAATTTGAAAATGTTTAATTAAATTTAGTTTTGTATTGACAAATATTAAGACTGATTGCTTGCTAAGCACTGTTTTTATTAATTTTATTGAATAGATTATTATTATTACGTATATCCTATTATTCTGCAATAGGATACATCGGTGGTCACCCATCCGGTGTTTTGCGAGATTATGGATTCTTAATTTCGATTGATTTTAAACATGCAGCAACAAATATTACACTTACTAATAATGTTAAAATTAAAAAAGCGTAAATTTTATGAATAATATTTAAGAGGAATTAGTAGGTTTTTCTGTCATTTCACGAAAATTGTTAATCGTTTTCCGTCGCCTAAAAATATGGAACGTCAAAATATTTTTTTCTTTTAATAATTGCACTATCATAGTATTTGTTTACACTACTCCACTTTAATTTAAATGAAAATTGTAAAGTTTTCCAGCCTGTCTAGCAAAGAGTTGACACCATTTTTCAGAAATGCTTTTATTTGCTTTACGCCGTTATTAAGGTTTACTGTAGATTATTGAGATTTGGTGGCTGAGACAAAATCGTAGAACAAAGTATTTTTAAGAAAGCAATCGTGACGGAATTTTCAATTTATTGAAGATAAAAATTCTATAAAGATTTTTGAAATGTACCAAAGAGTTCGTTTTCCTGCACTTTTTCTGACTGATATTTAAAGTAGAATTATACTTGATATATTTTTTAGGAATACATTTTTATTACCTTTCATTGTGATTTAAATCAGAGTTATTTATTTAGATTGTATTTTGAGAAATACTTTAAAAGTGCACTTATTAAAAGAAAAAAAATTATTTCGATGTTTCATATTTTTTAGGCGACGGAGAGCGATTAACGATTTTATCGAAATGGCAGAAAAACCTACTAATTCCTCTTAACATAATAGCTTTCAACATTTAAAAAAAATGTTGGCGTACCGCCGAACTAAAGATGTTTAGTCTGTGAGGTCCAAAATATTGGCAACCGCTGGGATTGATGAAAGATGATGATTCTGAAAATCAGTGATCGACTATGCTCTCAACATTAAAATTAATAAAGAGGCTGCAATAAAAATTAAATTTAAAAAATTCAACGATGTCTCACCTTGCGGTGATTTTTTGACCCCTCTTTCATTATCATATTTTGTCAACATATCGTAAAATCTTTGGACCTTCCTCTTTTCGGAGAAATTTGACGCGGGTTTATTCTCACGAAATATTATATTTATTTAACTTTCAGAATAAATGGGCTTATATTTCATTGATATTGTGATATTCCATTTTCAATCAGTTCATCAAATATCATTCTTTCTCTGACTATATTCGCTACCAATGTGGAGCATATGGCCATCACGTTTTATTCAAATACCATTAAATGATATTAACTCCCTCACTTTTACTTATTGAATTAACATTTTTAAATGAATTATTAAGTTCAATGGGATATATGAATTCATTAAATTATCATGTATTTATAAAGAAGTAGAAACCATGACGAAATGGCTTGAAAAAATATTATGTTACTCAAAATAATGCTGATAAACCACCACAATGTAAAGTAATATAAGCTTCAGTAAATAGCTTATATTGCGGTATAATGACAAAGCTCCTAGAGGTAGCAACCGCTAGAGTCACCCGTAACTACTATAAAATAATAATAAATAACTCTATCATAGGCTTATGATTTATTTGCACAAGCTTTTGCATTTCCTATACACGTGATAGGTAATTAATAACATCGGCTTGCTGAGAAGCCCAGAATTTTAAAACTTCTCTCTCGTTCCCGGTAGGTAGTGTCAGTAATAAAAGTTAAAATAAAATTGTACAAACTACTGGTCTATCAGTGTTTATGTCCTACCCTACACACGTCCAGTAAAATGAAATAAAACCCAACCTAAGCTTCATTTTTAATTTAAAAATTTGAATGATTGTTTACTTTTGAAATCAATAACCTTGCGATATGGTTAGTCTGAAGATGCTGCTTAAAGAGTGTTAAAGAGTCATAAAGTTAGTAATAAAGTCAGTGAAATAACATAGTTCCCAATTTTATTTATATATTTATATGTATAAACTGTGTTTATTATATTGTGTACGGCCTCTGAAGTTAAGTGGTAAATTCTGTATCCTAGCAAACAGATGTGTATAAGTTCCAGTCCCGACAAGGTTAATATGAAATTTAGATTTTTTTAAAACTAATACCTATTTGAGATCTTGAGCATGGGTGTTGGTGTTTGTGACTGTAAAAATTATTACGAATTGATCTCATGTAATTTAAATATACCTGTATAAACGTATTTACTTTACTTTAACACAATTATAAAATGTTGTATCAAAACAACTAAAATATAATTTAAGACATCGACTGAGGGTGCTTGATGGAATTTCAATATTAAATTTGGATTATTGAGATTTTGTACACTTCCATGTATTTTGTCACTGACGACCCGGGTTTCGCCTTTCGGCATCTTCAGCATCTCATTCGGCATCTCAGTTCGAGTCCATTCGTGTGCTCGAATGCCTGAAGATGCCGAAAGGCGAAACCCGGGTCGTTAGTGACAAAATACATGGAAGTGTACAAAATCTCAATAATCCAAATTTAATTACAACTAAAATACTTTTAGAAATCATAATTTTATTGTTTAAAATATTATATATTCCATTATACTCTACCACTCATTTTTTGTGTACATTTTATCTATTTTACACGGTTGTCAATGGAACATACCCCCCCCCGTATATGTGTGTGTTTGTATTCATTCTAAAATATCATCAGATCGAAATTAAATGACAGTTTATAAAAAGCAATCATTATTACTTTAATGCGACATGCACGATAACAATACACTATTAAAAATAAAATAATATTTGACGAAATTGGCTTTCATGATTAACTGTGTATATTCGAAAGGTGTTTTTTTATTTAAATATGGCAACACCTTTCAATGACATAAATGATTTGAAATAAAAATAAAATAATAACCATAAACAAAATAGTCCATAGACAAAAGAATTGATATCGTTTCTCATTCGAATCATATTTTTATAAGTCCAATTAAATCAAAAATACTGCGGTTAATTTATTAAACTAGAGTTCAGGTGTGCTAAAGCGTAATCCGCTGAAAAGTGGAGTTGTGTGGATATAAATAATAGAAAAAATAACCATTTTTTTACTGTATATGAAACAAAGTTCAGATTACATTTTCTGGAAACTAGTTTTTTGTCTCTTCATATATTAGGATGTTAAAAGTAAAAACGCCACTTTCCACCAAAGTCATACCGTGAGAATTCTAATAAAATCGATACTGCGGTAATTTCATTGCATACACTTGGATGTAAACTCATTTTATAAATTCATGTTTCATAGTTTTGTAGTGATATTGCAATTGATCTGTTAAGTTGTATACATACACGAGAATATGGAGAATATTAAATCATTTTTGCCTTTTTGTGGACAGTGGCGGTTTTGCTTTTACCATCGTCGTGTATTTAGGTTTCTATCTCTCTTAGGATGACTGAATTAATATGCGTTCATGGATTATGCGTGTATTAAACATGTTGAAAAGAGATTTATTGATTTTCATATAGGACTAGTGAGTACCCGGCATGCGTTGCAATGCCAATCAAAGAAAGAAAAGGTTTTTGTTTTAATTTTGTTTATTGGAGTGATTTTGGATACGCAATATTTTTTGTGCCGTCTGGTGCGTCCACGAATAAATCAAAAGGCTTACTTACTTGTACTTATTTGATTTTTTTAGAAACCTTTACGGGTGTGCACACAACAACTCACCAAAGTTTCATCGAAATCAGATAAATGCTTAAGGAACGCATAGACGACAAACAAACATTCATTTTTATAGAGTATGATGTTATGTCTTCGTTTACGTTTAAGGTTAAATGACACGCGTTCAAGTAAGACATCTTCTGTGAAGCTACGAGTTCATAATAAATATGCTCTTTATCTAAAATGGAAAGTAATATCCAAAACTTATTGATCAATTTTTTAGTAAATTCATATCTGAAATACATGTTGACGTCTTATTTTTCATACATTACTTGTTTTAAAATACTTTTTAAAAATGAAATTACACGGCCAGCCGAATATTTTCTTATCAATATTGACCCATTGACAAAATAGCTCAAAGTCCCTGAACTAGACAGTGTCCAATAAAGAGACGTTTATAATTTCAATATTTGATCGTATCGTATGCCTCCATTGAGCGTTGTTACTGAACTTTTTTTATAAAGATTATTTTGTAGGTTATAATAAACGCTTATTTTTAATAAGCTGTTTCCCGGGGCTATTTACATAAAAAGAGCTATCAAATAATCAGGCAGTAATATAAAGAAGTATTTTGATTGTGCTCTAAATATCACTTCAAAGAAAATGTAATTTGCATCGGATAATAACACGATTGTTTGAAAACTTGCAAATAAAAAATAACAGACGATTTAAATTATCATGAATAAATATTAAATTATCCACTTTTTATTCATTATATTGTTCAAATAAACAATAAACGTATTATATATTGCTGTTATTAATACTTAACAAAATACCAATGCAATTAATTTTATAGATTGAGTATTTTATACGTCTTTTTGCTTTGTTAAATTTGTTTGTGTTAATAATTATCAAGATACAAAAGTTTCTATGACATAATAATAATTGGTACACTTACAATATTTCATTTAACATTTCAACAACGTTGCCCGAGTGATGTTTATAATTTAAACCAGATATATTCATCAATAAACTGAGTTTTTCTATATTTCAATTTATTTAGTTTAAAACTTTTCAGCAGTATCTAGTAAGGAGAGCATTAAGACAATTCTATTGAAAATAGGTTAGAAATATATGCTTACTTGACTTCCTCTACCCACAACAGCTTTCCCATCCGTTGTTATCGCACGGAAGTATCCAGTGGCGTAACAAACGATAAGCGTATCCACAGTTATTTTAACTTACTTAGTGTCTTAGAAGCAACTGCCCAAGACTTGTGCGTGGCGTGCACTTAAGTATTCAGAAAAATCAATTCCTCCAGATAAACGAAAAGCTTCTATGAATTGAGGTCTACTCGCTCCCCGTATGATACCGCAAATTTTTAAGGGCCTTTACATATATGTTCTTAACAGTACTGTATATGTGTCCCAGCAAAAACGTAATTCAAATTTTTAAAAAATGCATAGAAAAACCGTAGATTTTTAATAATGTTAAAATGTTACTGTAAAATCTGTACAACAGCGAATTCAAATTTTCACATGTTATTCTGGCGTCTATTTATTGCTATTTTCAACTTTCAGCTTTTAACCTATAACTGAAAACGATATATTTTTGACGTCTCAATGAAAAGCAACAGAACAAATAATAGTAAATGGTTAATTTGTAACCGCTTCATACTAAATCCGTCATGTCGTCATAACAACTCAAACTGTGTTGAATTTGCTTAGCGACTATTATTTTTTTATAATATAAAACTTGCAAATAATAACATTTCATGCTAATCATGATATTTGTAAAAAAACTAATATATTGAACGGAAAATAGTCCATCATTTAAAATTATGAAACTTCAAACAGTGTATATTTTCTTGCGAAGGTGCGCCATGTTGCGATGAATCGAGACCCAAAGCCTGATAGGCATAACATTACCCACTGAGCTTTTTTAATAAAAATTTCTCTTTGTATAAATTATTGCTCACTGCCAATAATTTCGCTGGGCCGTATTATTACCCGTGTTCGTGTTTGTGTGCATAACGGAGTTCGCGATTAGGTTTTTTTTACATACGTATAAATTCGAATTAAAAAAAAAATTGGCAGCCCGTTAATAATGATTGCTGTTAGCCGAAACATGAAAACGTTTCCAGAGATTGGAATTATTGACAATTAAGTGTATCGAATTTTGTTTTGTATATATATATATTTATATATTTGCTCATGCAAAAAGAAACATGCAAAGTATAATATATTCATAAAACGAATAAATTCCATCCGAAAAAATGGTTCAATTCAAATACAAATTGCGGTTCATATCGGTATGTGTCGTTTTACGTCCGCCATATCCGATCTCTGAGAGCAGCATTTGTATATTATAATTCGTAGTCTCCAACTATTATTATGTTCCAATTTCCAATTACAATATCATATTAATAATATCTCAAAGTTTCAGTCTGATTATTTAACTAAATAAATTTGAAATAATAAATTATAATAATTTGTTAATAAATAATGACGATTGTGAAACGAAATTAAAAAACAAACACTACTGATAATGATTTCAAATGAATAAAAATAGATTTGGTCTATTAGATTTTTTCAATTTAAATTTGTTCATGAGTGACTTCTCATCGGGTACATCTCATATGATTTTACAATTTTCAAAATATTTGGTGCATTGACTTTCAGCTGTAATATTTTTTAAACACATTAAAATAAAAATAAAAAAATTATATAAAAATATTCCGTCTGAGTATGAGCAGAGAGAGTGAGTGTGTGAGTGTGAAAGAGAGATAGAGAGGGATCTGCCAACTGGTGTAAAATATTACTACTATTATCACCAAAGATGATCATTAAACAATACGTTTTTATAACTTGTCATTTATAATTTTCATACAGCAACCCTTTCGTAAATATGTTAATTTTATTTGTTCGTGTTGGTATCAATCATATCAATATGATAATTAAAAAGATTTTTTCATTTTAAAAATATGTATGTATTCAGAATATTTTATCGAAACTTACTTAAAAGACTATAAAACAAAATCGTATAGAAAGAAACTTTTTTCAAATAGCATCATAATAAGATACTTCATTCTGTTGTATTAATAGCTTCCAAACATTTGAGTATTATTTTCGCTATAATATACAAAAGATATCAAACAATAAAATAGCTTGAAGCAATGCAGGAAAACGTATGTTTAATATGAATAAAGAATTCAATAAAGGAAAGCATACAACAAAACAATCTCAAACAAAGCCTTTATGTTCGATGCATAGCATAGTAATGGTTTTGATATTAAATAGTATATTTGTATAGCATAATTGGCGTGATGTGATAAATTCAGCAAGTGTCTCAGTTCCAAAATCAAGCCTTTGTATAAGAAACAGTGAATCAAAATTTCCTGCGGCACCGGTGACATTTTTATATCGAAAGCTTCTTTGTGCTTTTAACCGAAGTTTCAATAAAAACACTTTTATGATGCGCTATAAAAATATTCAATTAATATCGGTATATAATGAAAAGATGATAATACCACAAAAGAGTATTCGATGCACTAGATCAGTGGTTCTCATGTGCGGCCACTAGAGGATTTTTCTGTGACCACACACGGTTATATGGTAATAAATATTGATATTGAAAAAATGAATAATATAAAATAAGTACGTTATTTGTACTGCGTACGTATGCGGCTCGAAAACACTTCTACAATGGAATATTTTTAATAAAATAGGGATCCTTTTTTAGATGTAAATGAATCGGGATTAGTACGCTAGCTCCAACGGGTTATTTTGTGCTGCAGTGCATTAAGTAATTCGGTCTGTTGCACGATTCTGCTCTTCAAATTGTGTAATTATCATTGACGAAAGATTTTCCAAACACATGGAGTGTAACAATGATTAACTTCTGGTTTTTTTTTATAAATATAGAAGTATCTGTATATTCCGTTATTCTTTATTTTTTTAATTTTGAAGGGAATTCGATGCAATCCCCCAGTTAAAATGGATATAAGAAATTATCTATGAACAATCACTCAGAAGGATGAAAGTGTAAAAATCTAATGGCTTATAAATTTTTAGACATATTTGAAAAACAAACCTGCAGGACTCTATAATATGAATATTAAATATAAGATTTTTAAATGACAGGATTGTAAAAATTTAGTACAGATTTTTAAAGAAATTATAATAATACATTTTAATAATTTTTTGCAATTCATTTGTATTACTTCCACATATTTTATATATTTTAAAATATGTGGAAGTATTACAAATGAATTTTGATTTATTTTTTAAAATATAATGTCTTTCCACCAAGAATTGACAGTTAACACATTAAAAGTGATCGATAATTACCTGTAATCAAAACGTGCATTTCAGTAGAAACAGTTCTACATTTACTTTTTTTTATTAATAATTGAAGTTATGTGTTCGAGTATATCTGCAATATTGTCGAATATTGCTACTTTAGTTACCACAGGAAACAAAGGCAGAAAGAGAATTAATAACAACTATTTATCCTTATTTTTATACGATAAGTCACAATTTCAGGACCGTGGTCGAGTGGTCTTCCGATACGGTGCGCACGGACTAGTATCCCTATACAGAGACTATAAACAATGATTTATTAATCGATTTATAAATTTTTGTGATGTCTAAAATTCTCTCCCAACACACAGGTCAGGGCGAGAGCAATAAGCTAACCTATATTAATTTTCCAATCAATTTATGGATTTCTATCCGATGTTTGTGATCCAAAAAACGGGGTGAAGCGAGTTAGTTAACCATCAGACCCGTTCAAGCTTTATTTTTTAAACCGTACTCTCTTCGGAAAAAATAAGTTGAGCAACTGATTGATAAGAAGTTCTTGTAGGAAAACTTATGTTGAGATACAACCATTAGAGTCCATTTGCTCCACATTGGCAGCGGAGATAAAACAAATTATTGCAAAATAACAATAAATTTATTCTCTCTTCTCGCCGAAGACATGGTTTCTTAAAAAAATGTAGAGCCAGAAATAGGTAAAATACACTTTTTATATAAAGAGGAAAATTGTGAAAGGTAGTTAATTAAAACGCAAATCTTTTTATAAGTTTATTTTATATACAAATACAACTATAAGTAGATATTTTACAACATCCCAAATCAGAATACCCTAAAAACATTCTTTATTACCTCATCCTTCAAAAAACCAGAGGTTAATCAATTGACTGTTTGTTGAATTAAAAACATTATTATACTAAGACATGTTCATATATAAATATCAAACTCGCAAAAAGTGAAAGATCAGATTTATTGATCAACTTATTTTTCCATTAAACACAAGTGCAGCTAAAAGTTTTACATTTCAATAATAGCGCTAACTGCTTTCTGACCTATGGCATAAGAACTCCCATCGCCTATGATCGCTTGACCTCAAGTGGTGTATTTGAACATGGGCGTGTGCCACCGATTTGATTGATCATGTATCGACGAATTCGAAAACGGTAAAAAGATTTACACTTATTATTGGCATGTAATCACGATTTGATAAATCTTGCACTTATTCTAGACCGTACAAGGATATTTACATTATCAGATCTAAGGTTTTTGCGACGGTGACTCATTGCTTTTTATTTAAACTATATGCAGCATTTTTTTCGATAGTTATATGTTCTTTTTAAAAAATAAAACATAATTTATTTGTCCATCTTCTATATGTTTATAATGAACAAGACCGGTTTCGCTCATGACGAACATTATCAACTGACACATTAAAATCATGACAGGGTTTTTTTTATATAAAACTAACAATGAATAGGTATATGAAACATTTGGTTCAAGAACTACGTCAAGAATGTACAGGTAAATTCTTGGCATGAATCAACTGTTTTATATACCTTGTAGTTATTAACGTTCAGTTTTATATAAATTGGCCTGTTATGATGTTATTTTTATCATTTGATAATACCCGTGACGTAAAATCTACATTCATTGCCAAATTAAATTAATACACATATAACCGACCTGGGTAAAGCTTTTTTACCAAAAGATCGCATTAAAAATTCAGTATGAACAACGTGTCACTTATTGAGATACTATTTTTCGACATAAATAATTGATCAAAAAAAAAAGAGTGTTTATCTAAAAAACCATAGTATAATAAGACAAATTAAACTGTTTTATTCGTTTGACATATTTTTCTTACTTCTAGATAATACAGTTTATAACAGAATTTTGTTTAATTTTTCAGTGATAACCGTAGAGATATAATAACTCGCGGATTGCAGTTTACCGAGGGATGAAAATTAATGAAATACAATCATAATTAAATAGGTTTTATCGGACGGAACTTTCCATAAAAATCAGCTAAATTATTTTAAATAATTGCCTTATTAGTTATTTAAAAAAACTGTTTATGCAAAGAAGTTAATTCATATATTTATAAAAAAACAGACGATTTAAATAATATAATTTATTAAAATACTTTTAAGAAAAAAGAGTTGTAAGCCATTTATTACTCTACAGAAATTTTCGATAACCTTTAGCAAGATCAATTATGTTTATTTTTTATTAATTGTGTTTAATGTAGTTTGTTTTGGATATAAATTTGACCTAGGTGACTTTCAAAACAATTCCGATAAAGGTCAAACCAAAATGTCGTTTTTGTTAACAAGGTATTCGATCAAATGTCGACAAATATATTTCAATAACAGAGCTAAGATCTCTAGATAAGATGGACTGGCTACATTGTTTTAATTTTGAAGAGAAGATCATCAATTTTTAGACCCGAACGTTTTATCGTAGTCGAAGGCCAAAAATTTCGTAATTGCATTGATAAGAAATTCGTACAATATTGCATAAATAACGAATAACATAGAAAAACGTATCTGGTATTGAATGAAATTGTAAATTTCAATACGTATGTTATTCTACGTGTGTTATTTTTGTGATACTGAGATCTCCAAGTTGAATATGTTGGAATTATTCTTTGCTAAGATTGTCGAGTTGAATACTTAGATCAATTTATATATTAGAATAAATGGTCAATATAAGATTACTGAAAATTTTAATCAATCAAAAAACACTATATTCCTTCTGATTTTTAGAATTTTTATATTAAAGAAATACGTTGTTACATAAAAGATATTAAATTCTAATATTGGTATTATTATAACATATTTGAATCCAATGCAAAGCGCCTTGTTGCTGGGTTATGTGTAACTATAGATTACTATAAATGATTACATATAACGTCCAATTAAATCTATATATTAACGATCAATCAATTCTAAATGATACTAAACTGCAAATTAAAGTACAGTTATAAATATTGCACAGCAATTAAACTAAAACAGCGAGGTATATAATATGCCAAAAAACATGTCAATTGGTCGTAATCAACGGGTAATAATATAAAATCTAATCGTATTTCTAACATTGATTACATGGCGTTATGTAAACGACCAATGACGTGAATAATTGGCAATATAAGAGCCTGATTGGCCAGGAACGACAGGTCTGCAGGTAAAACTTCGCTCGTAATTCCGTTAATTGCGAATGAAGTATTACAGGAGACCAAGTGGGAGTCAGATATACCTCGCAGCTGAATACCTAT